>CM040425.1:119678224-120278224 GCA_022702705.1 Papilionanthe hookeriana x Papilionanthe teres
CATACCTATTTTTGATGATATTACACTTTAAAGAAGGGTATTTTTCATGATTTCATGCAGGTATAATGATTTTAGGCCTTTGGAGCAAAAGGAAGCAAAAAGGAGCAAATTTGGAGCAAAATGAGGCAAAATTGCACTTTTTGACCTGGAGTACCGGGCAGCGCAGCTACCAGCGCTGGACCGCGCCCATTTACAAAGAGTTTGGGCTATTTTCTAGAAAATAGCGCCGGACGGTGCCCTATCCTGCGCCGGACTGCGCCCTATCCCGATTTAATTCCAGATTCGATGTATTTGGCCAGATTTTGGAGGGGTGCTCAAGGAAACTCTTGGGAAATCAGTTACATGTGATTTAAACTGTTTTGGAGCCAAAAATTGAGAAGAGGAGAGAATCTTTTGAGTGTGTGAGTGAAGAGAGTGAGTGTTCTAGTGTAAAGAGTCCATTAGAGAGAATCTAGGGTTTGTGTGTGTTCTCTTCTAAGGAGTGTAGGAGGAGAGGAAAAGTGAGAGATTTCTTCTTCCTTACTTATCTAAAGAGAGAATTGTGTGTTGTTGTGAAGAAAGAAGAGGAGTCAATGGAATTCCTTGAGATTCGCTTGGAGAAGAGTTTGAGATAAGTTGTATTTTCTTTACTTTGTTTGTATGAAGTTGCTTTTATATATAAAATCCATCTTTTGTTGTCTTTTCCTCAATAGTCTTGAGTAGATTTCTTTGTCTTCCTCCTTTTCATGTGATGTGTTGATGTTGTGATATGGAAATGATGTGTCGATTTATTATGAAGAATTTGTGATGACTTTTCACTTCGTACTTCATTTAATTTTTGATCTGGCCAATTGAAATGTTAAAACTTGTTGTGAAACATATATTCTGAAAGGATTATGAGTTCCACAACAAAAGTGAAGGTCACATTCAATGTCCATGAATGAGTGACGTAGTTCAGGGGGTTGGGTGCAAATGAATAAGGAAATATATTTTGATGAGTGTAGAATTAAAGATTTTAGAGTGACATACTAAAATCCCCAATTTGGTCCTAGGGTTTGGAAACCAAAGCGAGAGTTAGCCTTCAAACGAAGGCAAGTGCAAGCTCCGTAGTGACAACCAATATCCTCCCAATCTAACCATGGTTTTGGGGACTAAACTTAGGATTAGCCAATGTTCTTTATATAGCTCGGAAGAGAGTAAAGAATTGGAATGCTCCTATTTGGCACAATACTATTGCATCACTGATCCATGTCACTAAATCATCACATTATGATTATAGAGGAGGAGGATTCTTTCTTACATTTGATCTTTTGTCATAAATTTAGTCTTGTGTTAGTTTATTGTGTTAGGAAGTTAGACCAAACTTTGGTAGAATTAGTAACTGCAACTGTTTAATCATCTTTTTATTATTATTAATTAATGTAATTGTGTTGTGATTCATGTAGTGATTTTTGTGCTCCATTATAGAACTAAACACCTCCTCATGAGATCAATAACCAGGACTCCATTAGAGCCATGTATTACTTGAGCGATAAGTATACTTGCGTTTAATTGTGTAACTCAATAGAAAACTAAATCAATATATATATATAAATCTGAGTTCATAAATTTTGGCAATTTTAAAAAAGTTTTAACAAATACCTAGAAGAATCATATGAAAAAGAATTTCATTTGAACTCGATTAGCAAGGATGCTAATACTTAAATACAAGTTTTATAAATATAATAGTGAAACTTTAGAAAAATTTTCAATAACTAAGGTCAAAACTTAAAGTGTAAGAATATCTAGTAATCAAGTTTAAGAGTTCTGATTTTCTATTCATTTCAAGAATAGCTGTAATTTGTTATATTAAAGATGCTTAGAAGAATCATATGAAAAAGAATTTCTTGTGAACTCCATTATCAAGGATGCTAATACTTAAATACAAGTTTAGAAATGTAAGTAAGTCTTTTTCCTCAAGATGATTCAAGTGAAGCCACTTCAAGCTTCTAACATATTTTCTTTTCTTTTCACTTTCTTTTTCTTTTCTTTTGATTTTGCTTTTCTTTTCTTTTAGGATCATTTTCAATCCTTTCTTTTTTTTTCTTTTTCATGTGAGGATTACTATATCTGGATATCCCTTTAATAATTTTGAACTTCACTATCCTCTTCTTAAAGTTAAAAACTTCTCACATTTCTTTACTTTATAAATTCATATTAGCTTTGAAGAAGATTTTTCATAGAGTCTCAATTATTTCTTTTTATATGTAACTCTAAGATTTTTAATATTTCAAAAATACAATTTCCTTTACTTTAAATTGTAAAAGCATAGTCTTATACTTTTATACTAAATATATTAACACTAAAGTTAACATTTATTATTAAAAATTTTACTTAAGTTTACAATGATACTTAAATAAAATAAAAAATATAGCTATCTAATGTTAACCTCTAATACGAAGGTCGTGTTAAAATAATTTTAAAAACATAGTTTATTGAGGACAAATAAAGTTTAGTCTCTTTTTATATAAAAAAAAAAAAATTTCCCCCAAACTTAAATTTTTAATAGGTAAACATTTATTACAGAAATGTAGGTCGAAAAAAATATATTAAATTCATTAAATAAGACTAACAGGTAAAGGGTCTTGAATAAGAAACTTTACAGGTACCAAATAAAAAATAGGGTATAAAGCAATATGTAAAACATGATATATCAAAAAGATTTGCTAAGTAAAGGAGAGTTCTAAACATAAGCAATAAATTTTAAAAACATACAATAGTAAAGTAAAAACGATCTATCCAAATCTATAAATAAAAAGTTCAACATCACAGTTTACGCCACATATGATTTAAAACAAAGTTCAACGAGCTAACAAAACATAAAAACAAACTACAATCAACATAAATAATAACAAGGTATTCATTATCCTCCTCCTCCTCATCATCATCATCATCGTCCTCAGCATCATCTTCCACAACATCTTCTTCAGGCTCATAAGACATAAAGCGGGGATAAGTAGGAAATTCCACAGTTTGATCACCCCTCAAATATTTTACTATAGCATCATGATGAGAAATATCGAACTCAACTCTTCTTTGCATATATTCATCATTACAATAATTGAGAGCTTCCAAAATTCTTATTAGATTTTGCAGTGTCTGATCCACTTTAAAAATACCTATTTTTATGCATAATTTATGATTCAATTCTTAAGGATATTATGCTTTAATGAAAGGTATTTTTTATGTTTTTGGATGTAAGTGATAAAAAAAGAGTTCAAGAAGGAAAAATGAGAAAAAATGAGCAAAATAGAGCTAAAAAGCAAAGTTACCGAAATTTTAGGTCCAACACCTAGGCACCAGAATCTGGCGCCTAAGCGCCAGTTCGATACTGAAGCAGTGAAGAATTTTTAACAACTTTGGGCAGTTATTTTGACGGTGTTAAGCGGTTATCAGACCTTCTAGAAGACTGGAAGTTACTCCTAATACATAGGACATGTGATACAATGCATCTGGACACGGGAAAACAGTTTTAATCGCGAAGAGGTGCAATCCAAAGTGAAGAGGTGCGAAGACTTGGTCACGGAGTCCGGCGCCTAGGCGCCATAGTTAATTTCCAGAAGATACATTGTATTTGGATGAATTTTGAAGAGGTGCATTAAGCAACCCCTCGTCATTTTTGAAGCTCTATAAATAGGAGTCAATTCTACAGAGAAAATTGCTCCCAAGCACCCTAGAGTTCTCTCACGCTTGAAAATAATTTTAGGGAGCCACCTTCTTAAGTAATTAGTGAGTTTATTTTAATTATTTTGAGTGTTACTACTCAATTCTTTGAGTAGTAAGTGTGAGTTTGTAAGTGTTGGTGCTGTTGAAATCTTTCATTTTGCATTGGAGTCAGTAAGAGTCAGCGGATCATTTGAAGGAAAATTCCAGATAAGTATTTGTAACTTGGTTCAATTTTTTATAAATATGTTTTGTTGTGTGAATTCAATGTGTTTTGAGTAGTTAGTTTTCTTTCTCCTTTCAACTATGAAGAGATAATAAGATAATTTAATTTCGTTAGAGAACATAACTTAAAATTTTTAATTATTGTGATGATATTAATACCTGATCTTCATTTACATTTAAAACTGGCCATTTGAATTGTTAAAACTTGTTGAAGAATTCTGAGACCTATTCGGAGATGAGTTCTTAACTAGTAGATATCACATGAATCCTTGGGTAATCGAAGACCTTGAGCAAGTTATTCAAGGTGAAGTGCAAATAAATAGGAAGATATTGATTATTGGGTGTAGAATTGATTAGTTTTTAGAGTGACAGACTAAATTCTAATAATTTGGTTTATAGAAATGGAACGGGTCACTAGTAGGGCCGACCATAGCCATCCTTGGACATCTAGAAGTGTGAGCCTAGATTATCTCATTCTACTAATAATACATCCTGAACCGATCTATAGATTAGTCAATGTTCTTTAGACTATCAAGCGAAAATAAAGAATATGAATGTTTCTATTTAGTGCAATACAATAATTTCAAGTTCTCAATGAATGATAATTATTCTGAAAAATCTTGGATGAGTTGGAAAAGGAGAAAGTTGTTTATACTTGCATTAACATTTTACTTTATTGTTGCTTATTTACATTTAGTAGAAATTTAATTAAACTTAAAAAACTGAATTTTGAAAAGAAATAAAAATAATAATTACTTTTAATTTGAAAATCTAATATATTTCTTAAATTAATCTTCACTTAATCTTCCCCATGGGATCGATAACCAGGACTCTAATAGAGCCTGTTTTACTTGAAACGATACGTATACTTGCGTTTAAAATTGTGACTTTTACAAAAATTATTATAAATATTTAAATATAAATTCATAAATTCTTGCATTCGTAAAGGTCGGTTCAGTGTCACAATATCTCCATGTTGAATAAGTAGTTGCTAAATAACATTCTCTAGGGAAGTAGTGCTAGAAGTAGAAGGTTAAGAAGCTGATGTAGAAGGCATATCATTGCTTCTACCCCTAGCTCTCTGTCCGACATGTAACTCATAAGTGTGAACACTGGGTTTACTGATAGGTTTAAGAACTTGTAATAATTCTTCTGATCTATCATAACCTACTACTGATTTGTCACATAATGTGAAAATCGGTGCAGGGTATCCTAAACCTCTAGTAGTCCCACACCTTGAAGAACTATGGGCATTCCAATTAATAGGAGATCCAATGTCTATACTCTTCATTTGTTGTATGAAAAAATTCAATATAGCTCTCTCTTTAGTAACTTCACTCAAATGATTTTTAGAAAGAAGTCTGGCAGAAATAAAATAATGTTAAGCTTTAGATTCAGCATTTAACATCGAAGTAGAGAAGTTTACCTTATGATTATTCTTTATTTTCCAAACTCCTCTTCCATCGGACAAAAAAGCAATAACTTTATCCAGTGACAAATTAAATGTCTCGAATGAGGAATATTCACAATGAAATCACCCCTCAACTGATATATTGCATTGATTCTTTCATGGGTGAATTCAACATTCTTACAATGAACAAATACTTGATCATTTGAAGTTTCCCAGAGGTTGGAATAGAACTCGCGAACAATAGGAATAATTGCTACTGTTGTGAAGTAGCTGAAGGTTTCCCAATGCCTCACTACAATCAATCCTTATATAGAACCTCCCAGATTATAAAATGCTCGTTCTTGAAATAATTTTTCTGTAGTGAGTTGTGAGTTGTAATGATACTGGGTCTTGAATTTCATAAATTTCTTTGTGTCAAAACCTTCCCTTCCTTTCCCTTTCTTCATCTTAGAAGCCATAAGAGTTCTAAAAATTCAAAATAATTCCACATAAATTCGCAATAATGATATAGTGAACTCCTAAAATCAAAACCATTGCTAAGAAACTTCACACCATTGATCCTCACTAGATTTCTCCAAAGTCTTTAAATTTTTGGTTTTCCCATAATGTAGGAGAAATTTATGGTGAAAATAAAAAATTTCTAAAAGTGAAGTTCTTACCAAGAAAAGATAAAATCCAAGGCCTCCAAATCGCCTCAAATCCAAGTATTAGGAAGCCCCGAGTAGCTATTCGCCTTACTCGTGAGGTAGGAGACGAACAGAGCAGAAAAAATGGAGTTCACTATTCAATTTTGCTGTTTTTAAGAGTGTTGAGCGGTTCTGCCAAATAGGCGCCCAACACTTAAAATTTTTATATTTTATTTTTTTTGTAAAAAGAGTTATATACCAAAGCACTCCAACCTGTAATTAGCCTAAATTCACTTTAAGTTTTATAATAAGTAATATTCTAACAATAAATTTTCACAAACAACACATAACTCTCATTTTTATAAAAATCCAAAAAATTGCAAATGAGTACTTTCAAACCACGGCATAAAACTCAGCATTGAAATCACACCAAAATCTTAACGTTGAAAACTAAATATCAAACACCAACAAAAACACATAAAGTCTGAAACCGAAAAATCAAGAAATCCAATATAACCAGACACAGATAAGCTCTCATAATTCAGAATTTCGTACTTCTGAGTTGCTACACAACTTCATCTTCAATATTGTCATCTTCTCAAATATCTCTCATAGATTGGTGGTGCGCATATATGTTATATAATGGTCGGTGAGGAAATTTGTCTGTCGATTCTTCTTCGATCCAAACATTTTTCTTATACATTCGCACCGTAGCCTCTTCCATAAGTCCAGTGTGATAAAATTCTCTTTAATTCACTAATCCAGATGGTCAAACTGATTAGAAATGTTGCTGATCATATTCAGAATTATACTCATCTCTTTATCTAACTTCTTAATCCTCTTCAAAATAACATGTGAACTATCTAGAAATCAGGGTCATAAATGTGATGATTTTTGAGATGATTGATCCATATGAATATTTTGATCATTCACTCCTCCATTTTATATGTAGTTACGGTTTAACATTGGGTTCGACTTCCAAGGGAGAAGCACTATTTCCCAATTTTCGTAAGGAACTTGCACTTGGCTACATAGTAACAATATTATGGATGGATGTCTAACTACATGAGTAGATCCATTTAAAATCAAACCAATAATAGATTTTACTATTAAAGCACCCACATTAATAGGTCTTCCAGTTTAAATACATTAATTCAAAATAATAATTTCCTTCGTCACTTTACTGATTTTTGTAATAGGAAGCAATTTTTCTAAAATAAAGAAATGTGGGGTCTTCGACGCAGAATTTAATAATGAAGAAGAAAACTTATATTACTGTCATATCTTGTCTCCCAAGTTCCATCTTCATCTGTCAAGAATCGAAAGACTTCATTCATATTGTCACTTGTGGGGGCAAAGTTAGAATAATGACAAATCGGCGCATTCTCAAGCAAGAACAAATCATTGATTCTTGAAGGAGTAAAAGGTACCCACCTACCTCGAACATAGAGAACTCCTTCGTTAATTCCATGAAGATTTGCATAAAACTCATTCACAATACGAATGACTACTGTTACGGTTGTGTAGCATGGTACTTCCCATCACCTCTACACGATGATCTCTTCCACAATATTACCAGGAGTATTAAATCATCGATTCACAAAATCTCTTTCCTTGATCAACCTCCTTCAAAAGAATCCTATCATGCAACTTTTATGCATCGAAACTAATGAACTTCCTCCTGTTGAAAATCCCATATATTTGGAAGTTCCTTTAGAGTTGGAAGCCATAAGAACAAGACTAGTGGATCCCCTCCCTCTACTAATTCAAATTAACTCCAAATGACAGGTGATATGCCTATAAAATGTTCAATTTTTTATATAAATTTAATGTTTATATTTAGTGACATTGCACTTTAAATGAATGTATTTCTCATGTTTTGTTGCAGGAATACTATGTATAGGCATTTGTAACTTAAAGAAAACAAAAAGAAAGAAATTTTGAGTCAAATGTGGTGTTTTTGAAATTGAACTGGCGCCTAAGGCGCCAGAATCCAGAGAAGACGGTGCTTAGGCATCAGATTTCGGCACCTAGGTGCCAGAAATGGTTATTTTCTTATATTCATTGAATTTGGATGACTTTTGAAGGGATGTCAAAGGAAATCTTAGGAAATTGAACCCTACATTATAAAAGAGTTCTTTTATGTCAGAAAAAGTGTGTGTGTGTGTGTGTTGGAGTGTGTGGTCTTTAGTTTTTCTATGTGTCAGTGTATGAGTGAGTCTTTAGTGTGAGAGAGTTTGGAGGGTGTTAGAGAAGAATTTTTATAAGAGTTGTAAAAGGAGAGAGAAAGTGAGAGATTTCTTCTTCATTACATTTTTAAGAGAGAATTGAACGAAATTGTAAAGAAAGAATGTGTTTCAAAGTAACTTCAAGGGATTTGCTTGGAGAGAATATTGAGATAAGTTTTTTTTACTTTACTTTTTGTTTTGTAAACTTATTTATATATATATAATCCATGTTTTGTTGTACCTTCATCGTGAATTCTGAGTAGTTTTTTTTTGTCCTCTCTACAATGAGATATAGTTATGTGAAGGATCAAGATTGTTGTGCAATATTTTAATTTTTATAATTGTGATGATTCAAACTTTGAACTTTATATGCTTTTTAATCCGGCCAAATGAATTTTTAAAATTTATTGTGAAACATACAAACTGAGAGAGCTATGCTTTCTACAACAACATAAGAATCACATTAAATTTCATGGATGAGAATGTAGTCCACGAGGTTAAGTGCAAATAAATAGGAAAATATAAATTGATGGCCGTAGAATTGGAGATTTTAGGGTGACAAACTAAAATCTCCAATTTGTTCCAGATATTTTGAAACTAAAGCGAGATGTTAGCCCTCAAGCGAGGGGAATGTGGGAACTCTGGAGTGAGAGCCACTATCTTCCCAGCTTAACCGTAGATTTAGGGACCAAGCACTGGATTAGCCAATGTTCTTCGTCGCTTATAAAAAGGACAAATAATATAATTGCTCCTATTTTGCACAATATAATTTTATAGAATTTGATTATTCACTGATATAACCTCACTGTAAAGGGGAAGGATACATTCTTAAATTTGAACTCATCATCACAAACTTTGTTTAGTCTTAGTAAATATAACTTTGAAGTTTAGAGATAAGTGTAGTAAATATTGTTCCTTTAGCTGCATTAAACCAATTTTGACCTGTTTTTTTACTTGAGATTTCTATAGTTTGAATATTGTGTCTTTGCATTATTATAATAAGAATTTCCACCTCCATGTGGGATCAATACTTAGGACTCCATTAGAGCCCCTTATTACTTGAAGATTTGCAACCTAGTGACGATTTAAAATTAAAAGTACACATTAATTCACTAGGAGTGACAACTTTAAAGATTTTAAAAGAGAAAATTGATTATACTGAATTAAATTTTATTGTGATAGATTTGCATACTTCCTAGTTTAGTTGACGTGTGTGTTGTGGTTTTCATCTGACAACTCATCATTGAGGGGTGACTCGACTGGTAGTGGGTGTGCCGCAAGGAAATTTGTTTGGATTTATCTTTTAATTGTGCAAAGAGGTACAAATGTTTTATTGAATTGTAGTAGTATCATAGACTATCTTGCTAATTTTTCGGATAGTGTTGGCCAGGTCATCAATTACTGCAATGGATTAAACTTCGAGATAAGATTGACCTTATGAGAAAGCATGTAATGTCTATGCTTTTGGTCAAAGAAGATCCAAGCTAGATAATGTTTCTCGATAAGATGATACTTTGTCTCCACCGATATTAGATGATAACTTAAATAGTAAAGGGTATTTTCCTTGGCCACATCATTGACCTGTGCTAGCAGGGCTTCAAGGGAGTCGTCTAAAGCCGTGGTATAAAGTATCACTGGTCAAACCGAGACAGAAGCTGCTAATACAAGAGTGTCATTAAGTACTAGTTAATGCTTTCAAAGTCCTGTTGACATTTATCATCCTAAAAGAACTTGGCATCCTTTTTCATCAGCGCAGAAAAGGGCTGACACTTTCCTAACATATTAGATATAAAAAGTCTTAGGTATGTCAAATTCCCTTGAAAGGATCATAATTTTATCAAGGTTTTGGGGGATGTCATTTCTAGAATAACTTTAATCTTCATTGGATCGATTTCAATTCAATGGTGGCAAACAAATCCTAAAAATTTTCCGGAGGTGACACCGTAGACGCACTTTAAGGAATTCATTTTAAGATTAAATTGACGTAAGTGTTCGAAGACAATTCTTAAATCATACAAAGAGTTTATTTTTGTATGGTTTTGATAACCAAATCGTTTGCACAATATACATTGTGAATGAGGTCGTCAATAATCCTTGGCATTGTTTTTGTATGGTTTTGTATGTCGCTCAAACATTCTTTAGTCTAAAAGGCATTATTGTGTAACAATATATTCCGATTAGTATTCTAAAAGCTGTAAGTGTAGCGTCTCCTGGTGCTATATTGATATGATTGTATCCAAATTATCCATCCATAAAAGAGAAGATAGCGTGCTACAATGCAATGTCTTTCATCAATTCCGGGATTAGCAAGGGTAATTCATTCTTTCAGCATGCATTATTCAAACCTTTGAAATCAACATAGACTCGGATATGACCGTTCTTCTTTTTGACTGACACTACATTAGCCAACCACATGAGACATTGCTCTTCTCGAACAAAATTAGCATAAGCATTCCATCAAATAGATGCTTCAAGAAAGTTTACCCATCAAGGTATTTGATAGTTATAATATTTATTATGTAGCGAAAGTGTCAAAAAATTTTTTTTTTTTTTTGTAACCATATGGCATCCATAACGTTGAAGATATTACATCAAGTTTAAAGTTTCTTTCTGCTCCACTACATCAACCACACAAGTGAAATTTATCAAACAACCTAATAGATAATGAGCCCTAACAAGTTCAATTTGGACATTTTAACATTACACATTAACCAGCATTTTCAATTGTAATAATCTTGTCTACTTTATCATTTGATTATAGAGATTATAAATTCAATATGAAATTAATAGATAATATGATTTTGGAAAGAACTATCAATTATATATGAGAGGCTTTTGTTTATTAAGAGGAAAAATAAAGTACCATAAATCCATCATGAAAAACGAGCATATGGATATAAAATGGCCTCTACAATGTAGTAAAAATACAAAAGTATCTAACGGTGCAAGCTCTAAACTTTTTCATAAACATTACCAAACTAAAGCATATCAAATGTACAAAAAAGACATGAAAAACAACTTAGGATAAAAATGCATAAAACAAGAACAGAACCAAAAGTAATTATATTTACTGCAGAGATGTAAGCATCACAGAGTGCATTAGGCAAGCCCAATGAGGAATAAAATAAGCACAAATATAATGACAAATAGTATTAACTATGATATATATATATATATATATATATATATATATATATATATATATATCGCCTAAATTTTACTTTTTTACATTTATACCACCATGAACTTTCATATCACATCAAAAATACCACAATTTTAACTTTAAAATTAAAATAACCTTTCATAGAGAAGACGGTATGTAAAAATTGAAGTTTAGGTGTTATATATATCTATTAGAATCCAAACTTAAGGAGAAATATGATAGTAGCTCTCGAAATTCAAGTAAAAGCATTTTAACTACATAACTTTGGCGAAATCAACCTGCAAAATAACCTTAGAACTAACAGTTCTACACAGGAAAAACGCCATTTGAATAACATGTAAATTGATAGGGACCCAAAGCTGCAACAAATGCATTTTCTCTCCACAGAAGAATTTAAAAGCCATTGATTGAGAAGCTCCCCACATCCCACAAAGCACCCAGAATTGCTATTAGCACTGAAAGAAACTGAGACATGAAGCAGTTCCTCCAAAGCCTGCCTAACCAAAGAAGAACCAGTAACCCTGCTTCGCCTTCCCATCCAGTTATAATATCGATCCTCCACGGCCTTACACCTGCATTAAAAATCAGCCGCTGAAACGACACCAACGTTCTTGACAACATTGTCACCGCCATCCCTTCCGACATTACGTGAACATTAACAAGCCAATATGCTCTATTTTTCTCCCTCGATGACTCGGGATAAACATTTCGTTGTGCGGTGACTTCCCACACAAATCCAGCCTCTTCCTTGAGGCCAAACTTGTGAAGGAAATCAACGACAGCATCAACAAGTCCCCTCTTACTTTCTCGGTCTTCGCTGTGCATCAGATCAAAAAATTGTCTTGTATGATCCCTCACATTCTGCCCGCTTGGTTGTGCATTTGGTAGGGATGAGAGGAAGGAATGAGCTGGATGGCCTGTGATGGCCATCAACTCACAGCACAAAGCCATCTCTGACTTGGATTCTCTGCAGCAGCTGAGAAGAAGAGTATAGGTTTGCAAGGATGGCACTAATCCAACACAAAGCATGTTTAGAAGAACATCACGAGCCTGAACCGGTGAGCTCGAAGATAGAAACTCAGTAAGGATTTACATGTAGGAGTGTTCGGCTTCAAACCCTCCTCAAGCATCGTACAGTACCATGCCTGAGCTCTCTCGATGTCACCAGCCTTACCCCATAAATCTACCAGAAGACAATAAACGGGCTCATCAGGGATGCAGTTTTTCCTCATCTCATTAAACACAACTTCTGCTTCCTCAATATGACCGCAGTGACCAAGAGCTTCCATGACAATGTTGTAAGTCACCCAATCAGGATGAAATCCAACGAACTGCATGTCACTATAGAGTTTAACAGCAGTTAGATAATTCCTTGCTTTAGCTTGCAGAGCTATCATGATGTTTTATGTCACAAGATTAGGAATACAATCATTTTTTATCATTTCAACATACATCTTCTGAGCAGCGGCGAGTTGGCCGCCTTTGCCAAGGCAGTTCACCATCATACTGTATGTGAAAGTGTCGGGGGAGAGACCTACGGATTGCATTCTGTGATAGAGATCGAGTGCGATGTCAAGAAAACCTACTTTTTCATGAACATCAATTAGAGTGCAGTAAGAGACGAGGTCGGGCTCGAAACCGAGTTCATGCATTTCACGGAAAACATTGACAGCCTCGCTGATATAGTTGGCGCGGCCGTATGGGTGGATCATGTGATTATACATGACGACCGTTGGCGAAAATCCATTGCTTGTCGTTTCTTGTAGAATTTCTCTTACGTGTTGAACTGTCTAGCTTTACCGAGGACGCCAATCATGGTGGTGTATGTATATTCACCGTGGGCCCTTTTAGCCATCCAAAAATTCTGAGGGCAATGGAAAGATCACACAATAGTTTTAGCACTTGGTTTGCTTGAAAGGCATTGAGTTTATGTTCGAGATTATTCAGGCAGACTTCAGCCTGGGAACCCATTCTTGCTGTAATACATGGTAATAGTGTTCAGCTGTAAGTAGAGTTGATAGGATGTTTGGGAGATTGTAAAACCACAGGGTGAAACCTTGAAGATTTCAAATTTTGTGAGGATTTATGAGCAGAAACATGATTATTAGATGCCATTACTGCACCATTTTCTTCTAAGAATCTTCCTGCCGATTTTGCGAATGAAGTGAAGACATCAGGATGGAAGCTTTCATTCTCTGGAATGGTTTGTCTATTATGATCATTACGGTCTGGAGATTTCGATTGGGACTTTTTTGTTCTCGTGGCAGTCAAATGTTTGATCTGCATGCTTCGCATTGTACCAGACTTTTCAGGTGCGGTACTTGGGTTTGTGTGAACAGTGGAAACTGAATCAGGTCCACATTCTATGTTGTTGGGAGAGTTCCTCTGAACTTTAGAGTACTTAACTCGGCTACGAGGCTTTTTATTTTTAGGATTTCGGAAGAGCTGTTTAGGTGTTATATATGTAAACACAAAAATTTGGTAAATGAACTTTCTCAAAACATGATTACCACTATCACACAATACTAAAGGATCAGATTGAGGTTTCAATATGTTAACTCCAAATAAATGGTATAAAATCAATGGCTAATGTTCAACTGCAGATTACTGCTAAACAGCACCAAGTTATACATCAAATGCTACAATTAGGTATACATAACACAAATTACCCGAAACCTGCCTATAGGCCGACAGGGCTTCCTTGTACAGAATGGGAAAAAAATTTGACGACGTTTTCCCACTCAACCTCAATACATGCACAGCAAAAATTATGAATATGGACTCCTGAATAAATATTGTTATGATAAAAACTTCATAGAAAGTACAAAAAAATGTGTGCGGGGTTTATGTAAAGCTTGAACAGACTGTTAAACCCAAGCTCAATCTTGCTTCATTTGTACCAACCTGCAAGGACGTGCCTCAGCCAGAAACACAGGAGACATGACAAAGCCTGCAAACAACAAAGTAAGATGCCTGCGAGTCTCCTCACATGGAATCTAAAAGATTTCTATATTTAAAAACATGCAACTTTGAACATAGTTTTTGGGGTATTTACATACATACCAGCTAATTCTTATGTATTTAGATACCTAACACCTAAACTTTAATTTTTACATTTATAAAACCCAAATCATTCATGTAAACATCAAAAATACCACATTTTTAAAGTATAAAAGAGTGAAATACACCTTTTCATGCATATGTAAGGTGGCGTATATGTAAAAATTGAAGTTTGGTGTTAGATATGTAAATACATATGACTTGAGTGGTATGCATGTAAATCTTCCATAGTTTTTTCATCCTTCTATTTAATCCGCAGAAGAAGAGTGGCAATGAGCCAAAGAGGAAAAAAAATTTGAAGAAAAGGCATGATTATTATTTATTTATTTTTTTATTGGTCAATTACAAACATACCCCAAAACTCTTATGTATTTACATATCTAACGCTTAAACGGTCATATATACATACATAACACTCAAATCTTTAATATCAAATAAGAAAATACCATCATTATTAACTTTCTAAAGTGAAATAAAGCTTTCATAGATGGATAGGTTTATGATATCAAAGTGTTATAAATCTAAATATCAAACATTAGGTGTTAAATATGTAAATATATACGTTTGTGGTATGTATGTAAATTTCCCTTTATTTTTTATTTTTTATTTCCTAGAGCAATTATGATAAAGTCATTTCTTATCAAGAGGAAGCACTTTCAAGCCCATCAAGCATAACTGACTACAATTATTTACATAAACAGTGTACAGGATTTATATGAAGTGGGATTACCTGGAAAATTAGAAGCCTGATGCACAGTGATTTTTCTGAGCATTTTCCAAATAATCTGAGGAATAGGTTAACCAGGGTCCCATCATTAGTTCCAGTAAGCAGTCCAGTTTTAGGATCGAATCTGCAGAAAATGAACGTTAAAAAAAGACTATAAGGGATTAATTGATTGCAAAAGCTCCCAGAAGACGTTTTCATAAGATACCTTGGGAGGCGATGCCTCGGACAGGGAATAATCTTAAAGAGCTGTGAAACAAAATAAATAATAAGTTTATTTAATGTAAATGTATTGAAACGAAACTGAAGTAGTTATTTGGGATAATCAATACCTGAGGGCATGAGTACAAAAAATTCAGAACTTGAGGCAAGAAGAAGAGCAGTAGTGTCTCGCTATTAGAGCAAAAGAAATGGTTATTTTGAAGTAATCAAATAAACAACCGGATTCAAATAATTAGATGCAATCCCATGCTTTAGAAAACAATTGCAACAACATGGAGGTTCTAAGAATTAATAAGGAGTCCATGCTCAATATCATGTTAATAGTACAATTTTAATCTCGTTACCTAGTTGCTTGCATGCTTTTCAAATATTTGGAACAAAATCCATATGATTAGGCACAATTTTGTAATAATAATAACAATTATTATTATTATTATTATTATTATTATTATTATTATTATTAACTTTATAAATTAATACAAATGCATAGAATTCATTATAAACTATTGATTTGCCCATATTGTAATTTAATTCTAATAATTAAATCTTCGATCACCATAAGTAACAGAGATATGGAGGCAAACTAGCCATTTTTATGAAGTTCGGTGTTATGAAATAGAGGAAAAATGTTAACAAACCCTAATTATTTCTACATAATATATAGATTTATCGTGACCCTTTAGCTGGACGAAAGACACTATTTTTTTTGTATGATTTCCCTCTCATTTTGTGTCATACAGCAACCTACAAAGCACTGTTTTTCTTTTTTTGGTCTATAGCAGCAAAAGCACATTTGTGTTCGAAGACAATAATTTTCTTCACCAAGCCTTTGCCAAATATGCTACATATGTTTGACCTTCAAGCGTTGAATCCTTCAAATAACTGATCTCTTTTGTTGTTTTTCCCCTTAAAAAATTAGTAATAACACAAAACTAACAGTGACAAAAGAGTAGAAATAGCATCAGTAATTTTACAAATGCAGCATGTATGCATAGTTATATAAACAATTGATGTTTCTATAGAGGCATTTCACAAAATTAGGGATATCTCTAGCTAGAAAACACAACTTTTTGAATACTCACAAAACGCCACCTCAAATGTTACAATATCTTACACCCGCTTTATCCAGCAGGATATCAGAGAGCATAACCGGCATTCCATCTGGCCATCCCAAGAGAACATGGAAAATCAACATTTAATCAAGGATCAGCTATCCTCAATTCTCCTGAACAAACTAATACACTAATCTTCCTGATGTAATAGCATTCCCCCATAATATTCCGACTTCAATGGAATTATCCATGATGTGTAGTTGGTTTATAGCCTTCTTGGAGTTGACCATAATTTAAATTTGAACAATTTTCTTTTGTTGATTAGTTCTACATTTAAAGATTTGGTTTTGTCCTTGTAAATCCTATTTCTATAAATAAGAATCCATGATGTGTAGTTGGATTATTAATTAATGATTGAATGAATTGCAAACTATTTGTTATAAAATTCAATGCTCAATAGATTTAAGTTGTGCATGTGGATCACTCCAACTTGTGTTTGCGGAGTTATTTTTCTTCTCACACTACATCAATTCCAGTATCATATCCTTCTACATGTTAATTAGTAATGATAAAAAACACATCTTTAAAAATATGAAATTAAACGAATAATCAATAGGTTAGAGACTACCATGTCCAAACCAATAATGAAAATTTTGTTTCTAGAATAAAATGCTAGACACCTACTAGGAAATTTGTTTTGCAAGAAAACTTTCTACCTGATACTAGATTAATTCTAAAATTCTTAGTAAACTATTTGAGAATTTAAATCATCCTACACAGCCCACCTATCCTGAAGAGGCCAAGAGGCCTATCCTTAATTATCAATAAGGTACTTAAAACAATACTCCTAATCAAAACATCCTCAAGAAGGGCAATACCTATCTAGGATAGACACTCTTGGAACACCTACGGTCAGTCAAGATCATCCCACTGATGATCTTCAAGAGTTTACACCAAACAATGGTTAATACTCCTCCATTCAAGGGACGCCATCACCATGATGTTTTAAGAAGATTAGGGATCCAAGATCAACAACTTAAGATTCTATCCCAAATGATAATGGTGAATGCTCCTATATTGACCCCGATGTTTAAGAAGATTAGGGATCTAAGATCGACAACTTAGTGCAACATGAGTTCAAAAAAATTTCCCTAATTTTTCAGAATGATCTCATTAAAATTACATAAATAATACTAGAAGAACATTTGTGAATGCAAAGCATGATTCTCTTAATAAAAAAAAAAAGAATTAACACGACCTGTCAAGAAGTTCATAAACAAAAGAAATAAACCAAGCAAAATATGATATAAATGAGAAAGTGATAATTGACTTAATTATTGTAATTACATGGAATAGAGATCTCTTGAGAGACTTTTGAGTTGAATTCTCAAATGCTTCAAATTTGTTGCGTGAGTACAACTCGAAGAGAATTAAACTAATTTTACTTAAAACTTATTTAATTTATATTGAAATTATAGGCAAATAACCCTTAATATATTGTCAATATGTTGGTGAGATATACAGCATGATGCCCAAGAGTAATAGGCGCCCAATCATATTCAACGACAGGTAAAAATTGCTTGACAAAGCTACCAGGAGAGTTCAACTCTGGAAAGACATCTGAGGAGATGCATCTTCTTCTCAGGAAGGACCTGGATCCCGCTATAGAATGTTTATTCCCACAATAATCCTGAGGTGATCTCCAACACTGCAGTTCATCCATCATTCGATCCTCTCGTCGGGGTACACTGTTGAACCAATTTTAATATCCAAATGACTCATTATCGTCGAGAAATAGCTCAAAATCTTCTCCTGTTTTACAAGTTGGACCTCCCTCAATAGAGGCAACTCAAGTGATAGGCTATATATCTGAAAAGTTTGAAATCTTCTTATCTAAAAATGTCATGTGTCTAGTACCAGCCCCTCAAATTCATGACCCTTTAAGATATCCAATGTCGATCCTACTCATGCTACTTTGGACGCCTGTAAAAAATAGTTTAAAGTACCACAACCTCATACTCTAATGAACGCACAATATATCGGACTCACTACCTTTTCGAACAGTTACTATCAAGACAGTTGGAATCCCTCTCCGGGTTCGATGGCGTCTCTTCCTCATTGGCTTGTAGCTAGTAATCTTCTTTCGTGCCCTCGCTCTCTTCCGTGTCTACTGGGCCATTATCCATTTCTTCCGCTGCTCAATGAGAGATTGTTCCCTTGATTTTGCAATATGATTCAATATGCCCAAATCCGAGGCACTTGAAACACCTTCGGGTTGGGACCTATTTAGGAATACAGATTGGTTCGACTTGTTCTCCACTCTGACCTAGTGCCTCGTCAAGCAGGTCGACATCGATGTTCCCCTGCGTATACTCTTGTTATAAGATCATGAGGTTGACCCCTGACAGTAAGATGTAGTGGTCGTCTTGTGATATGGTCTCTCAACTTTTGAAATTGGCGTTTGAACATCTGGTCTGCAGTGAGTAGGTTAGTACTAACGCTGCATCTCCTATTTCATCTTTAGACCAAGTAGTGATCTTATCTTTTCCCACACGCTGACGAAGGTGCTTCAATTTTTTCCACTAAAACAATGCACTCTTTAATTTATTGGCAGCTAATTTCATCATTCCTCCAAATGGGATGTTATGGTACTCAAAGTAAAGTTCCACGATCTAAAGCCACTCGATGAACTCTTCTGGATCCAAGTGACCGTCAAAATGTGGAAAATCCATTATTACCTCAAAATCTTGGTTTCTCGGATATTTAATGTCAATTATTCGAGGTAGAGGCTCTTCATCTTTAAAATCTCTAACAGACACTTCATTTATGTATCCCCTAACAGGCAATTTATCTCTATATCCTCTGACTGACACTTCATCTCTGTAATTGAATAGAGTTCATGAGACCCCAATTGATGGTTCCTTTCCTCAATTTTATTGAGTCGTAACACTCGGGAGAGTTGACATTGCATCTCTTCTATGGTAAACTCATGATTGGCGTCTAACACGTCTCGGAGGTGGCGTGGTTAGAATTTTGAATTTAGGTATGGGAAGGTGACATGAGGTGTGTAGGTGTGATGTAGGGTGAGAGAAATTTTGGGTATAGGCAGGGTTGGGTATGGATGGATGCTAGAAATCCTAGGAAAGGACTACGGTTAGGCTAACTCTGATATCAAATGTACAAGAGTTAACCCAAACGACATTAGGAAAAGCAAATATTATCACTGGAAGCAAATAGATAGTTACAATCAAACACACTTAAAAGAGAAATTAAAACAAAAACGACATAAACTCACATTACCACTCGATCAATGTGTGGTGAAGGTCGGCAAGGTGGTTGGGAAGCGGAGGTAGGTGGTTGAAATGGGATGGAGGTGGTTAGGACAGTAAAGGGAGGGTTTGGAATCGCGTTCGCAGCAAAGCGGAGGGCTAGGACAGCGAGGGTAAAGCAACTCAAAAATCGATAAAGCAACTCAAGGATCAATTAAATCTTAATCACAAAGATCACATAATGCAACTTTAACCCCTTTTATTCTAGTTTATGAAGATTTCTTGGACGATGCATTTTGAGAATGTTGATAATAACTTCCAGTCCTGGTGGGCAACCATCTTTCGGACTAAAAAAACTAGGGTAATCAGCGGTCCGGAACGACGAAGTCATAGACATCTTGACCCGATTACCACTAATTAATTCATTAAATTTAATAATTAATCTAATAAAATATTGTTTGTTTTCTTTTTTTGTTGTCTTATATTACAATTCATGTTTTTTACTATTTTTATGAAACATAGAATACATGTGTTAATGACAAATAATGAAAGAATAAAAGTTGTTTAGATTAGAGAAAACCTAGAAATCATAAAACTAGGGAATTACTTATCTTAAGTGAACTTAGCATTGGCCTAGGTTTGAACTATACCTCCACTACTATTTAATTAATTCACTATAAAATTATTAAAACAAATAAAACTTTTAATAATAAGATTAGAGGACCTGAAGACTTGAAGACCTAAAGACATTTCAGTATGGAGCTTGGAGCAGACTTCATAGGCAGCTCATGCAAGATCGTTCTTTAGCATAAATAACAATCATTAGGATTTTGAGGCTGTCTTTTACAACATAAAACCTCACTTTTTGTTAGGCTCCTGCATAGTCCCGATATGCAGTATGTCCTAACTTATTTGTAGATTCCGAGTAGATCACTCGACGTAAAACCTCATATCTTTCTAGACTTTTTGTGTGAATCATCACTACACAAATCTAAGCCCTAATTAATAAAACTGGCAAGAGTTAAATATAAATTAAAATCATCCTAAATTGAGTTAAACATTATGATAGTTTGAGGGGATTACCAAGAACATATTGTGGACCTTTAATCTACCCTACTTTTCTTCTTTTGAATCTTAAAATAAATTCTTTCACCTTTGAACTAATCCCTATTGGAAATTTCACGATCATGTTCGTTGAAAACCCTTACTTTTGAATTCATGAAAACAAAAGATACCTAATTTTTATCAAGAATTTTCTTAAGTGATTTGTTTGCTTAAGATGTAATTACCTATAGAGACTGCCTCTAATTGGAAACTTAAAAGAACCAGACTTCAAATAAACCCTATTTGACTCCCATATAGAATAGAGGAATCTGTCGGTCATCATGCAAACTTGCAGATCAAACGGAAGTTATTAGTTTCTATGGTTTATTTAATTGAGCTTATCATCAAGTAGTATATTACCTTTCATGGTGGTACATTACTCATGGATAGCTCGATTACTCAAACTGTAGGAATCAATGAGATCATTTTGACCGCATTTTCTTCAAATTAAAATACCTAATTTCTAAATACTATATTACACTAAATTAAAACGCATCCTGTCGTATGGCGACTGACAAATTCTAACGACTCCGCTGGGGAACTAGCTAGTGTAATTTCAATTTGGAGCTATGAATTTGAGTTTTCAAATTTCAAATATGGGTTTGATTTTGCCTAACTATGCTAATACTCGATGAATCATACGAGTTTGAAAAAAATGAGAAGTGGTAAGCGACGACAATACCGGAGAAACATACAAAGTTAAAGGGCCTGTAGTACAGCAAGACATGGAATCTCCTGTTTCAATTATAAAGAAGCAAACAATAATAAAACCATGTATATCCATACAACTCAAGTGAAAATGATTGTGTTCACATCCAAAAGTGACGTTTCGGGAACTGGTTGTGGAGGAGGCCGAGTGCCTTTACAACAATGCTCATGTCTGACCTGAACTTAGCTTCATACTGCACGCATAGAGCAGCCACTGTTGCAAGCTTTGCAACTCCTTTGGTTGGATATTGATCTGTTAATCTTCGATCGACACGTTGGTTTACCTTATCCTCACTTAACTGTGGAGTAGCCCAAGTAACGAGACTCTGTTGTTCTCTAGGCATTGTATGATCAACAGGCTTTCTTCCAGTCAGAAGCTTCAAAAGAACAACACCAAAGCTATATACATTGCTTTTTTGTGTCAGCTGTCCGGCATGGTATATTCTGGAGCATGATAACCAAAGGTTCCTAGCACACGGGTAGAATGAAAACAAGCAGCCATATCAGGGGCTTGATTTGAAAGATTGAAATCTGCAATTTTTACTTTGAAGTGCTCAAATAACATAATGTTGCTTGACCGGATATCCCTATGTATTATTGAAGGATGAACCTTCTCATGGAGAAACTCTAGCCCCTTTGTTGTGTCAATGGCAATCCTCACACGATGCATCCAATCAGGACATGACCACGTCATGCACCTTGCACTCCTTTTCTTCCATGCGAGCACATCATGCAATGAACCCATGGTTGCAAAGTCATAGCATAATAAAAAAGGTTCCCCTCCACACAATAACCTGAACAATTCTACAAAAGTCTCATGCTTCAATTTTGGAACCTTAGCAACCTGAGTTAAAAACTTTGTATTGGACTCGGGCTCTTGAGAAACATCAAGCTTTTTTATTGCCACTCGTTTACCGTTTAAAAAAGCAAAATATACCATTCCATAAGAACCCTCCCCAACAAAAGCTTTTGATCCAAAATTGTCGGTCTTCTCCTTCAATTCATTAAAAGACAATGCAGGCACATCAATAGGGGGCAGTGCTTTTTGTGGTTCATTTTTAGCTACAACAGAAAATTTTGAACCTTTTTGCAGGCTTTAGAAGTTTCTTCTGGTGTTTAGAATCCCCAAGCCTTTCTTGAACTATACTAGCATGAGAATCTTTGCAATATATTCCCCACATGAATTTGGCCCATAATGAATTCTAACCTCTAAATTTAATCCACTACTTGTAGTAGAAGACATAGTTAATCTGTTGGAAATTTTTAAAGTCCAGAACACCTGCTTCCAAAGGTTTGCAAATTTTACTCTAGCTAGACCAGTGCAATTGTTTGTGCTAACCCTCCCAAAGAAACTTGTTAAAAGTTGTTTCCAATATTTTTTGTGTACTTTTCTTCATCTTCACAGTTTGTAAGGTATAGAGAAGGAAGGAGGTGAGAATACTTCTAAGAAGAGTGATTCTGCCTCCATTGGACAGGAAAGAGCTAGTCCAACAGTTTATTTGCGCTGACACCTTGTTCATTACCTCATCATATTGTGTTTGTTTTCTCCTGCCGTTGATGACTTGTATGCCCAAGTACTTGAGTGGGAGATCTGTTTGTTTAGATCTAGTAAATTCTTTGATCCAACTCTTTGTTGCTCATTTAATTGTTGACTAGAATTTGACACTTGCCTTTGTTGAACCTCATGTCGGTCATATCTTGGAAGTTGTCCGGTAGTGCCATGATTTTTCTCACAACTTGTTTCCAACCATTGGTGAACACAATTATATCATCAGCATTAGCATGGTAAACACAATTACATTGTCAACATTAGCATACAGTTGGACCTATGTTGGTAACTGATGTAGGGAAAATTTTGATGGACTTCATTAATCATTCTTAACAAGTAATCAAATGCCAGGATGAAAATAATTGAAGAGAGGGGATCTCCTTGTTTGATGCATCTCCCAGCTTGAAGAATCCATGACATTCCCCATTGATGAGAATGTTATAGTGAGCATTGGTCAGCTATCTATTAATGAGATTACAGAAATCTCTGCTAAAACCTCTAGCTTCCAATATCGTTAGTATGAAATCTCGATTGATTGTATCATATGCCTTCTTTAGATACAACTTTAGGATTATATTGTTACCCTGCAAGGCTTATCAATGTCTAACAGCGTCTCCTGTGCCAACAAAATATTGTCAATTATACATCTCCTCGTACGAAAGCTGAATGGTTTGAGGAGATGAATTTAGTCATGTGCTGTTGTAGTCTGCCCACCAAAATTTTACTAATAATCTTAGTAACAGTGTTTGCGAGACTAATTGATCTGAAGTCACACCACGTATCCTTTATTTATTCCTTTGGGATTAAAACCATAGTTGTGGTTGTGAAATATCCAGGCAAGTCAGCTCCAAGGAAAAAGCTTTGAACAACAGCTACCACATCCTTTTTTATCACCTCCTATGCTTTTTTTATAAATATCAGCTATGTAACCATCAGGGCCTGCAGTTTTGTTGTTGTCAATGGTTTCCAGTGCCATTTGGATCTCCATTTCATCTAGTACGTGTTAGGATGATATTGCTGGTCATATCTCTTCCCTCTTCAAATAAGGACTGAGACACTTCATGATGATTTTAGGGAGTGTATGCCAGCAAATTTTCAGGGAAATCCAAGGCACTTTTAGCGATTTGTGGGGGTTATGTTATCTATATACATTGAAGGTTCTTGATTTTTAAGATTGCATTTAACTTTATTTTTAAGGTTGTATTGAATTTCCTTCTGTATTTGATTACTGCATGATAGTACTTAGTTTCTATCATCATATAACATTTTGGTGATAGCTGCCTTCTGTTGTAAGAATTTCTCTTCAAGATTGATAACCTTCAGCAACAGGTTGTTTGCCTCCGGGAGCTCCATCTCCTCATCACTTTCACTGATTATTTCTTCCTCTAACCTTGTCACATTTTGTTCAGCTTGAGTAACAATTTGGTGGACATTCCCAAATGTATCCCAGTTGCATTTCTTCAACAGCCTCGCCAATTTATTTTGAAGTTTCCATAACCTATATAGAGGATCTGCATTTTCTGCATAGGGTTCAGGCAAGTCATGTTCTTGTAACCACTTCCATGAAATCTTGATGTTCCGACCATACATTATAGTATCTGAAGCAGGGCTTGGATGTTTTCTCCACCATAATGATTGTGAGCAGTAGAGGATTGTGATCTGAACCAGCCTTGGGTAGGTGTTTAACATATGAGTGAGGTGTTCCAGCCAATGCTTGTTTGCCAAGAATCTGTCAAGTCTTCCAAATATCTTCCCTCTTTTCCATGTGAATGGGGAGCCTTAAAATCCCAAGTCAAAAAAAGCCAGCGGCATTAATGTTGTTTGAGAAGTTCAACGTGTTGTTAAGATCAGTTAATCTACCTCCCATTTTTTCAGTAGGATTTGCAATGCTATTAAAATTTCCTCCAATTATCCAGCTGTCTTGGATATTCTTACTAAGATGAATCAAATTTCCTCACAGATCAGCTTTCTCAGATTTGTTGCACCCTGCATATATGAATGTTGCACAGCCTTTGAGCTGATCAAGTGTGCAATCTAAATGGAAAAATTGATAATTGTCTATAAGAATTCTATAGTTGATCTCCTTCCTACAGAATACCCAAATCTTAATGCTGAGATTAGTGAAGAAGTTAAAGCGAAGGAGCTTTCTAATAATCTTCTGCTGATTTATGCAAACCATAGGTTCCAGTAAAGCAATCACTCAAAATTTGTAAACCATATTTAAATATAGTAATTTGCAAAGGGAATCAGGGTTAGCAATTCCCCTAACATTCCAGCATAGAATGTTAATCATGGTGTAGGGATTTCCAAGCTCTAGTAAGCCTAGACAGAGAAGAAACTTTTTTATTATAAGATGAACCCCCAGCAACTATGATATTGTCTTCTGCTAAGTGTCTCAGTTCTAAAGTGCATCTTCTTTTCCTTTGCGATTCAAGCTTATAATTTCAATACAGTAGAAGATCCCCAAAAGAATGGTAATAAATTATATAATATTAATGTATCTTTTGAAATTCTAGATGTTGAACGATTCAAGCTTAAAGCGATAATCGATACTGGAGCATCAACATGATGTGCAGACATTTCTAGTATCCCACTCAAAACCTTAGAGATACTGAATTACCAGATTAATTTCAGTGGTGTAAATGCCACAACAAAATCGTGTCAGAAAATGAAGGATGGTAAGATGTACATAGGCGAGCACTATTTCGAGATCCCACTAAACTATCGCATGGAGATCGACATCGTAGATCGGTATACAAATGCTCGTAGGCTGTAACTTCATCGAAGCCTACGCGGCGGTATGCGAGTTGAAGGTACTACTGGCCACATTTTACAAAGAAATCACAAACATTTCAACGCGCTATTGATGTAGAAACGATCGCAAAACAACTGCAAGAGATGAAAAATCGATTATAATTTCTATCTAGAATCGCAACCCCCCGAGAGGGTTTTCTCAAATGTTATGTTTCGATAATAATCCATTCATCCAAAAATTTAGATCCGTTTTTCAGAGGCTCCTGGATAATGGATATATTACGAAAATCCACAACGAAGACTCGGGATCAAGAATAAGGTGGTTTGCAAGATGAAATCATCAACCCGGACATCACAATCCAAGACAAGCCACTCAAGCACGTAACACCCGCAATGCAGGACCAATTTCAGCGGACACGTATCGAAGGTGATCTCGGCCAAGCACTAGTAGGCACAGTAACAATGGCGATAATTGTTCAATCGTACATTCTATCGAATCTCGATCACAAAGAAAGAAGTGCGTGGAAAAAAGAGGCTTA
Source organism: Papilionanthe hookeriana x Papilionanthe teres (assembly GCA_022702705.1). Classification (NCBI taxonomy): domain Eukaryota; kingdom Viridiplantae; phylum Streptophyta; class Magnoliopsida; order Asparagales; family Orchidaceae; genus Papilionanthe; species Papilionanthe hookeriana x Papilionanthe teres. The sequence continues at coordinate 119,704,540 of CM040425.1, forward strand.
TGTTTAATTACAAGTCTCGAATGATAATACACAAAGACCAATACTCACTCCCCGGGTATAAACACGCTACTCAAAAGAATTGGCAATAATCAAATATACTCCAAGTTTGATCTAAAGAGTGGTTTTCACCAAGTAGATCATGCACTCGGAGTCGATTGAATGGATAAACTTCTCCGTCCCAACCAGTTTCAGTACGAATGGCCGGTAATATCATTCAACCTCAAGAATGCCCCTTTCAATTTAAAAAAAAAATGGATTTATGCTTTAAAGGGTGTATTGATTTCCTAGTTGTATATATCGATGATATAATAATTTTCAGTAGGAATGAAGAGGAGCATAAGCACCACTTGGAGAAATTCCTTACGAACATTGAAGCTGAAGGGCTGGTTCTCTCCTCAACAAAATGAATATTCTTGTATCCGAGATTGAGTTCCTAGGAGCGTAATAGGAAGAGAAAGATCAAGTTCCAACAACATATCATCCGAAAAATAGCTGATTTCCCGGAGGAAAAGCTTAAGGAAAAGCAAGGTATGCGGTCTTGGTTGGGATTTCGAATTATGCAAGAAGTTACATCCCAAACCTTAGAAGTTTTACTAGTGGCCACCGTATCGGAAGACATCTCCAATACCTGGAGATAAAAGAATAAAAGAACACGATCGACAGCCTATCGTAAAGATAAAAGACCCGGTCCGAAGTTACTAGTACCTTGAAATTCCCCTTCCAAATGCTTACATCATACTAGAAACGACGTGCTGCATGGAAGGATGTGGGAGGCGCTTCGCGAAATGGAAGATTGGCTAAACATGAACCCCTGTGGCAACTGGAAGAGTATAAGTGCATACGCCAGCTGGAAAATTTTCCATCGTAAAATCCAACATAGATGCAGAAATCCTTACATGTATGGAAACTCTTAACTCCCTCAAAATACACTATATTGATAAATCGAAAATCATTCTGAGGACCGATTGCTAAGCCATAATTTCCTTCTACCACAAAACTTCTCAAAATAAACCATCTGGAGTTCGTTGGCTCTCTTTTACGGACTTCATCAATGGCCTTGGGATCAAAGTTCAATTTGAACACATTGATGGGAAAAACAACGTCATCGCTGACTCTTTGTCAAGACTAACGTTTATTTTAATTGTAGGAAAAGAAGAAGCAATTTCTTGCATCTTCTTTAACGTGCAGGAATGAACGAGCAAAGCAGTAGAGGAAATTCTAAGGGAAATGAGAAAGCATGCAATCCTGGTCCAGCGCTATCAGGAAAGCCTAAGAAACGGAGCCGCAAAGGAAAAGAGACCTATGTAGAGGTCTAAGATGGAAAAGTACATTGGAGCGTTAATGGCTCAACAAGGGACAAATTCTGACGAATTCCGACAAAGGACAAATGAGGCATGATGAGCTCTGTTTGATTAATAGTTTGACAGGTTCAAAAACAGTCGCCCGCACGACCGCTACCACTGCCTAAATAATGCAGGGGATCTACACTGGGAAATCCTCTGGACTATCTTGGATTTCCCAATTAACATCGATGTTCAGACTCGACTCAGGGGAGCCGCGCAAAAGATCGAGAGAGCAAGTGCAAAAGGTCCTTAATGAACTCCGCATACTTCAAACCATATACCTTACGAAGACTCAATACTGTAAGGTATCCACCACACGTAACAACTGCTATACCGACATGGGAAATCACATGTATGAATGTGAATATGAGCTCGATGAAGTCATTATGGCATGCATGGCCATGTTTGAAAAGGGGCTCAGCTGGAAAGTCTGACCTGGAACCCGACTTGGAACCCGAATCTGAACACGACGGAGAGTAATGGGCCCATCTAGCTCAGTTAATATGTTAGTGGGACCCTCCCACTTAATTACTTTATTTATCTTATTATACTATTTTTTGGTAGAGAATATTCTTTCCTATCCGGTTTTGCTATACTCGTGGATTGGTTTCTAGTTTTAGCCCACTGAGTTTCTTTGATTTTACAAAACCACGAGGCTGGTTTTGTGGTTTTAGCCCACGGTTTTAGTTTTGCTGGTTTGTGGTTTTAACCAGCTATGTTCACTATAAAAAGGATAGATCTGTGAGTTGCAGGCATCGGTCTTCAACCTTTGGTGTCTACTTCTCAAGTTTAAGAGTCTGTAATCTTGTAAGTGTTTCCCAGTTTTAATATATATATTTTTTCAAGTTTATTTTTCCGGCATAATTTCTTTGTGAACCCAAGCCGGCGATCATGGTCGCTTCCCTCTTTGGTATCAGAGCCATGTTGGGCTAAATCTCTATTGTGTTCTGGGTAAGCCTATTAAGATCTATTATGGTTTATTCTCTGTGTCTCACTGAGGATCTGATCTACGTGATCTTTTCCGTTCCTATTCGGTCTAGAGTCCATTTAAACGGCCATAACACAATAGCAGATTTAGCCCAACATGGCTCTGATACCAAAAAGGGAAGCAGCCATGATCGTCGGCTCGGGTTCTACAAAGAAATTATGCCGGAAAAATAAACTCGAAAGAAGATATATATTAAAACCGGAAAACACTTACAAGATTACGTACTCTTAAACTCGAGAAGTAGACACCAAAGGTTGACGACCGATGTCCGCAACTCACATATCTATCCTATTTATAGTGGACATAGTCGGGTTAAAACCGTAAACCAAAGCAACACTAAAATCGTGGGCTAAAACCACGAACCAAATGCTGGTGGTTTTGTAAAAGCAAATGAACCCGTGGGCTAAAACCAGAAACCAGCCCACAGTATAGCAAAACCGGGCAGGAAAGAATATTCTCTGCCGACACTAGTATAATAATACAAATAAAGCAATTAAGTGGGAGGGTCCCACTTAACATATTACTGAGCTAGATGGGCCCACTACTCTCCATCGTGTTCAGATTCGGGTTCCAAGTCGGGTTCCAGGTCAGACTTTCCACTCGAGCTCCCTTTTCAAACACGACCATGCATGACATAATGACTTTATCGAGCTCATATTCAAATTCATACATGTGATTTCCCATGTCGTTATAGCAGTTGTTACGTGTGGTGGATACCTTACAGTATTGAGTCTTCGTAAGGTATATGGTTTGAAGCATGCGGAGTTCATTAAGGACCTTTTACACTTGCTGTCTCTCAATCTTTTGCGCGGCTCCCCTAAGTCGAGTCTGAACGTCGATGTTAATTAAGAAATCCAAGCTAGTCCGGAGGATTTCCAGAGGTAGATCCCCGCATCTTTTGGGCAGTGGTAGCGTCGTGCGGACGACTCGTTTTTGAACATGTCAAATTATTCATCAAACGAGAGCTCATCATGCCTCATTTGTCCTTCGTCGGAATTAGTCCCTTGTCGAGCCATTGATGCTCCAATGTACTTTTCCATCCGAGACCTCTACATAGGTCTCTTTTCCTTTGCTAAAGCACCGTTCCTTAAGCTTTCCTAATAGTGCTTGGACCATGAGAGCATGATTTCTCCTTTCCCTTAGAATTTCCTTTTGCCGTTTGCCCGTCCATTCTCTGCACGTTAGAGAAGATGCAAGAAATTGCTTCTTCTTTTCCGCAATTATAATAAACGTTAGTCTTGACAAAGAGTCAGCGAGGACGTTGTTTTTCCCATCAATGTGTTCAAAATGAATTGCGATTCCAAGGCCATTGATGAAGTCCGTAAAAGAGAGCCAACGAACTCTGGATGGTTTATTTTGAGAAATTTTGTGGTAGAAGGAAATTATGGCTTGACAATCGGTCCTCAGAATGATTTCCGATTTATCAAGGTAGTGTATTTTGAGGGAGTTAAGAGTTTCCATACATGCAAGGATTTCAGCATCTATGGTGGATTTTACAGTGGAAAATTTTCCACTGGCGTATGCACATACTCTTTTCGTTACCCTGGGGTCATGTTTAGTCATCTTCCATTTGCAAACGCCCCCCCATCCTTCCATGCACTGCCTCGTTTCTAGTATGATGTAAGCATTTGGAGGGGGAATTTTAAGGTCTGCGGTAACTTTTAGACTGTGTCTTTTATCTTTCCGATAAGCCGCCAATCGTGTTCTTTTATTCTTTTATCGCCGTGTGGAGATGTCTTCTGATACGAGTGGCCCTAGTCAAACTCCAAGGTTTGGGATGTAACTTCTTGCATAATTCAAAATCTCTAACCATGAGCGCATACCTTGCTTTCCTTAAGCTTTTCCTCTGGGAAATCAGATATTTTTCGGATGACATGCTGTTGGAGCTTGATCTTTCTCTTTCCTATTACTGCTCCTAGGAACTCAATCTCGGATACAACTATCTTCATTTTTATTGAGGAGAGCACTAGCCATTCGGCTTCAACGATCGTAAAGAATTTCTCCAAGTGGTGCTTATGCTCCTCTTCATTCCTGTTGAAAATTATTATATCATCGATATATACAGCTAGGAAATCAATACTCCATTTAAAGCATAAATCCATTTTTCTTTGAAAAATGCAGGGGCATTCTTGACGCCGAATGACATTACTGACCATTCGTACAAACCTATCGGGACGCAGAAGGCCGTCCATTCAATCGACTCCGGTGCATGGCTACTTGGTGAAAACCACTCTTTAGATCAAACTTGGAGTATATTCGACTACTTGCCAATTCTTTTGAGTAGCGTGTTTATACCTGGGAGTGAGTACTGGTTTTTGTGTGTATTATCATTCAGAGACCTGTAATTAAACATAAGCCTCTTTTTTCCACGCACTTCTTTCTTTGTGATCGGGTCAATAGAAGTACCTGATTGAACAATTATCGCCATTGTTCTGTGCCTACTAGTATTGGTCGAATCACCTTCAATGCTAGCAAAGCTTCCATGTGTCGTCGAAATTGGTCTCGCATCGCGGATGTTACATGCTTGAGTGACTTGTCTTGGATTGTGATGTCCGGGTTGATGACTTCTATCTTGCAAACCACCTTATTCTTGATCCAGAGTGTTGCTATAGATTTTCGCCAATATATCCATTTTCCGAGAGCCTCTCGAAAAACAGATCTAAATTTTTGGATGAATGGATTATTATCAAACATAACATTTGAGAAAACCCTCTCAGGGGGTTGCAATTCTAGATAGAAATTATAATCAATTTCCATCTTTTGCAGCTGTTTTGCGGTTGTTTCTACATCAATAGCTGTTGAAATGTTTGTGATTTCTTTGTAAAATGTGACCGTAGTACCTTCAACTCACATACCGCTGCGTAGGCTTCTGATGAAGTTACAGCCTACGAGCATTTTTATACCGTCTACGATGTCAATCTCCATGCAATAGATTAGTGGATCTTGAAGTAGTGCTCGCCTATGTACATCTTACCATCCTTCATTTTCTTGCACAATTTTGTTGTGGAATTTACACCACTAAAATTAACCTGGTAATTTAGTATCTCTAAGGCTTTGAGTGGGATACTGGAAATGTCTGCACAACATGTTAATGCGCCAGTATCGATTATCACTTTAAGCTTGAATCATTCCACATATGGAATTTCAAAAGAGACATTGATGTTATATAATTTATTTACCACTCTTTTGGGATCTTCTCCGCCTGCTCCTTCACGAATTCATTAGAAATTTTGATGCTTTCGCCCGCAACATTTTCTCCTGTAATGTAGTGACTTATATCCTCCTCGTCATCTTTACTGATTTGTGAGAGGTCTTTCTGTCTGTCATGGAGCGATAACATCTCCATGTCGCCGATGAGTTGCATCTCTAAATCTTTTTGTAGCCTTTTCCTTTAGTCTTCTCGTTCTCCTCCGGAATGTGTTCACGTTACTTTACAAGAATTAGGTTGTCCTTCGACCGGAATTGGAGTAGTGAGAGCTCCTTATGCACTCGTTACTCGATAAGTAAAAACTTGTACATAATGGACATGCAGTTATCTTACAGCTAGAACAATGTATCCTCATTTTAATGTTCGTTGTAAGAGAACAATAGGAGCATCTTGAATGGTGGCCAGTAATTGGCACATTCTGCTCCCATTGGTGAGAGCATTTCTCCTGTTTTTCTTCAAGTTTCATCCTGTAAAGCCATTCAAGGTTCTCTTTAAGCATGAAGCCAAATTCGTCCACTGGATAATTTTCCAGTGCTGTCTTTACATGGTGCAGCGTGTTCGTGCTCTCCGAAATGCAGCAAGTATTGCGTCGGAAGAGACTTTGTCCGCATCAACTCGAAAGGACGTCGTAATCTTCGGGAAGATCCAAGTTGTTTAATATTGCTGCCCTCGCCATATCGCCTCGCTTTACTCTTACATTCACGTGCAAAATGACCTTCATCCCAAGCAGATGTAGCATCCGCACTTGGAGGATTTTGGCTTATTTTTGTTTTTCACAAAGACGAATGTGAGTCATGCGGTTTTCCTTTGTAGTTCTTGAATTTTCTTAAACCATACTTCTTATGGTTGTTATAGAATCCAGGAACTGGTATCGTTTTGCATATAGAGAGGCCTTTAACACCTCTCTGAACCGCAGCCCATTTACATAAATCAGATAAATACTGATATGTAAACCGTATTCTAAGCATTACACCAATGGTGTTGCCTGGATGCCTTTTTTTTTAAATGCTTCTTCAATTTCATTACCTATAATAGGTGTCATTTTTCTGAAGAATTTACAGAGAGCTCCTCATCATCATACATCTGTCCGAATTTAGCTTCCAAAACCTCGTAATCATTCATATATTTAAACATATTTTTAATTTCCAAACATACCAGTCTTTCAAGGTCGAGGTAAGCTATGTTCTGTTCATCTGTAGATCCTTGATAAGGATCTTCCAGCAGAATGATTCTCCTAATTTAGGATAGCACGTTCTGAGGATCATCCGTCATATTGATAAGTTGTTCGTATTCAGCTTCGAAGGCCATCCTCTATTGTATCTAGATTTTCTTCTTTGTTTCTCCAAGAAGGTTTTTTATGAACAACACCTTCGCCTTGTTATCCATGAACTGCTTATCATTCACCAGATTTAGCGTAATTGACTCCCATCGCGAGATAACATCATCATATAAGGAGAAGTCGTCAGGAAGAACCAGCAATACTCCTTGAGTACTTTGCGCGGGTGGCAAAGTCCACATGTTTTGTGAGTATGGCCGTTATATAAACGGGCCTAGACCGAATAGGAATGGAAAAGATCCGTAGATCAGATTCTCGTGAATCAGCGTAGAATAAACCATAATAGATCTTAATAAAGCTTACCGTAACACAATAGAGATTTAGACCAACATGGCTCTAATACCAAAGAGGGAAGCGACCATGATATTGAACTTCTAATTTTGTATCCCTTCAAGCAACCAGACCAAACCTTGAACTTCCTTTGCTGGCATCTGATTGGTATTTTGACTCAAATAAACCTTTTCCTGAATCTTATCTTGAATTACTGGATTTCTATAAATTCCCATTCACTGTAAAAGATGTCCCCTTAAAATTTTGGAACAAGCAGATTATCTGTACTAACACTCGTTCTTCCGAATAGTGCTGGTACACACGATGCCTTGTGGAAGTCCATCCATCTTCATACAAAGTTTCAGCTGGTACCAGGCTGACATGCTTTCTCCGAGAAAGCTGCAGTTGTTGTTCGGGGTCCAACTGAATTTCTAACGTTATCTGATAAGAACATCTTCCTGGTAATCGCCGTTGTAACTCATAAGCAATACGCAATCGCATATGGTAATCTAGGTAAAGAGGATTCAAGGATACGCACAGATGGATTATGGGGAAGAGTAACAGTTTGGGATGAAGTAGAGGCCATTTGATTGTTTCTTCTTTTGCTTTTCAAACAAGAAAAATGGTTTTAAGATTCTTATGTACAAAGAATTAGCCTTTGGGACGTGAGTTGGGTGGCTGTTTAGAGGATGGAGTTCCAAGAGAAAGATTGTGAAGTTGCTTCTAGAAATCAAGGACAGAAGTTTTGATGTTCTTATCTTCTTTTGAAGATTACTGTTTGAGGTCTTTCAGCTGATCTTCTAGAGTTATTAATTTATCGAAACTTTCAACAAGAGTTGAATGATTGTATTGTTTTTGCTTCGACAATTGTGCTATAAGCAGCAAGTACTTTGTCGAGCTTCGCTTGGATTAACAAATCCTAGTAGCGAGTGGCTCAAATGATTCGCAGAGAGCAAGAAGAGCGTACTTAATCGGATGAAGCAAGTGCTTCCAAGTCATTCATAAAAGTGGGTAAAGAGATGAAATAGATCAAAGTGAGAAACAAGTGCTCCTAGGTTCACCGTTTAGATCAATTAAGATTTATTCTTGTTAGGCTAAGCCTCGTCTCTCGACTACAAACCTTATAACATTAAACATAAAATTTCCTTTAGATAAGCAGCAGCCTTTTTGATTGTTATTTAGGCAAGAATTAAAATTATAATATAGACATGTTTAATTTATATCATAAGTTCTTGTTACGTTTTTAAGCAAAGACTCGTTCATCCTTACAAATCCGTGATGCTCCTACTATTCTCGGAGATCTCATCGCGGCACTCAAGACTTACCCGACTATTCATCTTTGAAACCATTTTCATCCAAAACCTTATCCCTTGAACTATCTCCGAGAAGACCACGTAATTCACCTTCTAAGCCAACCATTCATTTGAAAACACCACAGAAAAATAAAGAACATGTTCAAGATCCTAACTCGAAATCAAAGTTCAATATCATGGCCGCTTCCCCGTTTGGTATCGTAGCCATGTTGGGCTAAATCTCTATCCACTAGCGTCTTCTCGGAACGCGAGTCGACCCATCTTCTTCTAATTACAATTCATTCTCAAATCTAAGAGCCAAGGCCTCGAACTTTAAATGCGCTTGAAAACATCAACTTGGTTCCCATTTTTGCCCACAGAGTCTTCCAAAAATAGCTTACAAATTTGACATCTCTATCGGACACTATGGAGGATGGATACCATGTAAACGGACAACCTCCTTCATGAATATTGCTGCAGCTTTGGATGCATCAAAGGTATTGTGGCATGGAATAAAATGGGACATCTTAGAGAAGCGATCTACCACCACCATGATTGAGTCGTGTTGCCGAAGAGTCTTGGGCAACCCAAGAACAAAGTCCATACTTATGTGTTGCCATGGTTTGTCCGGAATGGAAAGTGGTGTGTAGAGTCTCGGTCGCCGCTTGGTCCCTTTATCGAGTTGGCAAATTCGGCACCGGTCAACCATAGTGTTCACATCTCTCCTTAGCCAAGTCTAATAGAAACGATCAGCCAAAATAGCATAAGTTTTATCATACCCGAAATGCCCCGCCAAAACCCCCACCATGGAGTTTGGAAATTAGAAACTCTTGCATCGACCCGCGCGGAATGCAGAGGCGGGACTTGAAGAATAAGAATTCCTCCCGCAGCATGTAGTCATTACCCGATGACCGGTTGTGCTTGATATCATTCCATACCTAGCTGAAATCTTCATCATCGGCATACTCAGTTTTGAGACTGTCGAATTCTGTAGTATTGTTGGTAGATAAATGTAACACATGAGGCCTTCTGCTCAAAGCGTCTGCCACCTTGTTCTAGGCCCTGACTTATGCTTAATAAGAAATTCAAATTGCTGTAGGTAATCCATCTAACGCGCATGTCTTTCATTCATTTTGCTTTGAGAATTTAAGTGCTTTAAGAAGTCGTGATCGGTATAAAGAATGAATTCTTTATGGATTAAATAATATTGACAGTGCTTCAATGTTTGAATTAATGCATAAAATTTCATATCATAAATTGAGTAACGCCTGCGAGTCTCGTTGAGTTTTTCACTGAAAAAGGCAATGGGATGACCTTCTTGACTCATAACACCTCTGATTCCCACATGCGAAGCATCACACGCCACATCGAAAATTTTAGAGAAATCTGGCAATTTGAGTACCGGTGCTTGTCCCATTTTTTTTAATCTCAGTGAAGGCTTTTATTGTCGCAGCACCCCACAAAATTTTTTTTTCTTTCAAGCACTCAATGATTGGGGCCATTATGGTGTTGAAGTTACGAATAAATCGTCGGTAGAAAGTGGCCAGATAGTGGAAGCTTCTGACTTCAGAGAAATTCTGGGATGTTGGCCATGCCTGAACAGCATGCACCTTTATGGGATCGGCCTCCACTCCCTGGCTTGAGATGATAAAACCGAGGAACTTGGCACTTGTTTTCATAAACAAACACTTCTCCCTATTAATAAAGAGTTGTTCCGCCTTCAAGACCTTCAGTACCTGTCCGATGTGACTCAAATATTCCTGCACGCTTTGACTGAAAATTAATATATCATCAAAGTATACTACAACAAATTTACCCAAAAAAGGTTCAAGAATTTGCGTCATGACCCGCATGAACGTGCTGGGAGCGTTCGTTAATCCGAAAGGCATAACTAACCACTCGAACAACCCATCTTTTGACTTGAAGGCCGTCTTCCATTCATCCCTTGGTCGTATCCAAATTTGGTGATAGCCACTCCGGAGATCTAACTTGGTGAAAATAGAAGAGCGACTTAGCGAGTCTAGCATGCCGTCGAGGCGTGGGATGGGAAGTCGGTACTTCACGGTTATTTTGTTGATTGCGCGGCTATCTACACACATCCTCCAACTACCATCCTTCTTTGGTGTCAACAAAACAGGAACAGCACAGGGACTAAGGCTTTCTCGAATAAACCCTTTGTGTAGCAAGTGCTGAATTTGTCAGCTAAGCTCTTCGTTTTCTGTTAGACTCATCTAATAGTGTGGGATGTTGAGCAAAGTTGAACCGGGATCAAGTCAATAGCATTTTGAACTTCACGAAGGGGAGGGAGTTGATTTGGCGTTTAATCTAACATGATATCCTGGAATCCTTCCAGCAATGCTGAGAGCTCCGGTGGAACGTGATCGTCCCCATGCGTCACCTCACGTGTGACTATCATAAGCACCATTTGGTGGTCATGCATAGCGCGAGTGAATGGGTGTATCGCCAGAACTAGGCACGCTTCCTTCTTTGCCTCAAATTTCGTAACCTGTAAGGGATCTAGAACAAACTATTAACCTTTAAAATCAAAGGAGTAAGTGTTAGCATGCTTGTCATAAATAACTTTCCGATCGAAGAGCCAGGGCCTCCCCAATAACAGGTGGCCAACAGTCATAGGAATTACATCACACCATGCTTCATCTGAGTATGTTTTCCCCGGCGAGAAGTTAATCAAACAGCGTCGCTTCACTAGGACGGAATTAGTTTCATTAACCCTACTAATCCGATAGGGAGCGCAGGTGATTTTCTGTCTTTAATTTTAGTCGTTCTATAGCTGATTCAGAAATCACATTCATGACACTCCCATTGTCAATAATTACGTTCAACGCTCGACTGTTATGCTCCAGTCGTGTATGAAAAATATTGGTGCGCCGCCACTCGGGGTTGGTCCGGAGTTCTTTTTTTGATTTCATCAATACTCTCTGGATTACGCAGCTGGGTAACTCCGACGCGCTCAAATGTTCTTCTTCATTGTGAATATTCTCATTGGGATGCTCCTCCGTGTCTTCGCCCACCTCCACCCCCAATAGCTCCGTTCTCGCAGATAAAAGCTAATTTCTTATCTCTTGTCGGGCACACGACGACATAGTGTCTGAAGCCTCTACACTTATAACACTAGGGTCCGTCGCTGGTAACCTTCATTTTTCTCTTTAAGTCTCCACTTTCCGCGACTCTGAAGTGATATTTCAGAGCTGATGCTCTTTGGGAAGGAGTTGGAGTAACACGTTCTTGTCTCGTGTCTATTGTCGTCGCTTTCCTCATCGTTGTAGAACCTGTTTGTTTCTCAATACGAAGAGCCAACAGATACGCCTCCTTGACGTTGATTAAGCAAGCAGTCCACATCTCTCTACGTAGGTCACTCCGCAAGCCAGTGAGGTATCGAGCCAAAGTTTGTTGTTCGGTTTCAACGATTTTGCTGAGGACAGTCAACTCATGGAAGCGGTCCGTGAATTGATCCACACTCATCGGCTCCTGCCTGAGCTGCAACATTTCCTCGAACATCATTTGCTCGTAATCGATGGGCAAATATTTTTCCTTGAGCCTCTCCTTCATTTCTTCCCAATTAGAGACCGTCGCGCGACGTCGTAACTCGTTCTTCCACACTTCCCCACCATGCTCGCACATGCCCCTTCAATTTCATTCGGACGTACCGAAACCTCCTATCCTTCGAGACGTAAAACCAATCGAAATAATCCTCGATTGTTGTTAACCAATCCTCGAACGCGTTGGGTTCCAGCTTCCCATAAAAATCTGGCACATCAATCTTCATTCTCTTGGTGAGTTCGTCTAGAGGTTGATAATCTAGACTACGTTCGACATGTCCTCGATGGAAACTCCGCCCGTGGCACCAAACTCGTGATTCCCAATTCTCCAGCTCATGAGATTCATCATCGTCCTATACTTCCTCCGCGTGTCCGTCGCCGTCGTCCCTTTTTCTCCCAGGAGCTTCTTCTTGCCCTCGTTGATTACTAGGGCCATACTCCGTTTGCGCATAGCGTTCCTCCATAACATCAAGCCGATGAGTGAGTTGCTCTAAAGCGTGGTGAGTTGGTGGATTTGGTGCTGTAGCTGGGGTTGATCTGTGTGATGATTGATGGGGTTTTGGTCGTTTGGGTGCGAGTTGTTCGCCATGGCATATGAGCTACCACTGCGAGTTACAGGCATGAGATGAAGACTTCGTAGTGAAGGAACTTCGATTTGCTCTGATACCAAATTGATGCCTACCCTTAAGTTCAATATCTCATTGGACTCAAGAGAGGGCAAAGCAGAAACCCTTTGCGCTGTTGGAAACTCACCAACAAAATTCAAAAGTACTCATGATGTAGTAGCAATAGTCAATGACTCTATCTTCTTTCTTGCTCCATTTAAATAATAGAAACATATTACAAACCTCTCATCCCAATTGGGAAGGTAATAAACGTAAAATTACTTTTAGGAAAGCAAATAAACACATAATCATAAAAGAAAACATAACCTAAAAAGAAAAACTTTAATTAATTTCTAAAACGGGAGCCTTTAATTGAGCTTCTTAATTCAAAATTTAAATTTGATTTTTGAATTTGAAATTAGGATTTATTGCCCTTCTCTGATTTGTCTCGGTTTCCAAATCCCCTCCATAATTTCCTCCGGATTTGCATCACCCGCACAAGCATCGTGCCAATCGAGAAGAGCACTTGTGAGATTGTAAAGGTGTAATTTTAGCCCCGAACGTTTAAACCAAATAGGAACCATTGGGGGTTCCTAAGCTGAATTAAATTTAGTGGAACACTTTAAGCAATTTCATATATTTTCCTTCTATTCTTATTTATTTCTTGAAAAGATCCTTTAGTAATCTTCTTCCATTGTGAGTTGAATTATAACACGTCCGCCATCAAACAACCCCACTTCCACTTTCTTGCCAATTTAAAGCCTTCAAATACCTTTCCGAATGAGCTCCTACTTTGGATGTCCAACCGAAACTTGCCAACCAATGTAAATTTGCAGCTATCAGCAAGAGTGGCCACCTCACCTTCAGAGAAAATAAGTGTTGGTTTAACACCCTTTTAAGATGCTTTTTGGTTAGCTTTACCATCTAGAGAATCATGATAGCTTTGAGGAAAGACCAAATTATCTGCTAGCTTATAATATTTGAACCAAAATTCTTAGCCACAATGTCAAGCAAATGATGACTCCGCCTAATGCTTCTTCACCAACTGAGGCAGTTGAGGCCATTTTCAATGAAACAGTAACTTAACTACAATCAACTTCAACCGAGCATTTGAAGTCTCGAACGACTCAAACTAGCCTTCAAAAAAGCGCGTCGAGCTCGTGGATTCGAATCAAGAATGGGTAGGGCATCCCCGTAATCTACACTCGTTGCTCTCGGTAGAATCACGCGAAGGCAGAGAGGAAGCCAAAGCCGAAGAAGATGCTATTGAGAACGATGCGGGAGAATGACTCAAGTTGGCGTAAGTGCCTAGTCGACGCTGATGAAGCTCGAGTAAAAACACAACAGCGTTGGAGTAACCTTCAAAAAAACAATCGAGCCCAGGAAGTTGAACGACAACAACGGGTAGGGCATCCCCGTAATCTACACTCGTCGCTTTCGGTCAATTCACGCAAAGGCAGAAGGAAGACAAAGTCGAAGTCAAAGATACTACCGAGAATAATATTATATATATATATATATATATATATATATATATATATATACACGCATTCTCTACTTCAATTAATATACTTCTCTATTAATTATTCTAGCATAAACTCGTGTCAATAGTGGAAATTATTGATTTGAAACTAATGATCCAGCCGCCACCCAACTTTTTGGGTAAATTTTCTTCCCTCGTTACGCAACTAAATTACATAGTCAAATACAAGGGTATAACTTGATTATATATCACAAATCACGAGAGATGGAAATTATTATTCCCCCCTCTTAAAAATTTTCAACCAATTCAACCTTATCATTCAAATTTCATGGTGCTTTTTGCATAAATTTCAAAGTTATTACTTCTTTCCAAAAGGTTCACTCGTTTGTATTGGCAAAGAACATGAAAATCAATGTGTCACGTACCTTCATGGTGCCTAGTGGACAAATAAGCTCCAACCATACTTATACAATTACATCAAACATATTCTCATTTGCCTACTTGACTACACTCCAGTCATTTGTTAAGAGAAAGAGCCAAACAACAAAATCATAGGAAAGATGAGGGAAGTTTATAGAAATGACGAGTTGAACAGCAACTCATAAGAAAAAGACCATCTTTTCTTAGTGAAGATATCAAAAAAGAAATGTTGTGAAATGCATTGAAGATGCAATGATAAGGATTCGAGTATAGAGTAAAGAGACTAGAATGGAACATGTTAGAAGGGACACAAGTGATTTTAGGAAGCAGTGGTGAAAAAAAAAGTAGTCATTGAAGTTACCAAGATAATGGGAAAGAAAAAAACATCAATTGCCCTGATTTACTGAACACTAAGCCCAATTGCATTGATCATTATTAGCGTAATTCAATATGCATGGTAGGAGGTTGTGTGAGTCACGTACACCAATGTTGGAGTTGTGGCAACATCAAGTCAGTTACACCCATTTGGGCAATTCCATCAAAGTCTACATCAGAAGATACATTAAATATTATACACATGAACCAGAAAGCAATTCACAAATGGAGACAAGCTAACTCTATTCCAACCCATGAGTTAAGAAAAGTACATTCACAACATTTGGGTTAGCCAGCCTAGCCGCATTAAAATGTAAAAAGCTTTATAATCAAGTAAAGAGTCAAAGCATCAGAATAGAACCCAAATAACCTCTATTGAATGAGAAGAGAGAGAGTAAAAAAGAGGGAAAAGAAGTGAAAAATAAAAGGAAAAATTAAGAGAAGAAGAAGAGGTCAAATATCAAAAAAAATATCAAAGGCAAAGCCAGGGTGAAGAATTCAAAATCTTCATAGCAGAAATTAGGTTAAAAATTTCATTATTTTTAAGTAAGATTATTCTAGTTTATTATGATGGTTCCATGTTCTTGTTAGCTCTTACATAGTTATTCATTGAGCGGCAGAAACTAAATTGCATGAAACTCCAATATTAATGCATAAATAATCAGGTTTTATATTGAGGCCCTAATTATTTATCAAACCAAAATTTTTGACAGCATAATTTGAAGTTAACAAGGGTTAACTCAACATAAATCCTTTCATTATAAAACCTAATCAACAATAATTCGTAAGTGAAATCAATTTGAGGAAAAACTCAAGCATAAAGCTTGGATTTCCTAGTCCCTAATTTCATACCACCATCATATTAGAAATTAACTATTGGTAGATATCAAACTGATTTCCAAATTTCATTGCAAAAGATTCTTGCGAACAAGAAACAATTTCTTGAAATAGATTTATAGAAGAGTTACTATATCATATCCAAGCTCCAAAAATACCAATAAATCTAAGAGAGGAGAGGATATAAAGGTTATCATTCTTCCTCCTTATATCACTCCTTGGTTAGTTCTTCACTGAATTATCTAAATAGAAACATTTAAGCTACTTTATATGAACAACTCCTTGCTTTTAAAAAATTTACCTCTTGAATAATTCCTTGATTGAAAGGCTTAAGTAATCCTTCACACAATATGTAAATAAAAGCACATTAGGATGTAAAATAAAATTAAAGTTTCCTCCTCATTCAAGGAAAAGGCAAATTCTCTCTTCTACCAAATAGTTTTTCTTTTTCTTGTTTTTTTTTTTTAAATGTTGAGTGACAAAACATAACATTTACGGCTCTAACTCATGATCATACAAAAATAACCTTCTCCAACCACTAAGCCACATATTCATTAACAAATTAGATGTAATACCACTTTCCATACACACCCCACCAACTTTAAAAGATATGGTGAAGGGGTTGCAGTTTCGGAGAAGAGACATTAGAATAATTTTACTTGAGGAAAATTAATTATTTCATTGTTATTGCCTTTAAGATGATGAATTGTTCACAAATGTTACATCAATTCTCCACTAAATCTTTCTTCATTTGATCTCATATTCCTCCTCTTGATATTCTCCTTCTACTATTTGTATCATTTTCTCCGCTCTCCATTTTATTATATATCTTCACTTTCATTTTATTTTCTCCTGCGTCTAAACTCTTAGTTTGACTGTGTTGAAATTTTAGGAAGTTTCCCCTTTGATATCTTCTATTTTTATAATTTTCTACTTTTATAATTAGCCATTATTGGTATTTTTTATTTTCTTTTTCTAGGATGAGGATTTTGAGGCGTTCCTAATGTAGTGGTCTGCCCTATTATTTATCTTGTAACCTAGCCTTAAGAAATTGAAGAAGAATTATTATCTTTCCACTTTTTTTATATGGTATCAGAGAACATCATACCCTTCAAAATGGTGACCTAATCCCGTCGAGATGTCTATTGCTTCTGTTATTCGTGATTAACTCTTCGCGATACAATCTCAATTATAGTTAATTGGGAAGGCAATGACTGGATTGTGGCTGGCAATGCAATGACACAATCGTGTCATTTGGAGACCCAACACGACATAGTCGCGATTAGAGCTAAGCTAGGAAGGCAACTACTAGATTGCGGCTTCCTCATGATTCTGTCGTCTAGGGCTCTAGACCTACCACAGCATTGTGGATTTCAGTTCTTTCTTTTCTCATTCCTTTGACGCTAGAGGTCGCTTTTCAATGCAATGCTTCTTTTCGGCAAGGACTTTCTCCAACACCTCTGCTTTATTTTCTTTCTCTTCTGTCATTTTTTGTTTTTTGATGGCGAGCTTCTCATTGACAAGTTTCTTGTGGGTTTCCTTCTCGGCATCATGGAAATTTGTAATTTGAGGAAAAGAGGAAAACTTCTTTTCACAGAGAAGGCTTCCATTCTCGAGTGTCGTGAACTGGAGAATGAAACTGAATCAAAAGTAGGTCCATCAAATACTCAATCTATTTCATCCCCTGCAGCTTCTTCTCCGCAGGAGCCATCAATGCCTCTACTAAACATTAAACACTGAAATAACTTGCGATCCAAAATCGATTCAGATTTTAAACTCATCCTCTTCTCTCTTCTGATTATGTCATACAAGTCGGGGATGATCAGTGCCCAAAAAAGTCCTACAATTTATACTAGTTCTATTGTGATACGAGCATTACAAAAAACATGGCATATGAAGAAGACCTGTTGTAGGATTCATGTTAAACCTACAAATTGGAGACCAAAATCTAAACATGAAGGTCTCTACCAACTCAAATACAATATCTTTAACCACAGAGCAATTAGAGCACCTAGACAAGTTGTTTCAATCTCCAAATTATCACTGAGTCCGTGTTACTCTTCAGTGAAGAAGGGTAACTCTCTAGCCATTGTAATATTAGGTGTTAACCATAAGTTTATTCATTCGTGGAAAATTGATTTTGACGCAACTAATCATATGACTAGTTCTATATTATTCTCATCTTATAGATCTTGTGCAAGCAATAAAAGAGACAAAATTGTTGATAGTTTCCTCTCAATAACTATCGGGATAGAAACTGTCAAACTCACCTCGTTGTTAACTCTGTGATATGCTTCATGTTCCCAATTTGTCTTTTAATCTATTATCATTAGTAAAATTACTTCTAATTATCAATGTCAAGCTAATTTCTACTCTTCTTGTTTTGAGTTTCCAGAATTGACCATTGGAAGGATGATTAGCAGTGCTAAGGAAAATGATGAATTCTATTATTTTAGCGGTGGACTTGATGTGAATAAACAATATCAAAGTATTAGTTATAAATTATGATTTCCCTCTCCAAAGACAATGAAATTATGTTACGAATTTATAGATTAGGTCATCCTAGTTTCTAGTATCTAAATTCTTGTTTCCCATTTATTTCAAAATAAAATTTGTCATGTTTCAAATGTGATGTATGATAGATTGTAAAACATCATCGTGTCTTTTCCTTCCCAAATTCATAAACCAACTATACATTTTACCCTGATTCATAGTTATATTTGGGATCCTATCTTACATATCTTGAAAAAAATAGTTTGTTACCTTTTTTTATGATCGCATAAGATTAACTGAAGTGTATTTATAGAAAAACTAATCTAAAATGAAAATAATTTTAAAAAAATTTTACACTATGGTGATGCAATTTCAAAAAATTATTCAAATATTACAAAGTGATAATGGTCAAAAGTAATTCAAAATTATTTTGGGACAATTTTTTTTGTGAAAATGAATAGTTCATCAAAACTTTTATTTCGACACCCCACAACAAAATAGTGTAGCTGCAAGAAAAAATAAACAGTTATTAGAAGGAGCTCGAGCATTGTTATTTATCAATTAGGTGCCAAAATATCTTTGGAGTGAAGTCATTCTTACTGTTGCATTTCTTACTAATAGAATATCCAATAAAATTTAGAACTTTGATACCCATGATATTATTTATAAAATTTACCCAAAAAAATCAGTTTTCATCTTCTTTACATATAAAGATATTTCGGTATATTGCATTTGCTTACATTCATAGTCATAATCAATGAAAGCTTGAACCCAGAACCATAAAATGTGTGTTTGTTGGTTATGCTCCCACCCAAAGGGGGAATAAATGTTTTGATCATACTTCTAAAAAAAATATTTGTTTTTCATCGATGTTACCTTTTTCTGAGTTACAACCCTTTTTTCACTTCATCTTCAAGGGAGGAGGGACAAAAAAAAAATCGAGTACTAATTTTCAAGACTTTCTTCAAAATGAAAACTCACAAAATAATCTCTCTCAAACATTGATTGTTCAATCTGAAAATCCAAACTATATTATATTAGAAGAAAGTGAGTCAAATTTTTTATATATTAAAAAGAATCAGATCTTCCCACAATACCATCTTAGGATGTTCATAATCTTAGAACTAAGAAAAAGAAAACAGGAAAAAGAACGATGACATTGATACCTACTCGCCACAAATTACAACTAAAAAGAAAGAGTATACAAATCCTTTGCATTGCCTAGACTCCATGAATCCTCCAGGTAATGTCCTCATTGAGCCTTTACCCCGTGATCAGTCCAATTCATCTTAATGTTATAAGTTTCCGAGTCCTAAACTTGAGTCTACCCTTAATCCATAATCTATTGATTTCAATCATCCCATTGCTACTTGTAAAAGGGTGAGGTCTTGCCCCCAACATCCATTGTCTAATTATGTGTCATACGAAAATCTCTCATTTTTTGGGATTTTACCACACATTTGTCTTGTAAGGAGATTTCTAATATTGTACAAAATGCTCGAAAGTTCATAATCTATCTTTGAGGAGATGAAAGCTGCGAAAAAAACATGTGGCAATTGGTTGATCTACTTAGAGGAAAAAAAACTATTGTATGAAATGGGTGTTTACAATCAAATATAATTTTAATGGCTCTCTAGAACGGTACAAGGCTCGAATGATTGCCATGAAATTCACTCAGACCTATTGCATTGATTAATTAGAAATATTCTTATACAGGTTGAAGTAGTCACTAAAAGCATGGTTGAATTTAGTGAGAAGTTCAACACAAAAATGTGTAAATTAAAAAAATTCTTATACAGGTTCAAGTAGTCATCGAGAGCATGATTTGAGAAATTTATACTGTTCATTAAATATTAGAAGTGCACCCTAGGGCAAGGAGATCGTATAATATTCTTCAGACATTCAAATGATGGGAAGATAGTCATCTGATTGTGTATGTGAATGATATAATCATCACTAGAGATGACTTGTATGAAAATAAACCAGTTGAGGGCTTCCTTCTCATCAGTTTTTGAGACCAAGGACTTAGGATCTCTAAGGTACTTCCTTGACATAGAGGTCGCTAGATCGAAGAAATGCTGAAAATGATTGTTGTTTCCCAACAAAATATATTTTTATCTTCTAAAGGAAACTGGGACGAGTGGTTGTAGGCTTGCAGACAATTCAATTGAACACAATTGGAAACTAAGAGATAAGAAGGAAGATGACCTAGTGAATAAAACTCAATATCAAAAGTTGGTGGGAAATTTGATATGTTTATCACATACACGGCCAGATATTGAATTTGTTGTAAGTTTGGTAAGTTTTTATGCATTCGCCCTTTGAGAAACACATTGAAGAAGTTAAAAGGATTCTCAGATACCTAAAACATACACCAGGTAATAGTTTACTCTTTCAGAAGACCACAAAACAGAACAAAGAGGCATGCACCGATGTAGATTGAGCGGACTCAGTTGTTGATAGAAGTCAACGTCCGGATACTATACTTATGTCTGGGGAAATTTGATAACATGATAAAGTAAAAAAACAGAATGTAGTGGCAAAATGTAGTGTCGAGGCAGAATATCAAACTATGGCTAATAGTGTATATGAGATGTTATGGCTAAAGAGAATTCTTTCAGAGCTACGAATCCCGACAAACATGTCAATAAAGTTGTACAGTGACGATAAAGCTATCATAAACATTACAAAAAAATTTGTGCAACATAATAGCAAAAAATATGTGGAGATTAATAAACACTTCATAAAAGAGAGATTAATTTGCATATCTTTCACTCCGACAGCCCAACAAATAGTAAATATCTTCACCAAAGGACTTGTCAGACCTAATGTTGAGTTATTTGTAAGCAGGTTGGGCATAGTAAATATCTATGCTTTAACTTGAGGGGAGTGTTTGAATTTTAAAAATTTTCACCTTTGATATCTTTTATTTTTATAATTTTGTTACTGTTAGCAGTTTCTACTTTTAGAATTAGCTATTATTATTAGTAATTTCTATTTCTTTTTTCTCGCATGAGGATTTGGTGACATTCCTAATGTGATGGCCTTGCCCTGCTATTTATCTTATAATAGTCTTAAGAAATTGAAAAGGACTAATTATTCTTCTCCTCCAAAGAACTACAGCATGCATAAAAAGGTTTCCCACAGCATAAAGAGACTTCATGAGAAAGAAAGGCCTTGGGTTGAGATAAAATTATGAATTCTAGGAAGATAAACTAACTATGAACCACTTATTCCTATACGCAATGAGATTCTAGCACCGATCTATTCACGTCACCAAAAAGAGCCAGAATAAGAAAATGGCTAAAAGATAATAAATATAAAACTATTTTAAGAATGAATAAGAAATTGGCTAAAAACGTTAGCTAAAAAAGTTCCTCCTTCATTAAAACCATCAATCACTACTATTTGGTCGTGAACCAAAGCTCCCGAAACCTTTAAAATGTGAACTTCTTAAACTAAAAAGAAACTAAAAAATGAAGTCCATATAGATATGCTAGTACCAATCTATTCACGCCACCGAAAGGAGCCTAGGATACTATTTGCTTCCAAAGCAATACATCTAAAGTTTAGTAAAGTCCACAAAGCATTCACTTCAATATCGATTATTAGAACACTATTCACGTGTTTGTCCATAAACTCTCTCGTGAATCCAATACATTCTAAAAGTTGATAGAAAAAAGGATACAGCACCAGAGGTTCTCTACCGCCACCAAGCCATTTCCAGTTCTTCATTCTCTGGTAGATTCTAATAATCAGCTTTAAGAATCCTGATATTTTTATTACTGTTTAGAGTTCCATGAAATGTTAAACCTATTTTGCACAAGCCTAATTTTAGTTGACACCAAGTAAAATAAATCTAGAAAAAGAAAGGTGAAGTGTTAATCAAAAAATTGGCTCATTAAAACTTAAGATATCAGCAGCAAATTAAGAAACACAACAGAAAAAGATGCTAACCTGAAATGACCAAGTATACCAACTACAGCCATGGCCATTCCGGCAAAGTAGGTGTATGTATCACCAACAAATACTGAAGAAGGATACCTGAATAGAAGTAAATGAACAACATGCATTAACAAAAACATCATGGAAATGATTATTAGTAGCGTCAAAACGATCTGCCAATTAATTATTACCAGTTGTATGACAGCAAAGCTAATGAAGTAGTCAACAGGGGAAGCACTAAGTAAATGGAAAATGCATGAGCTTGCTTGTATTCTAGATCTGAAGATGCACCAATTTGCATCACATTGTGTACAAGAATCTGCAAAAAAATGGATAAATTAATCTCATGCCAAGTAGTAAAAATATCAGAAAGAAGAACAACAAATGCACACAAGGCCCCATTTCTTACTGCTGCAGAAATAACAACTGTCTGTCCCGCTTCAAGGCCATTGAGACCTGCATGTATATTGATGGAATTTGTGCAAAAAACTGCCAGCATTCCCATGTAGAGCTTGTATATCCAGCCTAACATTCAACAATATAGAAAAATATATTGAGCTCTCTAATGAAAAACATTAATATGTAAGGCAATTAATGTTAAACAGAATTATGTCTTCATTGTAGCCTTTTGGATGTGTAAACTTCACATACCTAAATCCAAGACTGCTACACCAACATACTGAATCAAAGGCTTTGGTATGATTATTGACGTATGTCCAGCATATGCCATCAACAATGGAAGTGCTGCAAATGATGGAAGCACCAATTTTCTGTTTGTCAAAAAATTATAAAACTATAGTAAGAAAATTATGAAATTTTCAAATTTTAAAATACATCAGAAGAAACTTATGAAGTTAGGCGGCAAATGATCTCCACCAAACGTACAAAGAGAGACCAATGTGAGTAAAAATGAAATTTGATTTTATCCTGCCATTTCTTCCCACTGAAAATATATTTATGGCTTTCAAAATACAAATCAACCATTGATTTTGATCTCAGACACTAGAACTAAACAAAGCACCAAAGTTTATTATCATTATTTGTTGCAAGTGGGCCCTCTATATGCTAATGATTATCATAATAAGTGCAATGCAGGATTCTTTATTTTATTGCGAGAAAAGTGTCAAAATAGTCCCCTGGCCTTTGGCATATGGCTATTTTAGTCCCCGAGTCTATAGTCTCAATCTAGTCCTCTAATTTTTTTTAATACGGGTTGAAATAGTCTCCAAATAGGACTATTTCAGCCACAATTTAAAAAGAATTTGAGAACTAATTTGGTACTTTTATAGACTCTGGGAGTAAAATTTCCTTATGTAAACAATCAAAGGACTATTTTGTCCCTTTACTCTTTCATAGCATTGAGTTATTCATATCAAATCAGTCCTATATGACAATCATAATTTCTTTTGTGACGTTTAGTAAAGAAAATCTAGTGAGAAGAGAAACAGTATTTCCACTGGAACGAGATAGGAGAATCTTCTTTAGCTCTCCCATGCTCACAACACCTTGTGCACATTCACTTCATCAGGAGGTACTTACAATCTCCAGGGAACATCAAGAACATCATCAACAAATCCAAGCAAAGTCATGAAGCAAATGCATGCTAGTGCTGCATTGTATTCAACGAGCCACTGCAAAACAGATAAAAATCATGGTCAGGAATCTTTAAAGCAATTCCAATAGTGAGCTCAAGGCGAACCTAAATAATTCATTATCTTTTTATCAGCTTTAAATGCCATAAAATAAGAATGAAGGAAAGAAACTTCTTCAAACCCCTAATTTGCTGTATCTAATATATATCAACCAATTAATAGGCTGAATGCTCTAAAATTTACAATGGTAATTACTGCAAAAAAGCAATAAATAGGAATGAAATTAATGCTAACATTAATAAACTCATCAGCCTGAATGTGAAAAGTGACAAGGAAAAAATGTAAAAGCCTATAAAAACCACAATTGCAGAGTGTGGGCAACATAAATAGACATTAGGCTACACAAACATACATTTGAGTCTGCTGTAAAATTGAAATGCTGAAACAAAATAGCAATGACCAAATAGACAATTCCAATGACGATGCCCAATGACTCAGGCCTGAAAAGTAATTAAAAAAAAAAGAAAAAAGATAATAGTCAGACAAATATGTTGAAAAAAAGTCGGATGGAAAATAACATTAATAATGGGGCAAATATAAAGTCACATTGATGGGTCAGTTTGAAATTTTGTTACTTTCCCAACATCATATTTAGAGCAGATTTGCAAAAAAATAAAAGAAAACAAGCAAAAATTCAATTCTCTGCCCAATGCCAGCTAGCTCTAATCTGTGGATGTGTATGTAGATCTCTCAGTTCTTTTTCGTATAATGTTCTTTCTCTAAACTTCATCCCTCTTGGTCCAATCTTCACTCGCTTCACATTTTTGCTTCAAATGATTTCCCAATATCCATATACTTATCACCTCACCCATAAGCAACAATTTGGTATACATCCGGTGTTGTTTGTATTTTCGAGCATCAAATGCCAACATTAATTAATTCTCACACTTCCCAGGAATGCTGGTGCCAGTGGTAGAGAATTCATTTTTTACCCACTGGGAGTTTGGGATGTCTTCGACACTTGTTGACACAACCTTTACTGGAGTTGTGAGAAAGTGCACCAAAACTACAGGACTAGTCAAATTTGGTTGTAAGAAATCCTTAAAACCCTCCATAAATTTAGGAGTTCTGAAAAACTACTAGCCAACCAAGAAAATAAAGTTGACCTCTCCTCAGTTTTGGGATAGCACTAACAAACATTATCAATCCTCAACAAAATTCAAACAAATCCAACCAATCTAAAACAAACCCTAATCTAACCGCCCTTAATAACCCAAACTAACTCTAGACAACCACCAAAAACTCAGATTTCTCCTACTCTTTCCAAACCGTGACCATCTATATAGTCTAAAACTAAGATATATTCAAGAAACAATAGGTACATCGCTCTTGCAACCATCAATATTCTATTTGTTGGCGCCAATTTGTAAATTGCTGTTAAACAAGATATACATAAAGGTTTCAAATCACTACAACAAGGAAATTTGAAGACGAATTTTGAATTGATTGTTTGCTATTCTGTCAAGGTAATTTGAGTACAACTTTGAATTATAAAAATGAATCTTATTAGAATGATAAAATTAAGAAAAAGGCAAAATCTTTAAACCATAAACTCCACCATATTTGTATACAAAATATTGTGATCTCAAAGTTGATCCTTTCATAGTTAACCATTAATGATTAGGTCTTTATAACAAAAGCTTGATTAGTTTTATTGGTCTGCAATTACTTTGTTATCAATAACATTTGCTACATCATAACCTACATGTTGGCATTACTCGTGTGAATCACATCATATATCAATATAATGGGCATGACATAGAAAAGGCATGATTGCAATAACTAATACATTCATGAATATCATATCACACCTAAACATCCTCACCTATTTATGGATTGGTTAAATGACCTAGAAAATTATATCAGTTGTTACTTCATATCTAAATATAAAAAAAGAGAAAATTTGTTAGGTCTAAGTTAATATTGGTTTCGCAGGCGAATTTTGAAAGCTAATCGAGTTTAAAATCAAAGGATTTGAAAATTTGCCTACCTATATGTGGAAACACATGAAATTTTGAGTTAAACAAAAATGCTTATCAACTTTATATTTAAAACAATTATTAAATGACTTCCAAAACTTAGAAAGAAATATTAATCTAATTGTTATTACCTTCATAGTATATTTTGATGTTAGGAAACTCAAATATATGATAAGCCTTCAGATAAGTTTAGTAATGAACTTCGATTTTTTTTTTTTTGTAATGGATTCAGATTTGTTTAGAATTGGCTCAAAATAATACTATCATGAATCATTGGAAGAAACATATAATAGTGATTACAAATTTGAGAAAATTGTTAATAACTATGCTTTAAGAAACTTAAAACACTAATCTCATGAACCTATGTTAAAGATACAAATAGACACCATGAGAAAAAGTCACTCTCATGGATATTATATATAATGAAATTCGTCAACTAAATCATAAAATTAAAATGCAAACTATTGCTAGTAGTACTTATAGTCAACCCTTCCTTACACAACAAAAATGTAATGAATAGAGCAAGAAGAGGGAACTTTATCATTCAAAAGTAGTAGAATTAAGGAGTTTGATATCCTCAATCTAGAAAATCAGCATAATCTCAAAAGATTGAACATAAGCATGATACCAAAAAAATCATACATGCTTTTGATGCATCAACACTCGTACATTGATTTTATTTTGTCTTCTCAATATGATAATACAACTATAGCTTTAGATTTAGATGGGCATTCATGTATAAAAAGACAATTATAAGTGCTTTAAATAAAATATTCTTAATTCTGGCAATGTTCTCATCATAATTATCCTAGAAATAATGAGTAATGCTTTGAATATGCTCATTATGATTCTCATTGAACGGCAATATTAACAACTCCTGTACACTTTCCTTAATCATAGAAACATTTATTTGCTTATTATGTATCACAATTCTATGATAGGATGTATGAGTCATGTACTTGATAAATCTAATGATTGGTTTAATAACTGAATTTTAACAGTATTCTAGTCGAAGCGTACTTAAAACCAATACTCTTTTTGGTAGACTTTCCAACAAGTGATGCTAACAAGACATGAATCGTACTTGTAGATCAAGATCCTAAGTACCAACAATGATGTGTATATTGTTCTTATTCTATTACCGCCTCCTCTAAATATTCAACCAAAAAGCAAATCAAGAATACTACAGACAATGGAGGTGAAGAAGTCCTTTCTTCATAAACAGATAAGCAATTAATACATTTATGTGAGTAGCTGAAAGGATTTGAAAGCAAAAATGGGATTAAGACTATCTGCAAGGGTGGCAAATGATATAACACAGTATATCTAGTTTTCATTTTTTATTTCACCTTTCATTTTTAAAGAAATGTCTTTTTACAAGTAAATATCAATAAAGAAAATAAAAAATTCTTTCGATCTATTTCCCTATTAAGGACATTAATGTTGCCATATGCATGATGGCTAGATATGCCTTTCATGAAAGCCCGCAAATTTATTCCTATTTGTTAGCACTAAAACCAACATCTAACTATTATA
Source organism: Papilionanthe hookeriana x Papilionanthe teres (assembly GCA_022702705.1). NCBI lineage: Eukaryota > Viridiplantae > Streptophyta > Magnoliopsida > Asparagales > Orchidaceae > Papilionanthe > Papilionanthe hookeriana x Papilionanthe teres. Next base: position 119,731,862 of record CM040425.1, read on the forward strand.
AGTTGTTCTCTAGCTTAATCCAAACAACCCCTTCACTATAGTCTCGACCCAAACAGGCGTGGGGCTGAGGACTAGACTGGTCAGTCCAGCATGTGAGTGATGATCCAACAGAGAGACTCAACTGACCAGCCTTCTAATAGGGCGGGATCTGCCGCCCTTTTCCTCTCCCACCCTAATTTACTTAGTATAAATATATGCGCTACTGTCTAGGGTTGTAGTTTTGATCTTTCTGAATCTAAATTAAATGTGCATTTTACCGTTGGAAGTTGTTTACCATTCTAGGGTTGTATCCGAAGGTGATGAGATGCTCTGACTATAACTCATCCGAGATAATGATCTTCTCCAAAGGTTCGAGAGATGCTCCGACTGTAACTCGATCATGCAGGAATACTTATCTTCCCCAACTCCCCCTCCACAGTCACTCTTTCCCTGGTTTTCCAGCTGCCAACATTCCACCTCCCTGTCGCCTATAGCTTACCAGCACTCTCCACCCTTTTCACTGACACAAAACCTATTTCCAACTCCATATCATCTACCGCTACTCTTCCCGTACGTTGCCTACTGAGCCGCCCCTCTCCCATAGGTCTCCAGTTCCACCCACACCCTTGTAACCTGCTCCACAACCTCCTGCTCCAATCGGCCACCTTCCCACACAACCACCTAGCTACTAATGTTGTGCACACAACTCCTTCCCAGTCTCAAGCCTACAACCCACGCAAGCCCCTACCCTGTCCCCTGCTACAACCGCAACACATGACCTTACTGCTGTCCAAAACCGAAATCCACCTCCCGGCGGGCCAGCTGCTACCCATCCCCTTCGTCGTCGCCCAAAAGTATTTTTTTATGCTTATTATCATTTATTTCATGTTTTAAAAAGTGGTCGTTGTAGCCTATTTGAATTTTAGCAATAATATATATTTTTTCTATTGTTGTTAAGGTTAACTCCAGTATCAATTAATATCACAACAATTCTAACCATACTCCTATCCTTAAGTTTCCTAGCATCAACTTTCAACAAAAAATTTATTTCTTATTCCCAAACCATAGCAAAAATTTGTCGTAACCCTGATTTCCTCTACTGATTTGCAAAACCAATTTTTACACCCTCTTTCACCTCCCAAACCAAAACCCTAACCATGCAACAAAGGACATAAATGCCCGAGCCTACCCGGTAGGATACTGCAAGAGCTCTGTCATCCTCAAGAGAGGCTTGCAGAGATTGATGATGTAACCCAAGAGGAGATTGCCCTTGACTAGGATCTAGAGAATTTTAAGGGAGAATGGGAGAATTTGAAGAAGAAGCGGTAGATGCAGAGCTAGTTCCTACCAGCTTAATACTGACACAATGCTCAGACTCTAGCTTCAGAAATGGAGGGACCACGTCATCGAACAACCACCACATCTAGAGTTCAACCTCAGGATGTTATAGCCAGAGTACACGGAGGAAAATACCAAAGACGACCCCATCAGAGGAAAGTTGATTCAAATTGGAGAACAGGCGGAACGAATCTGCATCCCTAAATCTGTCATAACCAGAAAGTGTTGCAAGTGTCACGGATTTGGACATGTTAAATCATAATACACAACCAGAGGGTGATTTGTTTCACTGAGCAAGGCATTGTTGAAAAATTGAGTGACACGGTAAACACTGAAGAAGGTGAGGACACAACCTGCTTACAATTAAGAAGTAAAATATGCACATAGTTCCAACTGAGCCCGTGGAAGAGACTCCAACCAACTTCACGATAAGTGTCCAAGGCAGTCTTGAGCTCGAGGAACTCCAGATGGATGGCAACCCTATATGAGAGAAAGTCAAACCATTCAAATCTGAAGACTCATTCCTAAGTTGCCCCTATTGAGGCAGGTCCCGCACGTCAGAAAAGGAGCCCTTTTGCGCTATGTCTGGAAGATTATATGGAGATATTCAGATGTTAGATTCGGTTCAACATGGTACCCATCTTCAAATGTCCAGACAGGAGGGATGAACCCCAGCCTTGAAATTTATCTTAAAAACTTGATGGTAAAAGAAATTCTTCAATGGGATCCACGTCGTATCAGTGAAGAGAATGTCTCTCCTGAGTTGTTTCTAGTGAGAATAGTGCAGTCTGCCACAAATTGTCTCATAGTTGATTTCTCCTCATATATTGGTTTATCGGCTACATTCCACTGAGTACTAGAAGTGGAAGAAAAAGACTTTAGACTAAAGGGCTCAAGAGTTATATTGCGAGAACCTACATCTATATGCAGCTCCAGCACATGATGTGTCATCCAAGGATGCATATTTATTCTATCAAGACGTGTTGTGGACTGGCAACACCTACATAATCGACCTACTAGGCAATTACAATATCCCTGCTATCTTCAACGTGACAGACTTAACTTCGTGCTACAAGGAACCAGAAGCTTCGTCAAACGAAATTGAAGCTCCCCCAACACTGGGAGATTGACGCGGCATTCAGGTTGGACCAATAGGTCCAACAAGTGATTGTCGGTTCAACAGAGAGGCAGGACCGGCCAGCATTCTAATGGAGCAAGATTTGCCACCCTTTGGCCCTCCCACTCGTTTTACTTATTATAAATATATGTGTTACTCGTCTAGGGTTGCGGTTTTGATCTTTTTTATTCCGATTTCGTCCAGCTTTTCGTCGGAAGTTGTTTTGCCTTCTAGATATGTATCCAAAGGAGAGGAGGTGCTCCGGCTATAACTCGTCTGAGGTTGTGATCTTCTCTAAAGGTTCGAGAGGTGCTCCGACTGTAACTCAATCCTGCGGGGATGCTTATTTTCCCCACCCCCCCCCCTCCACAATCACTCTTTCCCTGGTTTTTCAATTGCCGGCAATCCACCTCCATGCCGCCTATAGCTTACCTGCACTCTCCACCCGGTTCCTTGTCGCAAAGCCGCTACCGGCGCCATATCTCTACTGCTACTCTTTCCCCACTCAACTTGTTGAGTTGCCCCCACTCCTACCCGTCTCCACTTCCACCCACACCCTTTTGTCATCACATAACGTCCTCCACCATCTCCTGCTCTAGTTGACCACCTTCCCACACAACCATCTTGTTGCTACTACCCTGTACGCAACTCCATCCCAAGCTCAAGCCTACATCACACGCAACCCCTGCCCTTTTTCCAGCTACAGCCGCAACACATGTTCTTATTGTTGTCCAAAACCGCAATCCAGCTCCAACCACCCGGTGGGCCAGCCGCCACTCATCCCTTCGTCTTCGCCTTAAAGTGTCTTTTTATGCCTTTTATCGTTTATTTCTTATTTTGAAAAGTCATTGTTGTAACTTATTTGATTTTCAACATTCTCTCTATTATGGTTTGGGTTTACTCCGGTAACACAAACTCTTTTGAATGATTTCTTCACAATTCAACTAAATTAATGCAATACAATAAGGGTCATAACAGAATCCAACTTACTATTGAAATAAGCTAAATTTACAGACATAAATTGCTTAGTTCATTCTTTTTTAAATGTGTTTTGTTTTAAATCAACTACCCCCATCATACTTATTAGTGTGGATAGAATTTTTAATCTCTTTGAACAAGTTATTCTTTATTTTCTACTCAGAGATGATCTTTAGTTTATTAAAGGTTATTTTATTCCTTGATTCTCTTAGCTCTTTTCAATAAAAGAGCCTCCGAATGATTACAATGAATATTGCCTTATTGATTTAATTATATGTCTATTCTACAATCTTTAAGCAGCATTCCAAAGAAGAATTGTTGCTTCAAGGATTTCGCCGAAATTCAGCTTGCGTAAATGGAGAAGTTCCAACCTATATGAGTGAAGTAAATCAATTCTCAAAATATCTAGGTTTCGTCTTTTTCTTTAATATTTCTCTCATATTTCTTTTCAATCTCCTCTACAAATTTTATTTTTGTTTTATAGTGTCACATTCTATTTCTTCTACCATTGATAATGACATCAATTATCACCGTAGATGGAAAAGTTTTGTAGGTTTCTTTTGCTTTCTTTCATAAATAAAATTGACTTAGATTTATATTTTTTTAAATATTATCATTTGCAATTAACTATTTTAGATTTTGATCCATTAGCTCTCATCTAAACAATGGGATCTTGTTGCATTCAGTGTTTAATTTAATGAAGAAAAATAAACTATAAATAATGAGACTCTTGGCCAACCCACTTCTATGTGAACGAAGTTGCTTCCAATGATTCCTTTAAGATTTGAGTTGTGTAAAAGAGTCACCTCCAAATTGTGTATGCATTTGTCAATTCTCTTTAATGCAAGCAGCTACTTTTCATCAATTTACTTCCCCTCTTCTCTAATATCTTCTCCTTTTGTACCATTCCAATCACTTGAGTCATCCTGATTTTCTTCTTTGATGTATTTCAAGAATTTATTTTCTTTTGTTCATGCAATTCAGACTATAAATATCGTCACGGCTCAGACAAAAAAATATATAGCTTAATTGAAATCTAAGTATCACAACTTCCTTTATTACAAAATGAAATCCTGAATTCCGCGACCAGCTAAATTTATTATTGCTGACAACGTTTTCCATTCCATCACAAAAAAGAAAAAAAAAAGAAACGGGCATTACAGTAACCACATTAAGATCTACTAACGCAAGTTGCATAACTAAAAATAAATCAGAAAAGTGTATCGAACAAGAGAAAAATCACTGGCAAAATAAAAACTGACACTTTAATGTTCCCCTGCGGCGTTCCCTTCTTATTGATATCGTATCCGAACATATTTCTTTTCAGCACATACCGCGCAGCTACTGGGATCATCCTGAGGGAAACGACAAACCCGGCGATGCTCATAGCAGCGCAAATGGCAATCGACCGCCTCAATTCCACCTCGATGCTGTAGTGGATTAAGACAAGATAGGCGAACGGGATAAAGAAGATGGCGGAGGCGGCTAGGACCAGCCCCAGCTTTGGCGGGGCCAGCGGAAGACCATCTGCCGCCGTTTCCATAGGCTGGTACTCCACTTGCTGGGGCTTCTTTAAGGCTGGCACAATCTTCCTCCGAGTTGCCATGACTGGGGGAAATATGATGCGAGAGAACAAGATCAGTAGGATTGCAGGATTTAACTGAAATTTAGACAAGATTTAGGGCCTGTCTGGTAACGTATTTAGAGCAGGATTAAAGCTGGATTTAACCTAAATCTTAAATCCCGGATTTACTAAATCCCATGAATCGGTGGATTTAGCAAATCCGGGACGGATGTAGGGCTGTAAGCGAGCTCAGGGTCGGCTCGAGTTCGGCTCGTTGGATACTGGGTACTGTCCGAAGATAGACTCCGAAGAGGAAGAGGAAGAGGAAGAGGAAACCCTTACCTGTCGACGCCGAAACCCTCTCACGATTTTGAAAGGAGGAGCGCCGGAACCTCTCGCCGCCGGAACCTCTCGCCGCCGGAACTTCTCGCCCCGAAAGCCTTTCGCGATTTTGAGATGAAGGAGAGAGTCGGAGAGGGAGACTGGGGAGGCAGCCAAACTCAAGAATATTTATATAATTTATATTATATAAATATATAATATTATATAAGTGATATTAACCAATAATTTGTTATATATTATAATTTATAGGATTTAATTTTTTAAAGTTTGATTAATTTTTTTATTTTAAAAAATTTCAATTAATCATAATTTATAATATTTAATTTTATAAATATGTATTATATGTAATATTTATTTTTTTCCGAGCCAATTCGAGCTGAACACGAGCGAACAATTGTTTGTTCGTGTTGTTTGTTCGTGTTCGAGCTCGTTTATATTTCGAGCTTAAAAATTTGTTCGTGTTCGGCTCGAACGGTTCGAGCCGAACACGAGCCGCTTAATAAGTTCGAACACGAAGTCGATTCGCAAACAACGAGCCAAATTGATGACTCTAGATAGATGCATCGCGCGCGAAAAGAAGACCCGAAGTTACCTTCCTCAATGCTTTCGGGTAGGAGACGAGCGGGATCCTCAATGCTTTCGGGTAGGAGACGAGCGGGAGGAGGAGAAAAATTGGAGTTCCGAGCACGACGTCCTTGCTTTAGCAAACTCATATAACCTCGAGGCTTGCTTTGCGAACCGAGCCCGACCCAACCTGAGCAACCAGCTTTCATAAAAATAGTTTTTCTCGTAAAGCAGCTACTGTTGTATTCGCAGCTGAAGAAATATTACAGCACCGGACGTAATCATTTAGGATTTTTTTTAGTGTTTTGATGGATTTCGACTTCAACGAATAAATGTTGGAGGAAACTATTAACAACAAACCTAATAACCCATATTATAATACATATAATCCAGGCTAAAGGAATAAAAAATTTTTAGATGGAATAATAATAACAACTAAGGTATATGACACCAGTTGTAGGGTAGTAACCGACCTAATTCCGCGACCAGCTAAATTTATTATTGCTGACAACGTTTTCCATTCCATCACAAAAAAAGAAAAAAAAAGAAACGGGCATTACATTAACCACATCAAGATCTACTAACGCAAGTTGCATGACTAAAAATAAATCAAAAAAGTGATCAAACAAGAGAAAAATCACTGGCAAAATAAAAACTGACACTTTAATGTTCCCCTGCGGCGTTCCCTTCTTATTGATATTGTATCCGAACATATTTCTTTTCAGCACATACCGCGCAGCCTATCGGGATCATCCCGAGGGAAACGACAAACCCGGCGATGCTCATAGCAGCGCAAATGGCAATCGACCGCCTCAATTCCACCTCGATGTTGTAGTGGATTAAGACAAGATAGGCAAACGGGATAAAGAAGATGGCGGAGGCGGCTAGGACCAGCCCCAGCTTTGGCGGCGCCAGTGGAAGACCATCTGCCGCCGTTTCCATAGGCTGATACTCCACTTGTTGGGGCTTCTTTAAGGTTGGCACAATCTTCCTCCGAGTAGCCATGACTGGGGAAAATATGACGTGAGAGAACAAGATCAGTAGGACTGCAGGATTTAACCAAAATTTAGACAAGATTTAGGGCCTATCTGGTAACGTATTTAGAGCAGGATTAAAGTTGGATTTAACCTAAATCTTAAATCCCGTGAATCGGTGGATTTAGCAAATCAGGGACGAATGCATCGCGCGCGAAAAAGAAGACCTGAAGTTACCTTCCTCAATGCTTTCGGGTAGGAGACAAGCGGGATCCTCAATGCTTTCGGGTAGGAGAGGAGCGGGAGGAGGAGAAAAATTGAAGTTCCGATCTCTGTAAGGCGCGACGTCCTTGCTTTCCTAGCAAACTCATATAACCTCGAGGCTTGCTTTGCGAACCCAGCCCGACCCAACTCCGAGCAACCAGCTTTCATAAAAATATTTTCTCTCGTGAAGCGATGCATCGTTGTATTCGCAGTTGAAGAAATATTACAGCACCGGACGTAATCAATTAGGATTTTTTTTTAGTGTTTTGATGGATTTCGCCTTCAACGAATAAATGTTGGAGGAAGCTATTAACAACAAACCTAATAACCCATATTATAATACATATAATCCAGGCTAAAGGAATCAAAAATTTTTAGATGGAATAATAATAACAACTAAGGTATATGACACCAGTTGTAGGGTAGTAACCGACCTAATTCCGCGACCAGCTAAATTTATTATTGCTGACAACGTTTTCCATTCCATCACAAAAAAAGAAAAAAAAGAAACGGGCATTACAGTAACCACATCAAGATCTACTAACACAAGTTGCATGACTAAAAATAAATCAGAAAAGTGTATCAAACAAGAGAAAAATCACTGGAAAAATAAAAACTGACACTTTAATGTTCCCCTGCGGCGTTCCCTTGATATCGTATCCGAACATATTTCTTTTCAGCACTTACCGCGCAGCTACTGGGATCATCCTGAGGGAAACGACAAACCCGGCGATGCTCATAGCAGCGCAAATGGCAATCGACCGCCTCAATTTCACCTCGATGATGTAGTGGATTAAGACAAGATAGGCGAACGGGATAAAGAAGATGGCGGAGGCGACTAGGACCAGTCCCAGCTTTGGCGGCGCCAGCGGTTCCATAGGTTGGTACTCCACTTGCTGGGGCTTCTTTAAGGCTGGCACAATCTTCCTCTGAGTAGCCATGACTGAGGGAAATATGACGCGAGAGAACAAGATCAGTAGGATTGCAGGATTTAACCGTTAGACAAGATTTAGGGCCTGTTAGGTAACGTTTTTAAAGCAGGATTAAAGCTGGATTTAACCTAAATCTTAAATCCCGGATTTACTAAATCCCGTGAATCGGTGGATTTAGCAAATCCGGGACGGATGCATCGCGTGAGAAAAAGAAGACCTGAAGTTACCTTCCTCAATGCTTTCGGGTAGGAGACGAGCGGGAGGAGGAGAAAAATTAGAGTTCTGATCTCTGTAAAGAGCGACGTCGTTGCTTTCCTAGCAAACTCATATAACCTCAAGTTGCTTGCTTTGCGAACCCAGCCCGACCCAAACTGAGCAATTTTGGACCAGCTTTCATAAAAATATTTTTTCTCATGAAACAGCTACTGTTGTATTCGCAGCTGAAGAAATATTACAGCACCGGACGTAATCAATTAGGATTTTTTTTTTAGTGTTTTGATGGATTTAGCCTTGAACGAATAAATGTTGGAGGAAACTATTAACAACTAACCTAATAACCTATATTATAATAAATATAATCCAGGCTAAAGGAATCAAAAATTTTTAGATGGAATAATAATAACTACTAAGGTATATGACACCAGTTGTAGGGTAGTAACCGACCTAATTCCGCGACCAACTATATTTATTATTGCAGACAACGTTTTCCATTCTATCACAAAAAAAGAAAAAAAAAAAGAAACGGGCATTACAGTAACCACATCAAGATCTACTAACGCAAGTTGCATGACAAAAAATAAATCAAAAAAGTGTATCAAACAAGAGAAAAATCACTGGCAAAATAAAAACTGACACTTTAATGTTCCCATGTGGTGTTCCCTTCTTATTGATATCGTATCCAAACATATTTCTTTTCAGCACATACCGCGCAGCTACTGGGATCATCCTGAGGGAAACGACAAACCCGGCAATGCTCATAGCGAGCCGCAAATGGCAATCGACCGCCTCAATTCCACCTCGATGCTGTAGTGGATTAAGACAAGATAGGCGAACGGGATAAAGAAGATGGCGGAGGCGGCTAGGACCAGCCCCAGCTTTGGTGGCGCCAGCGGAAAACCATCTGCCGCCGTTTCCATAGGCTAGTGCTCCACTTGCTGGGGCTTCTTTAAGGCTGGCACAATCTTCCTCCGAGTAGCCATGAATGGGGGAAATAGGACGCGAGAGAACAAGATCAGTAGGATTGCAGGATTTAACCGAAATTTAGACAAGATTTAGGGTCTGTCTGGAAACGTATTTAGAGCAGGATTAAAGCTGGATTTAACCTAAATCTTAAATCCCAGATTTACTAAATCCCGTGAATCGGTGGATTTAGCAAATCCGGGACAGACGCATCGCACGCGAAACCTGAAGTTACCTTCCTCAATGCTTTCGGGTAGGAGACGAGCGGGAGTAGGAGAAAAATTGGAGTTCCGATCTTTGTAAGGCGCGGCGTCGTTGCTTTCCTAGCAAACTCATATAACCTCGAGTTGCTTGCTTTGCGAACCCAGCCCAATTCAACCTGAGCAATTTTGGACCAGCTTTCATAAAAATATTTTTTCTCATGAAGCAGCTACTGTTGTATTCGCAGCTGAAGAAATATTACAGCACCGGACGTAATCAATTAGGATTTTTTTAGTGTTTTTATGGATTTCGCCTTGAACTAATAAATGTTGGAGGAAACTATTAACAACAAACCTAATAACCCATATTATAATACATATAATCCAGGCTAAAGGAATAAAAAATTTTTAGATGGAATAATAATAACAACTAAGGTATATGACACCAGTTGTAGGGTAGTAACCGACCTAATTCCGCGATCAGCTAAATTTATTATTGCTGACAACGTTTTCCATTCCATCACAAAAAAAAAAGAAACGAGCATTACAGTAACCACATCAAGATCTACTAACATAAGTTCCGTGACTAAAAATAAATCAGAAAAGTGTATCAAACAAGAGAAAAATCACTCGCAAAATAAAAACCGATACTTTAATGTTCCCATGCGGCGTTCCCTTCTTATTGATATCGTATCCGAACATATTTCTTTTCAGCGACATACCGCGCAGCTACCGGGATCATCCCGAGGGAAACGACAAACCCGACGATGCTCATAGCAGCGCAAATGGCAATCGACCGCCTCAATTCCACCTCGATGCTGGAGTGGATTAAGACAAGATAGGCGAACGGGATAAAGAAGATGGCGGAGGCGGCCAGGACCAGCCCCAGCTTTAGCGGCGCCAGCGGAAGACCATCTGTCGTTGTTTCCATAGGCTAGTACTCCACTTGCTGGGGCTTCTTTAAGGCCTGCACAATCTTCCTCCGAGTAGCCATGACTGGGGGAAATATGACGCGAGAGAACAAGATCAGTAGGATTGCAGGATTTAACCGAAATTTAGACAAGATTTAGGGCCTGTCTGGTAACGTATTTAGAGTAGGATTAAAGCTGGATCTAACCTAAATCTCAAATCCCAGATTTACTAAATCCCGTGAATCGGTGGATTTAGCAAATCAGGGACGGATGCATCGCGCGCAAAAAAGAAGACTTGAAGTTACCTTCCTCAATGCTTTCGGGTAGGAGACGAGCGGGAGGAGGAGAAAAATTAGAGTTCCAATCTCTATAAGGCGCGACGTCGTTGCTTTCCTAGCAAACTCATATAACATCGAGTTGCTTGCTTTGAGAACCCAGCCCGACCCAACCTGAGCAATTTTGGACCAGCTTTCGTAAAAGTATTTTTTCTCATGAAACAGCTACTGTTGTATTCGCAGCTGAAGAAATATTACAGCACCGGATGTAATCAATTAGGACTTTTTTTTAGTGTTTTGATGGATTTCACCTTGAACGAATAAATGTTGGAGGAAACTATTAACAATAAATCTAATAACCCATATTATAATACATATAATCCAGGCTAAAGGAATAAAAAATTTTTAGATGGAATAATAATAACAACTAAGGTATATGACACCAGTTGTAGGGTAGTAACCGACCTAATTCCGCGACCGGCTAAATTTATTATTGCTGACAACGTTTTCCATTCCATCACAGAAAAGAAAAAAAAACCAACATTACAGTAACCACATCAAGATCTACTAACGCAAGTTGCATGACTAAAATTAAATCAGAAAAGTGTATCAAACAAGAGAAAAATCACTGGCAAAATAAAAACAGACACTTTAATGTTCCCCTGCAGCATTCCCTTCTTATTGATATCGTATCCGAACATATTTCTTTTCAGCACATACCGCGCAGCTACTGGGATCATCCTGAGGGAAACGACAAATCCGGCGATGCTCATAGCAACGCAAATGGCAATCGACCGCCTCAATTCGACCTCGATGCCGTAGTGGATTAAGACAAGATAGGCGAACGAGATAAAGAAGATGGCGGAGGCGGCTAGGACCGGCCCCGGCTTTGGCGGCGCCGACGAAAGACCATCCGCCGCCGTTTCCATAGCTGGTACTCCACTTGCCGAGGCTTCTTTAAGGCCGGCACAATCTTCCTCCGAGTAGCCATGACTAGGGGAAATATGACGCGAGAGAACAAGATCGATAGGATTGCAGGATTTAACTGAAATTTAGACAAGATTTAGGGCCTGTCTGGTAATGTATTTAGAGCAGGATTAAAACTAGATTTAACCTAAATCTTAAATCCCGGATTTACTTAATCCCGTGAATCGGTGGATTTAGCAAATCCAGGACGGATGCATCACGAACGAAAAAGAAGACCTGAAGTTACCTTCCTCAATGCTTTCGGGTAGGAGACGAGCGGGAGGGGGAGAAAAATTGGAGTTCCGATCTCTGTAAGGCGCGATGTCGTTGCTTTCCTAGCAAACTCATATAACCTCAAGTTGCTTGCTTTGCGAACCCAGCCCGACCTAACTCGAGCAATTTTGGACCGACTTTCATAAAAATATTTTTTTCTCATGAAGCGACTCATCGTTGTATTTGCGAATCGAAGAAATATTACAAGACGGACGTAATCAATTAGGATTTTTTTTAGTGTTTTGATGGATTTCGCCTTGAACGAATAAATGTTGGAGGAAATTATTAACAACAAACCTAATAACCCATATTATAATACATATAATCCAGGCTAAAGGAATCAAAAATTTTTAGATGAAATAATAATAACAACTAAGGTATATGACACCAATTGTAGGGTAGTAACCGACCTAATTCCGCGACCAGCTAAATTTATTATGCTGACAACGTTTTCCATTCCATCACAAAAAAAAAAGAAATGGGCATTACAGTAACCACATCAAGATCTACTAATGCAAGTTACATGACTAAAAAAAAGTAACGGGGAACGCCGAACGCGCCAATAAGTCGCTTCAAACGGGCCCAAAGTCTAATATGTCCTTAAACTTAATTAAAGAGTTTGATTTTGGTTAATTAAGTTTAATATGTCCTTAAACTTAATTAAAAGTTTGATTTTGATTAATTAAGTCCAATATGTCCTTAAACTGAATTAAAGAGTTTGATTTTGGTTAATTAAGTTTAATATGTCCTTAAACTTAATTAAATAGTTTGATTTTGATTAATTAAGTTTAATATGTCTTTAAACTTAATTAAAGAGTTTGATTTTTGTCATAAACCCTAAGATTTGATGATTTAATTAGGCTTAAGTTGTCTTTAAACCTAATTAGTGTTTAGTTTTAGTTCATTTAAGTTTGGATTCATCACTTGCTTAATCCATGATGAAATTGATTAAATATGTGAAGAAGAAGTTTTGAATTATTAATTTTAAAATTAATAAATCTTAACCTTGTTTCAAAATGTCTTTTAGATTGATTTGATGACTTGAGAATTGTTGTTTTAGGATTGTTATCTGTCATCCTAAATTTCTCAATCATTTTGCATTTAAATTTTCCAATTTTCCTAATTTTATAATTATTTTATAAAATAAATACAAAATATCATGGAAATTAAGAAATCACATCCTAGAGAACTATCCTAGCCTTAGAAAAATCAGAAGATGTGTCTAAGGACCTAAAGGTTCTTCCCTAAAAATTTCATATTTTTCTGACTTGTAAATAATTTTTAATAATTAAAATACTTTGGAGAGTATTTAATTAATTAAAAATTAAATAATGAGAATAAAATTATGATTTTGGTCTCATAATTTTTTTTCTCTTGAAGAGCTTTCCAGAGGTATTTTTTATTTTATTTTTATGACCTCTAGATCAAAAGATATGAAATTTTGAAGTTTTAAAGGTTTTTCTCGATTAAATCAACCCGGAAAATCCAGGCTTCGACGCGTGTCCTCGTACGCGTCGAAGAGTGGGAAGATCTCGTGTGCGGATTCGAATAGCGGACACGGGATGAAAAGATCAGCGCCGTCCTTTCGAAACACAGGAACGGACGGTGGAGATAATTCCCCCTTAAATTAGAAAATTTTCGAACTGTTAAACTTCAAAGCTCAATATCTCACTCATTTCTCAACTAAATTGAGTGATTTTTGAACCTATAGAATCATCTGGATGTATAGATTGTATCTATACAGTGATGAAACATTTCTGGGCTAGTTTAACCCATGATATTTCAAATATGAAATATTTTGGAGAAAATAAATCCATACCTTAGCCACACGATTGTCGAGCTTGATCAGGCTTGATGGTTAGCTTTTAGGACTCCCAAAGAAGATCCTTGTCACTTCAATTTGGTTTTGTAGCTAGCCTTGGAGAGCAATTTTGGCAAAATGGCTAGTTTTGTCTGATTTTGGATATTGGCCAATTTGGCTTGATTGGGCTAACCCTATGGCTTGGGTTTTGGTTGGAATAGGTTGCTGAGGTCCCCAGGAAGATATTTTGTGTTGGGAGCCAAGGGATTTGGGCAGCCTATAGGTTTCTATGGGATCATTCTCTCCTCTTGGAAATTTCAGCCAAGGGAGGCTTTTATAGCCATGAATGGCTATGGTTTAACCTTGGTTGGCTTAGGTTTGATCATAGTATGGTTAGAGCTGCAGAGTACAACCTCCCCCATGTAAACCAAGCCTCGCCTCTTCTTCTTCCATGAGAATTTTGCCACTTAAGAAAGTGCACATTTCATGACAATTTTGGCTTAAATTTTGTCATGATGGATTTTAACCTCTTTGTTTCCATTCCATTGGCTAAGTGGGAGGTTCATGGTGACTCAAATGGTTAAGACCCTCTCCTTGCAACACCTCATTTATCATTTCATGAGGTGGTGACACATTAGCTCCCCTCTTAATATTTTTTTCATGAAATGTTATGATGAGTTTAACCATGGTGTGAAGGATGGTTAAAGCTTTGTCTTCTCACCATCGGATGGCTAGGGAGGTGGCTAAACTAAATGGTTTTGCCACCTCATTTTCATGTCATGATGGCACTTTACCATGGTTAAATGTGAGTGATTCATGGGTTGTTTTCTCTTTAATGGGTCATATGGGTTGTGTCTAACCTATATGAGGTCATGTGTGTGATGTCATAAAAGAGTTTTAGAATTTTTAGAAAACCATATGTCATAGGTTTTAAAAATTCCACTTAATGCCCTCTTCATTTTAATTTCCATATTTAATTAATTATGTCATTAATTAAATATTGGAAATTATTTTATTAATTAATAATTAATTAGAAATAATTACAAATTAATTATTTGAATAATATCCATGTCATTAAAATTGATTTTTGTCTCTTTTATGACTTTTCAATTTAATTTTCATTTTAATTAATTATGTCATTAATTAAAATATGAAAATTAAATTATTGATGAATTAATTAACTAAAAATAAATTTGGAATTAATTATTTGATTAATTCCATTATTTTTAATCAATTTGTGGATTTTGTGATTTTATGGCTTTTGAATTTAATTTTTCATTTTAATTAATTATGTCATTAATTAAAATTTTGAAAATTAATTCATTAGCCAATTAATTAATCAAAATAATTTTGAAATCAATTATTTAATTGATTTTTCCATTTTATGACTTTTAATTTAATTTTCATTTTAATTAATCATGTCATTTGATTAATTAAAATTTTGAAAATTAAATTATTAGTCAATTTAATTAATCAAAATGAAATTTTAAATTAATTTGATTAATTTTTGTCATTGTTGGGTTTTAAACATGTCATTGGTTGTTTGATAAAAAATTGATCATTTTATTCAAAATTGACTTTTTAGGTCATTTGTTGACCTATAGGGTCAACAGGGCTGGTGATTGGATCTGGATTGGTTATTTTGACCAAAATTGTCATTTTAGGTCAAAAGGTTAACCTGTGGCGTCAATAGGATTGGTCATTAGTGTTGACCTCATTTTTGATGAGGTCTTCTCTTCTTCTTTTTAGTACTTAGGATCTAGCCTTAGGCTTTTCCTTTGACTATCCTAGAGGATTAGAATTGGGACCAACCACTTAGAAATTCAAACCACTTCTTAACTCCCTGCAAACTCCACAAACTTGATTGTAGACCCCTAATCACCTAGAGGGTTGAAATCAAACCCCACATACATCCGAGACTGCATTGCTTTAGGTTCTTTCCCTATCGCAATGAAATACATCAAAATCAAATTCTTGGGGTTGAGGATTTTACATCCGATACTGCATTGCTTTAGGTTCTTTCCCTATCGCAATGAAGTACATCAAAATCAAATTCTTGGGGTTGAGGATTTTACATCCGAGATCGCATTGCTTTAGGATTCTTTCCCTATCGCGATGAAATACATCAAAATCAAATTCTTGGGGTCGAGGATTTTACATCCGATATTGCATTGCTTTAGGTTCTTTCCCTATCGCAATGAAGTACATCAAAATCAAATTCTCGGGGTCGAGGATTTTACATCCGATACTGCATTGCTTTAGGTTCTTTCCCTATCGCAATGAAATACATCAAAATCAAACTCTTGGGGTTGAGGATTTTACATCCGAAACTGCATTGCTTTAGGTTCTTTCCCTATCGCAATGAAATACATCAAAATCAAATTGTTGGGGTTGAGGATTTTACATCCGAGACTACATTGCTTTAGGATTCTTTCCCTATCGCAATGAAATACATCAAAATCAAACTTTTGAGGTTAAGGATTTTGCATCCAATACCGCATTGCTCTGAGTTCTTTCCTCATTGTAATGGTTCAATCCAATCAATTCAATTTTCTTTTGAGGTTGAAGATGTTACATCTAAAACCACAAAATTCCAATTTTCATTTCAAGTTCAAATCCCTTCAAATTAATTTTGACAAACTTCAATCTAAATTGAAACTCAAACTAAAATCTGAGCTCACACATCAAAACTTAAACTGAAACAAAATGAATTCTAAATTGAAATTCCCCGCATCATGTAATTTGGGATTCACCTCCTTTTCCTTTCCCGCCGAGAGTTCGGGAATCTCCAGTCTCGGAGATATACTCGACACTCCCCAGCTGAAACTCTTCTACTCGTCACAAGTTTGTCACTTGGACTTTTGTGTTGGTTTTGTTGATCGCTTCGGTCAACACCAATACGCGCGTGTGCTCCGTCGACTCACCACACCTATCGAGGGTCCATTTGTTGACCTCATTTTCGATGAGGTCTTCTCTTCTTCTTTTTAGTACTTAGGATCTAGCCTTAGGCTTTTCCTTTGACTATCCTAGAGGATTAGAATTGGGACCCACCACTTAGAAATTCAAACCACTTCTTAACTCCCTACAAACTCCACAAACTTGATTGTAGACCCCTAATCTTCTAGAGGGTTAAAATCAAATGTGGAAGTTTAAAGGATGAGTTCCTATGGAACTCTTTGGCCTTAGGATCGCCTCGCAGGTGGCCCGGTCCAGTGAGGGCCGACTTACACACACACTACACTTATACACTACACTTTCACACACCTCCTAAAACCACACCTATACCCAACTCGACCTCCTCGACTCATGAAGGTGATTCACATGGATGGTCCTTAACCCCTAAGCCCTTGGCTAAGAGGGTTAGGAACAACATAATGAATGCCTCAAATGAGTCCCTTCATGGCTCATGTGGTCTTGATATAGCTTCATGGCTCAACCAAAATGATTTCATTCCACTTATATTTACCCATCTTCAATTTTCTAAATTTTCAAATTTTTGACCTCGGGACCCTACACCCTCCTAGCCCACCCAAAACCCTTGAAATTACCCAAATTTTTCAAAAAAACCTCCAAATACCCAAAATTCCTCAAAACCAATCCCAAACATTCCCACATTACTCAAATTGATCATTCATAGCCAAAAGTACAAAAAATTCCAAAAATACCTCCCAATACCCTCCAAATACCCAAAATGCCCCTCTTAGCCAAAAAATCCAAAAAATTTATAAAATTCCCAGAAAATTCCAAAAAATCCCAACTATTCCTAATTTCATTTTGTTCAACTACACCATGGGCGAATTTTGTCAATTTACCCCACTTTTGTCAAAATCCCCAATTTTACTCATTTTAACCCAAAATGAACCCAATGTCAAACCAAACCTACCCAATTGACCCAAATTCTGGTCCAATTCAATTCTAAACTTCAATTAAACATCCCCAACACCAATCTAGACCAAATCCAAGTCCAATTTGATTGGCATTTGAATCCAATTTCACTTTTGACCTTAAAGCCCAATTTGGACCCATGACCCAAGCTTAGCCCAAACTAACCCAATTCAACTCCAATTAACCCCAAACCTTTTCTAAACCTTCCTTAACATCCCCACAAACAAAACACTAACATGATTTACCCAAAAATTTAGACCCAAACCCCACTCAAATTCAGCCCAAAGCTAAAAAGCCCAATTTTGACCTAAACCCAAACCTAACCCAAATAAGCCCAAACCCCAAAATCAAAACCCAACCAAAGTCAAAACCTCTTTGAAACACTCCCATAAACATTTCCCAACATTAATTTTACATCAATTTCAACCCTAGCCCAATATTGGCCCAAGTTAGCCCAATTTGACCTACATTGGCCCATTTACCAAAGAGGCCCAAATCCAACCCCATTCAAACCCAAATCATTCCAAACTCATTTCAAATCACTTATGACATATCCCTAAACCAAACCCAACAATTATTTGGCCCAAACTTCTACAAAATTCCCATCCATGAATTCATTCTTAAACCTAAAGGCCCATCCCCTTAGCCTTCCTAAAAGCCCATCAAAAATAATTTCAAAAGGCCCAAAGCCCACATGACAATCCTCTATCATCATCTATTTGATAAAATCATCTCCTAAGTTCTAAATCTATGATAAAATAAATCTAAATCAAGCCATATGCCAAATCCCATCAAATTACCCCTAAATTACCAAAATTTTTAAAGCCTTTTTCATGAAATTGACCAAACTTTTCCCCAAGCCAAAGGTGAGCCTTGAAGCCATGCATGAGCCCCATGAGAGCCATGAGAGCCATGGAATCTACTTTCCACCTCACCAAACCATTAATGGCAAGAGAGGGGATCTCTTTCTTAAACCCTTTTAAACTCTTTTTTACCTTAAGCATGTCACACACTAAACCATGCTTAGCCACCTCACCATGGATAGAGACTTCACCACTCCTTCTAAGCTGACCTAAATGATTCCCTCAGCTCAAAATCAGGTCTTGGGGAGGTGCACCAAGCCTATTTCCATGGGTTGACCCAAACCAAGCCAAAATGAGCCTTCTCCCATTCCATTTAAATCAAACTCCTTTACACATGTCCATGGCCAATCGATCGCACTAAACCCCAGCCACGACCCACTCGAACAAGATGGTGAGCAAGTGCTCGGCCGGCCACCCACTGTGCCGCCGGAAAACACCATGGCCGAGACCTCGGGAGGAGCCAAAAAATTCAATTCTCCTTGCTCGAGCCGCCCCATGCCCAATGGCCACCATGGCTGTTCTTCCCTCGACCTAAGCTGCTGATCCCAAGCCCTAAACCCCCCTGGGAGGCCCTCCACCCTCTCCTATTTAAACCTCACCTCTTCTCGGCCACGAGAGGTGCTGAACCAGACCTTACTGAAACCCTGCCAAAATTCCTCCAGACCACTCTCCACACTTAGCGCAGTTGATCCCCAGTGACAATTTGCTATAATCCCCACCAACAGAGATCAATTTCTCAGCCAAAATTCCACCCAAAAACAGAACATCTCCCAACTCTCCACCAAATTCAAATTAAACTCACCCACACCTGTATAAGGTCAAGAGAAGGAGTTCCCCAGTGAAAGACCCCTCTCCAGGCCACCCATCTATTCCAGACTCCAAGCTTTGTAATCGGTTGTGGTCGAAATCATACCTGGACAATTCACTGTGCCAAGGGACTTCATCTGGAGCTTGCTTGGACCCAATCGAAGGTGACACAACCCTCAGATTGAAGCAACACTTCTCTGAGCAAAGGTATGGACTCACTCTTCTTCCCGAGCTTACAGAGACTCTCTATTTAATTTGAGTCATTTTCAATACATGTTTATCGTATGGATGTGTTCGTCTCCTCAAGACGAATCCATAGAGCATAAGAACACGAAAATCCGTTGAGAATCGAGTGAGAAATTAGGGTTAGAAGGTTGACGTCACGGGTGCACACCAGTCGTAGACGATGACTGGGAGCCGTCGGATCGAGCGTGTATCGAGCGAACGGTCTGGATTGAGCCGGACAGCGCGATGGGACGTGAACTGCGGGGCCCTGGAGCACTGAGTCGGATGGCGGCACCGAATCAGGAGACAACGCGTGTGCCTTCGGAGCTGCCGAGGTTGAGCTGGCGCCGCATCACTTAAGTAGAAAAATAAGGATTTTCTTATTTATTTAATTCCCTAAACTTCAAAAATGCATAACTCTGTGTAGGAAAATCAGAAAAATAAAATAAAAATACCCTCTTGCTCAGTGAACAGAGGAGAATAATGTGGAAAAGAAATCATTTAATTTCATCAAGTTTTTTATTTTTAATTATTTATTTTCTCTCTACACTATTTCAATTCTTCATGCATGTATACAATTCACCATGGTATGAGACCATAGGGCTTTTGAAGCCTCTGAATTTGGGAACATTCCCTGAATTTTCCAAAATCAGAGGCCACCCCTATGAAGAGTTATTGATTTTTCAACTCTAGGTCACTATTCTCAGTATTTTAATTCTAATAATTAGCATTTTGTGAAATAAATTCTAGGAAAATTTGGTGATGTTTCTTATGACCAGAAGGACACTAGGGAAAATAGTTTTTGAGTTAACTCACTTGTAATAACCCTAATTGGCTTAAACACCCAAAATGGAGCTTTAATTAATTAAAGCTAATCATACATCAAATTGACTTGAAATAAATTCTCCACTAACCTTTAGGATCAGAGGAACCCACCATAAAAGTTTGAAGTCAATTGGACTTGGTTAGCCCTATCAAATGGGTTGATTAAGCCATTTAGCCAAACCTAAACTTAAAAAATTCATAACTTTCAAAATACTTTTCAAAAATTCACCAAATTGATTTTGGAGCCTCTCTGATATCAGGGGAATTTAAGAAAAATAAAATTGCAATTTTCCAAAAAAGTTGATTTTTTTACATTATTTTAATATTTTTTAATAATTAAAAAAAATAATAAAAATCACAAAAATAATAAAATTCACCAAAATGTCAAATTTTGAATTTTAATCATTTAGGAATAAACCCCATATTTTTCTTAAGTCCCTATGATGAGATATTAAATTTTAAAGCCCTAAGGTAATTTTAAAATTAAAAAATGTATTTTCTAGCATTTCCACTAAAATAATTCTAATAAATCAAAGAAAAATCAAAAAATTATGAAAATTGGTTCTCTGGTTTCCTTGATATCAGAGAGATTTTTGAAAAATATAAAATTCATTTCTCAACCTTTATTTTATTTTTAAATTAATTAATACTCCAAAACTCAAAATAATTATAATAAAAATAATATAATTCAAAAAATCACCAAAATTGGTCCAAGTGGTCCTCTGGTCATTATAAATGTCCCATAATTATTTTAAGGACAGAAACTTTCCCTTGGTCATATTCTTAAATTTTCCTTGAAAATCCCTATTTTCCACCAAAAATAATTACATAAATAAATTAAATACAGAAAATTCACATTTTCTCCTCTAATGTCTTGATTGACATATAAGTGAAGTCACATAAAAATTTCAAATTCATTTAAGCTCAATTTAGTAAGTTATGAAATTAGTAAGCTTGAAGGGCAAAATGGTAATTAAAATTTTAACCCTTAATTAAAACTTTAGGCTTAATAAAATGAAAGAGTAAAATATTTGATCCTAATCTAATTTGGATGATTGAAATTTAAATAATTAAGGGTAGAAACCCATCAATCATTTTTAAGAATAAACCTTAATCAAATGATTAATTAAACTTGGAAGAATAATAAAAAAAATTGGAATTATTAAAATAGGGGTATTATTAGGAAGAGATTTATTCTTTAATCTAAAAATCCCTAAATTAATCACTTCAATAATATTTAATTCCTAATTAAAATGATAATCCAAATTCAAGATTTAAAATATTAAAAGACTTAATCATTAAATTAAATTAAAGATTAAAACATTTAAATTAAATCCTTCCAAAATCTCAATTAAATTAATATTTTAATAATTAAATTAAACCATCTTTAAAATATAAAAAAAGAGATATAAAATATTAAATTAAAATTAAAAATTTAAATTAAATTTAAATTAAATTAAAACATATTAAATTAAATTAAATTAAATTAAAATGTATTAAACTAAATTAAATTAAATAAAATTAAATTGAAAGTAAAACTAAACCAAATTAAATTAAACTAAAATTAAATTAAATTGAATTAAATACAACATCACCAAAGACATAAAGAATTCAAAATAAATCTAAAACAACTTGAACACTATTCCAAACTTAAACCCATTAATTGAAATTAATTTAAATCACAAATCACTTGAATATTAATTTGCCCTCAAAAGCTCATGTTGTCATAACTCCTAAATGGAGTGTTAAGTGAAGTATTACTTCACTCATAAGATATTCAAATTTCCTAGTTCACTGAGCAAGATAAACAAAACTTGAACTCCTGGATGATTAATTCATTTTGTATAATTAAATTCTCTTGGACTTAAAACAATCCTAGAGGTATTGAAAAGATGTTTAAGATTCGTCTTAAGCACTTCCTCAATATGATATGATGTTTATAAGAACAATTGAACTTAATTATTCTTTGATGAAGAAAATCGTCCTCAAACCAAAATACAAGAACCTAGACGTCATAGGAGATAACTAGCTATAGGTGTAGGACCTTGGTAGAAAATCATAACCCTTCCCTTAGCTTTACCTAGGAACTTTCTTTAAATGATTAAAATATCCTAAATTGTGTTTAAGTGTAGCTTGGGATGACGGGAAGACCCTCCAGGTACGCTTTTATTTTATTGCAATTTACCTTCTTGCAATTTACTTTATTGCAAATGCACTTTACTTTTCTTGCATGATAAATAGCTGTTGCATGAAAACCCACACCTTTAGGATAGTTCCTAAAATTGAAACCAAAACTAAATTAAAAATCATTACAAGATAAAATTCACCGCCACAACATTTCAAAATATAAAACAACTCAAAATTTAATCACAAACAAAACAACAAAACTACAACTACAACTAAATTAAAATGTCTTGTTGGATGATCGGGAATACCTCGGATGATGTAACCTACGTGTTGCTAACGGGATTTCCCACGGTCTAAATAAAAGTGTGGAACTCATTTAGTTGAGTTTAGCAAATTCATCTGGACTAAGTGAATCCGATACAAATAACGATGCCGGAAGGATGGATCCGTGGGATCTTAACATGTGTTGTTATAATCAACTTTAAGATTTATTTTAATTAAAACATAAAAAACACTTGGACTATAAGATTTCTAAAACCAAACTCTTCTCTTCTCTTTTGATTACAATCTTCTAAAACCAAACTTCTGCAACAACAAAGAGCTCGAGCATGGTGGGCAGAGACGGCCATCGTCATCAAGCAAAACCCGAGACTACTTCGATAAAACTTTCTTAGAATTAAATAACCAAACCATAGGACTTCGAGGTAGTTTGCCTAGTGCAACATAAATCCTCAACCTTTTGTTAGGCATTTACATTGCAAATTAAGCCCTAACCTGTCTTAGGACTCCGAGGTAGTCGTTCGACATGACATAAACCCTCACATCTTCGAGGCTGTTTGTATGATTGTGTCATACGAATATAAGTCCTAATTAATTAAAATTGGCAAGATCAAAACGTTAAATAAATATTAGGACTTTCCTAAATTCGAGCCAAACAATAAGATAGTCGGGAAATTACCGAAGTTCGCTTCGAATCTGTGATTTCTCCTACCTTTGAATTCCCAAAATAAAATGTTCCAAATTTGATCCATTCCCTATTGAAATTCCAAAATTCAATCCCTCGAAAACTTAAACTTTGAAATTCTTGAGAGCAGAACTACCGATTATTATCGAGAGTTTTCTTAGGTGATTCCTGTCACTTAAGATGTAATTAACTATAGGGGCTTGCCCTTATAGGGAATTTTAAGAACCCAGGTAATATAAACCCTGTTTGATTCATTTATATTAAGCAGGGGAACTTGTCGGCTTATAAAATTGGTTCGCAGACCAAACAGATGTCATAAACCTCCTAGTTTATTTAATCGAGCCCCATCATCAAGCAGTGCGTCTATTCTTCGGGATAGATACACGTGTGTGGTGCGGTGCTCGTTTATATAAACTATTTGGGATGTGAGATCGGTTTGATTTCATATCTTAAAACTTTTAAACTTAAAATTACTTTCAAAATCAAATGCTACTTTCTAAATTATATATTTAAATTAAATTTAAAATCTAAAAAATTCGCCGACAATTTCTGTAGGCGACCTCCTTTTTAAAATACAACACACTAACCTAAAAATATGCCGACAATTGGGTCTGGATTGACCATTTTGACCAAAATTGTCATTTTGGGTAAAATGTTGACTTGTGGGGTCAACAGGGTTGTTCATAGGATATGGATTGACCATTTTGACCAAAATTGTCATTTTGGGTAAAAAGGTTGACCTATGGGGTCAACAGAGTTGGTCATTGGGTCAGAATTGGCCATTTTGACCAAAATTATCATTTTGGGTCAAAAGGTTGACCCGTGGGGTCAACAGGGTTGGTCATAGGATCTGGATTGACCATTTTGACCAAGATTGTCATTTTGGGTCAAAAGGTTGACCTGTGGGGTCAACAGGGTTGGTCATAGGGTCTGGATTGACCATTTTGACCAAAATTGTCATTTTGGGTCAAAAGGTTGACCTGTGGGGTCAACACGGTTGGTCATAGGGTTTGTATTGACCATTTTGACCAAAATTATCATTTTGGGTAAAAAGGTTGACCTATGGGGTCAACAGAGTTGGTCATTGGGTCTGGATTGACCATTTTGACCAAAATTATCATTTTGGGTTAAAAGGTTGACCTGCGGGGTCAACAGGGTTGGTCATAGGGTATGGATTGACCATTTTGGCCAAAGTTATCATTTTGGGTGAAAAGGTTGACCTGTGGGGTCAACAGGGTTGGTCGTAGGGTCTGGATTGACCGTTTTGACCAAAATTGTCATTTTGGGTAAAAAGGTTGACCTGTGGGGTCAACAGGGTTGGTCATAGGGTATGGATTGACCATTTTGACCAAAATTATCATTTTGGGTAAAAAGGTTGACCTGTGGGGTCAACAGGGTTGGTCATCGGGCTCGGATTGACCATTTTGACCAAAATTGTCATTTTAGGTCAAAAGGTCGACCTATCAGTAAAAAATAAGGTCAACATAAGTCTACTAGCATTGACTCTTTAAACCTCATCAAGGGTTATTTAACCCTAAAATCTAGGGCAAAACCCTAATGAACCATTTTAAATCCAAATGTTGATGACATTTTAGGGTGACTACATAAATGACAATGAACCCTAATTTGGGGTCATTTGAACCATTTGGTCAAGTCAAACACCAAATTAGTCAAACTTGGTAAAAGTGATCAATTTTAGACTCAATGATGACCATATGGATCATTTGGTCAACCCAAACATCAGATTGGTCAAACTTGGTCAAAGTGGTCAATTTTGGACCCAATGACCACCATATGGACCATTTTGGTCAACCCAAACACCAAATTGGTCAAACTTTGTCACAGTGGTCAATTTTGGACCCAATGGCTACAATATGGATCATGAGGTAAACCGTACTCCCTATGGTTGACCCAATTACCTAGACACTACCACATGGTCAACTTGACCATCATGGTCAACCTTGGTTAACATGGTCAAACCAAACTATAATATCAAATCCAATGACCCTATGACTAACTCAACTATAACATGGTCAAATGAGTCAACCTTGTCAACCTTAAGACCTAATTGGTCAACTGGTCAAACTTGGTCAAATTCACCATTTTGTTCAAAGTTTTGTCTTTTACTCAAATAATTTTATTCTCTTAAATAATTAATCATTTAGTTAATTAGAGAGAGTAAAATTATGGATCATTAGGCCTTAGATTTAAATTTAAAATCATGGTTTAAACCTATGGTAATATAAACCCATGGAAACCCTAAATCCATACTTTACACTTAAAAATTGAATCCAACCTATGGCCTATGGGTATTGAGTCATCCAAGACCCTTTAATGCTTGCCATGACATAGGTAACCCATTAAAAACCTAAGAGCCATCATTATTGACCTAGGTCAAAGGTCATTATGAAGGAAGGGATATGTGTCATTCCTCCCTAAATCCAATGCATGACTTATATGCTTAGGTGGAGTGGGTTAGCTAGCTCATCCTGAAAATTCTATCTACCTCATGAGCCATCCAATAAGGAGAGAACAGACCATGGCAATCTAGCTTCACCACCTTCGAGCTCATGATGGAGAACCATAGAAATAAGGGAAGTTGGATATACAAAGTTGAAATTAACCTCCGTTATCCTCTCTAAGCTTATCTGAGCCACCTCCAATCTCCTAAAATTATGTTTGAGCTCATCGATGGCTTTCCTTGGCAATTTAAGAGACCAACCCGAGATTCCCCCATGGAGAGAAGACCCTAGCCACAGACCTTAAACTTTAAAACTTTCAAAACCAAACTTGTCCCCATCCCTTGAGCATTCGATTGCTCATACATTCAGTCTCTGAAACTCATTGAGTTGCCCAAATTTCCCACCATAAAAATAGGACATCTTTTTGGGATAACATAGTACTCTACAAACCTTCAATTAAACTATCCCAAAACCATTCCTAAGCTCCATGAAGAAGTTCCCAATCAAGATCAAACCTTCCCGCAAGATCTAGCCCACTGTTAAGAGAAACCGTGAGGCCACTTTGGCTTGGATATATATCCTGACCTAAATTCACTCTAAATTGAGCTTAGGAGAAGCTTCATAAGGACCTCACAATTGTTATTTTCTAGTTTGATTGAGAATTCAACTCATCAAGTCCAGGTATGGACATTTAACCCTAAATTTTGCTCGGGTTTAAACCTTTGTGAAGAAGATCATCATATCACACCAACATATCCATATGGATATGTTCGTTTGGTGGTGATGAAGATTTTGAAATAATCTCCATGAATTTTCATGAATATTTGAGAGAGATCTTACGCCCTAAACATGAACAGTTTACGGGTTTTCACGGTTTGGGGAAGACGGCCGGATACCGTCCATTTCTATGTATTAGAAATGAACGGCAGTGATCTAGCTAGACCGCAATTTCATCCTTACGAAATAGATGAAACCGCAGGCCACGTGGCTGCCCTCATGGAAATTCCCTCCAATCAAATAATGACGCGTGTGAGTTTAACAGATCCAAGGATCCAATCCGCCGTCGTGTCATTTAAATAAGAAAACATGGATTTTCCTATTTAATTAAATATAGAAATCTTTAAAAATGCATATCTTGACATAGAAAAATCATAAATATACAAAAAATACCTCTTGATTCAGAAAAATGAGAAGAAAATTACCAATCTTAAATCTTAAATTAATAAATTAGAAATAATTTTTATTTAACTAATTACTTTATGCACTAATTTAATTATTATAAATTATTTATAAATTCAAAAATCATGAAATTTTCGGAGATTGATCTTTTCACCTTTGGGAACACACTCGTGATTTTTCCAAGGTTAAGAAAAATCTCTAAAGTTAGATTTATCAATTTTCATCAAAATTTGTATTTTTTTCCAAAAATAATTAAAAAAATCAGAAAATTGGAAATTAAAATTGAAAAATGATTAGAAAATTTAAGGTGATAAATTCAAATCTTAAAATGACAATTATTAATCTTTGACAAATTTAAAATGACATTTTAGTTCCTTAGGATAAAATACTAAAATTTTAAACTTACATAAATAACCCAAAAAATACTTAGGCTTGAAGGATTGCTTTGACTGACAATTATGATTGACCTAATCCTATTACTTAGGTTTAATTCCAAATTAAACCTAGGTTAAACAAAGCCAATCAAAATTGGGCTTAGCCACACGTCTGAACCTTTCAGTCTAACCTAATGGACCCAAATCAAATTTTGGACGCCTAGGTTTAATCTATATGAACCCAACCAAAACTAAAATTTAATTAGGTATAAACCATATTAGACCTAATTAACTTTCTTAAACCTTAATTACATTAAGTTTAAGTCAAACTAAACCCTAACTAAGTCTAAGCCCTATTAGACCTAATTAATTTCCTTAAACCTTAATTACACTAGGTTTAAGCCAAATTAAACCCTAATTAGGTCTAACCCTTATTAGACCTAATTAACCTCCTTAAACCTTAATTACATTAGGTTTAAGTCAAACTAAAACCTAATTAGGTCTAAGCCCTATTAGGCCTAATTAATCTCCTTAAACCTAAATTACATTACATTTAATTCAAATTAAACCCTAGTTAGGTTTAACCTCTATTAGACCTAATTAACCTCCCTAAACCTTAATTAGAGTAGGTTTAAGTAAAACTAAACCTAAATTAGTTTTAAGACATATTAGACCTATTTAATCTCCTCAAACCTTAATGACATTAGGTTTAATTCAAATTAAACCCAAATTAGGTCTAACCCCTATTAGACCTAATTAACCTCCTTAAACCATAATTAAATTAGGTTTAAGTCAAACTAAATCCTAATTAGGTCTAAGCCCTATTAGACCAACATAAACTTCTTATACCTTAATTACATTAGGTTTTGGTCAAATTAAACCCTAATTAGGTCTAACCCCTAATAGACCTAATTATCCTCCTTAAACCTTAATTACATTAAGTTTAAGTCACACTAAACCCTAATTGAGTCTTAGCCCTATTTAACCTAATTAATCTCCTTAAACCTTTATTACATTAGTTTTAAGGAAAATTAAACCCTAATTAGATCTAACCCCTACTAGACCTAATTAACCTCCTTAAACCTTAATTACATTAGATTTATATCAAACTAAACCCTAATGAGGTCTAAGCCCTATTAGACTTAATTAATCTCCTTAAACCTTAATTAAATTAGTTTTAAGTCAAATTAAACTCTAATTAGGTATAACCACTATTAGACCTAATTAAACTAATTAAAACTTACTTACATTAGGTTTAATTAACCCTAAACGATAATTAGGTCTAATCGTAATTAGAGATAATTAAGCTAATTAAAACTTACTCACATTATGTTTATTTAACCTTAAACTATAAGTAGGTCTAATCCTAGTTAGAACTTACTAACCTAATTAAACCTTACTCAAAGGTTTAATTAACCTTAAACTATAATTAGGTGTAACCCTAATTAGACCTAATTAACCTAAATAACCCTGCTAACATTAGGTTTAATTAGTCCTGAACTATAATTAGGTCTAACCCTAATTAGAACTAATTAACCTAATTAAACCTTACTCACATCAGGTTTAATTAATCTTAAACTATAATTAGGTCTAACCCTAATTAGACGTAATTAGCCTAATTAAACCTTACTCACATCAGGTTTAATTAACCTTAAACTATAATTTGGTCTAACCCTAATTAGATCCAATTAATCTAATTAAACCCTACTCACATTAGGTTTAATTAACCTTAAACTGTAATTAGGTTTAACCCTAATCAGACCTAATTAACCTAATTAAAATTTACTTACATTAGGTTTAATTAACCCTATACTATAATTAGTGTCTAACCCTAATTAGACTTAATTAACCAAATCCTTATATACATTAGGTTTAATTAACCTTAAACTATAATTAGGTCTAACCCTTATTAGATCTAATTAACTTAATTAAATCAAACTCACATTTGTTTTAATTAACCCTGAACTATAATTAGGTCTAACCCTAATTAAACCTTACTAACATTAGGTTTAATTAACCTTAAAATATAATTAGGTCCAACCCTTATTAGACTTAATTAACCTAATTAAACCTTAATCACATTATGTTTAATTAACCTTAAACTATAATTAGTTCTAACTCTAATTAGACCTAATTAACCTAATTAAACCTTAATCACGTTAAGATTAATTAACCTCAAACTATAATTAAGTCTAACCCTATTTTGACCTAATTAACCTAGTTAAACCTTACTTACATTAAGTTTAATTAACCCTAAACTATAATTAGGTCTAACCCTAACTAGAATTAATTAACCTAATCAAACCTTACATTAGGTTTAATTAAACCTAAACTATATTTAGGTTTAACCCTAATTAGACCTAATTAACCTTATTAAACATTACTCACATTAGGTTTAATTTACCTTAAACTCTAATTAGGTCTAACTCTAATTAGACCTAATTAACCTAATTAAACTCTACTCACATTAGGTTTAATTAACCCTAAACTATAATTAGGTCTAACTCTAATTAGACCTAATTAGCCTAATTTGACCTTACTTACATTAGGTTTATTTAACCATAAACTATAATTATGTCTAATCCTATCTAGACTTAATTAACCTAATTAAAACTTACTTACAATATATTTAATTAACCTTAAACTATAATTAGTTCTGACCCTAATCAGATCTAATTAACCTAGTTAAACCTTACTTACATTAGGTTTAGTTAACCTTAAACTATAATTAGGTTTAACTTTAGTTATAACTAATTAATCTAATTAAACCTTACTTATATTAGGTTTAATTAACCATAAACCTTAATTAGGTCCAACCATAATTAGACCTAATTAACCTAATTAAGCCTTACTTAAGCTTAATTCACTTTAAACTTACTTAAGTTTAACCTAAGTTAGACTTAAACTCCCATTAAACTTTGCTCAAATTAAGACAAATCCATCAACCTAAATCTTATGTTTAACCAGTATTGAACCTATGTCAAACCTAAATCTTAGGTTCAACCCATATTGAACATAAGTCAAACATAAACCTTATGTTTAATCCAAATTGAACCTAAGTAAACCTAAACCAGGTTCAATCCAAATTGAACCAAAATCAATACCTTGGATTAAATTTAAATTGGATCCAAGAAAACTTAAACCTTAAGATCAACTTAAATTAAACCTAAATTTCATACCTTAAGTTCCACCTAAATCGAATCTAAGTAACATCAAATCTTAGGTTCTACTTAAATCAATCTAAGTAATTTTAAATTTAGGTTCTACCTAAATTGAAACTAAATAAACCATACCTTAGATTTTATCTCGAATTGAATCTAAGTAAGATTAAACCTTAAGTTCTACCTAATACACCTCATGTTTTAGGTTCTACTTAAATTTCATACCTTAGGTTCAACCTAAATTGTGTCTAAACCTTAAGTATAATCAAATCAACATAATCGACATAATAATTGGTAATTCGAATTCACATTCGACCTACCAATTTATGACAAAAATACAAATAAAATTCATTTTAAAAGACATTAAAACTTAAACTTGAACTCAAAATACAACTAGGTTTGAGAAGATATTTTTTGGGAGGTAACCCATGGTATCTAACAAAATATCTTCCAGTCATTCATGACTAATTAAACCGTGAATGATCTGGGATGACAAGATCATGGGATCTTAATTGGGTCATTTAAAATAAAATCACAAAAATTAATTTGTTAATAAATAATAAAAAGCTTAAAATGTTTCAACCCTTAAAATGTGAGAAAGATCTTAAAAACTTAAATGAAACCTTAATCAACAAAGATCAATAAATGCAACTTAAAACACAATATGTTTTGATCTATGAAGATTTCTTGGACGATGCAATTTGTGGTTATTGACAAGAGTCTTCTGGTCCCGGTTTAAAAACCTTTCGATCTAAGTAGATCAAGGCATCCGACAACCCCGCGAGGATCGGAGCCATGGACATCTCGACCGATTTGTCTAAAAATTAAAGTTTAACCAACTAAATCAACAATTAAAAAAATAAATTTGACATTTTCTCTGATACAGTTTTTCTTGCAGGACTACTAAAGACAAGTTCTGTTTTAGATTTACTTTGCATGTTTTTAGGGTGTGTCAACTCTATTTTGCAGGGTGACATTCTGGAGACGAAACAATAAACTTTAAAACTAAAATCACAACAAAAAAGAATAAAAAATGACATAAAATAAACAAAACGATAATAAAGCAGAATAAAATGAGATAAGATCAACAAAACAAAACAAAAAAATAACGTTAATAAGATAAAATGACATGACATCAAAATAATCTGACATAAACAAAACAAAATAAAATAACAAAATCAAACTAACAAAAAAAGAATGACATTATGAGATGACATGAAAAAAAAACAAAACAAAATAACGATATAAAAAAAAAAACAAAAACAAACATTTATGGTAGTACTTGACACTTTGAAACACGTTACCCTTAAGATTGAACATTGACTTGACACTTAGGGAATGGATCAAATTTGGAACATTTTGTTTTGGGAATTCAAAGGAAGAAAAGTAGGAGAAATCACAAATTCGAAGTGAACTTCGGTAATTTCCCGACTGTCCTATTGTTTGGCTTAGATTTAGGAAAGTCCTAATGTTTATTTAATGTTTTAATCTTCGCCAATTTTAATTAATTAGGGCTTATATTTATATGACAGAATCATACAAATAAGCTTCGAAGGTATGAGGGTTTATGTCGTATCGACGACTACCTCGAATCCTAAGACCGGTTAGGGCTTAATTTGCTATGCAAATGCCTAACGAAGAGTCGAGGATTTATGTCGCACTAGGCAAACTACCTCGAAGTCCTATGGCTTTGTTATTTAATTCTAGGAAAGTTTTCTGAAGTAGACTCGCATTTTGCCGATGACGATGGTCGTGCCGCCCACCATGCTCCGAGCTCCTCGTTGTTGCAGCAGTTTAGTTTTAGAAGTCATAAATCGGGGGATGAGAAAAGTGTTTTGGTTTAGAGAAAATCTTAATTTCCAAGTGTTTTTTTACGTTTTAATTAAAACAAATCTTAAAGTCGATTATAACGACACCTGGTTAAGATCCCACTGGCTCCATCCTTCCGCATCATTATTTTTATCGGATTCACTTAGTCCGTATGAATTTGCTAAACTCAACCGAATGAGTTCCACACTTTCTTTTAGACCGTGGGAAATCCCGTTAGCAACACGTATGTTACATCATCCGAGGTATTCCCGATCATCCAACAGGACGTTTTAATTTAGTTGTAATCGTAGTTTTGTGTTCCGTTTGTGATTAAATTTCGAGTTGTTTTATATTTTGAAATGTTGTGGCGGTGAATTTT
Organism: Papilionanthe hookeriana x Papilionanthe teres; assembly: GCA_022702705.1. Lineage (NCBI taxonomy): Eukaryota > Viridiplantae > Streptophyta > Magnoliopsida > Asparagales > Orchidaceae > Papilionanthe > Papilionanthe hookeriana x Papilionanthe teres. Next base: position 119,764,579 of record CM040425.1, read on the forward strand.
ATCTTGCAATAACTTTTAACTTAGTTTTGGTTTCGGTTTTAGGGACTATCCTAAAGGTGTGGGTTTTCATGCAACAGTTGTTTATCATGCAAGAAAAGTAAGTGCGATGCGATTAATGAAATTACAATAATGTAAATTGCAATAAAATAAAAGCGTACCTGGAGGGTCTTCCCGTCATCCCAAGCTGCACTTAAAGCACAATTAGAATATTTAAGCAAGTTCCTAGGTAAAGCTAAGGTAAGGGTTATGGTTTTCTACCAAGTTCCTAATCCTATAGCTAGTCATTTCCTATGACGTCTAGTGTTTTTTGTGTTTTGTTTAAGGACGATTTTCTTCATCAAAGAACAATTAAATTTAGTTGTTCTTATAAACATCCTATCATATCGAGGAAGTGCTTAAGAGGAATCTTAAACATCTTTTCAATATCGATAGGATTGTTTTAAGTCCAAATGGATTCAATTACACAAATGAATTAATCGTCCGAGGTTTAGTTAAGTTTTGTTATTATCTTACTCGCTGAACTGTAGATATTTGAATGTCCTATAAGTGAAGTAACATTTCATTTAATATTCGTTCAGTGAGTTATGATAACTAAAGCTTTCGAGGGTAAATCGGTGTTCAAGTGGTTTGTGATTTAGTTTAATTTCAATTAATCGGTTTAAATTTGGAATAAGTTGTTCAAGTTATTTTAGACTTATTTTGAATTCTTTATGTCTTTGGTGATCTTATATTTAATTCAACTTAATTTAATTTAATTTAATTTAATTGAGTTTTAATTCTATTCAATTTAGTTTGGTTTAACTTAATTTAGTTTGATTTGATTTAATTTTAATTTAATTTAATTTAATTTAATTTAATTTAATTTAATTTAATTTAATTTAATTTAATCTTTAATTTGATTTAACTTAATTTAATTTGATTTTATTTATTTAATTTAATTTCATTTAATTTAAGTCATTTAATTTAATTTAATTTGTTTATTTAATTTAATTTAATTTAATCTTTAATTTAATTCAACTTTTAATTTTAATTTAATTCAATTTAATTTAATCCAATTTAATTTACTTAATTTAATTTAATTTTTAATTTAATTTTATTTTTAATTTTAATTGAAATTTTTAAAAGAGTTTAATAATTTAATTTTAGTTTAATGATTAAGTCTTTTAATATTTTGAATTTGAGTTATCATTTTAATTAAGAATTGAATATTAATGAGATAATTAATTTAGGGATTTTAAAATTAAAGAATAAATCTCTTCCTAATAATGTCCCTATTTTAATAATTCCAATTTTATTATTCTTCCAAATTTAATCAATTATTTAATTAAGGTTTAATTATTTTGAATTGCCTAATGGGTTTCTACCCTTTAATTATTTAAATTTCAATCATCCAAATCAGATTAGGATCAAATATTTTACTTGTTAATTTTATTAAACTTAAAGTTTTAATTAAGAGTTAAAATTTTAATTACCACTTTACCCTTTTAAGCTTAATAATTTTATAACTCACTAAATTGAACTCAAATGAACTTGAAATTTTTATGTGACTTCACTCATATGTCAATAAAGACATGAGAGTAGAAAATGTGATTTTTCTGTAGTTAATTTATTTATATAATTATTTTTGGTAGAAAATAGAGATTTCCAAGGAAAATTTAATAACATGACCAAGGGAAAGTTTCTGTCCTTAAGAAAATTAGGGGACATTCCTAATGACCAGAGAACCACTTGGACCAATTTTGGTGATTTTTTGAATTATATTATTTTCATTATAATTATTTTAAGTTTTGGAATATTAATTAATTTAAAAATAAAATAAATGTTGAAAAATAAATTTTATATTTTTCAAAAATCTCTCTAATATCAAGGAAATCAGAGAATTAACTTTTGCAATTTTCTGATTTTTCTATGATTTATTATAATTATTTTAGTGAAAATGCTAGAAAATACATTTTTTTAATTTTAAAATTACCCTAGAGCTTTAAAATTTAATATCTCACTAAATAGACCTAAGAAAAATATGGGGTTTGTTCCTAAGTGATTAAAATTCAAAATGTGACATTTTGGTGAATTTTATTATTTTTGTGATTTTTATTATTTTTTAATTATTAAAAATATTAAAATAATATTAAAAATCAACTTTTTTAGAAAATTGAAATTTTCATTCTCTTAAATTCCCCTAATATCAGAGATGCTCCAAAACCAATTTGGTGAATTTTTGAAAGATATTTTGAAAGTTATGAATTTTTAAAGTTTAAAATGACTAAGTGGCTTAATCAACCCATTTAGTAGGGCTAACCAAGTCCAATCGACCTCAAACTTTTATGGTGGATTCCTCTGATCCTAAAGGTCAGTGGAGAATTGATTTCAAGTCAATTTGATGTATGGTTAGCTCTAATTAATTAGAGACATATTTTGGGTGTTTAAGCCAATTAGGGTTATTTTAAATGAACTAACTCAAAACCTATTTTTCCTAGGGTCCTCTCCTAGGATTTATTTCACAACATGCTATTTATTGGAATTAAAATACTCAAAATAGTAACATGAATTTGAAAAATCAATAACTTTTCATAGGGATGGCCTCTGACTTTGGAAAATTCAGGGAATGTTCCCAAATTCGGAGGCTTCAAAAGCCCTATGGTCTCATGCCATGGTGAATCGTATACATGCATAGAGAATTAAAAATATGCAGAGAGTAAATAAATTATTAAAAATAAAATACTTGATGAAATTAAATAATTTCTTTTCCACATTATTCTCCTCTCGTTCACCGAGCAAGTGGGTATTTTTATTTTATTTTTATGATTTTCCTACACAAAGTTATGAATTTTTGAAGTTTAGGGAATTAAATAAATAGAAAATACCCCTAATTTTCTATTTATCCACGCGGCGCCGCGTCATCCTCGGCATCTTCGAACGCATACGCGTTGTGCTCCCATTCGACGCCGCCGCTTGAGTCATCAGCCCGGGCCCCGCGGTTCTCGTACCGTCTCCTGGTCCGACGCCATCTGAGCCGTCCGTCCGCGCGTGTATTGAATGGACGACATCCTTTCATCGTCCCCGAGCGTCCTCACCCGAGAGCCGTCCACACTAAATCCCTAAGATCTCACTCGATACTCAATGAATTTTCATGTTCTTATGCTCTATGGATTCGTCTTGAGAAGACGAACACATCCATACGGTTTATGTGGGATGAAATTTATGCAATAAAAATGGAGAATGTTCGAAGCTCGGGAAGAAGAGTGAGGCCATACCTTTGTTCGCAGAAGTGTGGCTTCGATCCGAGGGTTGTTGCACCTTCGATTGGATCCCAAGCAAGCTCCGCATGAAGTCTCCCGGTCCGGTGAATCGCCTAGGTAGGATTTCAACCACAGCCGATCACAAAGCTTCGGAGGTCGGAGCAACCGGGTGGCTCCGGAGATGGGGCTTTGCTGCTGGACACCTTCCTCGGTCCGGTGAAGGTGTAGAACCAATCAATTTGGGGATTGGCTCACCGTGGAGAAGTGTCCTCGGTTTTGGGCTTGGATTTCAACTCCGAAATCGAGCTCACAGAGAAGAAATGGCAGGGGGATTTCAGCTGGGATCAAGTGCTCGGTGTATGGGGAGTAGTTTGGAACAATTTTGCGCAGTTTCCTTAAGGTTTGTTTCAGCACCTCTAATGGCCGAGAGGGGTGGTGTTTAAATAGGAGAGGGTGGAGGGCCTCCTGCGGAGAGTTAGGGCTTGGGATCACTCGCTCTCGGCAAGAGAAGAACAACTATAATGGCCACTGGGGATGGGGCAACTCAACGAAGGAGAATTCCAAAGTTGGCTCACATGCGAGCTCTCGGCCATGGTGTTTTCCCGACAGCTCGGTGGCCGGCCGGCTAGGCATGGGTCACCCTCAAGGTCAGTGGGTCGTGGACGGACTTGGTGCAAGCAATCGGCAATTGCCATGTGTAAAGGGTTCGATCCAAAGTAGAATGGGGCATGGCTAGTTTTGAGTCTAAATGGGTCAACCCACCCATTTGGGCTTGGTGCACCCCTCAAGGTGGCTTTGGATGCCGTGGGGGATCAAAGGGATCACTGGTTTGGCATGGAGAAGTCTCCATCCAAATATATTTGGATTAAATTTAAGTTTAGTGTGAAACATGATTAAGGCTAATGAGCTTTAGGGATTAAGGAAAGCCCTCCCTCTTCTTACCCAATATGGCATGGTGGAGTGTCCAAGGCTCTCATGGCTCACATGTGACTCATGCATGGCTTCATGGCTCACCTTTGGCTTGGCAAAAAGTTCGGTCAATTTCATGAAAATGGATTTTAGGAATTTTTGGTAATTTGATGGAAATTTGTATGAAACTTGATTTGGAATGATTTGATGATGAATTTAGGACTTAGGGAATGGCTTTTATTAAGTGGATGGCAAGTGGAGATGTCATGTGGGCTTTAGGGTAGATTTTGGGCTTTTTGAAATGGTTTTAGATGGGCTTTTAAGTTGGTTTAGGAAAGTGGGCTTTTGAATTTTAAAATGGATTTTGGGATGAAATTTTGGTAAAGGCTTGGGCTAAATAATTGTTGGGTTTAGCTCATGGATGTGTCATGAGTGACTTGAAGCAAATTGGGGGTTATTTGGGTTTGAATCGGGTCAATTTGGGTTCTTTTGGTGAATGGGCCAATATAGGTCCAAGTGGGCCAAGTTGGGCCAATGTTGGGCTAGGGTTGAAATTGATGTAAAATTAATGTTGAGAAATGTTTATGGGGGTGTTTCAAAGAGGTTTTGACTTTGGTTGGGCTTTGATTTTGGGGTTTGGGCTCATTCGGGTTAGGCTCTGGGTTTAGGTCAAAATTGGGCCTTTTAGCTTTGGGTTGAATTTGAGTGGGATTTGAGTCTAAATTTTGGGCAAATAATGTTAGTGTTTTGCTTTTGGGGATGCTAAGGAAGATTTAGAAAAGATTTGAGGTTAATTGGAGTTGAATTGGGTGAGTTTGGGTTAAGTTTGGGTCATGGGTCCAAATTGGGCTTTAAGGCCAAAAGTGAAATTGGATCCAAATATCAATCAAATTGGACTTGGATTTGGTCTATATTGGTGTTGGGAATGTTGAATTGAAGTTTAGAATTGAATTGGACCAGAATTTGGGTCAATTGGGTAGGCTTGGTTTGACATTGGGTTCACTTTGGGTTAAAATGAGTCAAATTGGGGGTTTTGATAAAAGTGGGGTAAATTGACAAAATTGGCCCATGGTGTAGTTGAACAAAATGAAATTGGGAATATTTGGGATTTTCTGGAATTTTCTGGGAATTTTCTGAATTTTTGGGATTTTTGGTCAAGAGGGGTATTTTGGGTATTTGGAGGGTATTGGGAGGTATTTTTGGTATTTTTGGGTATGGATGATCAATTTGAGTGATGTGGAAATTTTTGGGATTGTTTTTGAGGAATTTTGGGTAATTTAGGTGATTTTGCAAATTTTGGGTAGTTTCAAGGGTTTTGGGTAGGCTAAGCTGGTGTAGGGTCCCGGGGGTCAAAAATTGAAAATTTGGAAAATTGAAGATTAGGTGAATGTAAGTGGAATAAAATCATTTTGTTTGAGCCATGAAGCCATATCAAGCCCACATGAGCCATGAGGGGACTCATTTGAGGCATCCACTATGTTGTTCCTAACCCTCTTACCAAGGGCTTAGGGGTTAAGGACCATCCATGCGAATCACCTTTATGAGTCGGAGGTCGAGTTAGGTATGGGTGTGTTTCTAGGATGTGTGTGAAAGTGTAGTGTATAGGTGTAGTGTGTGTGTAAGTCAGCCCTTCACTGCACTGTGCCACCTGCAGGGGTCCTAAGGCCAAAGAGCCCTATAGAACTCATCCTTTAAACTTCCACATTTGATTTCAACCCTCTAGGTGATTAGGGGTCTATAGTCAAGTTCGTGGAGTTTGAAGGGAGTTTAGAAGTGGTTTGAAATTCTAGAAGGTGGATCCCAATTCTAGTCCTCTAAGATAGTCAAAGGGAAAGCCTAAGGCTAGATCCTAAGCACTAAAAAGAAGAAGAGAAGACCTCATCAAAAATGAGGTCAACATCATCTTGGAATTCTCCTTGTAATGATCACCATAATCTTTCTACATTTCTCTTTTGTCTATTATTACCCTTTTCCTTTTTCTCAGAATCTCTCAAAATCATTTATCTGGTATGAGAGAATAAATTTAGAGATTAGGGTAATATGATAGATAAACAAGAGTGGTGACTCCTCGTCAACAATGAATCGATAATTGACATGACATGGGAGAATTGACGGAGGCAACGACGACGACAGGTCTTGACGTCGACAAGTAACATGACCCGTCTGATCAACCTTGGTTTGACATCCTTTTTTGATATCATATATCGAATAACGGAATGGTCGTATTAACATTACATTTGGTTCCAGCTAAATGAGACTAAATTTATCAAATTAATATACTATAACCATAAGCTCCTTCTCTGTAGTAGTATATTTAGTTTGAAATTCATTAAGGGTTTTACTGACATGGTATATAGCTCTAAACATTTTATCGTGTTGTTCTCCTAACACTGCCCCAATAACATGATCATTAGCATCGCACATTAACTCAAATGGTTTTCCCCATTCGGGTGAGACAATTATAGGAGTAGTAACTAAATTTTCCTTTAAGGTCTTGAAAGAAGAAATGCAAACATGATCAAAATTAAACAGCTTTTGTAAAAGATAGCATAGAGGTTTAATGATTTTAGAGAAATCCTTTATATATGGCCTATAAAATTCTCCATGTACCAGAAATCTTATAACTCCCCTGACAGTAGTAGGTGGGGGAAGTTTTTCAATAACTTGAATTTTAGCTGGATTTACTTCCATGCCTTTTTAAAATATATTATGTCCTAACATAAAACCTCTAGAAACCATGAATCGACACTTCTCCTAATCGAGAGCAAGGTCGGTCTCTTCATAAAGATCTTCAAACTAGGACAAATGATTCAAACAAGAGTCAAATGAAGGGCCAAACACCGAAAAGTCATCCATAAAAGCTTCTATACCCTTCTTAATAAGGTCAAAGTAAATTGACATCATGCAATACTGAAACGTAGTAGGTACGTTACATAATTGATGCACCAAAAATATGTTTGATTTTTCATATATATTTTATAATCATTTTTGGTGATAATGCCCTTTAAAGGAAGGTATTTTGATGTTTTATTGTAGGTATGTCGATTTTTGGCACTTGGAGCAAAAAGGGAGCAAAAAGGAAAAAAATTGGAGTTAAATGAAGCATATTCAGAAAATGCTCAGGATGGGCACCGACGACGCCAACATCCAGAGAAGAGCAAGTTTGAGATCATGCTATGGTGCCGATGGCACTAGGATGGGCGCCAACGGCGGCATTTGATAGAAGGATGGGTGCTGGCGGCGTCCAATTACGGCGCCAACGACGCCAACTTTGGTTAGATGGTTATTTTTGGCCTATTCAATGCATTTGGATAATTTTTTGAATTTTGCTTGAGTTACCGCTTGGGAATTTGTCTCTACACTATAATAGAGTGCTTAAATGACAGAAGAAGAGCCTAGATAAGTTTAAACAACCTGGAGTGAAAGGAGAGAGTCTAGAGAGTGTGAATTTCTCATAGAGTTGTAGGAAAAGAAGGAAAGTGAGAGATTTCTTTTTCCTTACCTTTCTAAGAGAGAATTGAATTGTGTTGTAAAGAGAGAAAGAGATTCAAAGGAACTCCAAGGGATTTGCATGGGGAAGAGTTTAAGATAAGTTGTGTTTCTTACTTTCTATGTTGTATGAACTTGTTTTTATTTATAAAATCCATGTTTTGTCGTTTCTTCTCCATGAAATCTGAGTAGATTTCTTTGTCCTTCTCCCTACAATGAGATATGGTAAAGTGAAGAGATAGACTGGATATGCTATTTAAATGTTAAATACTTGTGATTATTTTACACTTCGTACTTCATTTACTTTTTGATCTGGTCAATTAAAATGTTAAAATTTATTGTGAAACATACGATCCGAAAGGACTATTCGTTTTATAACAAAGTTAAGTCACATTTGATTCCAAGGATGAGACTGTAGTCTATGGGGTTGAGTGTAAATAAATAGGGAAATATATTTTGTAGGGCGTAGAATTAGAGATTTTAGGGTGACAAAGTAAAATCCCTAATTTGATCCTAGTGTTTATAAACTAAAGCGAGAGTTAGCCCTTAGGCAAGGGGGAAGTGGGAGCTCCAGAGTGAGAGCTAGTATCCTCCCAGCGCAACCATAAATTTAGGGACTAAACCTAGGATTAGCCAATGTTATTTATAACACTAGACTGAGGGTAAAACATATTATTGCTCCTGTTTAGCACAAAACAATTTTCAACAATCTAAACCTTTCCCTAACCATAATCTTATTGTAAGGGGAAGGATACTTTTCTAATTTGAACCTTTCATTTCAAATGCTTAGTTTAGAATTAGTTAATTTACTTTGAAGTTTAGAAAGTAGTTTAGTACACTTAGTTCTTTTAGCATCATTAAACATTGTCAACTTGTGCTTATCACTTTAGATTTTAGGGATCAATAACCAGGACTCCACTAGAGCCCTGTATTACTTGAGTGATACGTATAACAGAGACTTGCTTGTTGCATTTATATGTTTATGTGTTTAAACTTATTACTTAATTTGCTTTGCTTGAATGTTATGTTTGAATTTTCTTTCTTGTTTAATTTTCAGCATTTGTGTATCATGGTTGTGAAAGACGCAGAAATTTAGTGCTTTGTGGCTTGATGATGTGTAGAGTTTAGTGTCACTTATGTGTGCTTGTAATTTGGATTTTATATATATCAAAGTGATTTTTTGTGTTGTTGGTGTAAAAATTATTATTTTTCATGGCTTTAGTACATTATTCAATGCTTAAATGGACTAAGTAGACGTTGCTGCGGACTTGAAATGATCAAAATTGCAAAAGAGAGTTAGAAGCTCAGATTTTGAATTTTATGATAATCTGTTTTACATTGAAACTGAATATATACTAGTTAGAGGATAAATGGTAGAGTTTACCCCCGCACGCATTAATGCATTTTACCAGTTGAGAGAACCTTTCTCTTGTGAATATGAGAATTTTCCTGTTAATGATGAGGCACTTGATATGTTATGAATTATTTGACTAATGGAAAAGGAGCATGGAAGATTAAACTGAGGCAAAAAGTTAACTTCCCCCTTTCTACATTGAATCCTATATCGAAAGCCTGACATTATTTCATTTTTGCAAGACTTATGCCTACTAGCCATCACAACAAAATTACAGTAGAGAGAGCTGTTCTGAATTACTGTATTCAGAATATGAAGAATATAAATATTGGGGCTATCATTCATAAAAATATTTTGACTAATTCAAAGGGAGAGATTACAGGTGAACCAGACACCCTGACCTAATTCATGCCTTGTGTATTCAATCAGTGTGTAGCAACCGAAGAGAATGATTAGGTAGTCAGTCCCTGAAGCCAATCGAAGAATTAAACCTGAAGACTTATGAAGCCCATGTAGGATGGAAATGGAGTAAGAAAGCTGATGTACCTTCTTCTAGTCTGGAGAGACTATCTACATCTAGGGAACCTACTCTGTATGATGTTATGGATCAGTTAGAAAAGTTGAATACCAGAGCAGGGGACAAGAAGCAATGAATAAAATAAATGATGATTATCAAGTGCGGTGGCGAGAGTATGATATAGCTTATCATGATGCATAGATGAGATTTCTCAGGGGAGCCATTAGTGCTATATTTCCTACATACCCAGAGTATACTCCATACCAGTTTGATGAACTTGATGATGGTGGAGCTCCTGCAGATTATGATTAGTAGTATAGTATTTTTATTTTCATTACATTTAGTAATTTCTGATGTATTTGTGATGTACTTGAGACTATGATTAGTATTTGTGATGTAATGTGTATTTGGATGTATTTGTTGTGGACTTTAAGTTGTAATATGTTGAATTGTGATGGATGTGATTTGATAGTGGAGTTTGCAGGTATTTAGTTTATTAGTTTAATCTGTGATTGTAACATTTGGATGTTAATGTGTTATGTGTTTAGTTGATGTTTTATGTTTTAAGATTTCAAACTTCTTCACCTTGCAAATTTCTAACATATTTTTGTGTGTAGAAATGCTCTTAAGTATTTCAGGCCTATTATTCTAAATTTATAAAGAAAACTTGCCTAAATTCAAAGGTATGAAAAGGCCAGCATATTGAGGTATGAGTTACATATATGTTTAGATCTTTTCTTTCAACCTATGCTAATCTTATTGATATTCAAAAATTTAAGTTCTGGGGAGGGAAATAATTAACTATTAGTTGTTCTCATTTAAAAGTATTTTCAAAAATTTTAACATGATTTCCTGTGATAGAGCTCAATTTCTAATAACTGTATTTTTTTTAATTTGAGTACTTTAGTGGACTTTAATGAAATTTTTTGGTAATGAAAAGTAATTTTATAGGCTAAGATATTTGGTATAAGAGAATAGGACTATAGTCAACTATTCAAAGTAAGAAAGACTGTATGTTTAAAATATTAAGAATCTTAAAACTTTATGTGAAAGAAAAGGATTAGGACTCTATGATGAATCCATAATAATCTAAAGAAATGCCTACAAGGTAAATGATTATGGTAAGTTCCAAATTTAAGGTGAGAAGGGTGAAGTTAAATATTATTAAAGGCTATCCAGATTTAGTAATCCTCACTTGAAAAAGAAAAATAGAAAGCAAAAGAAAGAAAAAAAAAGAGAAAAAAGAAAGGATTGATAAACAATCCCAAAAAAAGAAAAGAAAAGGTGAGGAGAAGCTTGAGGAGATGCATAATCAAAAATTGTCTTCACTTGGATCTACCTAAAGGGGATAACTTAATTACTTTCCTAAACTTATATGTATGGTTTAACATCTTTACTAGTAGTGCTCTCATAAACTTCTTTTCATGTAATCATTTTAAGTGCCTTAATAAGACAATCTACAGTCACTTTTGAAATGAATAGAAGGCTAGAACTCTTAGACTTGATGACTAGATAGCCTTACACCTGCAAAATTTACTTGAATTATTCAAAGATCTTTCTGAAAATTTTACTAATATATTTATCTAAGTCAAAATCAAGGTATTCTAGAAAGAAAGTTCATTGCAGTGGATCATTATTTTATGTAGTAACTAAATTACTTGAGGACAAGTAATAGATAAGTTTGGGGGATCTTGATCGACTGAAAATTTGATAGCATTTTAATGTCTATTTCATACCTATTTTTAATGATATTACACTTTAAAGAAGGGTATTTTTCATGATTTCATGCAGGTATAATGATTTTAGGCCTTTGGAGCAAAAGGAAGCAAAAAGGAGCAAATTTAGAGCAAAATGAGGCAAAATTGCACTTTTTGACCTGGAGTACTGGGCAGCGCAGCTACCAGCGCTGGACCGTGCCCATTTACAAAGAGTTTGGGCTATTTTCCAGAAAATAGCGCCGGACGGTGCTCTATCCTGCACCGGACCGCGCCCTATCCCGATTTAATTCTAGATTCAATGTATTTGGCCAAATTTTGGAGGGGTGCTCAAGGAAACTCTTAGGAAATCAGTTACATGTGATTTAAACTGTTTTAGAGCCAAAAATTGAGAAGGGTAGAGATTCTTTTGAGTGTGTGAGTGAAGAGAGTGAGTGTTCTAGTGTAAAGAGTCCATTAGAGAGAATCTAGGGTTTGTGTGTGTTCTCTTCTAAGGAGTGTAGGAGGAGAGGAAAAGTGAGAGATTTCTTCTTCCTTACTTATCTAAAGAGAGAATTGTGTGTTGTTGTGAAGAAAGAAGAGGAGTCAATGAAATTCCTTGAGATTCGCTTGGAGAAGAGTTTGAGATAAGTTGTATTTTCTTTACTTTGTTTGTATGAAGTTGCTTTTATATATAAAATCCATCTTTTGTTGTCTTTTCCTCAATAGTCTTGAGTAGATTTCTTTATCTTCCTCCTTTTCATGTGATGTATTGATGTTGTGATATGGAAATGATGTGCCAATTTATTATGAAGAATTTATGATGACTTTTCACTTCGTACTTCATTTAATTTTTGATCTGGCCAATTGAAATGTTAAAACTTGTTGTGAAACATATATTCTGAAAGGATTATGAGTTCCACAACAAAAGTGAATGTCACATTCAATGTCCATGAATGAGTGACGTAGTTCAGGGGGGTTGGGTGCAAATAAATAAGGAAATATATTTTGATGAGTGTAGAATTAAAGATTTTAGAGTGACAGATTAAAATCCTCAATTTGGTCCTAGGGTTTGGAAACCAAAGCGAGAGTTAGCCTTCAAACGAAGGGAAGTGGAAGCTCCGTAGTGAAAACCAATATCTTCCCAGTCTAACCATGGTTTTGGGGACTAAACTTAGGATTAGCCAATATTCTTTATATAGCTCAGAAGAGGGTAAAGAATAGGAATGCTCCTATTTGGCACAATACTATTACATCACTGATCTATGTCACTAAATCATCACATTATGATTATAGAGGAGGAGGATTCTTTCTTACATTTGATCTTTTGTCATAAATTTAGTCTTGTGTTAGTTAATTGTGTTAGGAATTTAGACCAAACTTTGGTAGAATTAGTAACTGCAACTGTTTAATCATCTTTTTATTATTATTAATTACTGTAATTGTGTTGTGATTCATGTAGTGATTTCTGTGCTCCATTATAGAACTAAACACCTCCTCATGAGATTAATAACCAGGACTCCATTAGAGCCATGCATTACTTGAGCGATAAGTATACTTGCGTTTAATTGTGTAACTCAATAGAAAACTAAATCAATATATATATATAAATCTGAGTTCATAAATTTTGGCAATTTTAAAAAAGTCGCAACAAATGCCTAGAAGAATCATATGAAAAAGAATTTCATTTGAACTCGATTAGCAAGGATGCTAATACTTAAGTACAAGTTTTATAAATATAATAGTGAAACTTTAGAAAAATTTTCAATAACTAAGGTCAAAACTAAAAGTGTAAGAATATTTAGTAATCAAGTTTAAGTGTTCTGATTTTCTATTCATTTCAAGAATAGCTGTAATTTGTTATATTAAAGATGCTTGAAGAATCATATGAAAAAAAATTTCTTGTGAACTCCATTATCAAGGATGCTAATACTTAAATACAAGGTTAGAAATGTAAGTAAGTCTTTTTCCTCAAGATGATTCAAGTGAAGCCACTTCAAGCTTCTAACATATTTTCTTTTCTTTTCACTTTCTTTTTCTTTTCTTTTGATTTTGCTTTTCTTTTCTTTTATGATCATTTTCAATCCTTTCTTTTTTTTTCTTTTTCATGTGAGGATTACTATATTTGGATATCCTTTTAAAAATTTTGAACTTCACTATCCTCTTCTTAAAGTGAAAAACTTCTCACATTTCTTTACTTTATAAATTCATATTAGCTTTGAAGAAGATTTTTCATAGAGTCTCAATTATTTCTTTTTATATGTAACTCTAAGATTTTTAATATTTCAAAAATACAATTTCCTTTACTTTAAATTGTAAAAGCATAGTCTTATACTTTTATACTAAATATATTAACTCTAAAGTTAACCTTTATTATTAAAAAATTTACTTAAGTTTACAATGATACTTAAATAAAATAAAAAATATAACTATCTAATGTTAACCTCTAATACCGAAGGTCATTTTAAAATAATTTTAAAAACATAGTTTATTGAGGACAAATAAAGTTTAGTCTCTTTTTATAAAAAAAAATTTCCCCCAAACTTAAATTTTTAATAGGTAAACATTTATTACAGAAATGTAGGTAGAAAAAAATATATTAAATGCATTAAATAAGACTAACATGTAAAGGGTCTTGAATAAGAAACTTTGCAGGTACCAAATAAAAAACAGGGTATAAAACAATATGTAAAACATGATATATCAAAAAGATTTGCTAAGTAAAGGAGAGTTCTAAACATAAGCAATAAATTTTAAAAACATACAATAGTAAAGTAAAAACGATCTATCCAAATCTATAAATAAAAAGTTCAACATCACAGTTTATGCCACATATGATTTAAAACAAAGTTCAACGAGCTAACAAAACATAAAAACAAACTACAATCAACATAAACAATAACAAGGTACTCATTATCCTCCTCCTCCTCCTCCTCATCATCATCGTCCTCAGCATCATCTTCCACAACATCTTCTTCAGGCTCATAAGACATAAAACGGGGATAAGTAGGAAATTCCACAGTTTGATCACCCCTCAAATATTTTACTATAAGCATCATGATGAGAAATATCGAACTGAACTCTTCTTTGCATATATTCATCATTACAATAATTGAGAGCTTCCAAAATTCTTATTAGATTTTGCAGTGTCTGATCCACTTTAAAAATACCTATTTTTATGCATTATTTATGATTCAATTCTTAAGGATATTATGCTTTAATGAAAGGTATTTTTATGTTTTTGGATGTAGGTGATAAAAAAAGAGTTCAAGAAGGAAAAAAGAGCAAAAATGAGCAGAAATAGAGCTAAAAAATAAAGTTACCGAAATTTTAGGTCCAACACCTAGGCGCCAGAATTCGGCGCCTAAGCGCAAGTTCGATACTGAAGCAGTGAAGAATTTTTAACAACTTTGGGCGGTTATTTTGACGGTGTTAAGCTATTATCAGACCTTCTAGAAGACTGGAAGTTACTCCTAATACATAGGACATGTGATACAATGCATCTGGACATGGGAAAACAATTTTAATCACGAAGAGGTGCAATCCAAAGTGAAGAGGTGCGAAGACTTGGTCACGGAGTCCGGTGCCTAGGCGCCAGATCCCAACGCCTAGGCGCCATAGTTAATTTCTAGAAGATACATTGTATTTGGATGAATTTTGAAGAGGTGCATTAAGCAACCCCTCATCATTTTTGAAGCTCTATAAATAAGAGTCAATTCTACAGAGAAAAGTGCCCCCAAGCACCCTAGAGTTCTCTCACGCTTGAAAATAATTTTAGGGAGCCACCTTCTTAAGTAATTAGTGAGTTTATTTTAGTTATTTTGAGTGTTACTACTCAATTCTTTGAGTAGTAAGTGTGAGTTTGTAAGTGTTGATGCTGTTGAAATCTTTCATTTTGCATTGGAGTCAGTAGGAGTCAGCGGATCATTTGAAGGAAAATTCCAGATAAGTATTTGTAACTTGGTTCAAATTTTTATAAATATGTTTTATTGTGTGAATTCAATGTGTTCTGAGTAGTTAGTTTTCTTTCTCCTTTCAACTATGAAGAGATAATAAGATAATTTAATTTTGTTAGAGAACATAACTTAAAATTTTTAATTATTGCGATGATATTAATACCTGATCTTAATTTACATTTAAAACTGGCCTTTTGAATTGTTAAAACTTGTTGAAGAATTCTGAGACCTATTCGAAGATGAGTTCTTAACTAGTAGATATTATATGAATCCTTGGGTAATCGAAGACCTTGAGCAAGTTATTCAAGGTGAAGTGCAAATAAATAGGAAGATATCGATTATCGGGCTTAGAATCGATTAGCTTTTAGAGTGACGTACTAAATTCTAATAATTTGGTTTATAGAAATGGAACGGGTCACTAGTAGGGCCGACCATAGACACCCTTGGACATCTAGAAGTGTGAGCCTAGATTAACCCATTCTACTAATAATACATCCTGAACCGATCTATAGATTAGCCAATGTTCTTTAGACTATCGAGCGAAAGTAAAGAATATGAATGTTTCTATTTAGCGCAATACAATAATTTCAAGTTCTCAACGAATGATAATTATTCTGAAAAATCTTGGATTAGTTGGAAAAGGAGAAAGTTGTTTTATTTATACTTGCATTAACATTTTACTTTATTGTTGCTTATTTACATTTAGTAGAAATTTAATTAAACTTAAAAAACTGAATTTTGAATAGAAATAAAAATAATAATTACTTTTAATTTGAAAATCTAATATATTTCTTAAATTAATCTTCACTTAATCTTCCCCATGGGATCGATAACCAGGACTCTAATAGAGCCTGTTTTACTTGAAACGATACGTATACTTGTGTTTAAAATTGTGACTTTTACAAAAAATTATTATAAATATTTAAATATAAATTCATAAATTCTTGCATTCGTAAAGGTCGGTTCAGTGTCACAATATCTCCATGTTGAATAAGTAGTTGCTAAATAACATTCTCTAGGGAAGTAGTGCTAGAAGTAGAAGGTTAAGAAGCCGATGTAGAAGGCATATCATTGCTTCTACCCCTAGCTCTCGTCCGACATGTAACTCATAAGTGTGAACACCGGGTTTACCGATAGGTTTAAGAACTTGTAATAATTGTTCGATCTATCATAACCTACTACCGATTTGTCACATAATGTGAAAATCGGTGCAGTGGTATCCTAAACCTCCAAGTAGTCCCACAACTCGAAGAACTATGGGCAATCCAATTAATAGGAGATCCAATGTCTATACTCTTCATTTGTTGTATGCAAAAATTCAATATAGCTCTCTCTTTAGTAACTTCACTCAAATGATTTTTAGAAAGAAGTCGGGCATAAATAAAATAATGTTAAGCTTTAGATTGAGCATTTAACATCGAAGTAGAGAAGTTTACCTTATGATTATTCTTTATTTTCCAAACTCCTCTTTCATCGGTCAAAAAAGCAATAACTTTATCCAGTGACAAATTAGATGTCTCAAATGAGGAATATTCACAATGAAATCACCCCTCAACTGATATATTGCATTGATTCTTTCATGGGTGAATTCAACATTCTTACAACGAACAAATACTTGATCATTTGAAGTTTCCCAGAGGTTGGCATAGAACTCGCGAACAATATGAATAATTGCTACTGTTGTGAAGTAGCCGAAGGTTTCCCAATTACTCGCTACAATCAATCCTTATATAGAACCTCCCAGATTATAAAATGCTAGTTCTTGAAATAATTGTTTTGTAGTGAGTTGTGAGTTGTAATGATACTGGGTCTTGAAGTTCATAAATTTTTTTGTGTCAAAACCTTCCCTTCCTTTCCCTTTCTTCATCTTAGAAGCCATAAGAGTCCTAAAAATTCAAAATAATTCCACATAAATTCGCAATAATGATATAGTGAACTCCTAAAATCAAAACCATTGCTAAGAAACTTCACACCATTGATCCTCACTAGATTTCTCCAAAGTCTTTAAATTTTTGGTTTTCCCATAATGTAGGAGAAATTTATGGTGAAAATAAAAAATTTCTAAAAGTGAAGTTCTTACCAAGAAAAGATAAAATCCAAGGCCTCCAAATCGCCTCAAATCCAAGTATTAGGAAGCCCTGAGTAGCTATTCGCCTTACTCGTGAGGTAGGAGATGAACAGAGCAGAAAAAATGGAGTCCACTATTCAATTTTGCTGTTTTTAAGAGTGTTGAGCGGTTCTGCCAAATAGGCGCCAACACTTAAAATTTTTAGATTTTATTTTTTTTGTAAAAAGAGTTATATACCAAAGCACTCCAACCTGTAATTAGCCTAAATTCACTTTAAGTTTTATAATAAGTAATATTCTAACAATAAATTTTCACAAACAACACATAACTCTCATTTTTATAAAAAACCAAAAAATTACAAATGAGTACTTTCAAACCACGACATAAAACTCAGCGTTGAAATCACACCAAAATCTTAACGTTGAAAACTAAATATCAAACACCAACAAAAACTCATAAAGTCCGAAACCGAAAAAATTAAGAAATCCAATATAACTGCATACGTGATAAGCTCTCATAATTCGGAATTTCGTACTTCCGAGTTGCTACACAACTTCATCTTCAATATTGTCATCTTCTCAAATATCTCCCATAGATTGGTGGTGCGCATATAAGTTATATAATGGTCGGTGAGGAAATTTGTCTGTCGATTCTTCTTCGATCCAAACATTTTTCTTATACATTCGCACCGTAGCCTCTTCCATAAGTCCAGTGTGATCAAATTCTCTTTGATTCACTCATCCAGATGGTCAAACTGATTAGAAATGTTGCTGATCATATTCATAATTATACTCATCTCTTTATCTAACTTCTTAATCCTCTTCAAAATAACATGTGAACTATCTAGAAATCAGTGGTCATAAATGTGATGATTTTTGAGATGATTGATCCATATGAATATTTCGATCATTCACTCCTCCATTTTATATGTAGTTACGGTTTAACATTGGGTTCAACTTTCCAAGGGAAAAGCACTATTTCCCAATTTTCGTAAGGAACTTGCACTTGGCTACATAGTAACAATATTATGGATGGATGTCTAAGTACATGAGTAGATCCGTTTAAAATCAAACCAATAATAGATTTTACTATTAAAGCACCCCCATTAATAGGTCTTCCAGTTTAAATACATTAATTCATAATAATAGTTTCCTTCGTCACTTTACTGATTTTCGTAATAGGAAGCAATTTTTCTAAAATAAAGAAATGTGGGGTCTTCGATGCAGAATTTAATAATGAAGAAGAAAACTTATGTTACATTCATATCTTGTCTCCCAAGTCCCATCTTCATCTGACAAGAATCGAAAAACTTCATTCATATTGTCACTTGTAGGGGCAAAGTTAGAATAATGACAAATCGATGCATTCTCAAGCAAGAACAAATCATTGATTCTTGAAGGAGTAAAAGGTACCCACCTACCTCGAACATAGACAACTCCTTCGTTAATTCTATGAAGATTTGCATAAAACTCATTCACAATACGAATGACTACTGCTGCGGTTGTGTAGCATAGTACTTCCCATCACCTCTACACGATGGTCTCTTTCACAATATTACCAGGAGTATTAAATTATCGATTCACAAAATCTCTTTCTTTGATCAACCTCCTTCAAAAGAATCCTATCATGCAACTTCTATGCATCGAAACTAATGAACTTCCTCCAGTTGAAAATCCCATATATTTGGAAGTTCCTTTAGAGTTGGAAGCCATAAGAACAAGAATAGTGGATCCCCTCCCTCTACTAATTCAAATTAACTCCAAATGACAGGTGATATGCCTATAAAATGTTCAATTTTTTATATACATTTAATGTTTATATTTAGTGACATTGCACTTTAAATGAATGTATTTTTCATGTTTTGTTGCAGGCATACTATGTCTAGGCATTTGTAACTTCAAGAAAACAAAAAGAAAGAAATTTTGAGTCAAATGTGGTGTTTTTGAAATTGAACCGGCGCCTAAGGCGCCGTAATCCGAGAAGACGGTGCTTAGGCATCGATTTCGGCACCTAGGTGCCAGAAATGGTTATTTTCTTATATTCATTGAATTTGGATGACTTTTGAAGGGATGTCAAAGGAAATCTTAGGAAATTGAACCCTACATTATAAAAGAGTTCTTTTATGTCAGAAAAAGTGTGTGTGTGTGTGTGTTGGAGTGTGTGGTCTTTAGTTTTTCTATGTGTCAGTGTATGAGTGAGTCTTTAGTGTGAGAGAGTTTGGAGGGTGTTAGAGAAGAATTTTTATAAGAGTTGTAAAAGGAGAGAGAAAGTGAGAGATTTCTTCTTCATTACATTTTTAAGAGAGAATTGAACGAAATTGTAAAGAAAGAATGTGTTTCAAAGGAACTTCAAGGGATTTGCTTGGAGAGAATATTGAGATAAGTTTTTTTTACTTTACTTTTTGTTTTGTAAACTTATTTATATATATATAATCCATGTTTTGTTGTACCTTCATCGTGAATTCTGAGTAGTTTTTTTTGTCCTCTCTACAATGAGATATAGTTATGTGAAGGATCAAGATTGTTGTGCAATATTTTAATTTTTATAATTGTGATGATTCAAACTTTGAACTTTATATGCTTTTTAATCTGGCCAAATGAATTTTTAAAATTTATTGTGAAACATACAAACTGAGAGAGCTATGCTTTCTACAACAACATAAGAATCACATTAAATTTCATGGATGAGAATGTAGTCCACGAGGTTAAGTGCAAATAAATAGGAAAATATAAATTGATGGCCGTAGAATTGGAGATTTTAGGGTGACAAACTAAAATCTCCAATTTGTTCCGTATATTTTGAAACTAAAGCGAGATGTTAGCCCTCAAGCGAGGGGAATGTGGGAACTCTGGAGTGAGAGCCACTATCTTCCCAGCTTAACCGTAGATTTAGGGACCAAGCACTGGATTAGCCAATGTTCTTCGTCGCTTATAAAAAGGACAAATAATATAATTGCTCCTATTTTGCACAATATAATTTTATAGAATTTGATTATTCACTGATATAACCTCACTGTAAAGGGGAAGGATACATTCTTAAATTTGAACTCATCATCACAAACTTTGTTTAGTCTTAGTAAATATAACTTTGAAGTTTAGAGATAAGTGTAGTAAATATTGTTCCTTTAGCCGCATTAAACCAATTTTGACCTCGTTTTTTTACTTCGAGATTTCTATAGTTTGAATATTGTGTCTTTGCATTATTATAATAAGAATTTCCACCTCCATGTGGGATCAATACTTAGACTCCATTAGAGCCCCTTATTACTTGAGGATTTGCAACCTAGTGACGATTTAAAATTAAAAGTACACATTAATTCACTAGGAGTGACAACTTTAAAGATTTTAAAAGAGAAAATTGATTATACTGAATTAAATTTTATTGTGATAGATTTGCATACTTCCTAGTTTAGTTGACGTGTGTGTTGTGGTTTTCATCTGACAACTCATCATCGAGGGGTGACTCGACTGGTAGTGGGTGTGCCGCAAGGAAATTTGTTTGGATTTATCTTTTAATTGTGCAAAGAGGTACAAATGTTTTATTGAATTGTAGTAGTATCATAGACTATCTTGCTAATTTTTCGGATAGTGTTGGCCAGGTCATCAATTACTGCAATGGATTAAACTTCGAGATAAGATTGACCTTATGAGAAAGCATGTAATGTCTATGCTTTTGGTCAAAGAAGATCCAAGCTAGATAATGTTTCTCGATAAGATTATACTTTGTCTCCACCGATATTAGATGATAACTTAAATAGTAAAGGGTATTTTCCTTGGCCACATCATTGACCTGTGCTAGCAGGGCTCCAAGGGAGTCGTCTAAAGCCGCGGTATAAAGTATCACCGGGTCAAACCGAGACATGTAGCCGCTAATACAAGAGTGTCATTAAGTACTAGTTAATGCTTTCAAAGTCCCGTTGACATTTATCATCCTAAAAGAACTTGGCATCCTTTTTCATCGCCGCGTAAAAGGGCCGACACTTTCCTAACATATTAGATATAAAAAGTCTTAGGTATGTCAAATTCCCTTGAAAGGATCATAATTTTATCAAGGTTTTCGGGGATGTCATTTCTAGAATAACTTTAATCTTCATTGGATCGATTTCAATTCAATGGTGGCAAACAAATCCTAAAAATTTTCCGGAGGTGACACCGTAGACGCACTTTAAGGAATTCATTTTAAGATTAAATTGACGTAAGTGTTCGAAGACAATTCTTAAATCATACAAAGAGTTTATTTTTGTATGGTTTTGATAACCAAATCGTTTGCACAATATACATTGTGAATGAGGTCGTCAATAATCCTTGGCATTGTTTTTGTATGGTTTTGTATGTCGCTCAAACATTCTTTAGTCTACAAGGCATTATTGTGTAACAATATATTCCGATTAGTATTCTAAAAGCTGTAAGTGTAGCGTCTCCTGGTGCTATATTGATATGATTGTATCCAAATTATCCATCCATAAAAGAGAAGATAGCGTGCTACAATGCAATGTCTTTCATCAATTCCGGATTAGCAAGGGTAATTCATTCTTTCAAGCATGCATTATTCAAACCTTTGAAATCAACATAGACTCGGATATGACCGTTCTTCTTTTGATCGACACTACATTAGCCAACCACATGAGACATTGCTCTTCTCGAACAAAATTAGCATAAGCATTCCATCAAATAGATGCTTCAAGAAAGTTTACCCATCAAGGTATTTGATAGTTATAATATTTATTATGTAGCGAAAGTGTGAAATTTTTTTTTTTTTTTTTTGTAACCATATGGCATCCATACCGTTGAAGATATTACATCAAGTTGAAAGTTTCTTTGTGCTCCACTACATCAACCATACAAGTGAAATTTATCAAACAACCTAAAAGATAATGAGCCCTAACATGTTCAATTTGGACATTTTAACATTACACATTAACCAGCATTTTCAATTTTAATAATCTTGTCTACTTTATCATTTGATTATAGAGATGATAAATTCAATATGAAATTAATAGATAATATGATTTTGGAAAGAACTATCAATTATATATAAGAGGCTTTTGTTTATTAAGAGGAAAAATAAAGTATCATAAATCCATCATGAAAAACGAGCATATGGATATAAAATGGCCTCTACAATGTAATAAAAATACAAAAGTATCTAACGATGCAAGCTCTAAACTTTTTCATAAAAATTACCAAACTAAAGCATATCAAATGTACAAAAAAGACATGAAAAACAACATAGGATAAAAACGCATAAAACAAGAACAGAACCTATGATATATACATATATATATATATATATATATATATATATATATATATATATATATATATATATATATATATATATGGGGTAAGGCTGTAATAGTTATATAAACAATTGATGTTTCTATAGAGGCATTTCACAAAATTAGGGATATCTCTAGCTAGAACACACAACTTTTCGAATACTCACAAAACGCCACCTCAAATGTTACAATATCTTACACCCGCTTTATCCAAGCAAAATATCGTAGAGCATAACCGGCATTCCATCTCGGCCATCCCAAGAGAACATGGAAAATCAACATTTAATCATGGATCAGCCTAACCTCAATTCTCCCGAACAAACTAATATACTAATCTTCCTGATGTAATAGCATTCCCCCATAATATTCCGACTTCAATGGAATTATCCATGATGTGTAGTTGGTTTATAGCCTTCTTGGAGTTGACCATAATTTAAATTTGAACAATTTTCTTTTGTTGATTAGTTCTACATTTAAAGATTTGGTTTTGTCCTTGTAAATCCTATTTCTATAAATAAGAATCCATGAAGTGTAGTTGGATTATTAATTAATGATTGAATGAATTGCAAACTATTTGTTATAAAATTAAATGCTCTATAGATTGAAGTTGTGCATGTGGATCACTCCAACTTGTGTTTGCGGAGTTATTTTTCTTCCCACACTACATCAATTCCAGTATCATAGCCTTCTACAGGTTAATTAGTAATGATAAAAAACACATCTTTAAAAATATGAAATTAAACGAATAATCAATAGGTTAGAGACTACCATGTCCAAACCAATAATGAAAATTTTGTTTCTAGAATAAAATGCTAGACACCTACTAGTAAATTTGTTTTGCAAGAAAACTTTCTACCTGATACTAGATTAATTCTAAAATTCTTAGTAAACTATTTGAGAATTTAAATCATCCTACACAGCCCACCTATCCTGAAGAAGCCAAGAGGCCTATCCTTAATTATCAATAAGGTACTTAAAACAATACTCCTAATCAAAACATCCTCAAGAAGGGCAATACCTATCTAGGATAGACACTCTTGGAACACCTACTGGCCGACTCAAGATCATCCCACTGATGATCTTCAAGAGTTTACACCAAACAATGGTTAATACTCCTCCCTTCAAGGGACGCCATCACCATGATGTTTTAAGAAGATTAGGCATCCAAGATCAACAACTTAAGATTCTATCCCAAATGATAATGGTGAATGCTCCTATATTGACCCCGATGTTTAAGAAGATTAGGGATCTAAGATCGACAACTTAGTGCAACATGAGTTCAAAAAAATTTCCCTAATTTTTCAAAATGATCTCTTTAAAATTACATAAATAATACTAAAAGAACATTTGTGAATGCGAAGCATGATTCTCTTAATAAAAAAAAAGAATTAACACGACCTGTCAAGAAGTTCATAAACAAAAGAAATAAGCTAAGCAAAGTATGATATAAATGAGAAAGTGATAATTGACTTAATTATTGTAATTACATGGAATAGAGATCTCTTGAGAGACTTTTGAGTTGAATTCTCAAATGCTTCAAATTTTTTGTGTGAGTACTACTCGAAGAGAATTAAACTAATTTTACTTAAAACTTATTTAATTTATATTGAGATTATAAGCAAATAACCCTTATTATATTGTCAATATGTTGGTGAGATATACAACAAGATGCCCAAGAGTAATAGGCGCCCAATCATATTCAACGATAGGTAAAAATTGCTTGACAAAGCTGTCAGGAGAGTTCAACTCTGGAAAGACATCTGAGGAGATGCATCTTCTTCTTAGGAAGGACCTGGATCCCGCTATAGAATGTTTATTCCCACAATAATCCTGAGGTGATCTCCAACACTGCAGTTCATCCATCATTCTAATCCTCTGTCAGGGTACACTGTTGAACCAATTTTAATATCCAAATGACTCATTATCGTCGAGAAATAGCTCAAAATCTTCTCATGTTTTACAAGTTGGACCTCCCTCAATAGAGGCAACTCAAGTGATAGGCTATATATCTGAAAAGTTTGAAATCTTCTTATCTGAAAATGTCATGTGTCTAGTACCAGCCCCTCAAATTCATGACCCTTTAAGATATCAAATGTCGATCCTACTCATGCTACTTGGAACGCCTGTAAAAAATAGTTTAAAGTACCACAACCTCATATTCTAATGAAATCACAATATATCAGACTCACTACCTTTTCGAACAGTTACTATCAAGACAATTGGAATCCCTCTCCTGGTTCGATGGCGTCTCTTCCTCATTGGCTTGTAGCTGGTAATCTTCTTTCGTGCCCTCGCTCTCTTCCATGTCTACTGGGCCATTATCCATTTCTTCCACTGCTTAATGAGAGATTGTTCGCTTGATTTTGCAATATGATTCAATATGCCCAAATCCGAGGCACTTGAAACACCTTCGGGTTGAGACCTATTTAGGAATGACGCATTGGTTCGACTTGTTCTCCACTCGACCTAGTGCCTCGTCAACGGTGTCGACATCGATGTTCCCCGCGTATACTCTTGTTATAAGATCATGAGGTCGACCCCCGACAAGAAGATGTAGTGGTCGTCTTGTGATATGGTCTCTCAACTTTTGAAACTGGCTTTTGAACATCTGGTCTGCAGTGAGTAGGTTAGTACTAACACTGCATCTCCTATTTCATCTTTAGACCAAGTAGTGATCTTATCTTTTCCCACACGCTGACGAAGGTGCTTCAATTTTTGCCACTAAAATAATGCACTCTTTAATTTATTGGCAGCTAATTTCATCATTCCGCCAAATGTGATGTTTTGGTACTCAAAGTAAAGTTCCACGATCTAAAGCCACTCGATGAACTCTTCTGGATCCAAGTGACCGTCAAAATGTGGAAAATCCATTATTACCTCAAAATCTTGGTTTCTCGGATATTTAATGTCAATTATTCGAGGTAGAGGCTCTTCATCTTTGAAATCTCTAACAGACACTTCATTTATGTATCCCCTAACAGGCAATTTATCTCTATATCCTCTGACTGACACTTCATCTCTGTAATTGAATAGAGTTCATGTGACCCCAATTGATGGTTCCTTTCCTCAATTTTATTGAGTCGTAACACTCGGGAGAGTTGACGTTGCATCTCTTCCATGGTAAACTCATGATTGGCGTCTAACACGTCTCGGAGGTGGCGTGGTTAGGATTTTGAATTTAGGTATGGGAAGGTGACATGAGGTGTGTAGGTGTGATGTAGGGTGAGAGAAATTTTGGGTATAGGCAGGGTTGGGTATGGATGGATGCTAGAAATCCTAGGAAAGGACTACGGTTAGGCTAACTCTGATATCAAATGTACAGGAGTTAACCCAAACGACATTAGGAAAAGCAAATATTATCACTGGAAGCAAATAGATAGTTACAATCAAACACACTTGAAAGAGAAATTAAAACAAAAACGACATAAACTCACATTACCACTCGATCAAATGTGTGGTGAAGGTCGGCTAGGTGGTTGGGAAGCAGAGGTAGGTGGTTGAAATGGGATGGAGGTGGTTAGACAGTAAAGGGAGAGTTTGGAATCGCGTTCGCAGCAAAGCGGAGGGCTAGGACAGCGAGGGTAAAGCAACTCAAAAATCGATAAATCAACTCAAGGATCAATTAAATCTTAATCACAAAGATCACATAATGCAATTTTAACCCCTTTTTTTCTAGTTTATGAAGATTTCTTGGACGATGCATTTTGAGAATGTTGATAATATTCTTCCATTCCTGGTGGGCAATCATCTTTCGGACTAAAAAAACTAGGGTAATCAGCGGTCCGGAACGATGAAGTCATTGACATCTTGACCCGATTACCACTAATTAATTCATTAAATTTAATAATTAATCTAATAAAATATTGTTTGTTTTCTTTTTTTGTTGCCTTATATTACAATTCATGTTTTTTACTATTTTTATGAAACATAGAATGCATGTGTTAATGACAAATAATGAAAGAATAAAAGTTGTTTAGATTAGAGAAAACCTAGAAATCATAAAACTAGGGAATTACTTATCTTAAGTGAACTTAGCATTGGCCTAGGTTTGAACTATACCTCCACTACCATTTAATTAATTCACTATAAAATTATTAAAAAAAATAAAACTTTTAATAATAAGATTGGAGGACCTGAAGACTTGAAGACCTAAAGACATTTCAGTATGGAGCTTGGAGCAGACTTCATATGCAGCTCATGCAAGATCGTTCTTTAGCATAAATAACAATCATTAGGATTTTGAGGCTGTCTTTTATGACATAAAACCTCTCTTTTTGTTAGGCTCCTGCATAGTCCCGATATGCAGTATGTCCTAACTTTTTTTAGGATTCTGAGGTAGTCACTCAACGTAAAACCTCATATCTTTCTAGACTTTTTGTGTGAATCATCACTACACAAATCTAAGCCCTAATTAATAAAACTGGCAAGAGTTAAATTTAAATTAAAATCATCCTAAATTGAGTTAAACATTATGATAGTTTGAGGGGATTACCAAGAACTTATTGTGGACCTTTAATCTACCCTACTTTTCTTCTTTTGATTCTTAAAATAAATTATTTCACCTTTGAACTAATCCCTATTAGAAATTTCACGATCATGTTCGTTGAAAACCCTTACTTTTGAATTCATGAAAACAAAAGATACCTAATTTTTATCAAGAATTTTCTTAAGTGATCTGTTTGCTTAAGATGTAATTACCTATAGAGGCTTGCCCTAATTGGGAACTTAAAAGAACCAGACTTAAAATAAACCCTATTTGACTCCCATATAGAATAGAGGAATCTGTTGGTCATCATGCAAACTTGCAAATCAAACGGAAGTCATTAGTTTCTATAGTTTATTTAATTGAGCATATTATCAAGTAGTATATTACCTTTCAGGGTGGTACATTACTCATGGATAGCTCGATTACTCAAACTGTAGGAATCAATGAGATCATTTTGACTGCAATTTCTTCAAATTAAAATACCTAATTTCTAAATACTATATTACACTAAATTAAAATGCATCCTGTCGTATGGCGACTAACAAATTCTAACGACTCCGCTGGGGAACTAGCTAGTGTAATTTCAATTTGGAGCTATGAATTTGAGTTTTTAAATTTAAAATATGGGTTTGATTTTGCCTAAGTATGCTAATACTTGATGAATCATACGAGTTTGAAAAAGCGGTAAGCGGCAACAATACTCGAGAAACATACAAAGTTAAAGGTCCTGTAGTACAACAAGACATGGAATCTCCTGTTTCAATTATAAAGAAGTAAACAATAATAAAACCATGTATATCCATGCAACTCAAGTGAAAATGATTGTGTTCACATCCAAAAGTGACGTTTCGGGAACTGGTTGTGGAGGAGGCTGAGCGCCTTTACAACAATGCTCATGTCAGACCTGAACTTAGCTTCATACTGCACGCAAAGAGCAGCCACTATAGCAAGCTTTGCAACTCCTTTGGCTGGATATTGACCTGTTAATCTTCGATCGACACATTGGTTTACCTTATCCTCACTTAACTATGGAGTAGCCCAAGTAACGAGACTCTGTTGTTCTCTAGGCATTGTATGATCAACAGGCTTTCTTCCAGTCAGAAGCTTCAAAAGAACAACACCAAAGCTATATACATTGCTTTTTTTGTGTCAGCTGTCCGGCATGGTATATTCTGGAGCATGATAACCAAAGGTTCCTAAGCACACGGGTAGAATGAAAACAAACGACCATATCGTGGGCTTGATTTGAAAGATTGAAATCTGTAATTTTTACTTTGAAGTGCTCAAATAACATAATGTTGCTTGACCGGATATCCCTATGTATTATTGAAGGATGAACCTTCTCATGGAGAAACTCTAGCCCCTTTGTTGTGTCAATGTCAATCCTCACACGATGCATCCAATTAGGACATGATGCACCTTGCACTCCTTTCTTCCATGCAGAGCATCATGCAATGAACCCATGGTTGCAAAGTCATAGCATAATAAAAAAAGGTTCCCCTCCACACAATAACCCAACAATTCTACAAAAGTCTCGTGCTTCAATTTTGGAACCTTAGCAACCTGAGTTAAGAACTTTGTATTGGACTCGGGCTCTTGAGAAACATCAAGCTTTTTTATTGCCACCCGTTTACCGTTTAAAAAAGCAAAATATACCATTCCATAAGAACCCTCCCCAACAAAAGCTTTTGATCCAAAATTGTCGGTCTTCTCCTTCAGTTCATTAAAAGACAATGCAGGCACATAAATAGGGGGCGGTGCTTTTTGTGGTTCATTTTTAGCTACAACAGAAAATTTTGAACCTTTTTGCAGGCTTTAGAAGTTTCTTCCGGTGTTTAGAATCCCCAAGCCTTTGTTGAACTATACTAGCATGAGAATCTTTGCAATATATTCCCCACATGAATTTGGCCCATAATGAATTCTAACCTCTAAATTTAATCCACTACTTGTAGTAGAAGACATAGTTAATCTGTTGGAAATTTTTAAAGTCCAGAACACCTGCTTCCAAAGGTTTGCAAATTTTACTCTAGCTAGACCACTGCATTTGTTTGTGCTAACCCTCCCAAAGAAACTTGTTAAAAGTTGTTTCCAACATTTTTTCTGTACTTTTCTTCATCTTCACAGTTTGTAAGGTATAGAGAAGGAAGGAGGTGAGAATGCTTCTAAGAAGAGTGATTCTGCCTCCATTGGACAGGAAAGAGCTAGTCCAACAGTTTATTTGCCCTGACACCTTGTTCATTACCTCATCATATAGTGTTTGTTTTCTCCTGCCGTTAATGACTTGTATGCCCAAGTACTTGAGTGGGAGATCTGTTTGTTTAGATCTAGTAAATTCTTTGATCCAACTCTTTATATTGTTGTTCATTTAATTGCTGACTAGAATTTGACACTTGCCTTTGTTGAACCTCATGTCGGTCATATCTTGGAAGTTGTCCGGTAGTGCCATGATTTTTCTCACAACTTGTTTCCAACCATTGGTGAACACAATTATATCATCAGCATTAGCATGGTAAACACAATTATATTATCAACATTAGCATACAGTTGGACCTATGTTGGTAACTGATGTAGGGAAAATTTTGATGGACTTCATTAATCATTCTTAACAAGTAATCAAATGCCAGGATGAAAATAATCGAAGAGAGGGGATCCCCTTGTTTGATGCCTCTCCCAGCTTGAAGAATCCATGACATTCCCCATTGATGAGAATGTTATAGTGAGCATTGGTCAGCTATCTATTAATAAGATTACAGAAATCTCTGCTAAAGCCTCTAGCTTCCAATATCTTTAGTATGAAATCCCAATTGATTGTATCATATGCCTTCTTTAGATACAACTTTAGGATTATATTGTTACCCTGCAAGGCTTATCAATGTCCAACAACGTCTCCTGTGCCAACAAAATATTGTCAATTATACATCTCCTAGTACGAAAGATGAATGGTTTGAGGAGATGAATTTAGTCATGTGCTGTTGTAGTCTGGCCAACAAAATTTTACTGATAATCTTAGTAATGGTGTTTGCGAGACTAATTGATCTGAAGTCACACCACGTATCCTTTATTTATTCCTTTGGGATTAAAACCATAGTTGTGGTTGTGAAATATCCAGGCAAGTCAGCTCCAAGGAAAAATCTTTCAACAACAGCTACCACATCCTTTTTTATCACCTCCTATGCTTTTTTTATAAAAATTAGCTATGTAACCATCAGGGCCTGCAGTTTTTTTTCTGTTAATGGTTTCCAGTGCCATTTGGATCTCCATTTCATCTAGTACGTGTTAGGATGATATTGCTGGTCATATATCTTCCCTCTTCAAATAAGGACTGAGACACTTCGTGATGATTTTAGGGAGTGTATGCCAGCAAATTTTCAAGGAAATCCAAGGCACTTTTAGCGATTTGTGGGGGTTCTGTTATCTATATACATTGAAGGTTCTTGATTTTTAAGATTGCATTTAACTTTATTTTTAAGGTTGTATTGAACTTCCTTCTGTATTTGATTACTGCATGATAGTACTTAGTTTCTATCATCATATAACATTTTGGTGATAACTGCCTTATGTTGTAAGAATTTCTCTTCAAGATTGATAACCTTCAGCAACAGGTTGTTTGCCTCCAGGAGCTCCATCTCCTCATCACTTTCACCGATTATTTCTTCCTCTAACCTTGTCACATTCTATTCAGCTTCGAGTAACAATTTGGTGGACATTCCCAAACGTATCCCAGCTTGCATTTCTTCAATGACCTCGCCAATTTATTTTGAAGTTTCCATAACCTATATAGAGGATCCGCATTTTATGCATAGGGTTCGAGCAAGTCATGTTCTTGTAACCACTTCCATGAAATCTTGATGTTCCGACCATACATTATAGTATCCGAAGCACGGCTTGGATGTTTTCTCCACCATAATGATTGTGAGCGATAGAGGATTGTGATCCGAACCAGCCTTGGGTAGGTGTTTAACATATGAGTGAGGTGTTCCAGCCAATGCTTGTTTGCCAAGAATCTATCAAGTCTTCCAAATATCTTCCCTCTTTTCCATGTGAATGGGGAGCCTTAAAATCCCAAGTCAAAAAAAGCCAGCGGCATTAATGTTGTTTGAGAAGTTCAACATGCTTTTAAGATCAGTTAATCTACCTCCCATTTTTTCAGTAGGATTTGCAATGCTCTTAAAATCTCCTCCAATTATCCAGCTGCCTTGGATATTCTTACTAAGATGAATCAAATTTCCTCACGTATCCGCTTTCTCGCATTTGTTGCACCCCGCATATATGAATGTTGCACGACCTTTGAGCCGATCAAGTGTGCAATCTAAATGGAAAAATTGATAATTGTCTATAAGAATTCTATAGTTGATCTCCTTCCTACAGAATACCCAAATCTTAATGCCGAGATTAGTGAAGAAGTTAAAGCGAAAGAGCTTTCTAATAATCTTCTGCTGATTTATGCAAACCATAGGTTCCAGTAAAGCTATCACTCAAAATTTGTAAACCATATTTAAATATAGTAATCTGCTAAGGGAGCCAGGGTTAGCAATTCCCCTAACATTCCAGCATAGAATGTTAATCATGGTATAGGGATTTCCAAGCTCTAGTAAGCCTAGACAGAGAAGAAACTTTTTTATTATAAGATGAACCCCCAGCAACTATGATATTGTCTTCTGCTAAGTGTCTCAGTTCTAAAGTGCATCTTCTTTTCCTTCTATATTCAAATTGGAGAACATGTTGATTGAATATAGAAGAAAATACCCAAGACGACCCATCAGAAGAAAACTGATTCAAATTGGAGAACATGTTGATTTAATCCGCAACCCTAAATCTGTCACAACCACAAAGTGTTGCAAGTGTCACGGATTTGGACATGTTGAATCATAATACACAACCAGAGGGTGATCTGTTTCACTGAGCAAGGCGTTGTTGAAAAATTGAGTGACACAGTAAACACTGAGAAAGGTGAGGACACAACCTGCTTACAATTAAGAAGTAAAATATGCACATAGTTCCAGCTGAGCTCATGGAAGAGACTAGAACCGACTTCACGGTAAGTGTCCAAGGCAGTCTTGAGCTCGAGGAACTCCAGATGGATGGCAACCCTATATGAGAGAAATTCAAACCATTCAAATCTATAGACTCATCCCTATGTTGTCCCTACTGAGGCAGGTCCCGCACGTCAGAAATCGGGCCCTTTTGTGCTATGTCTGGAAGATTACATGGAGTTATTCAGATGTTAGATTCGGTTCAGTATGGTACACATCATCAAATATCCAGACAAGAGGGATGAACCCCAGCCTTGAAATTTATCTTAAAAGCTTGATAGTAAAAGAAATTCTTCAATGGGATCCAGGTCATATCAGTGAAGAGAATGTCTCTCTTGAGTGGTTTCTAGTGAGAGTAGTGCAGTCTGCCACAAATTTTGTCCCATAGTTGATTTCTGCTCATATATTAGTTTATCGGCTACATTCCACACAATACTAGAAGTGGAAGCAAAAGATTTTAGACTAAAGGGCTGAAGAGTTATATTGCAAGAACCTACATCTCTATGTTGCTCCAGCACATGATGTGTCAAGCAAGGATGCATATTTATTCTATCAAGGCGTGTTGTGGACTGGCAACACCTACATAATCGACCTACTAGGCGATTACAATATTTCTGCTATCTTCAACGTGACAGACTTAACTCCGTGCTACAAGGAACCAGAAGCTTCGTCAAACGAAATTGAAGCTCCCCCAACACTGGGAGACTGACGTGACATTTAGAGTTGGGCCAATAGGTCCAACAAGTGAGTGTCGATTCAACAGAGAGGCAGGACCGACCAGCATTATAATGGAGCAAGATTTGCCACCCTTTGGCCCTCCCACTTTGTTTTACTTATTATAAATATATGTGTTACTATCCAGGGTTGCAGTTTCGATCTCTTTTATTCCAGATTTCTGTCCAGCTTTTCGTTGGAAGTTGTTTTGCCTTCTAGAGATGTATCCAAAGGCCCTCGTCTGAGGTTGTGATCTTCTCTAAAGGTTCAAAAGGTGCTCCGACTGTAACTCGATCTTGCGGGGATACTTATTTTCCCCACCCCCCTCCGCAATCACTCTTCCCCTGGTTTTTCAATTGCCGACACTCCACCTCCCTGCCGACCGCTACTCTTTCCCCACCCAGCTTGTTGAGTTGCCCCTTATCCTACCTGTCTCCACTTCCACCCACACCCTTTTGTCATCACATTACTTCCTTCACCATCTCCTGCTCTAGTTGACCACCTTCCCACACAACCATCTTGTTGCTACTACCTTGTACGTAACTCCTTCCCAAGCTCAAGACTACATCACACGCAACCCCTGCCCTTTTTCCAGCTACAGCCGCAACACATGTTCTTACTGTTGTCCAAAACTGCAATCCAGCTCCAACCACCCGGTGGGCCAGCCGCCACTCATCCCTTCGTCTTTTACTTAAAGTGTCTTCTTATGCCTTTTATCGTTTATTTCTTATTTTGAAAAGTCATTGTTGTAACCTATTTGATTTTCAGCAATAATATATGCTCTCTCTATTATGGTTTAGGTTTACTCTGGTAAGACAAACTCTTTTGAATGATTTCTTCACAGTTCAACTAAATTAATGCAATACAATAAGGGTCATAACAGAATCCAACTTACTATTGAAATAAGCCAAATTTACAGACATAAATTGCTTAGTTCATTTTTTTTTAATTGTGTTTTGTTTTAATCAACTACCCCCCATCAAGAATAGAATTTTTAATCTCTTTGAACAAGTTATTCTTTATTTTCTACTCAGAGATGATCTTTATTTATTAAAGGTAATTTTATTCCTTGATTCTCTTAGCTCTTTTCAATAAAAGAGACTCTGAATGATTACAATGAATATTGACTTATTGATTTAAAACTATGTCTATTCTATAATCTTTAACCAACATTCGAAAGAAGAATTGTTGCTTCAAGGATTTCCTGAAATTCATCTTTTGTAAATGGAGAAGTTCCAACCTATATGAGTGAAGTAAATCAATTCTCAAAATATCTAGGTTCTATTTTGTTCTTTAATATTTCTCTCATATTTCTTTTCAATCTCCTCTACAAATTTTATTTTTGTTTCATAGTGTGTCACATTCTATTTCTTCAACCATTGATAATGACATCAATTACCACCATAGACGGATAAGTTTTGTAGGTTTCTTTTGCTTTCTTTCATAAATAAAATTGACTTAGATTTATATTTTCTTAAATATTATCATTTGCAATTAACTATTTTAGATTTTGATCCATTAGCCCTCATCTAAACAATGGGATCTTGTTGCATTCAGTGTTTAATTTAATGAAGGAAAATAAACTCTACATAATGAGACTCTTGGCCAACCCACTTCTATGTGAACGAAGTTGCTTCCAATGATTCCTTTTAGATCCGAGTTGTGTAAAAGGGTCACCTCCAAATTGTGTATGCATTTGTCAATTCTTTTTAATGCAAGCAGCTACTTTTCATCAATTTACTTCCCCTCTTCTCTAATATCTTCTCCTTTTGTACCATTCTAATCACTTGAGTTATCTTGATTTTCTTCTTTGATGTATTTCAAGAATTTATGTTCTTTTGTTCATGCAATTCAGACTATAAATATAGTCACGGCTCAGACAAAAAATATATAGCTTAATTGAAATCTAAGTATCACAACTTCCTTTATTACAAAATGAAATCCTGAATTCCGCGACCAGCTAAATTTATTATTTTTGAAAACGTTTTCCATTCCATCACAAAAAAAGGGAAAAAAAAAGAAACGAGCATTACAGTAACCACATCAAGATCTACTAACACAAGTTGCATGACTAAAAATAAATCAGAAAAGAGTATCAAACAAGAGGAAATCACAGGCAAAATAAAAACTGACACTTTAATGTTCCCCTGCGGCGTTCCCTTCTTATTGATATCGTATCCGAACATATTTCTTTTTAGCACATACAAGTAGCGACTATCGGGATCATCCTGAGGGAAACGACAAACCCGGCGATGCTCATAGCAGCGCAAATGGCAATCGACCGCCTCAATTCTACCTCGATGCTGTAGTGGATTAAGACAAGATAGGCGAACGGGATAAGAAGATGGTGGAGGCGGCGAGGACCAGCCCCAGCTTTGGCAGCGCCAACGGAAGACCATCTGCCGCCGTTTCCATTGGCTGGTACTCCACTTGCTGGGGCTTCTTTAAGGCCGGCACAATCTTCCTCCGAGTAGCCATGACTGGGGGAAATATGACGCGAGAGAATAAGATCAGTAGGGTTGCAGGATTTAACCGAAATTTAGACAAGATTTAGGGCCTGTCTGGTAACTGATTTAGAGCAGGATTTAAGCTGGATTTAACCTAAATCTTAAATCCCAGATTTACTAAATCCCGTGAATTGGTGGATTTAGCAAATCTGGGACAAACGCATCGCGGGCGAAAAAGACCTGAAGTTACCTTCCTCAATGCTTTCGGGTAGGAGATGAGCGGAAGGAGGAGAAAAATTGGAGTTCCGTGTCTATAAGCCGCGACGTTGTTGCTTTCCCAGTAAACTTATATTACCTCGAGTTGCTTGCTTTGCAAACCCAGCCCAACCCAACCGGAGCAATTTTGGACCAGCTTTCATAAAAATATTTTTTCTCATAGGTATTGGCAGCTGAAGAAATCTTATAGCTTTGGCCGTAATCAACTAAGATTTTTCTTTAGTGTTTTGATGGATTTCTCCTTGAACGAATAAATGTCGGAGGACTTCCACCCATCATTCTCCCTCAATTTCAAAGACCAAGTGAGTATAATAATTTCTAATTTTTGGTATTATCATTTATTTGGGATGTTATCATTATATTTTACTGGTATCGATTTTTCTACGCCCTTTATTTGTGCTTTTCTAGTGCGATTTTTGTGTTATATAGTGTTAAGGTTGTGTTATTTTTGTATTATTTTAGTGTAATTAGATTACTATTCTTGTTTATCTGGTTCTATTATGGTGTTACTCCGAAGTTATGTTGGTTTTTGCTTTTGATTTAGTATTGTTACTATAGTATTTTAGTTGTTTTGTTTATTCTGTTATAAATGTTGGTGTTAATGTAGGTTATTGAGTGGTCTTATGCAGCAGTGTTATGCTGGTGTTATTAGGGTGTTATTCTGGTGTTATTATGATGTTATATTGGTGTTATTATGATGTTATGCTGATGTTATTATTGTGTTATGATGATGTTATTATAGTGCTATGATTGTGTTATTATGGTGTTATGCTAGTGTTTTTATGGTGTTTTGTTGGTGTGTTATTATGATGTTATGCTGGTGTTATTATGGTGTTATGTTGGTGTTATTATTGTGTTATCCTGGTGTTATTATTTTGTTTTCCTAGTGTTATTATGATGTTATCTTGGTGTTATTATGGTGCTATGATGGTGTTAATACGAGTTTTTTGGTTGTGTAATTAATGAGGTGATGTGCAGCGCTATCCATAATGAGCAAGAAGCATATGAAAGCTATCGTCATGTGCACATCATGTAGGATTCACTGTTCAGAAAGACCATACTAGCTACTAGCCAAACTCCAAGAAACTTAAGACCAAAGATTATACTTGTGAAAAAATTGGCTACAATAAAGAGTCTAATATCATGAATGCAGTGAAGTTAAAAAAAACAGTCACGATGATGTTGTAAAGCCATGGTTCACTACGCTGTCGATCTCAAAGGCAATTGGACAGTGAAGAAATTCATTGATATTCACAACCATCCTCTGGTCGAGAAGTGGTGATAAGCATCTTCTTCATTCCAACCGAAGAATAAGTGAGTTAAATACAGATATGTCGTGATCAATGACAAGATTAGGGATCATAGCAACAAATGCATATCACTTCATTGCTATAGAGGTTGGGGGAGTTAAGAATTTAGAATGCACGAAGAGATATGCGTTTAATTTCATTCAAAGAGAAAGAAGACATAGAATTGAACAAGTAGATGTCAATGCTCTAATACAATTGTTCATGGAGATGCAAGCTGGGGATAACATGTTTGCCTGAGATTTCCAAACAGATGAGTATGGTAGATTAACAAGCATTTGTTGGAGTGATGGATTATCCATACTTGATTATGACTGTTTCAGTGATGTAATAATTTTTTATACAAGCTATAGATGAAACAAATATAATTTATATTGCGCTACTTTTGTGAGGGTTAATCACCACTGGCAGAACATCTTGCTTGGAGTTGGATTTTTGTCCAAGGAGACTATTAAGTCATTCATGTGGCTATTCAAATCATTTATTTGAACAATGGGTGACAAACATCCAATAAAAATTTTCACCGATCGAGATCAAGCTATGATAAGAGCCATTGTAGAATGACTCCCACATACACGTCACATATTATATCAATGACATATCTACAAGAAACTGTCTTCAAAAGTACATTGTGGAGTTTGTACCAAGAGCGTCAGTGGTATTATTTATAAATGCATGGGTAAGTGTGATTATGAGGAGGAGTTTGAAGAAAATTGATCTATAATGATT
This sequence comes from Papilionanthe hookeriana x Papilionanthe teres, assembly GCA_022702705.1. Classification (NCBI taxonomy): domain Eukaryota; kingdom Viridiplantae; phylum Streptophyta; class Magnoliopsida; order Asparagales; family Orchidaceae; genus Papilionanthe; species Papilionanthe hookeriana x Papilionanthe teres. The sequence continues at coordinate 119,802,075 of CM040425.1, forward strand.
GAGATGAGAGACCTACAAAGTAATGTCTGGTTAGATGAAATGTACCATATAAGACACAAATGGTCAACAACATTTAATAAAGATATATTTGGAATGAGAATCTATCAACGTAGAGAAGTGAGTCCACCAATAATATCTTTCATGGTGTTGCAAAGGCCACCAGCTCTTTCACAGATTGTTTTCTTGGTCTTGAAAATATAATGAAATTGTGGCGGCGGAACGAGAAGGACGAAGATTTCAAATGTAATCAGTCCATCACAACGCCCATGGTTAAAATCAATCTAGTATTGCCTCATTCTATACAAGGAATCTTTACTCAATGTTTGAGAAAAAGTTATTTGAATGGCTTATGTGGGCTTACCATTGAATTATCCTTAAAGAGTGAGTCTAAATATTATGTAATGAGTTTGGATGATGAGGGGACAAGAAAGACCTGGATTGTGTTAGTTGACAAAATTAATTCTGAGGTTACATGCAGTTGTAAAAATTTTGAAATTATTAGCCTCTTGTGTTCTCACACACTATTTGTTCTTAATGTGGCTAAAATAAAGTTGATTCCTGACAAGTATTTCTTATTGCAGTGTTTCATGCATACTAAAAGGGACATCTATAATAGGTTTGGATGCAGAGATCTAAAAGACTCTGAAATGATTAATGTTTCTTCAAGTGGCATACTATTTTGGTTATGCTCTCAGAAATTTGCATATCAACTCATTAATAAAGCACAATGAAATGTTCTAGCCAAGGAGTGTTTGTGGGAAATAATTAAAAAATTAATTGTAGATCTTGATGATGTTATAGTGGGGAGAACACCTTAATTAAAGAGAAAAATAAAGAAGAAAAAACAGTCAAATATATAATGCAATGTGAACGACCCTACAAAGATAAGACTAAAGGGAATATCTACATTTAGGTTGAAAGGATATTGGGAGAGAATAAAGAGAACAAAAAGTAAATATTTCTTTATTTAGAGATCCCTTCAATCTATATATTATGCATATTCTTAACCATAATCATTGCATTCAAGAAAAGGAACAAGAAGCATCAACATGTCGTGAAGTTGTTAATCCATGCGACAAATTTGACGAGGTTGTCCGACCCAAGTATGTTACCAAAATTCAGTATCATTTGACTGCCTTTTACTTAAAATAATTTCCTAAAATTACACTTGGTATTACTGCAATATCAGGAATACTATGCATCACAACTAACAGAAACGTATACGAGACTGTTGATGGATTCAATAAGTGAGTGATAAATTTATTGCTATTCGTTGAATTGTTAATGTGGTTATATGTAATCATAATACTTTTCATAATTTGTTCATATATTAATCAAAGATTGTAAGAACCAAATACTTTATGGCTAAAATCAAAGCACAATAAATGAGCAATTTTAACATCACATTACCCCAAGAACACCCCCACCCCAATACCACCACAGTAAAACTCAAATAATACTCAAATAACACCCCAATAATTACAACTACATATGCACAGAAGAACACAAAAAATGCCCTCAACAACAACTCAGTCATGATTATTGTTATTGATGTCTTGTTTAAGCGTTATTGATGTTTTATTGATGTGTTATTAATGTATTAATGAGGTGTTATTGTTGTGTTATTTGTGTTATTGAAGTTTTATTCATGTGTTGTTTGTGTTCATGTCTCATCGGTGTCTTATTGTTGTAGTAATTCACTATATCATTGACGTGAAATGTCACAATTTATAATTAAAGTTGGAGGTCGTTATTTACTTGAACAAATATTTACTTGAAAAATATTTACATTTGTAGCTTCTACCCATCTTTATGTACAATAAATTAATCTATCTTTATTTTTGTAAAAATATTTACTTGATATAAAGATTCAATTATTGCAAGGTGAGACAAATTTTTTACATTTAAGAGAAATTCTAAATATTAAGACACATTTTTACATTTAAATGAATTTATAAGTGTTCTTATGGTTTTAAAAACCCAATAACACAAGAATAACAAGAGAATAACACGGATTTACACTAAATAACACGTTTTTTTTAAAAAAAACACACATTTTTTTCCAAAATAACATGCTTTTTAAAACTCGGCGTGATTTTATTTGTGCTGCGTTATTGTCTATTGGAATATTCCAACCGCTTTATTTCTTATTCTGCGCTGCGTTACTGGAATATTCTAACCTTGTTATAGGAATATTTCTCGCATGGTCTTTGATGTCGCGTGCGGCCTTTGGAATATTCCTCACGCGTTATTTTCTTTTCCACTGTGTTATGCAGGTTTTAAATCATGTTATAGCACATTTAATGTGTTAATTACTTAATATTATTAGTAATCTAAAAAAATATTACTATATATTATTTTTCTATAAGTCATGTTAGGCTAGTACAATGTTTTATAATAATTACATAATTACATAAAAGTGTTATTTTTGTACTAATGTGTTATTTATGTATTATTGTTGTGTTATTAGTGTGTTATTGATGTATTATTGAGGTGATACCTTTAATGAGAAAAATCTATTTATTCCTGTCATTTATATGCAACCCAAACATATACTGAAGGTAAGGAACACATAAACAAGTTATTTTGGTGTCTCGTTAACAGTACTGATGTGTTACTGGTGTATTATTAGTGTGTTATTGATATAAAAACATAAACAAGTTATTTAGGTGTTATGTTTAGTGTGTACTGATGCATTATTCTTGTGTCATTTATATAGATTAAAGAACATATACTTTATATATATAACAAAAAAATGTCTCATTTAGGCCGAGCCCACATACAAATAACATAAACAAATTTAGCTCTAAATCGGATCATATGCTCCTGTCATTTAAAATGATGTTTCCAGTCAACTTTCGATCTACTGTATTAATTGTTCCATGTATTTGCAAACGAACATGCCGCAGTTAAAGTTGTTATTCTATGTTGGAACACCTCTAGCAAATGAAATTGGTTATTTTTCCGGTTTGCCCTCGAATGCATGAGCAGCATCCTTTGAAAAAAGCTTCACCTGCATAGATCATTGATAAGTTAGTTTAGAGCTCTTTGCAAATAGAAGACTACACAAACTTACGAAGAAAAGAGTTACTTAATTTACAAGACTGTGAAAAGTACTTACAAGGTCTATAGCAACTCTTTTGTGCATCGGGTTGGGCAGAGAGTCGTATATTTGCCATTTCCTTTTTCAGATTCCCAACCAATAGAATCCAGTGTTGATTATTAATAATAAGAAATAATATGACTTCATTGTTTGAAATAGAATCCTTTGTGATGTGGTCGATAAAGCATTCCTTTTTGCATTTCCTAAGAGCCTGAATAACATGACAAGGTGAATTTAGCTTACAATGAAAATATGCATTAACATGATAAGAATAAATTAGAATGGCATATTTACCCAATACAGTCGCGAGACATATATGTATGGCCTGTATAAGTTAGGTGACCTTTTCCTTCTTTCCTCAATCATAACAGGAAAAACATCGACATGTTTGTTTCCAAATCACCCATTTATTAGCACATCCACCTGCCCAGCACGGTCTAGTAAAAATTTACCAGTATTAAGGATTAAATCACGTTTGCATCGTTAAGAAAGACTGTTTGTTATACCTGTTAAAAGAACACCACTACACAACATTTCAATCGTTGTATACAATTACTTACTCTCTAGGGTTGCTAGTGGCGCCACTTTTTTAATTTGCCAAAATTTATGAACTCATATATATATATATATATATATATATATATATATAATACTTATAATGAGTCACACAATTAAACACAAGTATATGTATCACTTAAGTAAAACAGAGCTCTAGTGGAGTCCTAGATATCGATCCCACAAGTGGGCTTTAATTTTATGGTGTAGTACAAAAATCACTTTTCGAATCGCAGCACAATTGAAAGTAAGTTCAATTCGTAAAATAAAGACAAACACTTATAGTTACTATTCCTACCAAAGTACGTTCTAAACTTTTAGCAAGTTAAACTAACACAAGACTAAATTTACAAAAATGTTCAGTTGTAAGAAAGAGTCTTGATTCTCTCCAATTATAATATGATGATTATTGTGACATAGATCAGTGATGCAAATGTATTGTGCCAAATAGAAGCATTCCTATTCTTTACCAATTTTTCAGCATATAAATAACATTGGCTAATCCTAAGTTTAGTCCATAAATCCATTGTTAGGCTGGGAGGATATCGACTCTCACTCCACGGCCTCCCACTTCCCTTCTCTTGAAGGCTAACTATCGCTTTGGTTTCCAAATCTTAGGACCAAATTAAGGATTTCAGCTGTCACTCTGAAATCTCCAATTCTACGCCCATCAAAGTATATTTCCCTATTTATTTGAACTCAATCCCCATGAACTACGTCTCTCATTCATGGAAATTTGTGGAACTCATAATCCTTTCGGAACATATGTTTCCCAACAAGTTTTAACAATTCAATTGGCCAGATCAAAAAGTAAATGAAGTTCAAAGTGAAAAGGTCATCACAAATTCTCCATAATAAATCGACACATCATTTCCATATCACAACGTCAACACATCACATGAAAAGGAGAAAGACAAAGAAATTTACTCAAGACTCATGAGGAAAAGATGACAAAGCATGGATTGTATATATAAAAATAGCTTCATACAAACAAAGAAAAGAAAAGACAACTTATCTCAAACTCTTCCCTAAGAGAATCTCAAGATATTCCTTTGACTCTTCTTCTTTCTTCACAACAACACACAATTCTCTCTTTAGATGAGTAAGGAAGAAGAAATCTATCACTTTCCCTCTTCTCTTACACTCTTTAGAAGAGAAAACACAAAACCTAGATTTTCTAAACAAAATGAAAAAACACTCTCTAAACTCTCTCTACACTCTAAACTCTCTCTCCCTTCTAAATTTTGCTCCAAAGAAGTTTAAATTAGATCATAACTGATTTCCCAAGAGTTTCCTCAAGCAACCCTCTAAAATCCGGCAAAATACATTGAATCTAGTTTGAATTTGAGATAGGGCGTAGTCCAACGCAGGATAAGGCACCGTTCGACACATTATTCTGCCAATCAGTCGCAACTCTCTGTAAATTAGTGTGGTCCGGCGCTGGTGACAGCACCATTCGATGCTAGTTCAATAAAATGTACTTTTGTCCCTTTTGCTCCAAATTTGCTCCTTTTCTATTCCTTTTGCTCCAAAGGCTTAAAATCATTCTACCTGCATGAAATCATGAAAAATATCTTTTTTTAAAGTGCAATATCATAAAAAATAGGTATGAAATGAATAATTAAAAGCTATCAAACTTTCATCAGATCAAGATCCCCCAAACCTAACTATTATTTAATTTAAGTTAATACATAAAATAATGATCCACTGCAATGAACTTTCTTTCTAGAACACCATAATTTTAACTTAGATAAGTACAATGGTAAAAATTTCAGAATGATCTTTGATAATTCAAGTAAATTCTGCAGGTGTAAGGCTATCTAGCAATCAAGTCTAAGAGTTCTAGCCTTCTATTCATTTCAAAAATAACTATAGATTGTCCTATTAATGCACTTAAAAGGATTACATGTAAATAAATTTATGAGAACACTACTAGTAAAAATGCTAATCTACACATATAAGTTCAAGAAAGTAATTAAGTTTTTCCCTTTAGGTAGGTCCAAGTGAAGCCAATTTTGGATTAGGCATATCCTCAAGCGTCTCCTCACTTTTCTTTCTTTTCTTTTCTTCTCTTTTTTCTTTATTTTCTTTTTTCTTTATTTTCTTTTCTTTCAAGTGAGGATTACTGTATCTGGATAACCTTTAATAATTTTGAACTTCACCCTTCTCACTCTAAATTTGAAACTTACCACAATCCTTTACCTTATAGACATTTCTTTAGCTTATTAATGATTCATCATAGAGCCTTAATCCTTTCCTATCACATAAGGTTTTAAGATTCTTAATATTTCAAACATACAATTTTTCTTACTTTGAATAGTTGAGTATAGTCTTATTATTTTTAACCAAATATCTTAGCCTACAGGATTACTTTTCATCTGCAGAACATACAGTTTAAGATTCTTAATATTTCAAACATACAATTTTTCTTACTTTGAATAGTTGACTATAGTCCTATTCTCTTACACCAAATATCTTAGCCTCGAAACTTATGTACTGTAATTAGTTGTTCTTCTTAATATTTCAAATAATTAACTCGTCCTAGGCAATGTACTTTTCCTACTTGCCCCAGCTATACATCATCACTTTGTTGAACAAACGCTGCGCCTCGAAACTTATGAACTTCCTTCGGTTGAAAACATGAAATCGAGGGGTTTCAATGGGGTAGGAATCCATAGGATACGAATTAGGATTGGTGGTTTTCATTTTTCTGGAGTTAGGAAGTCAAAAATGGAGTTTAGGGAGTTATAAGGACGGAGATTCCTACAAAAACTGCCAAAACTCGCATTTTAAAACTTAAAAACCGTCAACAGGTTTTGGGCATCGGTGGTGCTTAAACAGGTAAGTTCAGTGTTATATCTATGATAGGGCGTCGGTGTAGCCCATTCTGGCGCCGGCGGCACCAGTGATCAAAAAAATTCTCACCAAACTTCGTTTGGCCCAAAATGTTCTGATATGTCGATTCGATCCATCATTTATCAATTTTTAAAGTATTTAGGAGTAATTAGGATTCAAAAACAACTATCTAAAAAGCATAACTACATCTAACAAGCAAACACACCACAAAGATACATATGGGTTGCCTTCCATAAAGCACTTGGTTTAACGTCGTCAGCCCGATAAACCATTCAGTTAATCGAAATGACTCAGCATTAAAACCTCTTTGAAGTCAGGTTGAAACCCTTCAAAGTTAGGCTTTAATCGATGCCCATTAACTTAGAAAATCTTTCCAGTATCAAGATCTTTAATATCAACAGCTCCCAAAGAATGAACTTTTACAACTAAAAAAGGTCCTAACTATCTAGACTTAAGCTTTCTAGGAAATACGTCAATCTTGTGTTGTATAATAAAACTTTTTGTCCATATTCTAAGTTCTTTTTCAATATCTTCCGATCATGCCATAATTTCCTTTTCTCTTTATAGATCCTATCATTGTGATAAGATTCATTTCTAATCTTATCCAATTCATTCAATTGCATAAATCTTTTCTCTCCAGCATTTTTCAAATTAAAATTTAACTCTTTTATAGCTCAATATGCTTTATGCTCCAATTCAACTAGTAAATGACAAGTCTTACCAAACACTAGTCTATCAGGAGACATTCCGATAGGGTTTTAAAAGTAGTCCTATAAGCCCATAAAACAGTATCTAATTGAGCAGATCAATCTAATTTATGATTATCCACAATTTTCTCCAAAATTCTTTTAATTTCACGATTAGACACTTCTGCTAAACCACTAGTCTAGGGATGATAAGTAGTAGAGATTCTATGAATAATATTATATTTCTTAATTAATCTCTTAATTCAATTATTCCTGAAATGAGATCCACCATCAGTTATGATCACTCTCGGCATTCCATATCTTGTAAATATATTTTTCTTTAATAAAATTGAAATACTCCGAGCATCACATCTAGGTAAAGCAATAACTTCAATCCATTTCGAGACATAATTAATGACAACCAATATATATAAATTTCCAAATGAAGGAGTAAATGGTCTCATAAAATGCAATCTCTATACATAAAAAATTTCAACTTCCAAATTACAATTTAAAGGCATTTCATTTCTTCTAGAGATATTACCTACTCTCTGACATCGATCACATGATTTAATATATCTATAAACATCTCAAAAAGTGAAGGCCAATAAAATCCAGATTGTAGAATCTTAAAAGCAGTTTTATCAACACCAAAATGACCTCCAAATTCAGAATCATGACATTGTTGAATAATCAAAATTGTTTCATCTTGTGGCACACATTTCCTAATAATTAGATCCTTACACTGTTTATATAGATAGGGTTCATCCCAAAAATAAAATTTTACATCATATTTAAACTTCTTTTGTTGTTTCCTTGTTAAATCAGGTGGTACAATATCACTTACAATATAATTCACAATATCAGCATACCAAGGCAAATTGCTTTCCATAATAATATAAAGTTGCTCATTAGGGAAAATTTAAGTAATTTCCTTTTCTAATTCAGATAATTGATCATATTCTATTCTAGACAGATGATCATCTATTAGATTATCAGCTCCCTTCCTATCAACTATCATAAAATCAAATTCTTGCAGAAGAAGTATCCAACTAATAAGTCTAGGTTTCACATCCTTCTTTTGCATTAAATATTTGATAACTGAATGGTATGTATGCACAATACTTTTAGCTCCAATTAAATAAGGTCTAAATTTTTCAAAAGAAAATACTATAGCTAATAACTCTCTTTCAGTTGTGGTATAATTAATTTGAACCTCATTAAGAGTTTTACTAGCATAGTAAATGACTTTGAAAACTTTATCATGCCTTTTCCTCAATGCTACTCCGATAGGATAATCACTAGCATCACACATAAGTTCAAATGATTTCTCCCAATAAGGTGAAATAATTATAGGTGCAGTGATTAATTTTTCTTTCAATAATTCAAAAGCACTCAATCATTCATCATTAAAATTAAATTTTCTATCATTTTCTAAAAGTCGGCACAAAGGTTTAGTAATTTTAGAAAAATCTTTAGTATATCGCCTGTAAAATTTAGCGTGTTCTAAGAAACTCCTCACCTCTCTCACAGTAGTTGGCGGCAGCAATCTCTCAATCACTGTAATTTTAGCAGGATCAACCTCCATACCATGTTCAGAACTTTTATGCCCAAGCACAATTCCTCTTGCAACCATAAATTGACATTTCTCCCAATTCAGAACTAGATTTGTATTCTCAAAGAGATCCACAAATTTTGCTAAGTTTTCCAGACAAATTTCAAATGAAGAACCGAATACAGAGAAATCATCCATAAAAGCTTCTATTCCATTATCTATCATACTACTAAAGATAGACATCATACATCTCTGAAATGTTGCAGGTGTGTTGCACAGTCCAAATGACATTCTTCGAAAAGCAAAGGTTCCATAAGGGCTAGTAAATGTTATCTTTTCTTGATCCTCAGGAGCAATAGGTATTTGATGGTAACCAGTATATCCATCCGGAAAATAGTAGTACTTGTGTCCAGCAAGTCTATATAGCATTTGATCAAGAAAAGGAAGAGGAAAGTGATCTTTTCTGGTGGTGGCATTTAATTTCCTATAGTCAATACAAATTCACTTTCCATTAATTTGTCTTGTGGGTATAATTTCATTACATTCATTCACTTCAACAGTCACTCCTCCCTTTTTTGGTACACAATGTATTGGACTTACCCAAGCACTATCCGAAATAGGATAGATAATTCTAGTATCCAGCCTTTTTAAAATCTCTTTCTTAACTACTTCTTTCATTATAGGATTCAGTCTCCTTTGCGGATCAACTCTTAGTTTATGTTCTTCATCAAATAAAATTTTGTACATACAAATCGAAGGACTAACTCCTTTAATATCTGCCAAAGTCCATCCAAAAGCTTTCTTGTATCTTTTTAAAGTTTCCAACAACTTCTATTCTTGATAATCGTTTAACTCCGAAGATACAATAACTGACAAGGTAGATGATTCTCCTAAAACATATACTTTAAATGATTTGGGAGAATTTTCATCTCAAGTTCAGGAGGTTTTATTATAGATGGAATTAAGCTTTTATTTCCACCTTCCATAGTGCATAATACTTTGAATCTCTCCTGAACATACTCTAAATCTTCATTCTTCTTATTATCTGAATTTTCATCATCTTCAGTTTCTTCTTCAAACATATTTTCATATTCTTCTTCTTTTTCAAATATATTTTAAAAATGATCGTTTCTCAAATAATCACAGACCTCTATCCAAAAACATTCATTATCTTTTTCCATTGAGGGATACTTCATAGATTTTAAAATATTAAAGGTCACCTCTTGATCATTAACTCTCATAGTTAATTCTCCTTTTTTAACATCAATTACCGCTCTTCTAGTAGCAAGGAATGATCTTCCAAAATGATTGGAATTTCTTTATCTTCCTCCATATCAAGTACAATAAAATCCACAGGAAAGATAAATTTATCCACTTTCACTAACACATCTTCCACCACTCCTTTAGGGTTAGTAATGGAACGATCGACCAACTGAAGAGTCACAGATGTAGGAGAAATTTCTTCTATTCCCAATATTTTGAAAGTTAATAAAGGCATAAGATTAATACTAGCTCCCAGATCACATAAAGCTTTTCCGAAAAAAATTTCACTTGTAGCACACAGAATAGTGAAACTATAAGGATCTTTAAGTTTTTCCTAAAGCTTCTTCTGAATAATTGCTCTACACTCTCCGCTAAGTGTAACAGTTTCGTGATCTTTAAACTTTCTTTTCTTTCTCCTGATATCCTTCATAAACTTGGCATAGTCAGGCATCTGTTCTAATGCTTCAACAAAAGGAATATTTATTGTTAATTTCTTAAGGATCTCAAAAAATTTTCTAAATCTGTTATCTCTACTTTGTTTCTTTAATCTTTGAGGAAATAGAGGTGGTGGTTTTTCAACAGGTATCTTCATTGGCTCAAGAAGATAATCCAAGTATGGATAAATCTTGTTTGAACCTTTTTAAATTTCCACCTTCTCCTTTTCTATTTCAACTTCTTTTTGCACTCTAGTTTCCAATTCTTTTCCACTCCTTAATTGAATAGACTTAAGTTGTTCCTTGTTTTGATCTTTTGAATTAATCTCAACATTACTTGGAAGTGTTCCAGAAGGTCTATTATTTAGTGCAGTGAAAATATGTCCCAATTGATTTTCAATATTTTTCATAGCAACACCTTGAGCTTGTAATTGATTTCCCATATTCAGAATCATTTCTTCAGTAAAAAACTACTTATACTTAAATTGAGGGTTAATATTAAATCCAAGGGGATAAGATGGTCTAAAGTTTGTATTTCCTTGATTGTTCAAATTTCCAATTAGATTTATAGAACTGTTTGCCCAGTGCGGGTTAACATTAGCATTGCTATTATTCCAATTGAAGTTTGAGTGATTCTTTCAACCAGGTTTATAATATTTCGAATAAGGATTGTTAGGTTTATTAATAGCATTTAAAGTCTCATAAGGTGTTTGAGATTCTGTTATCTGTCCAAATAATTTTTACTCCAACTTTTGAGGTAGTTGAGAATAATTCATTCCATATTGATCTATTTTCTTAGAAAGGGCTGCAATTTGAGAAACTACCATAGTCATCATATTAGAATCATGAACACTAGCTACTCTCTTAGGATTTACCCATTGAGAGGGCCATTGAAAATTATTAGTAGCCATTTCTTCAATTAATGCATATGCTTCATCAAAAGATTTTGACACTAACGATCCACCGGCAGCAGCATCTATAATAAATATCAATGATCCTACTAATCCATATAAAATGTTTGAATTATTAACCAATCTGGTAAAGCATGATGTGGGAACTTCCTAAGAAGATCTTTAAATCTCTCCCAAGCTTCATATATTAACTCTCCTTCAAACTAACAAAAAGATATAATATCATTTCTTAGTTTAGCAGTCTTTGATGGATGGAAATATTTTGATAGAAACTTTTGAAATAATTCTTCCCAAGTTCTAATAGATCCAGTTGCTAATGAGTTTAACCACACCTTAGCTTTATCCCTTAATGAAAAAGGAAAAGTCTAAGTCTAACAGCGTCACTAGATACTCCATCATATTTAAAAGTAGCACACGGTTCTAAAAACTAGCGAGATGTAAATTTGGATCCTCATTAGGTGTTCCTCTGAATTGATTATTTTTTACCATTTGGATAATAACAGGTTTAAGTTCAAATGAATTAGCGGCAACATCAGGATTTTGAATAGTTATGTGAATTTCATCTGCTGTTGGGTTAGCATAATCTCTTAAAGGTCTTGACAAATTTCTAATATCATTTCTCTGATTATCTTGATTATTCGCCATTTTGCAAGGATTTTCAATTTGTTTTTATTATTTTCTAATTTTTCTGATAGTACGCTCTAACTCCGAATCGTAAGGCACTAAACCTATAGATCCACTAGTACACATATACAATAACACAAATACTTTTAAAAAGTAAAAAACACAGAACTACACACTACAAAATAAAGGTTTTCTGTTACTATATTATTAATAAATACTGTTTATACTTTCTTACTTACTACTCCGTTACCTCGTTACTTCCCCGACAACGGCGCCAAAAACTTGATGCACGGGACTTATATTTTGCAAGAATTTATGAACTTAAATTTATATATTTATAATGATTTTGTTAATTCCAAGCACTCAACGCAAGTATACGTATCGTATCAAGTAATACAGGGCTCTAATGGAAAAACAGTAACACTTAACTAAACTAGAATTACTTCTAACAACTTTAAAAACAGAATTAACTAACAGACACACTAAACTAAGTATTTGAAAGGTTTTCGATGTATGAGAAAAGTATCTTTCCTCTTACAATGAGAATATGATGTATGGATTGATATGGAACAATTATCTATGTTATTGTGCCAAATAGGAGCATAGATGATTCTTTACCCTTAAAATAGCACCCCCCCTCTTTTAAGCAAGAAAAGAACATTGACATATCCTAAGTTAAGTCACTAAATCTAAGGCTAAGTTTGGTAGGATACGGCTCTCACTTCGGAGCTCCCACTCGCCCTTCACCCAAAGGCTAACATTTGATATTAGTTACTAATCTTAGAACCAATTTGGGGATTTCAAACTGTCACCCTGAAATCTCCACATTGAAGTTCATCAAAGCACATTTCCCTATTATTTGCACTCAATTCCCATGAACTAAGCAATTCATACGTAGAAATTTAGTGGACTTTTCATTATTGTTGTAGGACATTAAATCCTTTCAAACATAATGTTCAACAACATATTTTAACATTTCAATTGGCCAAATCGAAAAGTAAATTAAGTTTGAAATGAAAAACCTTCACAATTTCTTCGTTACATTAAAAGCACATTAAATCCACATCAATCCATCATCACATCTCTATGGAAGAAGAAAGACAAGGGAGACTACTCAGAATTCATGGAGAAGATACAATAAAACATTTATTTTATATATAAAAGAAAAGTGATACAAGCCACAAAAGAAAATATAACTTATCTCTTTCTCTTCTCCAATGCAATTCCCTTGAAGTTCCTTTAAATCCTCTTCTCTCTTCTTTACAACACTTGATTTTCTCTTTAGAATGGAAAGGAAGAAGCAATCTCTCACTTTGCCTCTTCTCCATCACTCTTTAGAGAAGAATTCCTTTCAAATCCTCACTCTACACACTCTTCTCCTAAACACTAACACTTAACACACACTAAAAATACACTAAAACCACTAAAGAAGAACATCATTTTTGTCCAAAAGTAGTTACTTATAAGTTAGGGACGAAATCCCAAGAGTTTCCATAGGCATCCCTTCAAAAAGTTGCCAAAAATCTTCAAATTTGAATTCCACCGACTTCATGCGCTGGCGGCGCTCTATCCTGCCATTATTTTTGAAGTCTCTGGATTTGGGTGCCGGCGGCGCAAGAACACATTTTCCACCATTTTGCTCCTTTTTGCTCCTTTTTTCTCCGAATTCATTCTTTTTCGCTTCTTTTCGTTCTAATCACCTAAAATCATCATACCTGCAACAAATCATGAAAAATACATTTCTTTAAAGTGCAATATCACCAAAAATGGGTAAAATTATATAGCAAAAACCATATATATTTTTGGTGCATCAATAAAATGGCGGGTCCGAGGGTTAAATCGTGAAAATTTGGAGATTCAGGCCTTTTTTTCTGCTCTAGTGCTTTCCGACGCTAGCGACATCGACGAACGTTTCTGCTCTTATGGCCAAACTATCTGTCTTTTGGCGTGGTCCAGCGCTGGTGACAGCGCCGTTTGGCACCAGTTCAAAAATTGGGCTTCCAACTTTCTTTTTCAATTTCGATCTTTTCGAGCCCGCTTCGACGTCTAATTAGTCTAATTAAGCACTGAATAACATTTTAAAGCCATGTCAAATGATTTTTCAAAACAAAGTAAACACTCAATAACTGTGGGTTGCCTCCCACAAAATGCTTGGTTTAGCGTTGTCAACTCGACATAACCTCAGGTTATTCAGGTTGATCCAACATAAAACCTCTTTAAAATTAGGTCTATTACCTTCAAAATATGGTTTTAATCTTTCTCCATTGACCTTGAATATTCTTCCAGATTTAGGGTCTTCGATAATAACAACTCTAAATTGATAAATTTTTATGACAATGAAAAGTCCCGTCCATCAAGATTTTAGTTTCCCAGGAAATAGTTTTAATCTTGTATTATATAATAAAATTTTTTATCCTGGTTCAAATTTCCTTTTAAAAATCTTTCGATCACGCCATATTTTTCTTCTCTCATTGTATATTATATTATTATCATATGATTGATTTATGATTTCTTATAATTCATTTAATTTCTACAGTCTATTCTCACCAGCATCTTTCAAATTCTTTATCGCCCAATATGCTTTATATTCTAATTCAACTGATAAGTGACAAGTCTTTCCAAAGTTTAATCTGTAGGTATACATTCCTATAAGAGTTTTATAAGCATTTTTTTTATGCCATAAAGCAATGTATAATCTAGCAGACCAATCTAATTTCTCAGGATTAATGACTTTCTCCAAAATTTGTTTAATTTCACGATTAGATACCTCTGCTAAACCATTAATTTGGGGATGATAAGTTTGTAGAGATTTTATGCATAATATTATATTTTTCTACCAATCTCTGAATCAGATTATTCTTAAAATGGGATCCTCCATCAGTGATGATTACTCTAGGCATTCCATATCTTGTGAAAATATTTTTCATTAAAAATCTTGAAACACTTCTAGCATCACACCTAGGTAAAGCTATTGCCTCAATCTATTTTGATACATAATCAACAACAATCAATATATATATATATATATATATATATATATATATATATATATATATATATATATATCCAAATGAAGGTATAAATGGTCACATAAAATCTAATCCCTAAGCATAAAAAATTTCAACTTCTAAAGTAAAATTAAGAGGCATTTCATTTCTTCAAGATATATTTCCTATTCTCTGACATTGATTACAAGTTTTTATAAATCTATAAACATTACTGAAAATTATTGGCCAATAAAATCCAGATTGCAAAATTTTATGTGCAGTTCTTTCAATTCCAAAATGTCCTCCAAATTCAGAATCATGACATTCTCGAATAATTCTTTCAATTTCTTCATAAGACACACTCTCCTAATAATAAGATCTTTACATTGCTTATACAGATAAGGATCGTCTAAGAAATAAAATTTAGCATCATGTTTAAATTTTTTCTGCTGTTGCATTGTTAAGTTAGGTGATAAAATATTACAAATGATTTAGTTTACAATATCATCATACCATGGTAAGTTTCCTTCAATAATATTATATAATTGCTCATCAAGAAAACTTTCAGTGATTTCCTTTTCAAAGTCATCCAAATTAGGTTGTTCAAGTCTAGATAAATGATCAGCTATTTGATTATCGACCCTTTTTTTATTAATGATCTCAAAATCAAATTTTTGCATTAAAAGTATCCATTGAATCAGTCTTGGTTTTGAATCCTTTTTTACATTAAATTTTCAATAGCAGAATGATCAGTATACACTATACGTTTAGCTCCAATTAAGTAATATCTAAATTTTTCAAAGGCATAAACAATAGCTAATAACTCTCTTTCTGTAGTGGTATAGTTAATTTGAGCATCAGTGAGAGTCTTACTAGTGTAGTATATAACTTTAAACATTTTGTCATGTCTTTGCCCTAAAACAACTCCAATAGCATAATCGCTGGCATCACAAATTAATTCAAATGGTTTCTCCCAGTCAGGTGAAACTATTATAGGGGCAGTGATTAATTTTTCCTTTAATAGATCAAAATATTTTAAGCATTCATTGTTAAAATTAAACTTTCTATCTTTTTCCTAAAGTTGGCATAGAGACTTAGTAATTTTTGAAAAGTCTTTAATATATGGCCTGTTGACACGCCTAAAATATATACGTTTTTTGCTATATCATTTTACTTATTTTTGATGATATTACACTTTAAAGGAAGATATTTTGTATGTTATTTGGTTTTAAGTACAAGAAATGGTGATTGGAGCAAAAGAAAACAAAAACGGTGCAATTTGGAGCAAAAATGAGCAAAAAATGAAATTCTGGTCTGACACCTTTCGATAAGTCTTTTGATGCTTAATCTCTTTTACACTTCTTGCATATTTTTGAATGAGATTACACTTTAAAGAAATTTTATTTTTATGTTTATTTTGTAGGGCTATCTGTTACGAACGCAACGCAACTGAAATGGGGCGAAACAGAGCTAAAACGGAGCGAAACGGTGGAGCCGCGCAGCAGCCTGCTCGCCGACGGCGAGATCGATCTCGCCGACGGCGAGATTTTCCCGAGACCACTGAAATATGGCCGACAAGGCCGCCGACAGCGGCCTCGAACCCGTTGACAGCGGTCCAGACGACCATAAACCGACATTTGGCTGTTTTGAGCCAATATTTGACGTATTTGGACGCTTTTTCGAAGGGGTGCTTAAGGAGACTCTTGGAAATTCGTCCACACTCTTTAAAATTGGTGAATTTATGTTAGAAAAGGAGAAAAATAATAGAGGAAAGGAGAGAAAAACTTAGAGAAATGTTTAGGATTCTTAGATTAAGAGTAGAAATGTAGATTTCTACCCTTTTGGAGAGATTGGAGAGGAGATTTTGAGAGAATTTGTAATGGATTTCGCTAGCATTGCATGGATCGCCGGGAGACTTTATGGGAGAGATCTTCATCTTTCTTTCAAGGGGAAAAAACTAAGTATTGTTCTTCATTATCTTATAATTTTGTAAACATTTATTTAGTGGATTTGCTTTTGTTAAATGAAGTTTCCTTTATGTTCTCTTTGTGCTTTGTGACGCATCTCTCTTATTCTTTCTTCTTCTTTGGAAATAGTGGCATAAGAAGATTATGCCATTGTTTTCCTTTTACTTTTCTTTTGCAATGAGTAAAATTCATGTTTAGGATTTTGTGATGCATGATAGAAGTGAATTTAATTATAAATGTGATGGTTTTTACTTGCACTTCATTTACATTGCAATAAGGGCCCATTGTAGTGTTAAAATTCATTGTAATTGCATCGACCTGAAAGGGCGGTGTAATTCTCAACAAAGTGGAACCACATTCAAATTCCATGGATGGTGAGGTTCATGGGAATTGAATGCAAATAAATAGGGAAATATAATTATTGGGCGTAGAATTAGAGATTTTAGAGTGACAGGCTAAAATCCTCAATTCGGTCCTATCGTTTGGGTGCTGAAGTGTAGATGTTAGCCCTCAGGCGAGGGGAACGTGGGAGCTCGAAGTGGCGGTCGGTATCCTCCCGGCCTAGCCATGATTGAGTAACCAAGCATAAGATTAGTCGATGTTCTTTATGCACGGACCAAAGGGTAAAGAATAGGATTGCTCCTATTTGACACATACAATATTAAATGCATCTCATTCCTATACATTATCTATTTCATTACATAAGAATAGTAGTTTTTAATATCTCAAAATTTTCCAAACCAACTCATCCAAAAATGGTTATCTTTAGAATTATTATTTGCATTTAGTTATAGTTACTATTACATTTAACACTTGCATTTAGGAGTAGTTGCTAGATAAAACACAATTTTAATCGACATTCCAAACTAAGGACTAGTTGTAGTAAACTAGAATTTGACTAAGACCTCTTACTTCACTTCCTCGTGGGATCGATACTGGGGTTTTTAAAGAAAACTCTATATTACTTGAAATGATACGTATACTTGTGTAGTACCCCTAGTGTGTAAAATATTTTTTAATTTTTATATCATTTAAAATTTTCACACTAGCCGCCATTTATAAATCTGGTCAAGTTTTTGGCGCCGTTGCCGGAGAAGCTTCGGTAAGAAGTTTTGGAGAATTTTAGTTGAAATAATTAGGCTTAGACTTGGAATACTGTAGTGTTGTAAAAACTATTTTTGTGTGAAATGTTTTTTTTAATTGAAAAAGTGTTGTGAAAAACAAGAAAAAAAAAACTGTTTGTATGAAAAATAAGATGTTTGTGAAAATGTTTTGTTGTGTTGAATATATTTTTGGTTTTATTTGTTTTATTATTAATGTATTGTTTTTTGTGTTAAGTATGTGAAACAAAGGATCTGCAGGACTTGTGCCTTATGATCCCGAATTTGAAGAAAATAAAAAAATAAAAATACAGAAAGGACTTGAAAAACTTGAAATGGAAATGGAAAACTTTCAAGATAATAACTTAGAAAATCATCATAAATCATTGAGGGATTACATAAATCCTACGACAGATGAAATTCACTTAAGTATGCAAAATCCTGTCATAGAAGCTGACTCATTTGAAATAAATCCTGAGATTATCCAACTGGTGCAGAACAATCAGTTTGGGGGAACTCCTTCGAAGGATCCCTATTTACACTTATCAAATTTTCTAGAATTTTGTGCTACATTTCGTTATAATGGCATGTCAGACGATGCTGTTAGGCTAAGGCTTTTTCCTTTCTCACTAAATGATAAGGCTAAATTGTGGTTATATTCATTAGCACCTGGTTCTATTAAAAATTGGGAGGCGTTAACTCAAAAATTTCTAGCTAAGTATTTTCCACCTTCAAGGACTACTAAACTTAGAAACAATATTGTCTCATTTTGTCAGTATGAAGGGGAATCAATATACGAAACCTGGGAAAGATTTAAGGAACTCCTAAGAAAGTGTCCACACCATGTTCTGCCTGATTGGTTAATCATTCAAACTTTTTATAATGGGTTAGTAGGATCCCTTAGGTCTATAATTGATGCTACCGCTAGTGGATCATTAATGTTAAAATCATTTGATGAAGCATATGCATTAATTGAAAAAATATCTACAAATGAATTTCAATGGCCCTCTACAATGGTAAATCATAAAAATGTAGCTAGTGTTCATGATACAGATACGATTACAACTCTTGCATCTCAGATTGTTGTAATATCAAGGAAGTTGGACCAATTTGGACTGAACCAACCTCAATTTACTCTTGTAAGTGAGGAAAGTTCATTAGGGCCTATAATTGATTCTAAATTATCATATGAGACTTTAAATACCATAAAACACCCGTAATCTAACTTTTATAACCCAGATTGGGAGAACCATCCTAAATTTAATTGGAATCATACTACTAATGGTGGAAACCTAAAATGGGAAAATTATCATGCAAATCATAATGGAAGTTGGAATAATTACGGGAACACAAACTATAGACCTTCATATCCACCAGACTCTAACAATGATCAACAATTTGAGGATAAGAAAATGTCTATGGAAGAAGTGGTATTGCAAATGGGAAACAAGTTGCAAAGTTAAAATGCTGCGATTAGAAACATAGAGAATCAACTTGGACAAATTGCTAATTCACTTAGCAATAGACCCCAAGGAACACTTCCTAGCAACAATGAGATCAACCCTAAAGAGAACACTAATGAACAAGTAGAAGCTGTCCAATTAAAAAATGGAAGAGAGATAGAGGATATGGTTAGCAAAGAGAAAGATGTTGTGAGAGAAATAACAGAAACTAAAAGACCTGAAGAACATGTTTCTAAGGATCTAGAAAAATTAATATCTCTAACTAAAATCAGTTTGGAAAAACCACCACCTCCATTTCCTCAAAGTCTTAGATAGCATGAGTTGGATAAAAAATTTTCAAAGTTCATGAAAGTACTTAAGAAGTTAATGATAAATATTCCTTTCACTGAAGTTTTGGAACAGATGCCAAGTTATGCAAAGTTTATAAAGGATATATTAAACAAGAAAAGGAAATTTGGAGATAATGATATAGTTGCACTAAGTGAGGAGTGCAGCACTATACTTCAGAAAAATTTTCCTCGGAAACTTAAAGATCCTTGTAGCTTTACAATTCCTTGTGTAATTGGAGAAAAATTATGTGAAAAATCTTTATGTGATTTAGGAGTGAACATTAATGTGATGTCTCTATCTATATTTAGAAGGTTAGGTTTAATTGATATTTCTCCCACTACTGTAACCCTTCTATTAGCTGATCGATCTATCATTTATCCAAAAGGAGTTATAGAAGATGTGCTAGTTAAAGTGGATAAATTTATCTTTCCTTTGGACTTTATTATATTAGATATGGAGGAAGATAAAGAAATTCCAATTATTTTAGGGAGACCTTTCCTTGTTACTGGACAAGCTATGATAGATGTGCAAAAATGAAAGTTGACTATGAATATTAATGACCATGAAGTTACATTTGATGTATTAAAGACTATGAAATATCCAACCGAGAGAAAAGATGATGAATGTTTTTGGATGGATGAAATTGATTATGTAAGTAAAGACCATTTCCAAGAAAGCTTTGAGAGTAAGTTAACAAATGAGAGTGAAATAGACTTTCATGATGAGTCAAAAATGTTATTTAAAGAAGACTGTATGGATGTTCAGGAGAGGTGTGAAATGATGGACGCTACCAAAAATAGTAAATTTTTAATTCTATTTGTTGAAAAATCTCAGGAACTTAAGATGGATATACCCCATACAATTTTAAAGTCTATCTATTTAGGGAATTCATCTACACCACCAGTCTTTATATCATTAGATACGACTCAATCACAAGAAAAACCTGAATTAAAATATGAACAAGATAAAATTTTTGAACTAGGACTTGGAAGAGAATTTGAGGATAAATTTCAAAAGAACTTGGAGTTGAGAAAAGAGGATAAGGATATTGGAAGACCATTGGAAGAAATTCCTAGGGAATTAGAAAAACCTATTTACTCAACTAAGATAGATCTTCAATCATTTAATAATTATAAAGGGAAAGAATTGGAAGATAACTTGAATCATAAGAGTAACATAGAAGAATTTGATCTTGAATCTGAATTATCTAGAGAGAATCTGATCCAAATTTTGGGAGATATTGAAGTATCTTATAAAGATCCATTTCTTATCAATTTCAAGGATGATATTAATATGCGGATTGAGAAAATTAATAGAAGAATATTGGATCTAGAAAGAAATATGAGGAAAAATAATATAAATCCATCTGAAAAGGAAGAGCTGAATGAAAAATTAAAATTTGAGAATTCTGTAGGAATCCCTGGATCTGAAAAAGATTGGGCGATTGATCGAGGATTACTTAAATGGAATTTTGATCCAGGTGGAATCATTTGTCGGGCTAATGACGTTAAACCAAGCGCTTTATGGGAGGCAACCCATAGTTATCTGTGTGCTTTGATTTAGTGTGCTTGAGAGTCATGATTGTTAGTGATATATTGTATTTGCTTTATGGTGGATTGATCAGTTTGATTGATGATTGGTAGATGTTTGGATTGTTAGTGGTTGGATCTGATCTTTGTCTGTGTTATGAGGGAGGTGATTCCTTAACTTCTTATTATGGCTATAATTGATCTCTTGTAGTAGTTGGATTAACGAGTCCACTCTGACTTGGGTCTCACCCAGACTTGAGTTTTACAAGTGAAATCATGAATTTCGAACATTGATAGTTTCATCTTAATTTGTTACTTCCTTTCTACAACTTTATTTTCATTAGATAGGATTCGCGAACCTGTTTGATGAATACTATATGGATGATCTTACATTATTTTTTATAAGTCGTTAGAGGTGCTTAATTATAAAGATTAGGTGATGCACGAGATTGGTGTCCGGAAACCAATTTATCAGGGGTAATCTTATCTTTGGGATTATAATCTATAAAATCATTTTAAAGTACCTAATTTACTAGTGTAGTGATTCCGTTAAAAATTGAAGGTAACATAGTGAGATTGGATATTTAAAGGAAGAATTGACCGCATTTATTATTTGTGTTTGTATTTGAATTGTGTGTTTGTGTTTATGTTTGTGTTACAACTTTATTTATGTCTTGAAGAACATTTTTATAATCCCTTGCTGATACATGCTATGCTAGTTAGACTTTGGTTTAGTTAATTTCATTTTGACATGATTAGTTTAGATTTACTTTCTACTACATTTTGTTCTGTCCTAATGAATACTTGCAAATGATTTTAATAGACATTTGTGGTAGATAGAATTTCTAAATTGTTTTCTTCCTGCTTATATTTTCTATACTGAATGATATATATATTAAAAAATTAAGTTTGGGGGTAGGAAGAAAAATAAAATTTTAATGTGAAAATACTTCCTTTTAGTGTAATTTTATTACAAGCATGTTTAAGGCTAGATTTACTTTCTCCTACAGTCTTTCTATCTCGATTATGCATGTATATGAATTTGATAGGATGTTGTAGTAGTAAGTAGATTCAACCTTTACTTTTTCTTCCTGCTATATTTTATGGAATTAATTGCAAAATATTTTTGAAATTTAAGTTTGGGGGAAGAAAAATATTAACTCTTATTTGTTCTCAATTATTATATTTTCAAAAATTATTAGCATAACTTCTGGCAATTGAAACTCACTTGAGATAACTAAAACTTTTTATTTCAGTTGAATATTATGGAAGGATTGGATGAATGTTTTTAGTAATAAAGGTTAATTTTATAAGGGTAAGATATTTGGTATGAAAGAATTTGATTATAGTTAACTATTTAAAGTAAATAAAACTGTATTTTTGAAATGTTAAGAGACTTAAAGAATTGTGTGTTAAGAAGAGATTGTGACTTTATGATGAATAATAAGGCTCATACCTAATTATAAAGTAAGGATGTGTTTCAAGTTCGAACTTTAGAAAGAGGAGAGTGAAGTTCAAAATCATTACAGGCTCTCCAGATAAAGTAATCCTCATTAAAAAAAAGGAGAAAAAGAAAAGAAAAAAAAGAAAAAGAAAAAGCAAAGAAAAATATTTATGAGGAGAAGCTTGAGGAGATGCCTAATAAAAAATTGGCTTCACTTGAGTCACCCTAAAGGGAGAACTTGATTTCATTTCTGAATTTATATTTAAAGTATTGGCCTACATTCCGATGAAGTTTACATGAACTTCTTCTTCACATAATCTTTCAAGGCACTCTTAATGTAACAAATTATGGTTTATCTTGAAATAAATAGAAGACTAGAACCATTTGACTTGATTGTTGAATATTCTTATACCTGTAGCGTTAACCTCAGTTACTGAATTTCTTTCTAAAAGTCTAACCAATATATTCTTTTGAATGAAAAATTTTAGTGTCTTCTAGGTGAAAAGTACATTGTCTTGAGTTATATTTTTATATAGTAAAAGTGTTACTTGAGGACAAGTAACAGTTAAGTTTGGGGGATTTTGACACGCCTAAAATATATACTCTTTTTGCTATATCATTTTATTTATTTTTGATGATGTTATACTTTAAAGGAAGGTATTTTGTATGTTTTTTGGTTTTAGGTACAAGAAATAGTGATTGGAGCAAAAGGAAGCAAAAATGGTGCAATTTGGAGCAAAAATGAGCAAGAAATGAAATTCTGCCCTGAAACCTTTCGATAAGTCTTTTGATGCTTAATCTCTTTTACAATTCTTGCATATTTTTGAATGAGATTACACTTTAAAGAAAGGTTGTTTTTATGTTTATTTTGTAGGGCTATCTGTTACGAACGCAACGCAACTGAAATGGGGCGAAATAGAGCTAAAACGAAGCTAAACGGAGCGAAACGGTGGAGCCGCACAGCAGCCTGCTTGCCGACGGTGAGATTCTCCCGAGACCACTGAAATATGGCCAAAAAGGCCGCCGACAGCAGCCTCAAACCCGCCGACAGCGGCCCAGATGACCATGAACCGACATTTGGCAGTTTTGGGCCAATATTTGAAGTATTAGGACGCTTTTTCGAAGGGGTGCTTAAGAAAACTCTTGGAAATTCATCCACACTCTTTAAAAATGGCGAATTTATGTTAGAAAAGGAGAAAAAACAATAGAGGAAAGGAGAGAAAAACTTAGAGGAATGTTTAGGATTCTTAGATTAAGAGTAGAAATGTAGATTTCTATCCTTTTGGAGAGATTGGAGAGGTGATTTTGAGGGAATTTGTAAGGGATTTCGCTAGCATTGCATGGATCGCCGGGAGACTTTATGGGAGAGATCTTCATCTTTCTTTCAAGGGGAAAAAGCTAAGTATTGTTCTTTATTATCTTATAATTTTGTAAACATTTATTTAGTGGATTTGCTTTTGTTAAATGAAGTTTCCTTTATGTTTTCTTCGTGCTTTGTGACGCATCGCTCTTATTCTTTCTTCTTCTTTGGAAATAGTGGCATAAGAAGATTATGCCATTATTTTCCTTTTACTTTTCTTTTGCAATGAGTAGAAATCATGTTTAGGATTTTGTGATGCATGATAGAAGTGAATTTAATTATAAATGTGATGGTTTTTACTTGCACTTCATTTACATTGCAATAAGGGCCCATTGTAGTGTTAAAATTCATTGTAATTGCATCGACCTGAAAGGGCGGTGTAATTCTCAACAAAGTGGAACCACATTCAAATTCCATGGATGGTGAAGTTCATGGGAATTAAATGCAAATAAATAAGAAAATATAATTATCGGGCGTAGAATTGAAGATTTTAGAGTGACAGGCTAAAATCCTCAATTCGGTCCTATCGTTTGGGTGCTGAAGTGTAGATGTTAGCCCTCAGGCGAGGGTAATGTGGGAGCTCCGAAGTGGCAACAGGTATCCTCCCAGCTAGCCATGATTCGATAACCAAGCATAGGATTAGTCGATGTTCTTTATGCCTGGACCAAAGGGTAAAGAATAGGATTGCTCCTATTTGGCACATACAATATTAAATGCATCTCATTCCTATACATTATCTATTTCATTACATAAGAATAGTAGTTTTTAATATCTCAAAATTCTCCAGACCAACTCATCCAAAAGGGTTATCTTTAGAATTATTATTTGCATTTAGTTATAGTTACTTATTACATTTAACACTTGCATTTAGGAGTAGTTGCTAGATAAAACACAATTTTAATCGAAATTCCAAACTAAGGACTAGTTGTAGTAAACTAGAATTTGACTAAGGACCTCTTACTTCACTTCCTCGTGGGATCGATACTGGAATTTTTAAAGAAAACTCTATATTACTTGAAACGATACGTATACTTGCGTAGTACCCCTAGTGTGTAAAATATTTTCTAATTTTTATATCATTTAAGATTTTCACACCAGCAGCCATTTATAAATCGGGTCAAGTTTTTGGCCATCTTTTGGAAGTTAATTTACTGCGTAATTGCGGGTCGGGTCACCTGTATTATCCTACATGTCCCAAAAAGTTTCTTTCCCCCCTCACTGTTGTTAGAGGTGGTAATTTTTCTATAATTTGAATTTTCGCAGGATCTACTTCCATGCCATATTTAGATATTTTATGCCCAAGCATAATTCCTCCTACAACCATAAATTGACACTTTTCCCAGTTTAGGACTGAATTTGTTCTTTTGCATACCTCTAAAACTTTTCCTAAGTTGCATAAGAATGCATCATATGAATCTCCAAATACTGAGAAATTTTCCATAAACACTTCAATTTCATCATCAATTAATTTGCTAAATATGGACGTCATACATCTTTAAAATGTTGCAGGTGCATTACATAATCAAAAGGGCATTCTTCTAAAAGTAAAAGTTCTATAAGGGCTAGTAAATGTAGTATTTTCTTGATCCTCAGGAGCAATAGGTATTTGGTGATAACCAGTATATCCATCCAAAAAGTAATAGTACTTGTGTCCAAGTAAGTTCATCAAGAATTTGGTCAGAAAAAGGTAAATGAAAGTGATCTTTTTTTGTGGTGGCATTTAATTTTCCATAATCAATACATATTCACCAACCAGTGACTTGTCTTGTCGGTATAATTTAATTTCAATCATTTATGTCAACAGTCACTCCTCCCTTCTTATGAACACAATGAATTGGGCTTACCCAAACATTATTAGAAATATGATATATAATTCCAGCATCTAACCACTTTAAAATCTCTTTTTTAACCATATCTTTCATTATTGCGTTCAGTCTCTTTTGTGGATCAACTCTAGGTTTATGTTGTTCATTCAACAAAATTCTGTGCATACAGATTGATGGACTGATTCCTTTAATATCAGCTATTGACCAACCAAAAGCCTTTTTGTATCTTTTTAAGGTGTCTATTAATTTTTGTTCTTGATATTCATTTAAATCAGAAGATACAATGAATGGTAAAGTAGATGATTCTCCTAAAAACATATACTTCAAATGATTAGGGAGGATATTCAGCTCAAGTTCAGGGGGTTTAATGATAAATGGAATTAAAATTTTATCTCAATTTTCTATAATATCCAATCTTTCAAATCTTTCCTGAACAAATTCTAACTTTTCGTTCTTCATCTCATCCAAATCATCTTCATTTTCATTTTCATTTTCATCCTCACATTCTAGATTTTCTTTAAATACTTCTTTAAAATGATCTTCTCTCAAATAATCGCAGATTTCTATTCGAAAGCACTCATCATCTTTTTCAGTTGAAGGGTATTTCATATATTTTAGAATAATGAAAGTTATCTCTTGGTCATTGGCTCTCATAGTTATTTCTCCTTTTTGAACATCGATCATAGCTCTCCCAGTAGCAAGGAATGTTCTTCCCAAAATAATTAGAATTTCTTTATCTTCCTCCATATCTAATACAATAAAGTCCACATGAAAGATAAATTTATCCATCTTTACTAATACATATTCCACAACTCATTTAGGATAAGTGATAAAATGATCAGCAATTGAAGAGTCACAGATGTAGGTGAAATTTCTCCTATTCCCAATGTTTTGAAAGTTGATAAAGGCATAAGATTAATACTAGCTTTAAGATCACATAAAGCTCTTCCAAAAAATTTCTCACCTATAGCTCACGAGATAGTGAAACTACCTAGGTCTTTAAGTTTTTCAAAAAGCTACTTCTGAATAGTTGCACTACATTCAACGCTAAATGCAATAGTCTGATGGTCTTTAAACTTTTTTTTTAAGAATATCCTTCATAAATTTTGTATAATCATGCATCTGCTCTAATGCTTCAAGAAAGGGAATATTAATCGTTGATTTCTTTAGAATTTCCAAAAACTTTGCAAATCTATTATCCATGTTCTGTTTCTTTAGTCTTTGAGGAAAAGGAGGAGGTGGTCTTTCGACAGTTATCCTCATTAGTTCTAGCGGATATTCATCAGGATATATCTTATTAGAACCTTTCTTAATGTTCACTTCCTCTCTTTCAACTTCGACTTCTTTTTGAACTCTTGTTTCCAATTCTTTTCCACTCCTTAATAGAATAGTCTTAATTTGCACCTTGTTTTGATCTTTTGGGTTGATCTCAACATTGTTAGGAAGATTTCCGGAAGGTTCATTCTTAAGCGCAGTAAACATATGTCCCAATTGATTCTCAATGTTCTTCATTGCAACATCTTGAGCTTGAATTTGATTATCCACATTCAGAATTATTTCTTCAGTAGAAAACTTCTTTTCCTAAAATTGTTGATAACTATTAAAATCAGGAGGATAAGAAGGTCTATAATTGGTATTTCCTTGGTTGTTTGGATTTCCAACTGGATTCATAGGATTGTTTCCCCATTGTGGGTTAATAATAACATTAGTATTATTCTAGTTGAAGTTTGGGTGATTCCTCCAACTAGGATTATAATAATTCAAATAAGAAATTATTGAATGTGTTATTTATGGCATTCAATGTTTCATAAGATATTTGAGAGCCTATCATCTGTCCTGATGAATTTTCTTCTAACACTGGAGGAGTTGGAGAATAATTCATTCCATATTGATTTATTTTCTTAGAAAGTGCAACAATTTGAGAGACTATCATAGTATTCTCTCTTAGGATTTACCTGCTCAGAGGGCCATTAAAAATTATTAGTAGCTATCTCTTCAATTAATGAATATGCTTCATCAATAGGTTTAGAGATTAATGATCCACCTGCAGCAGCATCGATAATTGATCTCAAAGATCCCACTAATCCATTTTAAAATGTTTTAATTATTAACTAGTCTGGTAAAGCATGGTGTGGACACTTTCTCAGAAGATCTTTGGATCTTTCCAATGCTTCATATATGGATTATCCATCAAACTAACTAAAAGATGTGATATCATTCCCCAGCTTAGCAGTTTTGGAAGGAGGGAACTATTTTGACAGAAACTTTTGTGAAAGCTCTCCCCAAGTTCTAATAGATCCAGGTCCTAACGAATTTAACCACGCCTTAGCCTTATCCCTTAATGAAAAAGAAAAAAGTCTAAGCCTAACAACATCATTTGACACTCTATCATATTTAAAAGTAGCACACAACACTAGAAAACCAGTGAGATGTAAGTTAGGATCTTCATTAGGTATTCTTCCAAATTGATTATTCGTTACCATTTGGATAATAATAGGTTTAAGCTCAAATGAATTAGCAGCAACATCAAGTTTTGGGATAGTTAAGTGAATTACATCTGTTGTTAGATTAGCATAATCTCTTAATGGTCTTGGTATATTTTCATTTTGATTGTTCAAGTTGTTCGCCATTTTGTGAGGATTTGTAGATTGTTTTTATTGTTTTCAAATTTTTCTAATAGTACGCTCTAATTCAGAATCGTAAAGCACTTAACCTACAAATCTGATACTACGCATACAAACAAAATAAGCACACTAATAATAAACAAACTCACACAATTATGACTTGTAATTCAAATATAAGATTTCAAACACTACAAAATTGAATTTTAGCAGTTACCTTACATTACTAGTACCTCCAGGCAACGGCGCCAAAAACTTGGTGCGATTTTTTTAATTTGCTAAAATTTATGAACTCTAATATATATATATATATATATATATATATATATATATATATATATATATATATATTGATTTAATTTCATAACGAGTCGCACAATTAAACGCAAGTATACGTACTGCTCAAGTAATATAGGGCTTTGGTGGAGTCCTGGATATTGATCCCACAGGGAGGCTTTAATTTTATGACGTAGTGCAGAAATCACTTATCGTATCACAACATAATTACAAGTAAGTTCAATTAGTAAAATAAAGACAGACAATTGTAGTTACTATTCTTACCAAAGTACGTTCTAAACTTCTAGTAAGTTAAACTAACACAAGACTAAATTTATAAGAAATTTCAGTTGTAAGAAAGAGTCTTCCTCCCCTCCAATTATAATATGATGATTATTATGACATAGATCATTGATGCAAATGTATTGTGGCAAATATGAGCATTCCTATTCTTTACCCATTTTTCAGCGTATAAAGAACATTGGCTAATCCTAAGTTTAGTCCCCAAATCCGTGGTTAGGCTGGGAGGATACTGGCTCTCACTCCAGAGCTCCCACTTCCCTTCGCCTGAAGGCTAACTCTTGCTTTGGATTCCAAACCCTAGGACCAAATTGAGGATTTCGGCTTCGTCACTGCGAAATCTCCGATGCTACGCTCATCAAAGTATATTTCCCTATTTATTTGCATTTAATCCCCATGAAATATGTCTCTCATTCATACATTTAACTCTCCATGCATGTATACAATTCACCATGGCATGAGACCATAGGGCTTTTGAAGCCTCTGAATTTGGGAACATTCCCTGAATTTTCCAAAGTCAGAGGCCATCCCTATGAAGAGTTATTGATTTTTCAAATTCATATTCTTGTTTTGAGTATTTTAATTCCAATAAATAGCATGTTGTGAAATAAATTCTAGGAAAATTTGATGATGTTCCTTATGACCAGAGAACCCTAGGAAAAATAGGTTTTGAGTTAGTTCATTTAAAACAACCCTAATTGGCTTAAACACTCAAAATGGATCTCTAATTTCAAGTTCATTTGAGTTCAATTTAGTGAGTTATGAAATTATTAAGCTTAAAGGGTAAAAATGGTAATTAAAAATCTTAATCCTTAATTAAAACTTTAGGTTTAATAAAAATTAACAAGTAAAATCTTTGATCCTAATTTGATTTGGATGATTGAAATTTAAATAATTAAAGGGTAGAAACCCATTAAGCAATTTAAAATAATTAAACTTTAATTAAATAATTGATTAAATTTGGAAGAATAATAAAATTGGAATTATTAAAATAGGGATATTATTAGGAAGAGATTTATTCTTTAATTTAAAAATCCCTAAATTAATCATTTCATTAATATTTAATACTTAATTAAAATGATAACTCAAATTCAAAACATTAAAAGACTTAATCATTAAACTAAAATTAAATTATTAAACTCTTTTAAAAATTTCAATTAAAATTAAAAAATAAAATTAAATTAAAAATTAAATTAAATTAAGTAAATTAAATTAGATTAAGTTAAATTAAATTAAATTAAAATTAAAAGTTGAATTAAATTAAAGATTAAATTAAATTAAATTAAATAAAGAAATCAAATTAAATTGAATGAATAAATTAAATTAAATTAAATTAAATAAATAAAACCAAATTAAATTAAGTTAAACCAAATTAAAAATTAAATTAAATTAAATTAAATCAAATCAAATTAAATTAAATTAAATTAAATCAAATTAAATTAAAACTAAATCAAATCAAATTAATTTAATGTAACATCAAATCAAATTAAATTGAGTTAAATTGAATTAAATTAAATTAAAACTCAATTAAATTAAATTAAATTAAATTAAGTTGAATTAAATATAACATCACCAAAGACATAAAGAATTCAAAATAAATCTAAAATAATTTGAACACTATTCCAAATTTAAACCCATTAATGGAAATTAAACTAAATCACAAATCATTTGAACACCAATTTGCCCTCGAAAGCTTTGGTTATTATAACTCCTAAACAGAACATTAAATGAAATGTTACTTCATTTATAGGATATTTAAATGTCCTAGTTCACTGAGCAAGTTAACAAAACTTGAATCTACTGGACGATTAATTCATTTATATAATTAAACCCATTTGGACTTAAAACAATCCTAGAAATATTGAAAAGATGTTTAAGATTATTCTTAAGCACTTCCTCGATATGATAGGATATTTATAAGAACGATTGGACTTAATTGTTCTTTGATGAAGAAAATCGTCCTCGAACTAAAATACTGAAGACCTAGACGTCATAGGAAATGACTAGCTATAGGATTAGGAATTTGGTAGAAAACCATAACCCTTCCCTTAGCTTTACTAGGAACTTGTTTAAGTATTCTAATTGTGTTTTAAGTGCGGCTTGGGATGACGGGAAGACCCTCCAGGGTACGCTTTTATTTTATTGCGATTTACTTTCCTGCGATTTACTTTCTTGCAATTTATTTAAGCTGCATTGCACTTACTTTTTCTTGCATGATAAACAATCGTTGCATGAAAACCCACACCTTTAGGATAGTCCCTAAAAGCTGAAACCAAAACTAAGTTAAAAGTCATTGCAAGATAAAATTCACCGCCACGACATTTCGAAATATAAAACAACTCAAAATTTAATCACAAACAGAACACAAAACTACAATTACAATTAAATTAAAACGTCTCGTTGGATGATCGAGAATACCTCGGATGATGTAACCTACGTGTTGCTAACGGGATTTCCTACGGTCTAAATGAAAGTGTGGAACTCATTCAGTTGAGTTTAGCAAATTCATCTGGACTAAGTGAATCCGATAAAAATAATGATGCGGAAGGATGGAACCGTGGGATCTTAGCCGGTGTCGTTATAATCAACTTTAAGATTTGTTTTAATTAAAACACAAAAAAAACTTGGAAATTAAGACTTCTCTAAACGAAAACACTTTTCTCATCCCACGATTTATGACTTCAAAACTAAACCTCTGCAACAACAAGGAGCTCGGAGTATGGTGGGCGGCACGGCCATCGTCGTCGGCAAAACTTGAATCTACATCAGCAAAACTTTCCTAGAATTAAATAACAAAGCCATAGGACTTCGGGGTAGTTTGCACTAGTGCGACATAAATCCTCGACTCTTCGTTAGGCACTTGCATTGCAAATTAAGCCCTAACAGGTCTTAGGATTCCGAGGTAGTCGTCCGGTACGACAATAAACCCTCACATCTTCGAGACTATTTGTTTGATTTTATCATACAAATATAAGCCACTAATTAATTAAAATTAGCGAAGATAAAAACATTTAAATAAACATTAGGACTTTCCTAAATCCAAGCCAAACAATAGGATAGTCGGGAGATTACCGAAGTTCGCTTCGAATACGTAATTTCTCCTACTTTTCTTCCTTTGAATTCTCAAAATAAAATGTTCCAAATTTGATCCATTCCACTATCGAAATTCCAAAATTCAATCCCTTGAAAACTTAAACTTTGAAATTCTTGAGAGTAGAATTATTGATTATTATCGAGAGTTTTCTTAGGTGATTCTCGTCACTTAAGATGTAATTAACTATAAGGGCTTGCCCTTATAGAGAATTTTAAAGAACCGGGTAATATAAACCCTGTTTAATGCTTTCATATTAAGCGGGGAATTTGTCGGCTTATAAAATTGGTTCGCGGACCAATCGGATGTCACGAATCTTCTAGTTTATTTAATCGAGCCCCACCATCAAGCGATGTGTCTATCCTTAGGGATAGATACACGGTTTGTGGTACGGTGCTCGTTTATATAAACTATTTGGGATGTGAGATCGGTTTGATTTCATATCTTAAAATCTTGAATCTAAAAATTATTTTTAAAATCAAATACTACTTTTCAAATTATTTATTTAAATTAAATTAAAAATTCACCGACAACTTCTGTTAGGCGACCCCTTTTCAAAATAAAACACACAACCTGAAAATAAGCCGTACAGGGCCGTAGGGACATGACCCATCCCGGTGCTTCAGGGGCCTTAGATGCATGACAAAATCTGGTGAGAGATTAAATCCTCGAATATC
Organism: Papilionanthe hookeriana x Papilionanthe teres; assembly: GCA_022702705.1. NCBI lineage: Eukaryota > Viridiplantae > Streptophyta > Magnoliopsida > Asparagales > Orchidaceae > Papilionanthe > Papilionanthe hookeriana x Papilionanthe teres. The sequence goes on from CM040425.1 coordinate 119,835,033, forward strand.
TAAACTACGTCAGTGAGGACTGTTTTCAATTTTTATGTAACTCTCTGAGATGTAGGTAGGTTGGCTATGGAGCCCAGCACTGAAGCTGAAGGGTCGAACGATGAGATGTTCTCATGAAAGGACTGACTAGAGCATCATGTGGTCCGAGAAGCTTTGGACAGTTATAAAACCGAAGATGTTAAAAGATAGGATGTCCTCTTGATGGAGCTGACTAGAATTGTAGGAGGTAGCTATGGAGTCAATAACGCTATCGTGAAAGAACCGAGTGGAACGTCGTATGGTTTGGATGGCATCATATTCTAGATGCACAAAGTAGTCTAGCATTCTAAGACAAGTCAGTTAAAATAAAAGGCCGAGCAAAGCAGTATTTACCGTTGCAATGTCATGATGTCATCGGATATCAGAAGATCAAGTTCATACATGTGACGGTGACTAGCTAGGGTAGTCTAACCAATGTAACATATCCAGACCAAGATTCTATTAAATGAAACTCTCTCAGAGATTCCTCAAAGGCTGAGAGAGTAGCTCTTCTATGAGGAAGGTAAGGGTAGCCCAACATGTGTAAGAGGGGGCTCATATCAAAACATCTATCATGGTGACCCAACATGGGATTTTAATGTGGGTGCGAAGGATACTCCTCCTAGGCATGGATTGGCTAGTAAAACAAAGTACTGTAGCCAATGTAACATGCATTTTCCCAATACGGTGATAGGGGTTATTCAAGCTGTGGAGAAAGGGTGGGGTCAAACTATGATGATGTCCTTTCCACATAACTGTCTAGTATTTAAGCTAAACTGCCTCCGTAAGAGGGTTTCAATTACATTCATTGGAGGAGAGCGGAAAATGCACGTATTCCACGTCCATAAGAATGAACTAAACGTGTGTATCCATGCTCACGATGAGTGGGAATAGTGTCTTTGGGCCCTTTATAGAACGGATGAGCGAAAGACAAAGTAAGAGGAAAGCAAAGCTCCTCTTAGGCAGGTTGGAGGCCGCACCACGTATAAGCCGCCTAATGTGAGCCGACAATCTAATTAAGAGAAGTAGAAGGTTTCTCCTACAATAAATTTTTGTGAACTACGAATGATCTATCGGCAGATGCAAGGTAATCGTCTCAAGCAGTTCACGTAATGAAGATATATCAAAAACATGCATTTTTTATTGATCTGTAAATGCATATTACAAATTGCATGTATTTCAAAATGCAAATTTATATATAAAGCCCAATGATTACAAGGAAAATAGCTAAGCAAAGTATCTCTTTAGGTATCGCCCGTTGATAGGGGGCATTGGATGAGATCCATCTGCATCAATCAGCATGTAAGCTCCTCCTTCGTAGACTTTGTCGATCACGAAAGGTCCTTTCCAAGTAGGCTCAAACTTGTCATGTCTTTGACGGTGAGTTATTATTGGGTGGCTTAGAATCAGCACCAAGTCTCCAACCATGAAGGTTCTTGATATACCTAAAATATATAATGTTTTTAAGCACATTTTTATACCTAATTTTGATGATATTGCAATTTAATGGAAGGTATTTTTGTGTTTTTCTTGTAGGTATGATGAAAATGAGTGATTATGATGAAAGGAGTAAAAGATGATCAAATTTAGAGCAAAAATTGAAAGATGTGCAAAATTGGCCTCTGGCGCCTAAGCGTCGGATGGCTGGCACATAGGTGCCACAGTTAAAGTGACAAATTTATTTGATTTTGGTGCAAAATTTGAAGAGATTTTTGAAGCCTCCTTTAGTTTAAACTTCACTAACTTCCCATCAGTGCCAAAATTCATTTAAAATTTGAACAGATGGATGCATTCTTGGTGGATATATTGAATCTAGACATAATTTAAAGTGACACCAAGGCACCTTTTGGAAAATTTTAAAAAGAAGACTTAAAAGTCAAAAAAATGGGTTGTTGTTGGAGGTTGTGATTAGTGTTAAGATTCAAGTTTATGTTAGAGAGAGTACTCCTTTCCACTTCACCACTTTTATTATCAATCGTACCTACTTTTTATTAAGAGTATAATAGATATTTGGGTCAACAGAGTTGGGCACCAACCTCTATTGTGTTCTATAAAGGGAAAGCAAAGTTTCAAAGGAACTTCAAGAGTCTTGTGGAGAGGATTTTCATATTAGTTTTTATCTTTGTTTTTTATTTGGTTTTTAAGTAAAACTTGTTGTGTTTTCACTATGATTTCTACTTTCAAATCAAGTTGTGATTGTGTTTTCTCCATGGATTCTGAGTAGTTTTCTTTATCTTTTTACTTTTAAATGATGAAGTAATTAAATTATGGAAGGAAGTTGTGTGAAGTATAGGATTTCAATGTTGGAAGAAGTTGTGATGATTCACTACCTTGCACTTCATTCACTTCTTGATTTAGCCAATTAAGATGTTAAAGTTTGTTGGGAGATTATGTAAGATCCATTGCGGTATTGTCTCAATCAACAATTGGAAAGAATCACATGAAATTGTATGGATGAGAATTTTAGTTCATATAAATGGGTACAAATAAATAGGAAGATATGCTTATAATGAGGAGTAAAATTAGATGACTTTAGAGTGACAGGCTAAAGCCCCCTAATTTCATTTGAAGTGAAAAATTTTGTTATGAGGTGGAGGAAATCGAGGGAACTCTAGTATGAGAACTAGTATCTTTCCTGCCTAACCCATCTACAAGATTTCAAATCATCAAATTAACAAATATTCTTCATAGAACCAAGTAAGGGTAAAGATTATAATATCTTCTATTTGGAATAACCCATTTTAGATACTTCCACAACAAAATTTCATAATTATTACTGATTCATTGAAAGAGGAAAAAGATATTTTATTCTCTTTTGCTTTCATACTATTTTAAAGTTGAGTTAACTTTAGTTGTTTGCCTTACTTTTTATTCAAAAAAAACCAAAAAACAACTTTAAAAAACTTTATATCTTAAAACATACTTTACAAAATCATTTTAAAATGTAAAAATTTATTTTTCTTATTTCTTTAAATTTTTAGACATTTCCTTGTGGGTTCGATACATCGGGGCTTAATTAAAAAGTCATATATTACTTGATAAACGATACATATACTTGCGTAGTATCCCATTTTATAAATAATTAAAGTATAATTTCCTATCTAAATCATAAGCATAAATATTTTGCGAAGTCACATTTTTGGCGCCATTGCAAAGAGAGATAATATAAAGTGAAAAATGTAAGGATAAATATTCAGGGATCAGTTCTCGCTCTCACTAATTTGTCATGAGCTCTGGCCATGCGAGCGAAGTATAACTTAAGATTTTGTTGAGCTTGTAGCCTAACTCCCTCTGAGATTATCGAGCTCTTCCAACCTGAGTCAAATATTGTCATCACTGGTGAAGTTGTTGCTTGGAGAAACTCGCAACGAAGGCAGTTCAACTTCCAAGGGAAGGACTACTTCAGACCCAAACGTCAAAGCGTAAGGGGTAGAGCTGGTGGGGGTACGTTATGTCATACGATAGGCCCACAATGTCTCGGAAAGTCTCTGATGCCATTCCTTCTTATCAGCTTGAAGGGTTTTCTTCATGAGATTTAACAGGGTCTTATTGAATGCTTCAACTAGACCGCTAGCTCTCGGGTAGTACACCATGGAGTATCTCCAATCGATTTGATGTCGACACGTGAATTAATTGATCTTGGTATTTTTGAAAGCCAAACCATTTTTGAAAATGATCTGAGGTGGTACACCAAATTGATACACAATATGGTTCTTTAGAAAATGCAGCATGTTGTCGATTTTGACCTCCCTCAGAGGGATGGCTTCCGCCCACTTAGAAAAGTAATTGGTGGCTGCATGTATGAACTGATGTCCTTTAGAGAATGGAGGGTCGATAGGCCTCGCAATATCAATCCCACAGGCCTCGAAAGGCCAAGACGCCACTATTGGATGCATTGTATTCAGGGGCCGGTGAGGTACTGGGCTGAAAATTTGGCAATGATGGCACCGCTTGGCATAATCTATGCAGTCAAGGGTCATCGAGGGCCACTAATATCCAAGCCCTTTAATCTTGGCTTTCATATTGGAGCTTGATTGATGGGACCCACAGAGACCATCATGGACTTTAATCAAGTTTTTTTGAATCTCATTCTTCCCAACACATCGTAGCCACATTTGGTCAAACAAGCGTCGGTAAAGAGTGTCATTTAGGATCGTAAATGACAATGTTCTCCTTTGTATCTGAGTAGCGAGAGAGCGGTCGTCAGGGAGTGTGCCCCTCATCAAGTATGAGGTGATGTATTGTCACTAATCGTCAGGTGACTCATCAGAACTAGAGAGGACTACACCCTTTCCTCCCAGAGGAACTACACTTAGGGGCTCAAGAGAGACTGGTGATAGGACCCTCCTATCTTGGATGACAACGTCACGGGATCGCCAGTAGGACTGGACAGTTCCTTAGCGGGCTTAGTGAGAGCATCAGCCTTGTTGTTTAGTGAATGAGCAATTCTAACTGAAGTGACATCAGGGATGTGCTCTAGTAATGTCATAACTCTCTTGTGACAGATCAAGAGATCCGGCTTGAGTACTTTGAAAGTTCCTAACACTTGGCAGATAATGAGCTGTGAATCCCCATAAACTTTGATCCTTGTTATGCTCATTTGGATGGCTAATTCTAATCTAAGAATCAAGTTTTTGTATTCTACCTCATTGTCCGTGTGTGGTTCTGTCAAACTATAAGAATAGCAAAGAATACCATGCTCGGAGGAAATAAAGATAAGGCCAATGTCAGCCTCCACCCTCGAGAGGGATCCTGAAGAGTCTTTCTTCAAGGAAGATGCTCCATTGAAATAGAGCTCCCATTCAAGTGAATCAACAGATAGCAGATGCTCGTCCGAAAAGTTATCATTTAACAGTGAGTCAGCTGGGACTGGATGTGCCGCTAGAAAATCAGCCAAATTCTGTCCTTTGATGGGTCGTTGGGGTACATAGGATATTTTAAACTGTGATAAGAGCATGGCCCATCTTGCCAATCTCTCAGCTAGAGTGGGGCGATTCATGAGGTATTGCAAGGGGTTTACCCTCGAGATCAAATCAATATGAAATGAGAGCATATAATGTCTCAACTTCTTGACAGAAAATATCAACGCCAAACAGTGTTTTTCGATTGGCGGATATTTCAGTCACCGACTGAGGTAGTACAAGGGGCTCTATTTCCCAACTTCATTGGCTTGTGCCAACAAAGCTCCTACTGACTCATCAAGAGCGGCGATGTAGAGTATAAGGGGTTTTTCTAGGACAGGAATATGCAAATTTGACAGATTGAGCAAGTAACTCTTGATGTCATCAAAATCATCCTGACATGCTCTATCCCAATGAAAACGGGCATCCTTCCTGGCTAAAGCAAATAAGGGACGACAATGCCCAGAGAGATTAGAAATAAATCTCCTAATAAATGTGAGTTTCCCTTGTAATGAGCGTAGTTGAATTATGCTTTTAGGAGGGTCCATTTTTATGATGGATTTGATTTTGCTAAGGTCAATCTCTATACCCCTGTGTTGGACTATAAAGCCCATAAACATCCCTGAAGAGACGCTGAAGGCGCACTTCAATGGGTTCATCTTTAAATCAAATTTTCTAAGGAGTTTGAAGGCGGTCCTTAGATCTGTGAGATGATCCTCTTCGGAATGATTTTTAACAACCACATCATCGATATAGCATTCAACTTCATGACATAGCAGGTCATTGAAGATATGAGTCATGGCACACTGATAAGTTGCCCCGAAATTTTTGAGACCGATGGGCATGACTTTGTAGTAGAAGATGCCAATAGGTGTGCAGAACACTGTTTGTCGCTCTTCCTGTGGGGCCATCCGAATCTGATTGTATCCAGACAAGCCATACATGAAGGAGAACATCGCATGTGTAGAGGTGACATCTACCATCAGCTCCGGGATTGGTAGAGGGAAGTCGTCCTTCGGGCAAGCCTCATTCAGGTCCAAAAATTAATGCAAACTCGTATCTGCCCATTCTTCTTTTGAACGGGTACGATGTTTGCGAGCCAAGTAGAGTAAGAAATTTCCCTAATAAAAGTAGCTTCGATGAGCTTTTTGGTTTCTTCAATAACCTTCAGCTCAATCTCGGGCCACATCCTCCGAGGTGTTTGTTTTACGGGAGTGACACTCGGATCAATAGAAAGATTGTGGACTACAGCTTCTTGGCCTAAAGCGGGCATCTCAGAATAGCTCCAAGCAAGACAGTCCTGAAACTCCTTGAGGACCTCCATAATTTTGGTAGCCATGGAGGCAGACAAGAGCTTACTAATGTAAGTGGGATGAGGGTCATCCATTGTGCATAAGTTGACTTCAACCAACTTGTCAACGGTCGAAGAGACGCCATCCTCTAGCTCCCGTTGGGCCTCTTTGACCTCAATTTCCTTGTCATGGGAATAACTCCTAGGCTATCACGAGTTGAGGAGATCATTTTGCATGAAGCATTGGGGATTTTAACATTACCCAACTTCTTGACATATCCTAATCCGGATTTGTCTCCTGGTAACCTATTTTGCCACATAGCCTTACACAATTTGGCTTGGCGGACAGGCCATCTTTCAGACAATAAACCGTTATCTAACAATCTAAAAATAAGAGATGAACAATAATATGAAATAGGTATATCCTCTACATTTTCATTCATATCATATAAAGGCATTACATCAGAGCTGGTAACATGAGATTCAACTTTGGAAAACAAAACGCACTTCTCCTTAGACACAGATCTAGGAGGTACAAAAAAAGTCTTGAGCTCTTCAACTGTGGAAGCACGTACAGCTGTGAGATCTCTATAGTACCTGACACGCCTAAAATATATACACTTTTTGCTATATCATTTTACTCATTTTTTGATGATATTACACTTTAAAGGAAGGTATTTTGTATATTTTGTGGTTTTAGGTACAAGAAATGGCGATTGGAGCAAAAGGAAGCAAAATGGTGCAATTTGGAGCAAAAACGAGCAAGAAATGAAATTTTGCCCTAACACCTTTCGATAAGTCTTTTATGCTTAATCTATTTCATAATTTTTGCATATTTTTGAATGAGATTACACTTTAAAGAAAGGTTGTTTTTATGTTTATTTTGTAGGGCTATCTCTTACGAACGCAACGCAACTGAAATGGAGCGAAACGGAGCAAAAACGGGGCCAAACAGAGCGAAACGGTGGAGCTGCTCAGAGCCATCTTGCCGACGGCGAGATCGATCTCGCCGACGGTGAGATTTTCCCGAGACTAACGAAAAGTGGCCGAAAAGCTCGCCGACAGCGAGCTCGAACTCTCCGACAGCGGCCCGGACAACCACAAACCGACTTTTGGCAATTTTGGGCCAATATTCGACGTATTTGGACGTTTTTTCGAAGGGGTGCGTAAGGAAACTCTTGGGAATTCATCCAAACTCTTTAAAAATGGCGAATATAGGTTAGAAAAAGGGAGACTAAGAGAAGATTAGAGAGAAAAAATTGGAGAAAAACTTAGAGGAATGTTTAGGATTCTTAGATTAAGAGTAGAAATGCAGATTTCTACCCTTTTGGAGAGATTGGAGAGGAGATTTTTGAGAGAATTTGTAAGGGATTGTACGAGCATTGCATGGATCGACGGGAGACTTTGTAGGAGAGATCTTCCTCTTTCTTTCAAAGGGAAAAAGCTAAGTATTGTTCTTCATTATCTTATGATTTTGTAAACATTTATGTAGTGGATCTGCTTTGTTTAAATGAAGTTTCCTTTGCGTTTTCTTCGTGCTTTGTGACGTATCTCTCTTACTCTTTCTTCTTCTTTGGAAATAGTGGCATGAGATGATTATGTCATTGTTTTCAATTTACTTTTCTTTTCTAATGAGTAGAATTCATGCTTAGGATTTTGTGATGCATGTTAGAAGTTAATTTAGATATAAATGTGATGGTTTTTACTTGCACTTCATTTACATTGCAATTAAAGCCTGTTGTAATGTTAAAATTCGTTGTGAAAACATACGATCTGAGAGGGCTATGCTTTCTACAACTAAGTACGAACCACATTTAAATTCCATGAATGGTGAAGTTCATAGAAGTTGAATGCAAATAAATAGAGAAATAATATTAATCGGGCGCAGAATTGGAGATTTTAGAGTGACAGGATAAAATCCTTAATTCGGTCCTATCGTTTGGGTGCTGAAGTGTAGATGTTAGCCCTCAGGCGAGGGGAACGTGGGAGCTCCGAAGTGGCAGCCGGTATCCTCCTAGCCTAGCCGCAGATTTAGTAACCAAGCATAGGATTAGTCAATGTTCTTTATGCCTGGACCAAAGGGTAAAGAATAGGATTGCTCCTATTTGGCACATACAATATTAAATGCATCTCAATCCTATACATTATCTATTTCATTACATAAGAATAGTAGTTTTTAATATCTCAAAATTCTCCAAGACCAATTCATCCAAAAAGGGTTATCTTTAGAATTATTATTTGCACTTAGTTATAATTACTATTACATTTAACACATGCATTTAGGAGTAGTTTTTAGATAAAACACAATTTTAATCGACATTCCAAACTAAGGACTATTAATAGTAGACTATAATTTGACTAAAGACCTCTTACTTCACTTCCTCGTGGGATCTATACTAGGGTTTTTAAAGAAAACTCTATATTACTTGAAACGATACGTATACTTGCGTAGTACCCCTAGTGTGTAAAATATTTTCTAATTTTTATATCATTTAAGACTTTGCACACTAGCCGCTATTTATAAATCGGGTCAAGTTTTTTGCCATCTTTTGGAAGTTAATTTACTGCGTAATTACGGGTCGGGTCAAGTTTTTGGCGCCGTTGCCGGGGAGGCTTCGGTAAGAACTTTAAGAGAATTTTAGTTGAAACAATTAGGCTTAGATTTGGAAAACTGTAGTGTAGTAAAAACTATTTTTGTGTGAAAAATTTTTTGTTGTATGAAACTTTGTTGTGAAAAAATTGTTTGTGTGAAAAATATGGTGTTCGTAAAAATATTTTGTTGTATTGAATATATTTCGTCGTTTATTTGTTTAATTGTTAATATATTATTTGTTGTGTTACGTATGTGAAACAAAGGATCTGTAGGACTTGTACCTTATGATCCCGAGTTTGAAGAAAATAAAAAAATAAAAATACAGAAAGGACTCAAAAAACTAGAAATGGAAATGGAAAACTTTCAAGATAATAAATTGGAAAATCATCAAAAATTATTGAAAGATTGCATAAATCCTACGACATATGAAATTCACTTAAGTATACAATACCCTGTCGTAGAAGCTGACTCATTTGAAATAAATCCTGAGATTATCCAACTGGTGCAGAACAATCAGTTTGGGGGAACTCCTTTGGAGGATCCCTATTTACATTTATCAAATTTTCTAGAACTTTATGCTACATTTCGTTATAATGGTATGTCAGACGATGTTGTTAGACTAAGGCTTTTTCCTTTCTCACTAAGGGATAAGGCTAAAATATGGTTATATTCATTAGCACCTGGCTCTATTAAAAATTGGCAGGAGTTAAGTCAGAAATTCCTAGCTAAGTATTTTCCACCTTCAAGGATTACTAAACTTAGAAACGATATTATCTCATTTTGTCAGTATGAAGGGGAATCAATATACGAGGCCTGGGAAAGATTTATGGAACTCCTAAGAAAGTGTCCACACCATGATCTGCCCGATTGGTTAATTATTCAAACTTTTTATAATGGGTTAGTAAGATCCGTTAGTGTCATAATTGATGCTGCCGCTAGTGGATCATTAATTTCAAAATCATTTGATGAAGCGTATGCATTAATTGAAGAAATGGCTACAAATGAATTTCAATGGCCCTCTACAAGGTTAAATCATAAAAATGTAGCTAGTGTTCATGATACGGATATAATTACAATTCTTGCATCTCATATTTCTGCAATATCAAGGAAGTTGGACCAATTTGGAATGAACCAACCTCAATTTACTCCTATAAGTGAGGAAAGTTCATTAGGGCGTATAATTGATTCTAAATTATCATATGAGACTTTAAATACCATAAATAACTCGTACTCTAACTTTTGCAATCCAGGTTGGGAGAACCATCCTAAATTTAACTGGAATCCTACTACTGACGATGGAAACCAACAATGGGAAAATAATCATATAAATCCTAATGGAAGTTGGAATAATCAGGGGAACACAAACTATAGACCTTCATATCCACCGGAATCTAACAATGATCAACAATTTGAGGGTAAGAAGATGTCTATGGAAGAAGTGGTATTGCAAATGGGAAACCAGTTACAAAGTCAAAATGCTGCGATTAGAAACATAGAGAATCAACTGGGACAAATTGCTAATTCACTTAGCAATAGACAACAAGGAACACTTCTTAGCAACAATGAGATCAACCCTAAAGAGAACACTAATGAACAAATAGAAGCTGTCCAATTAAAAAATGGAAGAGAGATAGAGGATGTGGTTAGCAAAGAGAAAGATGTTGTGAGAGAAACAAAGGAAACTAAAAGGCCTGAAGAACATGTTTCTAAGGATCTGGAAAAATTAATATATCCAACTAAAATCAGTTTGGAAAGACCAACACCTCCATTTCCTCAAAGACTTAGACAGCATGAGTTGGATAAAAAATTTTCAAAGTTCATGAAAGTACTTAAGAAGTTAACGATAAATATTCCTTTCACAGAAGCTTTGAAACATATGCCAAGTTATGCAAAGTTTATAAAGGATATATTAAACAGGAAAAGAAAATTTGGGGATTACGAGACAGTTGCACTAAGTGAGGAGTGCAGCGCTATACTTCAGAAAAATTTTCCTCGAAAACTTAAAAATCCTTGTAGCTTTACAATTCCTTGTGCAATTGGAAAAATATTATGTGATTTAGGAGTAAGCATTAATTTGATACCTCTATCTATATTTAAAAGGTTAGGTCAATCGATATTTCTCCCACTACTGTAACCCTTATGTTAGCTGATCGATTTATCATTTATCCAAAAGGAGTTATAGAAGACGTGCTTGTTAAAGTGGATAAAGTTATCTTTCCTTTGGACTTTATTGTATTAGATATGGAGGAAGATAAAGAAATTCCAATTATTTTAGGGAGACCTTTCCTTGTTACTGGACAAGCTATGATAGATGCGCAAAAAGGAGAGTTGACTATGAATATTAGTGACCAAGAAGTTACTTTTGATGTATTAAAGACTATGAAATTTCCAGTTGAGAGAAAAGATGATGATTGTTTTTGGATGGATAAAATTGATTATCTAAGTAAATAATATTTCCAAGAAAGTTTTGAGAGTAAGTTAACAAATGAGATTGAAATAGACTTTCATGATGAGTAAAAAATGTTATGTAAAGAAGACTGTATGTATGTTCAGGAGAGGTGTGAAATGATGGACGCTACCAAAAATAGTAAACTTTTAGTTCCATCTCTTGAAAAATCTCATGAACTTAAGATGGATGTACCCCATACAATTTTAAAGCCTATCTATTTAGGGAATTCATCTACACAACCGGTCTTAATATCTTTAGATGCAACTCAATCACAAGAAAAACCTGAATTGAATGATGAACAAGATAAAATTATTGAACTAAGACTTGGAAGAGAATTTGAGGATATATTTCTAAAGAACTTTGAGTTGAGAAAAGAGGATAAGAATATTAAAAGACCATTGGAAGAAATTCCTAGGGAATTAGAAAAACATATTTCCTCAACTAAGATAGATCCTCCATCATTTAATAATTATAAAGGGGAAGAATTGGAAGATAACTTGAATCATAAGAGTGACATAGAAGAATTTGATCTTGAATCTGAATTATTTAAAGAGAATCGATCCAAAATTTGGAAGATATTGAAGTATCTTATAAAGATCCATTTCTTATCAATTTCAAGGATGATATTAATATGCAATTTCAGAAAATCAATAGAAGAATATTGGATCTAGAAGGAAATATGAGGAACAATGATATAAATCCAACTGAAATTAAAGAGCTAAATGAAAAATTAAAATTTAAGGATTACTTAAATGGAATTTTGATCCAGGTGGAATCATATGTCGGGCTAATAACGTTAAACCAAGCGCTTTATGGGAGGCGACCCATAGTTATCAGTGTGTTTTGATTTAGTATGTTTTGAGAGTCATGATTGTTAGTGTTGTATGATGTTTGCTTTATAATGTATTGATAAGTTTGATTGATGATTGGTAGATGTTTAGATTGTTAGTAGTTTGATCTTTGTATGTCTTGAGGGAGGTGATTCCTTAACTTCTTATTATAGTTTCATCTTAATTTGTTACTTCTTTTCAACAACTTTATTTTCATTAGGTAGGAGTCGCGAACCTATTTGATGAATACCATATGGATGATCTTACACTATCTTTATAACTGTTATAGGTGCTTTATTATAAGGATTACATGATGCCTGAGATTGGTGTCCGGAAACCAATTTATTAGGGATAATCTTATCTTTGGGATTATAATCTATGACATCATTTTAAACTACCTAATTTACTAGTGTAGTGATTTCGTTAGAAATTGGAAGTAAATTAGTGAGATGCGATGAGATAAAGGAAGAATTGATCTCATTTATCATTTGTGTTTGCATTTGAATTGTGTGTTTGTGTTTGTGTTTATGTTTATGTTACAACTTTATTTAGGTCTTGAAGAACATTTTTATATTCCCATGCTGATACATGCTATGTTAGTTAGACTTTGGTTTAGTTAATTTCATTCTGACATGATTAGTTTAAATTTACTTTCTGCTGCATATTGTTCTATCCTAATGAATAATTGTAAATGGGTTTTGATAGACATTTGTGGTAGATAGAATTTTTAAACTGTTTTCTTCCTGCTTATATTTTCAATACTAAATGTCACATATGTTAAAAATTAAGTTTGGGGGTAGGAAGAAAAATAAAATTTTAATGTGAAAATACTTCCTTTTAGTGTAATTTTATTACAAGTATATTTTAGGCTAGATTTACTTTATCCTGCAGTCATTTTATCCTGATTATGCATGAATATGAATTTGATAGAATGTTGTAGTAGTAAGTATATTCAATCTTTACTTTTTCTTCCTGCTATATTTTATGAAATTAATTGTAAAATATTTTACAATTTAAGTTTAGGGGGAAGAGAAATATTAACTCTTATTTGTTCTCAATTGTTATATTTTCAAAAAAATTATTAACATAACTTCTGACAATTGTACCTCGCTTGAGATAACTAAAACTTTTTATTTTAGTTGAATATTATGGAAGGATTGGATGAGAGTTTTTAGTAATAAAGGTTAATTTTATAAGGGTAAGATATTTGGTATGAAAGAATTTGATTATAGTTAACTATTTAAAATAAAGAAAACTGTATTTTTTTAAAATGTTAAGAGACTTAAAGTATTGAGTGTTAAGAAGAGATTGTGACTTTATGATGAATAATAGGCTCATACCTAATTATAAAGTAAGGATGTGTTTCAAGTTTGAACTTTAGAAAGAAGAGAGTGAAGTTCAAAATCATTACAGGCTCTCCAGATATAGTAATCCTCATATTAAAAAAAAAGAGAGTGAAAAAAAAGGGATTGAAAATGATCCCGAAAGAAAAGAAAAAAAAAGAAAAAGATTTATGAGGAGAAGCTTGAGGAGATGCCTAATCAAAAATTGGCTTCACTCGAGTCACCCTAAAGGGAGAACTTGATTTTATTTCTGAATTTATAATTAAAATATTAGCCTACATTCTGATGAAGTTTACATGAACTTTTTTTTCACATAATCTTTCAAGGCATTCTTAATGTAACAAATTATGGTTTATCTTGAAATAAATAGAAGACTAGAACCCTTAGACTTGATTGCTGAATATTCTTATACTTGTAGTGTTAACCTGAGTTACTGAATTTCTTTCTAAAAGTCTAACCAATATATTCTTTTGAATGAAAAATTTTAGTGTATTACAGGTGAAAATTACATTGCCTTGAGTTATATTTTTATGTAGTAAAAGTGTTACTTGAGGACAAGTAACAGTTAAGTTTGGGGGTATTTGACACGCCTAAAATATATACACTTTTTGCTATATCATTTTACTCATTTTTTGATGATATTACACTTTAAAGGAAGGTATTTTGTATGTTTTGTGGTTTTAGGTACAAGAAATGGTGATTGGAGCAAAAGGAAGCAAAACGGTGCAATTTAGAGCAAAAACGAGCAAGAAATGAAATTTTGCCCTAACACCTTTCGATAAGTCTTTTATGCTTAATCTATTTTATACTTTTTGCATATTTTTGAATGAGATTACACTTTAAAGAAAGGTTGTTTTTATGTTTATTTTGTAGGGCTATCTCTTACGAACGCAACGCAACTGAAATGGGGCGAAACAGAGCTAAAACGGGGCCAAACGGAGCGAAACGGTGGAGCTGCTCAGAGCCATCTCGCCGACGGCCCGAAAAGCTCACCGACAACGAGCTCGAACTCGCCGACAGTGGCCCGGACAACCACGAACCGACTTTTGGCGGTTTTGGGCCAATATTCGACGTATTTGGACGTTTTTTCGAAGGAGTGCGTAAGGAAACTCTTGGGAATTCGTCCAAACTCTTTAAAAATGGCGAATATAGGTTAGAAAAAGGGAGATTAAGAGAAGATTAGAGAGAAAAAATTGGAGAAAAACTTAGAGGAATGTTTAGGATTCTTAGATTAAGAGTAGAAATGTAGATTTCTACCATTTTGGAGAGATTGGAGAGGAGATTTTTGAGGGCATTTGTAAGGGATTGTACGAGCATTGCATGGATTGACGGGAGACTTTGTGGGAGAGATCTTCCTCTTTCTTTCAAAGGGAAAAAGCTAAGTATTGTTCTTCATTATCTTATGATTTTGTAAACATTTATGTAGTGGATCTACTTTGTTTAAATGAAGTTTCCTTTATGTTTTCTTCGTGCTTTGTGACGTATCTCTCTTACTCTTTCTTCTTCTTTGGAAATAGTGGCATGAGATGATTATGCCATTGTTTTTAATTTACTTTTCTTTTCTAATGAGTAGAATCCATGCTTAGGATTTTGTGATGCATGTTAGAAGTTAATTTAGATATAAATGTGATGGTTTTTACTTGCACTTCATTTACATTGCAATTAAAGCCTGTTGTAATGTTAAAATTCGTTGTGAAAACATACGATCCGAGAGGGCTATGCTTTCTACAACTAAGTACGAACCACATTTAAATTCCATGAATGGTGAAATTCATAGAAGTTGAATGCAAATAAATAGGAAATAATATTAATCGGGCGCGGAATTGGAGATTTTAGAGTGACAGGCTAAAATCCTTAATTCGAATCCTATCGTTTGGGTGTCGAAGTGTAGATGTTAGCCCTCGGGCGAGGGGAACGTGGGAGCTCGAAGTGGCAGCTGGTATCCTCCCGACCTAGCCGCGGATTCGGTAACCAAGCATAGGATTTGTCAATGTTCTTTATGCTCGGACCAAAGGGTAAAGAATAAGATTGCTCCTATTTGGCACATACAATATTAAATGCATCTCAATCCTATACATTATCTATTTCATTACATAAGAATAAGTAGTTTTTAATATCTCAAAATTCTCCAAACCAATTCATCCAAAAAGGGTTATCTTTAGAATTATTATTTGCACTTAGTTATAATTACTATTACATTTAACACTTGCATTTAGGAGTAGTTTTTAGATAAAACACAATTTTAATCGACATTCCAAACTAAGGACTATTAGTAGTAGACTAGAATTTGACTAAAGACCTCTTACTTCACTTCCTCGTGGGATCGATACTAGGGTTTTTAAAGAAAACTCTATATTACTTGAAACGATACGTATACTTGCGTAGTACCCCTAGTGTGTAAAATATTTTCTAATTTTTATATCATTTAAGACATTGCACACTAGCCGCTATTTATAAATCGGGTCAAGTTTTTGGCCATCTTTTGGAAGTTAATTTACTACGTAATTGTGGGTTGGGTCAGTACCCTTGTGGTACAGGGTTGATAGTGAGCACCTCATCCTTCAGCATCGACTTGGTCAGACGAGGAACCATCATTGCTGGCGGTGACCAAAGGATCTCTTCATCGGAGCTGTCTGGTGTATCACCTTGTGAACACCCAGGTTTGTCCACATGGAGGGATTCTTCTACCTTAGAATCTGTGTCAAAGTCGATAAATATCATAACTTTAGGGGTAGGCAGAGTAGGGAGCCTGATGGTTGGCCCCGTTACAAGTGGGGTGCGTGACTCCTTTTTTTCTATCTCCTTGCCTTTGATTAGCCGAGGGCTAGGAGGAGGAGGGGTATGCGAACATCCCACAGATTTAGAAGAAGGTAATGATGTCTTTCTATGAGGAACATAATATTCGGCATCGTCGTACACACCAACTTCATTCACAGAGAATGGATGAACAACACCTAGGATAGAAAACGCTTCTCCTCTGGGCATATATTTGATGCACTGATGGAGGGTTGATGGTACCATTCCATATTCGTGGATCCAGGTTTGTCCTAGCAAGGCTCTGAAGGATGTATTTCCATCAATGACATGAAACTTGGCTTCACTTTTGAATTATCCAAATTGGAGAGGAAGGGTTATGGACCCTAGGGTCTTTTGCCCCTTTTCATTGAAGCCATTCAACATGATCCTATTGAAGCATAATCTTTATGTGCCTGATGAGAGACAATCAAGAGGGCGCACGTGAATGATGTTAACAGAAGCATTAAGATCCACTAGTATGCAGTTCAGAGGTGTGTCATATACTATAGTTGTTATGTACAAAAGGCGATTATGGTCTGCAGTGCCCAACAATAAATCATCCTCAGAAAAGGTGATAATAGCTATATCTTGTGGAAGGTCCCCCTCCCTCATACTCTCCTCAGTGTAATAGGCATGGAAGACTTCAGGCTCTAAAAGAGTTATCACCAAAATTTCCCTCAATTCGAAGGATAGAAGGAGGGCATCATAGATGCTCAGTGATGCCTTCAGATGTGCTAGCACATTATAATCTACCTTGTTAGTAAGATTATTAGCCTCCTTGCTCTGAGCAGGGGCTTCATGGGGTTCATCTATCTCCTGGATGACGATCTCCTTATCTTTCTTAAGTGAGGTAGGATTAGCAACCCTCGGGGGAAGGAGCATGTCGCTCCGCAGACAGATTTCATGGATATCCTCATCAGGGGACCCAGTGGGGTCACATTTAACGGGACAGTCTAGGAAAACGGGCTCTACGGAAGAGTCTTAAGGGAATGGCGTCTCACCAACATCTTCTGAAGAATCGCTCAAGTCGTCATGGATGCGGTAAGCACCATCAAAGGAGGGTAATAGTGGATATTGTTCTTCTCATTCACTAATAGTATATGCGTCAGAACTATGAGAGCTAACTACCAACACAAAAAAATGCTTGGAAATGTCTTTCTTTATTGCTTCATCAGTGGTACAAAATGCTTCAGAGGGAACAGGCTCCTGCTCTGAGCTTATATCATCAGCAAAAAGGAAAGAGAGCACATTAATGTCGCATGTTGTAGCAGAGGTAGTAGCAGAAGTGGCTGAAATAGCTGTGATGACTCTAGTTGATCCTCGTGCATAAGGTTTCTCTAGGTACGGCTCTGGGATCTCTATCTCCCCTACCTAATAGCGGGCTTCAAGACATTTTTTGAAGACATAGCAATCTTCAAGCACATGGCCCAAGTGCCTATGGTATGGGTAGTAATCAAGCTCCTTAGTCTTCTCTGCTTCTTCTGGTTTTAGTGGAGTCAAAAGCTACATGCCCTGTTTGAGGAGGTTATTAAAGATTCTTTTGAGGCAATCTCTTTTCAAGGAGTAAGATTCAGGATTTCTTTTGCTCTAAAGCTTGTCCCTTCCACCTTTGAGAAGAGGGGCAAACTTGCTCGGTGGACAGGATGGGACTTTTTAGCCTACCATCGACTGTCATCAAGGCTAAGCTTTCTTCCATTTTCCTTAAAGGGAGGGCCGAAAAAGGCTTTTGACTCTGTCATCTGATTTTAAAATCAAAGATTTAATACTTTTTGCAGGCTAGCCGCCCTTTCTATCAAGACTTCAAATGTCTTTATGGGTGTGATATTGAGCAAGACAGAGATCGGGCCCTTGATTTTACACATGAAAAGCACGACAACACGCTGCTCCTGAAGGAGTGGCTCGCACTTCATGCTCAAGTTGCACCATCGAATAATGAAATCTATTAAGGACTCATTGTTGTCCTGGTGGGCTAATATTAGGTCATTCAAGGTGACTCGGTGATGTGCGCCAATGAAGCGCTTTACAAATGCGTCTTCTAGTTTGGAGAACGTTCTAAAGGTGCTGTTTGGTAAATCAACATATCATTCAAAAGAAAATCCTCCTAAAGTAGTAATGAAGAGTCAGAGGAGAAAAGCATCATTATTCTCGATGTCGCACGCACAAAACTAAGCTATGTGTTGGCGAGGATTCCCAACCCCATCAAAAGTTTTGAAAAGCAGAGGGACGAACCCTGGTGCATTTGGTATACACTCGTATGCCTCGGGTAGTGTCTACCTTGGTGAACTATGGCCTCTCCCTTCTGAGCTGCTAGGGCGTCTTTGACCTTCACATATGTTAGTTATTGCAGATGCGAGGTAGAAGGTGTTTGCTTGTGGTGATCATCATCAGATGAAGTGGTAGGTACATGCTTCATCGGTTTAGGTTGTACAACGAGCATCACTAAGTGTGTCTCTACCTGTGTTGGGGGTGAGACTGCACCGGACCCAGCCTGCTCGACCTGTAACACAACAATCTACGTAGTGAGGATTATTATCTGACCTTGAAAAAGGGCAATAGTCTCTTTAAGGGAAGGACCACCTGGATCAATCGCGGGGACATTCTGAACCTCTATGGGTCCATGATGGTCAGCCTCCTCAAGATCAAGTGATGGATCATCTATAGATGATCTTTGACCGCAAGTGGTCACTACAAGAATGTGGTGTCTTACCATCTCAAAAGCATGAAACTCCTCTTTAAGTAGATCATCCTCTTCAAGGAGGTGTTCAGGAATATCAGAAAGTCCACCAGACAGATCATCCTCAGGATCGAATTCAGGCTCACCCTTGGAGTTAATCCAAGAAAGCTCCAAGTCGTGATCGATTGGGGGGATAACCTGTCCTGGAATTGGAATAATAGCTTCTGCAACGAGTGGATGAACTACAAGAGGAGCAATGGTGGGAGCTTTTTGGACCCACCTTCTCTTAGGAGGATGATAATTCTTTCTTATGTATGAGTGAGAGGAGTATCGGCGGGGGCATGCCCTAGATCTCGCTCCGCTACCAAAAATAGTAGAAGTATAAATACTGACTCAATATAGGAGAACAGTAAGCAAACAAACCCTTCTTTTTATTTTCATCAACAGAGGGGGGTACGGTAAGAGCTGCAGCCAATGCCGCTATAGAAGTAGTGGTAGAAAGAACTGACCTAAGGTCCGGAATAACCCCATCAAGCTCCATATCTGGAGCCTCTCGGGACTCCTGAATGGGCTCGATGGTCTGTATTGCGGAGCTCAGATACCCTACCTCGTAGTGGACGGACTGGAGGACCCCGGTCTCCTACTACGGTTTCATCGTGGGTGAGGAATAATGGAGAATTTCTTTATAACCTGCTCGGATGTTTCTGATATCCGAGCCAAGAGCTTCTCCCTAGAAACTGGACCCTGTCCTCTCAAAGACGTAATTGCTCCGGCGATTTCCTTAGTTAGAAAATTAGAAGTTGCTTGCCTTTAGATTTGCAGCAACATGTTTCTATTCCTTCAGGCCCTCCTGCTAACTTCTAAATGGGAGTAGCCTCAAAGGGACCCGGAGCGACAGGTGTCAGACCCATAGCAGGGACAACAGTAGTGACAGTAGTTTTGCATGAAGATTCATCTGCCAAAGGCAGGGACAATCGTGAGAACATAGTAGAACGATTTGACAGCTTAGAAAAAACTGAAGGGCGCTGCAGCGCATCGCTATTGGATGCTAGCCTTTTCCTCGCAGGAGAGACAGGCTCGACACGAGCTACTGCAACAATGGTAGCTCGATATGCAAGAATCCCCTTTCGAGGAAGAGGGCACAGAGCAGATGCCTCAACAAGCGTAGGATTACCTATGATAATCCGAATGGGGTGCTTGAAAGAACCAAAGGTAATAGTGCCCTTGGGAGCACTGAAAACACTGAAGAAAAAGGAAACGATGTTTTCCCAAGTAGTAGCAATCTTAACCATCTTTTCGCTTGTCAGGTCTGTCAAGCAGAAAGAGATAATGAAAATAAAAACAGAAAAACGTCAAAGAAAATCAATCAAAGTAAATTACAACGACATTAATGCACGCAAAAAATACAGCGACCGAACTGTCGAGGGTACAAAAAGGGACAGAAGTGCTTCAAGCTACTAGCCATAACAACTGAATTATGGATATGAAGTCCAAGGTCTAACACGACACAACAGTTAGATCTCGACAAGAAAGAAGCTAGGTCACTAAAAGTGTAAACAAAACCCCCTTAAAGGGATAGAGTGCGCTACTCTCAGTGGCTCCACTGAACATGCACATACACCTGACTAGATAACTTCATATATGAGAAGAGGTTGATTCTTCCTCACAGGAGTTGTTGTCCTTACAGATACACTAGGACTCGCAAGAGCAAAACTCCCGTGGAGAAGAGAGAGCCTCATCCCCAGTGGAGTTGCCATTCTATTTTTGTTCATTTTTCTCTCTTTTATTTTAGGAGTTGCCAGCTTGTCGATCATCGTATACTTCCCCCATTCGAATAAATCTCCCTCACAAATCAAATAAAAGATTTGAAGAGGAGAGGAATTGAATAAGAAGGGACATATGACAAAATTACAAATAAGAGAAAACACAAAATGTGGAGAGCCTACATGCGGTAAATCTCATAATGATATGTTAAGAGTGTTCACCCAAACAAGATCAGGCCAAAAAACACCTTAAACCAATATCCACGAAAGAATATCTATGTAAACTACTAAAAACCAGAGAGTCAGGTGTAGGTGCCTGTTCTGGGGTCAAGAAAGCTCCTAAGGGGATGTATCCCACTTAGTTAATTACATCTTGGGGTGTACCCAAGAATACTCTTGATCTAAGGGGGTTTTTCTTACTCAGTAGTGCCAACTAGCACAGGGCTACAAAATGAGGTTCTTTCACAGCGGGATGCTCCGAAGCTTTCAAAGTTCCCACTAGACCATGGGGTGGAGAATGAATCTCTCACGATCCCCACGAGGATAACAAAATTATTGGCATACGGAGCCTGCGACATAACCATATCATCCCGACAGAGAATATTGATACGTCAAAGCAAATTCGGGCCATAAGGGCAGAGGATGAATCGTCGTATCCCAAATGGGCGGCAGCTCATCGGTATTGGGCCGTCGAGATGATGTCAATGATGATAAAGGAGTGAAACGACTCAACATGGGTAGTCAAAGGGAGGGAAAGAGTTGTCCTAAAAGGTAGAGGTAGATAGGTCGAGATACCACAGACCAATCATTCCAAGCCACTAGGACTCTAAGTCTACCCGGTTGTGAAGGTAGTCGACCCAACAAGTCCTGAGATTTTCGGTCAGTAATTCATGAATTAGGGCCTCCATGGGAGACATCGGTAGCCCCACGGTCAGAAGAAAGAAACCCTATCCTATGATTATAAGCTAGAGCTCCAAGAGGTGGGTCATACACCTACCAAAATGGCGAGGATTCCACAGGAAGGAAAGAGGAGAGGAGGTTCAGCTACAAAGTTGCAAACGCTCCAACAAGAGGACTTATACCCCATCTGGGTCGGGGAGCCTTCTAACATCCTAAGTACACTAGACAACTGCCTAATCAAAATTATGTTGGGCCAGTCGGATTGAAAAAGCACGGGGCTTCTCCTCGGGACATGCAAGAAAATGATGCAATTATCTATCACGATCCTAAGTGTGGAAGCCCTATTAAATACGACTTGGCTGATAGCCATGCAATACAGTCCGTTTTAAAACCGGCCCGAAGGCCATGCAGGAAAGTAAATGCAGATTTTTAAAATCTTAAATATTTTAATCCAAAATTTTAACTTATCTTAAATGTTTTATTAGGTTCTTTAAAGGTAGAAAGAAATAGTATAAAGCGCTCCCAAAACAATAATAATAATAATAATAAACGCTCCAAACATGAAAGTCATGCAAGAAAAACAAGAAAGCACTCCAAAAGAATAAATAAAAGAGGTCAAATGTGACCCGATTTTTGTATTTCCAAATACAAGAATTTGTTACCACTGCTAGAAAATTTAATTTCTGGCAAAGGCGTGAAACACTTGACCAGGAATAACTTGCTATATAGATGTGTAATTTACGGCAATAGCATTAAATAAAACTTGATTGTTACTGAATGCTAGGTCGTTAGTGATTAATACTTTTTTTAAAATATATGTTTATATAGTAAAATATAATTTTAAAGGAAAATATTTTATATACTTTTTGGGTACTACGTAAGTATACGTATCGTTTCAAGTAATATAGGGCTTTGAAACAAAGACCTCAGTATCGATCCCACGGGGAAAAAATATGGTAATAAATTTTTAAATATTGTATTTCAAAATCTTTTTGGTATTTTAATCTAACTATAAATTACTTTTAATTTACTAGATGCAGGTAAAGTAAAAAATAATAAGAAAATGATTTTGTGAAAACAATATGAAACAAACAACTTTCTTCCTTTCAATTAATCCAAGATTTTTAAGATAATTTAATATTCATTGGAGAATCTAAATTATGGTATTGTGCCAAATAGAAGCATTCATATTCTTTACCCTTTGATCCAGGCACAAAGAACATTGGCTAATCTACAGATCAGGTCCAGATGCATTGTTAGTAGAATGGGTTAATCTAGACTCACACTACTAGATGTCCAAGGGTGGCTATGGTCGGCCCTACTA
The DNA here is from genome assembly GCA_022702705.1 of Papilionanthe hookeriana x Papilionanthe teres. Classification (NCBI taxonomy): domain Eukaryota; kingdom Viridiplantae; phylum Streptophyta; class Magnoliopsida; order Asparagales; family Orchidaceae; genus Papilionanthe; species Papilionanthe hookeriana x Papilionanthe teres. The sequence continues at coordinate 119,857,915 of CM040425.1, forward strand.
GTGACCATTTTCTTATCTATAAATCAAATTATAAGAATTTAGTCTGTCACTCTAAAAAATTATCAATTCTATGCCCTTTTAATTCAAGTGAAGCCAATTTTTTATTAGGCATTTCCTCAAGCTTCTCCTCTCTTCTTTTTTTCTCTTTTTTTTGTTTATAGAGAGGATTACTATATCTGGATAGCCTGTTAATGATTTTGAACTTCACTATCCTTAACTTATATTTTCAAAACTTATACATTTCCACTTAATTATTATAACATGAATAAAAATTCAAAAAGATTTTCAATGTTTTCTTTTTTCAAGTGATAATTTTTTATTACTTAATACTACTAAAATTCCATTATTTCTACCATGAATAGAAAAATTTCTTAATCTTATTCCTCTTTAAGTTAAATATTTTTATTCTTAAAATCAATCAATTTTTTTAAAATTTTGGTTAAGTTCACTAAATTGTTTATAATTTCAAAAATAAAAGTGATCTTAAATAGATTCTTCATTCCTTAAGTTATGTTAAAAAGTTTTTATTTTAAGAAAATATTAGCTCTTTAAGGACAAATAAAATTTAAATTTGAATGTATTTTCCCTTCCCCCAAACTTAAGTTTTGGTATACTATGAAAATTTGAAAGTATGAGAGAAAGAAAATCATAATTTTAAAAAGGAAATTTTTATAAGTATATAAAAACTATCTTAAAAAGAAAAAATTACTTCTACTCATGCTTTTTTGAATAATAAAGATAAAATTGAAGCAGGTATAAAAACTAAGCAGGCTAATTTTTATGATTATACTAAATTTAAAACAAAATAAAAGCAGGGCAAAATTACTAATTACTAAACAGTAGACTGAAACAAACATATAATAAATTAACTCTAATCTCAGTCTCAAACACAATATACTAAGAATATTCTAACAACAGAATCTTAACACTAATCAATCCATACAGGTACTTAAACAAATCAACATACATCAAACATCAAACAAACCAACAAACCAAACAAAACAAACTAACAACAAAGTAGCACAACATAGAGATCTATCAACTTCTAGTCACTGGTTGTAGCCTCATCATCATCATCATCGTCACCAAAGGAAAACTCAACATTCTTAGGATCAACAAATGGTGTGAAACTAGGAAAAGTAGGAAACTAACATCATGCTCACCCTTCAGAAATCTGACGAGTGCTTCATTATACTCAGCATCATAGCTACTCTTCCTCTGGGTATAATCAGATAAATGATCAAGTTTCCTATCAATAGTATCAACCCTGTAGTGAGTTTGAAATAACTCCTGCTGCTGCTCTATAAATTGATCATGCATTGACTCCCAGAAACTCGATGATGGCTCAGCAGAAGTAGAAGGTCGGGAAGTAGAAGGTCTACCTGGAGTGGGTGCAGAAGAAGAAGGAACAGTCGATTTCTTCCCTCGAAGACGATCATATATGTTAATGCTCTCCTGACCAATCGGCTTAGTAGTCTTTAACCTTTCCTCTGAAATATCTGCAGTGACTCCATTGCTAATACATAATGAATAAATCAGAGATGGGAATCCCAGTCCAACAGAAGTGCTGGATCTCGCAATAGAGTCCACAGAATCATAAATAATATTGCCGACATCAATAGGCTTCCTTTCCTGAATGCAGTAGTTTAAGATCGCTCGATCTCTAGTCACTTCACTCAGGTGGTTTGAAGGTAACAATCTTGCAAAAATAAAATAGTGCCATGCTTTAGAAATACCATTTAACTTGGAAAATTTGAAGTTTACCCTTTTTTCGTTACTGATCTTCCAAGATCCAGTATCGTCAGTCAAATAAGCAATTATCATATCCAAATCTCCCTCAGATGGAGATAATCCAGAATAGTAGCACTCTATAGTCTGTGGCAGGCCATAAAATACATTGATTCTTTCAGGAGTAAATCCTACTCCGACACCTCTGACAAAAACTTCATAATCTTCGGCATCCAGAAAATTCGTATAAAACTCTCGAACTATAGGGATAACAGCAACATCAGTGAAATAACAGAATCGTTGTTAGTTGTGTGCGACAATAGTGTTTTCAATCATCTCCCCAGGATGATAGAAACTTCGTTCTGAAATGAACTTCCTCGACGTCGCAAATTCATGGAATCGAAAATGCCCAGCCGCAATAGAAAATTTGCTGCTATCGAAGTTATCTCGTGCCTTCCCGCGTTTAGATTTAGGAGCCATCTAAACGTGAAAGAAAACAAGAACAAATTTAGGAATAAAAAATTTAAACTCTTTTTAAGTTTAGAAAACCTAAAATAAGTTTAAAAATCTAAAGAAATCACTAAAAATCAAATTTTTTTTTCAAAATTTCGGTTCTTAGCAAAACCTAGGGAAATCTATGGTGAAAATCGAAAATAAATGGTTTAAAGTGTAGATCTGACCTTGAGACGAAGAAATCGAGTGGTTTCGCGCTCAAATCCTTGATGTTTTGACCTCAAAATGGATTCTAAAAGTTGATTTTCGCAAAAAATGGAGGAAGAAGAAGGCTTAGGCGTCGATAATGGCTTTTGGGGGTATTTAAGGAATTTTTCAGGTACAGGCCGAACAGACGCTTAGGCGCCGAATTCTGGCGCCTAGGCGCCAGACTCGCCTTTCACAAAAAATTATTTTTAAATTTAATTTTCCACCAAAATTCATAAATTCAACTTCCAATTACTCACATTTAGAGTAGGGCTTCAGTTTCTAACTTGCAAAACATTTTCTAAAAATTTTAAAAATTAAATATTAAATCCACCAATCAAACGTAAAGTTTAAATCAAACTTCACTAAATTCCATTTATAATCTTCAATATTGGCTCAATATATTCCAGATAAGTATCATACTTGATTCAAGTTCCTAATACACAATCAAACACAACAATTTCTAAGCAAGAACAACACACATTGAACATAAAAGCAAATACACAAACAAACACAAGCGATTCACTACATCGATACAACGACTCAACAAACCAGATAATAACGATCTCATTATCAGAATACTCTAATCTTCCCAAGGGAAATTATGTATTTCACTTAGAAAGAACATTAACGCTCTCGGGAAATCAGTAGCCATCTTTTCATCAATCCACTTGTTCTTCGCATACATTTCAACTTGAGCATCTTGATAAGCCGCAAAATGATCAAATTAAAGTTTCATCTACCATTCTAGATGTTCAATCTGATGAAACATCTCATGAAGGCGATCTCCAATGCTTTTAAACTCTGCTTCAAACTTATCTAAGTGACTAGAAATTTTCTCTAAACTTACTGCGATGAAACCATTGAAGTAGGGTTGAGGATCCTTTGAGACCTTGTCCCTAACCTCTTCTCCATGATTTCTTCCTTCCATTTCTTCAAAAATTTCTCAAATCTCTCAAGAATGAAGTGTAATGGATGTAACGTTGATTACTTGATGGTTAGGGATGAAGATGGGTTGATTTAAAGGTGAAAATCGTGTGAAAAACTGAAAATTTTTTGTTTTTGCACGACCCAGTAACTGTGGCGCTTAGGCGCCAAATCTGGCGTATAGGCGCCGGACCTATTGATACACAGTTTAACTCGGGCGCTTAGGCACCGAATCTTGGCACCTAGGCGCCGGAACTATGTTCAACTCCATTTCGCCTAATCGTCAAATTTCAAAGTTTCGTTCTCCAAGATAGGTAAATTATACTGGTTAGAGTAATATAGACTCAATAACATAAATTGTAAGCCATCATAATGAAGGTTAACTTGATCTCCTTTTTACTCATATTTAGAATAGAGTGATCCAATTTCTAAATCTTACATACTTCAAAATAATCTTCAGCTTAAGTCAACAAAGACTTATAAGCATCAAATTTTTCTAAAGTAATTTAAAATTAGTCAAGATCGAGGCATAACCTTACATTAAAAACATAAAAACACTCAAAACAAAAGATAATTATGGGTTGCCTCCCACAAAGCGCTTGGTTTAATGTCGTCAGCCCGACTTAAGTAAATCTTTAATCAGGTTGACTCAATTCATAAGCCTTTTTATAAATCATTCTAATATCTCCCAAATAAGGCTTCAATCTTAATCCATTTACTTTAAAAAATCTTCCTGTTTTAGGGTCTTTAATATCCACAGCTCCATAATGGTATACTTTCTCAATTATATAGGGTACAATCCATTTAGATCTTAATTTTCCAGGGAAAAGTTTTAAACAAGAATTAAACAGTAATACTTCTTGTCCAGGCTCAAAAATATTTCCTGAAATTTTCTTATCATGTAACATCTTCATTTTCTCTTTATAAATCCTTGCATTTTCATATGATTCATTTCTTATCTCTTCCATCTCATTCAATTGCAATAATCACTTTCCTCCTGCTTCATTCAAATTAAAATTAAACTCATTTATCACCCAATAAGCTTTATGTTCAAGTTCAACAGGTAAGTGACAATGTTTACCATAAATTAACTGGTAAGGTGACATTCCGATTGGTGTCTTATAAGCTGTTCTATAAGCCCATAATGTAGAATCAAGTCTATCAACCCAATAAGTTCTTTTAGGATTAACAATCTTCTCTAAAATTCTTTTAATTTCTCTTTTTGATACTTCAACCATTCCACTTGTTTGTAGGTGATAAGCAGTTGCAATTCTATGTTTGATTCCAAATTTTTGTAGTAATGATTGAATTCTTACATTCCTGAAATGACTTCCACCATCAATGATAATTACCTTGGGCATTCCAAATCTTGAAAATATTACTTTCTTTAAGAATTTAGAAACACTTTTAGAATCATAGTTTGGTAAAGCAACAGCTTCAATCCACTTTGAAACATAATCAACTGCTAATAAAATATAAATTTTTCCAAATGATGGAACAAATGGTCCCATAAAGTCTAAACCCCATATATCAAAAATTTCAACTTCTAATATATAGTTTAAAGGCATTTCATCCTTCTTAGATATATTTCCCATCCTTTGACATTGATTACATGTTTTCACATAATGTCTCACATCTTTAAATAAGGTCGGCCAATAAAATCCAAAATTTAAAATTTAAAATGCAGTTTTATCTATGCCAAAGTGTCCTCCAAAATCGGAATCATGACATTTTTGAATAATAGCAAAAGTTTCCTCATAAAGTACACATCTTCAAATTTTAGAATCTTTTCCAATTTTAAATAAATGAGGATCTTCCCAAATATAAGATTTAGCATCATATTTAAATTTCTTAATAAATTTGTTATCCAATTCATAAGGCAAAATATTTCTAACTAAATAGTTAACAATATCAGCATACCAAGGTGTTTTGCATCCTTGAATAACATATAAAGATTCATCAGGAAATTTCTCATTTATATTTTCTTCTGAAATAATATTATTTTTAATTCTAGACAAATGATCAGCAATTTGGTTTTCAGTTCCTTTTCTATCTACTATTTGAAAATCAAATTCTTGTAGAAGTAAAACCCATCTTATCAGTCTAGGTTTAAAATCCTTCTTAGATATTAGATATTTAATAGCAGAATGATCAGTATGAACTATGCATTTAGTACCAAGAAGATAAGGTCTAAATTTATCAAAGGCATATACTATAGCTAGAAGCTCCTTCTCAGTGGTAGTGTAATTTCTTTGTGTTTCAGTGAGAGTTTTACTAGCATAATATACAACTTTGAAAACCTTCTCATATTTTTGTCCTAATACAGCTCCAATTGCAAAATCACTTGCATCACACATTAATTCAAAAGATTTATTCTAATTAGGAGCAACAATGATAGGTGTAGTTATTAGTTTTTCTTTTAGAATATTAAAAGAATTAATACATTCTCTATTAAATTCAAATTTCACATCTTTTTCCAATAATTGACAAAGAGGTTTAGCAATTTTAGAAAAATCCTTTATGTATCTTCTATAAAATCCACCATGACCTAAAAAACTTCTCACATCAGTAACAGTGGTAGGTGGTTGCAATTTAGCAATAATTTTCACTTTTACTTGATCCACTTCCATCCCTTTTTGTGAAACTTTGTGACCAAGTACAATGCCTTCTGTAACCATGAATTGACATTTTTCCCAGTTAAGAACTAAGTTTGTTTCTTCACATCTTTTCAGAACTTTGGAAATGTTTTCAAACAAGATTCAAAAGAAGTTCCAAAAACTGAAAAATCGTCCATGAATATTTCAATTCCTTTATCAATCAAATCACAAAATATTGACATCATACATCTTTGAAAAGTTGCAGGTGCATTACATAAACCAAAAGTATTCTTCTAAAAGCAAAGGTTCCTGTTAACCTCATTTTTGATGAGCTCTTTTCTCTTCTCTCTCCTTAGTACTTAGGATCTAGCCTTAGGCTTTCCCTTTGACTATCTTAGAGGACTAGAAATGGAACCCACCATTTAGAAATTCAAAACACCTCTTAAAATCCCTTCAAACCCCATAAGTTTGATTGTAAACCCCTGAGTCACTTGGAGGGTTAAGATCAAATGTGGAGGTTTAAAGGATGAGTTCCCTATAGGACTCTTTGGCCTTAGGACTACCTTGGGTAGCCTGGACTGGTGAGGGTTGACCTGCACACATTACACTTTCACACACATTCCAAATCCTAAAAACATTCATACCTAGCTTGACTCCCTGACTCCTGTAGGTAATTCATATGGATGGACCTTAACCCCCAGGCCCTTGGCTAAGAGGGTTAGGAACAACATAGTGAATGCCTCAAATGAGTCCTCTCATGGCTCTTACGAGCTTGATATGGCTTCCCGGCTCAACCAAAGTGATTCCACTCTACTCAAACTTGATCAATCTTCTTTTTTTCAAAATTTCAATTTTTGACCCCCGGGGCCCTACACCCACTAAACCTACCAAATACCCTTGAAACTACCCAAAATTTGCAAAAATTGCCTAAATTACCCAAAATTCCTCAAAACCAATCCTAAACATTTCCCCCCACTCAAGTTGATCATCCATGGCCAAATATACCAAAAATTCCAAAAATACCCCCCAATACCCTCCAAATACCCAAAATGCCCTTTTTAACCAAAAAAATCCATAAATTTCAAAAATTCCGAGAAAATTCAAAAAAATCCCAAATATTCCCAATTTCATTTTGTTCAACTACACCATAGGTAAATTTTGTCAATTTAACCCACTTTTACCAAAACCCCCAATTTGACCCATTCTTACCCAAGTGAACCCAATGTCCCACTAAACCTAACATTTATTTGGCATGATCTTTTACGAAACTTTCATCTAAAAGTCCATTTTAAAATCTAAAAAACTCACTTTCTTAAACCTTTTTAAAATCCCACTTCCAACAAATTCAAAAGCCCAAATTTCATTCCAAAGCCCACATGAAATTTTCCCTCATCATTCCCTATGATTTAAATCACCCCTAAGTTTCAAAATCATCATTAAACCATTCCATATCAAGCTTCATCCAAATTTCCACCAAAATGCCAAAATTCATAAAATCCCCTTTCATGAAATTGACCAAATCTTTTCCCAAGCCAAATGAAGCCATGGAGCCATGCATAAGCCATATGCAAGCCATGGGAGTCACTTTACACCTCACCATGTCATTTATGGCAAGTGGAGGGGGCCTCATTCTTAATCCTTCATTAAGCCTTTTAACCATACTCATGTCACACTCTAAACCAAGCTTAGCTACCTCACCATGGAAAGAGAACTCACCACTCTCTTTTGGCTGAACCAAATGATTCCTCCCAGCCCAAAGTCAAGCCTTGGGGAGGTGCACCTAGCCTAAACCATGCCTTGGACCAAAATGAGCCCAAAATACACTCTCCCCCATTCCACTTAAATCAAACATCTTTACACATGGCAACAGCCAATTGAGTTCACAAACATCAAGCCCTGACCTCCCTGACCCTGATGGTTACCTAACCCTGCCAGCCAGCCACCATAGTCGCCGGAAAAGGCCATGGCCGAGAGCTCCATGTGCGCCAAATTTTTCAATTCTTCTTTGCTGAGTTATCCCAGTCCAATTGAACACCATGGCTGTTCTTCTCTTGCATAGAGCAGCTGATCCCAAGCATCAAACCCCCCTGGGAGGCCCTCCAGCCATGTCTATTTAAACCCACCACCCTCTCGGCCAAACAAGGTGATGAACCAGACCTAAACAAAACTCTACCAAAATTTCTCCAGGACCTTCTCCTCACTTAGAGCAATTGATCCCCACTGCTCTCCAGCCCTAAACCCCATTGATTGAGCTCAATTTTGGAGCTCAATTCTCAGCCCAGAACCAGGACATCTCTAAAACCTCCACCAAATCCAAATTAAACTCACCAACACCTGCACAGGACCAAGAAAAGGAGTTCCCCAGTGAAAGCCCCCTCTCCAGGCCACCCATTTGCTCCAGCCTCCAAGCTTTGAAATCAGCTGTGGAAACTTTCATACCTAGACAAGTCCCTAGAGCCAGAGACTTCATCTGGAGCTTCCTTGGGTGCAATCGAAGGTGACACAACTCTCTGATTGAAGCTACACTTCTCATAGCAAAGGTATGGATCATTCCTTCCTCCCGAGCTTCCAGTGATTCTCCATTTTGTTTTACTTAATTTAATAGCATGTAAACTGTATGGATGTGTTCGTCTCTTTAAGACGAATCCATAGAGCATAAGAACACGAAAATCCATTGAGAAATGAGAGAGTTCTTAGGGTTTTAGTGTGGACGGTCACGGGTGCACACCAGTCGTAGACGATGACCAGGCGCCGTTCGATCGAGCATATATCGTGTGAACGGTTCAGATTGCGCTGGACCAGAGAATGTTACATGAACCGCGGGCCCCTGGAGCGCTGAGTTAGATGATGGCAGTGAATGGGAGCGCGACGCGTGGGCTTTCGGAGCTGCAGAGGTTGGCGCGGCGCCGCGTGGATAAGTAAAAAAATATGGAATTTTTTATTTATTTAAATACCCATAACTTAGAAAATCCATATCTTTGTGTAGAAAAACCATAAAAATAAACTAAAAATACCCACTTGCTCAGTAAACAGAGGAGAATAATGTGGAAAAAATCAAGTTATTTTGATGAGTATTTTATTTTTAATTAATTATTTACTTATTTTAGTATTTTGATTCTTCACTTGCATAGACAATTCACCATGGCATGAGACCATAGGGCTTTTGAAGCCTCTGATCTTGGAAACATTCACTGAATTTTTCAAGGTTAGAGGCCATCTCTATAGAAAGTTATGTATTTTTCAAGTTTAGGTCACTATTTTTGGTATTTTAATTCCAATAATTAACATGTTGTTCAATAAATTCCAAAAAAATTTGAGAAAGTTTCTTAGGACCAGCGGACCCTAGGATAATTATATCTTGGGTTAATTCATTAAGAATAATCCTAATTGGCCTGATTACTCAAAATTGAACTTTAATTAATTAGGGTTAACCACACATTAAAATAACTTGAAAATAATTCTCCACTGATCTTTGGGATCAGAGGGACCTCACATAAAAATTTGAAGTCAATTGGAAATGTTTAGCCCCACTAAATGGATTAATTAAGCCACATGATCAAAATTAAACTTAAAAAATTAATAACTTCAAAAATACATTTCAAAAATTCACCAAATTGGTTTTGTTGGCTCTCTGATATCAGAGGAGTCTATAAAAATTAAAATTAAAATTTTCTAAAATTTTTCATTTTTAATGGTATTATAATATTTAAATAATTAAAAGATAATAAAAATCACAAAAATAATAAAAATCATAAAAATATCACATTTTAACTCCTAATCACTTAGGAATAAATCAAATATTTTTTCCAAGTCTCTAAGTTAAGATATTGAATTTTAAATGCTTAAAACAATTTTTAATATTTAAAAATGTATTTTCCAACCTTTTCACTAAATTAATTCCAATAAATCAAAGAAAAATTAGAAAATTGTAAAATTTGTTTTTCTGAACTCCTTGAGGTCAAAGAGATTTAATAAAAATATAAAACCCATTTTTCAACTTTAATTTTATTTTATAATTGATTAATACTCTAAAATTCAAAATAATTATAATAAATAAAATATAATTTAAAAAATCCCCAAAATTGGTCCAAGTGGTCCTCTGGTCATTAGGAACATTCCATCATTTTCTTAAGGACAGAAACCTTTCCTTGGTCATGTTGTTGAATTTCCAATGAAAATCCTTATTTTTCACTAAAAATAATTATATAAATAAATTAAATTCAGAAAAATCAAATTTTCTCCTCTAATGTCTTAATTGACATATGAGTGAAGTGACATAAAAATTTCAAGTTCATTTGAATTCAATTTAGTGAGTTATGAAATTAATAAGCCTAAAGGGGCATAAAGGTAATTAAAGAATTTAAACCCCTTTATTAAAATTTTAGGTTTAATTAAAATGGAGGGTAAAATATTTGATTCTATCTTTCTTGGATGATTAAAACTTTGGGAAATTAAAAGGGTAGGAACCCATTAATCACTTTTAATAAACTAAAAAATGACACTTTAATTATTTAAATAATTTAAATTTTGAAAAATTAATGAAAATTTGAATTATTAAAAATAGGGATATAACTTGAGAGGATATTAATTCTTTAATAAAAAAATCCCTAAATAAATCACTTCAATAATATTTAACTCTTAATTAAGATAAAAACATAATAACCCTTAAATTAAAGGAAAGCTCAAAATATTAAGTGGTATAACAATTAAATTAAGTTTAAATTAAATTAAATTAAATTAAGTAAAAATTAAATTAAAATTAAAATTAAATTAAATTAACATTATAACAATTAAATTAAACTAAATTTAAAATCTTGAAATTAAATTAAATTAAGTTAAATTCAATTAAATTAACATCATTCGATAATAAAAGTAAAACAAGTTTAAAATATTAAGATCACTTAATGTATAAAGATTTAAACCAAAAAATAATTTGAACATTATTCCAAACTTAAAATTATTAATTAAAACCTCATAATTAAACTAAATCACTTTAAATCATTAACTTAAACTTCAATTAAGAATGGTTAAATTCTTTAACAAACTAACTTGCCCCTAAAGGATTTAACTATTATAACTCTTAAACGAAGTATTAAGTGAGATGTCACCTTACTTATAGGATAATCAAACATCCTAATTCACTGAGCAAGAATGAAATTCTAAACTGAATTCTTGATGATTAATTCATCTGTGCAACTAAATTTACTTGGACTCAAAATAATCTCGGAAGTATTGAAAAGATGTTTAGGACCCGTCCTAAACACTTCCTCAATATGATGAGATGTTTTAAAAGAACAATTGAATTTAATTGTTCTTTGATGAAGAAAATTATTCTTAAACAAAACACAAGAACCTAGACGTCATAGGAGATGACTAGTTATAGGATTAGGACTTTGGTAGACAACCAAAACCTTCCCTTAACTTTACCTAGGTACTTGTTATAAATATTTAAATGCCTTAACATGTGTTTTAAGTGCAGCTTAAGATGACGGGAAGACCCTCCAGGTACGCTTTTATTTTATTGTAATTTACTTTATTGCAATTTACTTACATGCACTGTACTTTACTTTTCTTGCATGTTAAACAAAACTGTTGCATGAAAACCAAAACCTTTAGGATAGTCCCCAAAACTGAAACCAAAACTAAATTAAAAGTCACCACAAGATAAAATTCACCACCATAACATTCCAAAATATAAAACAACTCAAAATTTAATCACAAATAGAACAACAAAACTACAATTGCAACTAAATTAAAACGTCTCGTTGAATGATCAGGAATACCTCTGATGATGTAACCCACATGTTGCTAACGGGATTTCCCACGGTCTAAATGAAAGTTTGGAACTCATTCGGTTGAGTTTAGCAAATTCATCTGGACTAAGTGAATTCGATGAAAATAACGGTGCCGGGATGACGGAACCGTGGGATCTTAATTGGTTCTGCTTAAACAACTTTAAGATTTGTTTTAATTAAAATATTAAAAAATTTGGACTTTAAGATTTCTAAACCAAAACACTTTTCTCATCCCCTGATTTTCACTTTCCAAAACCAAACCTCTGCAACAACAAGGAGCTTGGAGATAAAGGGCAGTACGGCTATCGTCAACAGCAAAACTCGTGTCTACTTCAACAAAACCTTTCTTATAACTAAATAACCAAGCCATAGGACTTCGAGGTAGTTTTCCTAGTGCAACATAAATCTTCAACTCTTTGTTAGGCATTTGCATGATCATGTCATGTAAATTAAGCCCTAACCGGTCTTAGGACTCCGAGGTAGTCGTTTGGTACGACATAAACCCTCACATCTTCGAGGCTATTCGTATGATTATGTCATACAAATATAAGTCCTAATTAATTAAAATTGGCAAGATTGAAACATTAAGTAAATTCCTAAATCTAAGCCAAACAATAGGATAGTTTGGGAAGTTGCCAAGATTCTTCTTGGATCCTCAGCTTCTCCTACTTCTCCTCCTTTGGACTCTTAAAATAAATGTTCCAAATTTGAGCTAATCCTTACTGAAATATCCAAAATCCAATTCTTTGAAAACCTTAAACTTTGAAATTCTTGAAAGCAAAACCACTGATCATTATCGAGAGTTTTCTTGAATGATTCCCATCATTTAAGATGTAATTAACTATAGGGGCTTGCCCTTATAGGGAACTTTAAGAACACAGGTAATATAAACCCTGTTTAATTTATTTGTATTAAGCAGGGGAACCTGTCGGCTTATAAAATTGGTTCGTAGACCAAACGGATGTCACAAATATTCTAGTTTATTTAATCGAGTCCCATCATCAAGAAGTGTGTCTATTCCTCGGGATAGATACACGGTTTTTGATGCGGTGTTCGTTTATGTAAACTATTTGGGATGTGAGATCGGTTTGATTTCATATCTTAAAATTTTCAAACATAAAGTTATTTTCAAAATCAAATACTACTTTCTAAATTATATATATATATTTAAATTAAATTTAAAATTTAAAATTCGCCGACAAATTCTGTAGGCGACCACTTTTTAAAATTAAACTTACAACCTAAAAATATGTCGACAGCTTCTGGCGACTCCGCTGGGGACTAGTTCCTCTCTCCATTTTGATTAGATGGTTTTGCTTTCATAAATCGATAGTGAGTCTATATCCCTAGTGGACCAAAACTATCATTCTTCCGTTCGCATACCACGTTCATTTCTATCTTGAATGCGTATAGTCAACTTCTCTTGGATTTAGGAGCCACTGTTTAGACACCCCTAAACAGAGAGGTTCTGAAATCCTTTTAACTCTTTTTCTGAGGTGGGGTGGACCCCCAATAGGTGTTAGTTTAGGAGCGGTCCTTCGGGTTGAGAGGTTTTATGAGACTTTCTCTTCCTTTCCAATTCTTAATCAGGTCCTTTACCTTTTCTATGCCTTTAATCATTTCATTCTTAACAAACAAGTCTTCTAATAAATAACCCTTTAAAAAAACTCTTTTAAATCATAAATACATTAAGATAAATGAGAATGTGTTCGGACTCTTTCTTTTTCGTCCTAAGTTTTGCGACAAAAGGAAGCATAATTTGGGACTAATACTCAGAATCTACCCTGCAGAAAATGATTGCGCCAAAGTTAATTTTCTCCTTCACCAATGGAATGGACTTTGTCGTCTATAAGGATGAGCTGCCTGACAATGGGATCATCCGTTTTGGACAAGGATTCGACAACACAGATATCAAATTCGCCGACATCACTCTCTTCGTACTAATGGACAAAGTGTCAGAAATTGAAGAGCCTGTAATTGAGTTCAACTTGAATTCGGCTTAAGAATTCCCTCCCCTGCAAAGGGTTCCAGTTGAAAGAAGTACTGCTATTCGTAGGAGGACTGTTGTCTCTACCCCCACCGGTCTAGTTATCTCTGCACCTACCACGGCTTCTGCCAAACTAAAGGGGAAGGAAATCCAAGTCTGTGATGAGCCTGTCACCGTGGAGGGTATAGATTTTGCTACAATACCATCTGTTTTAGAGATTGGGTCCAGTGCAAGAGTTGCACCCCTAACTCGGACTCAAAGAAGAAATAGAAGCAGAAAGATAGCCAGGATTGAGAAGCCAAAGCAGATGAAGTTGCTTTTCTAGAAGAACTGCCTCAGTATATACCTCTGTTAGAAGGGAGTAGGTTTCACCCCCTCTCTGCTGCATCGGATGAGGAAGATGTCCGAAGGATTGCCGCTACACTACCCCAACCTGCATACTATAGTAACTACAAAAGAAAAAGGGTTAAGACTACGCCATTTGCTCTGCTGCAAGCCGTGATAGAAAAATTGGCAAAGAAAGAAAGATGCCCCATGTCAGAAATCCTAAAAAGAATCGGACGAGTGCCAGTTAGATCCCGCCTCAGACCGCAAATAGAGCCTTTCACTGCCATAGAGAAACCAAGGAAGAAAATAAGAGCTAGTTCACCTCTTGTTGTATCGGGCCATCATATTAGGGAGGACACCACCTACCAACATATAGCCGACAGACCGTCCGGTCCTAGGCCTTCTGCTGCAAGAAGGATGGTGTGGCGACCTATTATTACCTAGCTGAGACCAACACAACGGCCTGAGAAGAAAAGTCTCGTCAAGCCTGAATCAGAAGGAAGTACTTCTGCGATAAAAGAAACTCCCGAAAAAGAAGTTCAATAGTCGTCACATGACAACCACGAGACCGTCTGGAATAGACCCCTCGAGGATGCTATAGGAAAGCTAATGACAGATATCCGCCGGTTGGCGAAAGAAAGAGGAGAAAAATTGGAAGAAGAAGTTGATTCATCAGAGTTCATGGATGAGGAGTATGCTTAGGACAACATGGTTGAAACACGAGCATCGTCAGCCTCACAGGGTGCTCCTGCAGCTGCGAAAAGAGATGAACCAGAAGTGATGAGAGCACAGCTTCGGGAAAGAGATGACACAATTTCCCAGATGGCAAGGAGGATGGAAGAGATGGCTGCTGCTTTAGCCACTCTCCAAAGTCAGGTGCAACCTCAGAAAGAAACACCTCCAAAGATCATCCATATTGCAGATGGAGGAAAAGAGATTGCATCCGTCAACAGAGACGAGCCACCAAAGAAGGATTCTGTAGAGAGCATGATTCCCGAAAAGGACATTAAAAACATGGTAGAACAGTAGGTGCGAGAAGCCCTAACACAATCTAAGAGTGGAGCATCTATTCAGACGGGTAGACCTTACCCCGAAGAGTTTGATGCAGTCTAATACCCGAAAGGCTTTGTACCACCTCTATTTAAGACTTTTGATGGAACGGGAAACCCCCGGCAGCATGTCGCACATTTTCGTGCTAATTACTGCAATGTCGGTGGGAGTGACGCTTTACTCTTTTGTTAGTTCGTCAGCAGTTTGTCAGGGATTGCCTTCGACTGGTACGCAAAATTGCTAAATGGTTCAGTTAAAACCTTTGCAGATTTAGAAAACCTTTTCGTTAAGCGGTTTGCCGAGGCTCGGCACCACATCACCATCGGTGATCTAGTGGTGGAACACCAGAAACCGAACGAAACTCTAGTGGATTACATACTTCGATGGAGAAATTTAAGCATGAAGTGTGAACCACAACTTCAGGAACAGCATGCAGTCGACATCTTGCTTAAGAGTATCCATGGCCCGATAGCACTTCTCCTTAAAGGATTTACAATCAAGACTTTCGAGAAGCTGCTTAGCAAGGCCGGGAGCTTGCAAGAGGAAGCAAAGAAGCTAAGTTTCGTAGACAAGACCGATAAACAGAAGCCCGTGAAAACATTCGAAAAGAAGTCTGGAATCGTCATAACAGTCGATAAGGGCAAGCAGCCAGTGCAGATACAGCCAGAGAGGCCACAGCCTAGCTATCAACCACCGCAGCGTACCTACCAACAACCTCAGCAGAGTTATCAACAACCTCGACCAAGCTATCAGTCGCATCAGCATTATGAGCAACTGCCTCTTCCACAGCATACCCTGAAAGATTTTCTGAACAAGGAATATCCATTCAAAACTGAAGCAGTAGCGAAGATGTTCCGCAATCTAATGAAGACACCAGATTTTCAGCTACCAGACCCCAAGAGGCTGGAAGAAGTCAATAAGAAAGACCATCCAAACTATTGCCCTTACCACCGGATGCTCGGGCACAAGATAGAGGATTGCATCACTTTCAAGATTTGGCTTGACGACAATCTCCGGAAAGGGAACATAACAATCCCGAAGGAATACATGAAGGAACCCTAAAAAGGAGGTTCCGTCAATGTTATTTCAATGGATCCCATTGTTCCTATAGACCCTTACACAACCCAGAATGGATGGAGTACTGTCTGAACAAAGTCTTCAAAGAAAATTTTGGATCACTTCCAAACCGCTTCGGTGCATGCTTCAACACAAAGTTTGAAACTTGCCGAGCCGACACTATCGCTTGCAATTGAAGAACCGCCCCCGAAGGAAGAGAAGATTGTAGAAGAGAAGAAAACTGAGGCTCCAAAGAGTAGACTAGGGGTTGCTTATCCTAGGATGGTTATTTCCGATTCGGGGGAGAAATCCCTCGAACCTCTGACTCTGTATGATTATTTGCTCGCCCCGGCGGGATCTTATAATGATAAGAGTTTTGGCGTTGGCTAAGTTTTGATTGTTTCTAACGATTACGTAACTAGCAACAACCAACCTAATCCGAATCTCAATTCCGATATAAATAACGATTCTCAAATCATACTAAACCTCAATGACCACGACGAAGGAGAAGACGTTCACAAAGATGGCTACGAAAGCTCAACAAGCAACGAGTCTATTTGTGAATTTCAAGGAGCTCCGATTGCGATAGAATTAGAGTCATCAGATTCTGAAGCAACGCCAGAAGAGCCAGTCATTCCGATTCAAGAGAATACACTAGCAGATTCAGCACCAAATTCAGAAGAAATAACATAAGTCAATCTAAGGAGCGAAAAAGTCCTACCTCCTAGAGTGGGTCCAAAGGATAAAGGAAAGCAGGTGATTGCTCAAGAAGAGCCAACCCCAGTAGAGAAATTGCCCATTTAGGAAGAAACCGAGGAACATGGTAATAAAGTAGACTACAACGTGCAAGCCCATCTTAGGAAACTACCAGCCAAACTAAGCATATACGATGCTTTGATCCTGTCAACAGAGATGAGGGAAGCTCTGATCAAGGCTCTACTTGATCCAGAGATTTGTTTAGCTCAAATGGCCAGTAATTCCTTCGACGAGGTTTGCTCGTTAAAAGAACAACGAAGTGTTACCTTCACGGACAATGATTAACTACTCGAAACAGCTGATCACAACCGACCGTTGTACATTTCAGTCACTATTGAAAAGTTTACGCTCTCCAGGGTGTTGGTTGATCCGGGAGCATCAATCAACATAATGAACCTTCAAACATTAGCATATTTTGAAATTGATGCTCGCGAGCTTGAAGCAGACAAGATGTTATTAAGAGGGTTCAATCAGAAAGAAGAAAGAGCACTCGAATCAATAAAACTGTTAATGAAGACCGGTGATTTGGCAAAGACAACCGCAAAATTCCACATAATTGATTCTGAGACATCGTTCAACGCTCTACTTGGTCGGCCATGGATTCATGAAAACTGGATGGTACCGTCGTCTCTGCACCAATGCATAAAATATTACGAAGGAGGAGAACAGTGTATCAAAGGTGACTTGCAACCGTTCTCCGTGCACGAAATTGGAATTCATGAAGATGCAGCCTACTATGCACCTCCGAAGAAAACAATCTTTTCCAGAAATGTCATATCGAATGAGGCAAAAGAAGTGCAAGACGATAAAGAACCAGAAATTCTAGTATAGCAGTTACTTACCACTCCCTTACGGTGAGATGGTGAAGGTTTCTCCAAAACTCGCACCCGAGGTCGAGGCCGGGGATGAGGTCGTGGAAGAGACTTTAAAACAGTTGGACAAAAGAAACCAGTCATCGACGTGGATTGGGAGACCAGTTTCGAAGAAGAAGAAATCAAGGAAGAAGCAGCAACAGTAAATCAAAAGAAACCCCAGTTCAAGATCTCTCTCGAAGATGAAAAGAATGAAGAATACAAATCAATGTACGAGAAGAGTAACCATTATGTACACACTATGACCCTGACCCCGATCCATTCTAATAAGATCGAGGGTATGTGGTCAAGGAAGTACGTGGTGGTACTAAACTGATCAAATTCTACCGTGGTGCTTCTTCTTCCAATACTGAAAAAGATGTACAATTTGAAGATGTTACTTCTTCTTAATTAATGGAACTGCCTTTTGAGTGGTACTCTCCTTGTGTTCAAAATTTAATTCAACGTGGTGTCTTACCTCGACGATGGACAAAAGGTCGATCACAACATTTTGAAAAATTATGGAATAATGCCAGTCGGCCTCCCAATTCAAAACATGGTCTCGGATTCGACACGGTAGGATCAGTTGATGATACATGATTTTACTTGGTTGTCACTTGCAAGCCTTATGAAGACTGCTTGGAAGCCTCAGAAGATCTTGAAGATCTGCAAATAGGAGATGCTCCTCCAGAATTCGAAGAAGAAATTAAATCTACAATATACGAGTTAATGGAATTTAACTTAGGTACTAGAGAAGAGCCTAGGCCGACCTTTGTTAGCTCCTTACTCAATAAAGAAGACTCCAAAGAGATAATCAAGCTATTAATGGAATTTAAGGACTGTTTTGCTTGAAGTTATGATGAAATGCCAGGATTAGCTCCAGAGGTCGCAGTTCACAAGTTAGAAGTGGGTCCCACTGCCGTTCCAGTCAGACAAGCTCCGAGAAGGATGCGTCTAGAGATCGAACAACAAGTAATAGCAGAAGTTAAGAAGCTAATAGACGCTAAATTTGTCCATCAAGAACAATATCCAACTTGGTTAGCCAATGTGGTACCAGTCAGAAAGAAGAATGGTCAGATCAGAATCTGCATAGACTTCAGAGATTTAAACAAAGCATGTCCAAAGGACGAATTCCCGCTACCAATTCCAGAATTGATGATCGACATTGCTTCAACACATGAAGTCTTCTCTTTCATGGATGGATCTTCAGGATACAACCAAATAAAGATGGCACCAGAAAATGAAAAGCTTACAGCCTTCAGAACACCGATCGGGGTATACTGCTACACAGTGATGCTGTTTGGATTAAAGAATGCAGGAGCAACTTATCAAAGAGCAATGACAATAATTTTTGATGATCTCATTCACAACCAAGTCGAGTGCTACGTGGATGATGTGGTCATCAAGAGTAAACTAAACAAAGATCATTTGTATGATTTGAAAATTGTTTTCGAGCGGTTAAGACAATATAACCTTAGGATGAATCCCTTGAAATGCGTCTTCGGCGTCACCTCTGGGAAATTCTTAGGATTTGTTGTTTGAGATCATGGAATTGAAATCGATCCAGAGAAGATTAAAGCTATCTTATAAATGCCACCTCCCAAAACCTTGAAATAACTACGATCCTTTCAAGGAAAATTGGCGTATCTTCGACGCTTTATCTCAAATTTTTCAGGAAGGTGTCAGCCCTTTTCTGCTTTAGTTAAGAAGGATGCCAAGTTCACTTGGGACTCCAAATGTCAACATGCCTTCGATGACATCAAACAGTATTTAATGACACCTCCTGTTTTAGCAGCCCCAGTCTCAGGTAGACCGTTGATACTTTATACCGCAGCTCTAGACGACTCTCTCGGAGCCCTGCTAGCCCAGGTCAATGACGAGGGAAGAGAAAATGCTCTCTACTACTTAAGCCATCATCAAATTCCGACGAAAGTAAAGTATCCTCCTATTGAGAAGCATTTTTTGGCCCTGATCTTCGTCGCATAGAAGCTCAGGCACTACATGCTTTCTCACAAGGTCAACCTTATTTCAAAGTTTAATCCGTTGCAATATTTGATGACACGACCGACGCTTTCCGGCAGACTTGCCAAGTGGTCAATGATACTATTGCAATTCGATATAACTTTCGTTCCTCTTCGTGCCGTAAAGGGACAAGTCCTAGCAAACTTCCTTACAGCACACCCTTTACCAGCAGAATCGCCTCTTAATGACGACTTGCCAGACGAGCAGATAATGAGCCTAGAAGACTCCGATGATCAGCGTTGGGAGTTGTACTTCGATGAAGTGTCCTCGGCACAGAAAGACAAAGAATCGCAAACAATAGTGCCCGGTAAGGCAAGAATCAGACTAATATTTATAACGCCGGAACGGGGAATGTTAAGGTACTCCTACCATTTAACAAAACCGTGTACAAACAACGAGGCAGAATATGAAGCCCTCATAACCGGATTGGAATTAACCATTCAGATGGGGATAACAGATATCAACATCTATGGTGATTCTCAGTTGACAATTCAACAAGTCGTCGGACAATACAGAATTCTAAAGCCAAGACTCGAGCAGTACTTCCAGTATGTCATGAAACTGTTGGAGCAGATTCCAAATGTAACGATCTACAAGATTCCTAGAAGAGAAAATGCTCCCGCAGATGCGTTAGCCCGCCTTGCAAAGGAATTTGATTGCTTGCAGGATGAGTCAGTTGAAGTGTCAGTTCAAGGACAACAGGTCCTATCACAGCTCGACATGGATACAATACACAAATCAGCAGAAAAAGAAGAAGAAGAATCAATTGCAGCAGTGACAGAAAATACAGTAGACTGGCGACAGCCACTAATAGACTACTTGCAAATAGAAAACTTACGAGACGATAAGTCTTTAACTCATCAAATCAAGAAAATAACTCTGTCTTACGCATTAATAAACAACTCGTTATACAGAAGGTCTTTTGATCAGATGTGGCTAAGGTGCCTGAGCGGATCTGAGGCTCGTGAAATTGTTAAAGAAGTACACTCAGGACTTTGCGGCGCTCATCAGTTTGGTCTGAAAATGAAAATAAAGATTAAAAGACTAGGGTACTACTGGCCCTCAATGATGACCGACTGCATGAAGGTCGTCAAAAGTTGTCACCAGTGTCAAGTGCATGGAGTGGTTCTCCATCAACCTCCAAATGTGCTACATCCGACAATCACGTCGTGGCCATTTGAGTGTTGGGGCACAGATATCGTGGGTCCGATAGAATCTCCTTCTTCAAGAGGACATCGCTTCATTCTTGCAGCTACAGATTACTTTTCTAAGTGGGCAGAAGCTATACCACTCAGAGAAGTGAAAGCACATCACGTGCTACAGTTCTCCAAGAATCAAGTCGTCTACCGTTTTGGGATACCGCGCATAATTATTTCAAATAATGGGTCCGCATTCAAGAGTATGAAGATCAACAATTTTGTCAGAAGACATGGGATCGACTGGCACTATTTAACAATCTATTACCCAAGAGCGAACGGCTTGGCCGAGGCTTTTAATAAAACTCTCGTCCAAATCCTAAAGAAAACTTTGGATGACAACAAGAGAAATTGGCACGAGAAGTTATTAGAAGCCTTATGGGCCTACAGGATGACTTTCAGAATGCCCACCCAGTCTACGCCTTATGCCTTAGTGTACAGGTACGAGGCCGTTCTACCCTTAGAGGTTCAACTTCCTTCTCTTAGAATTGCAGTTACAAAGAAAATCACTATAGAAGAAAATGCCAGATTACGACTAGAAGAGTTAGAAAGCTTGGAAGGAAAACGACTTTCAGCACAACAGAATTTGAAACTGTATCAAGCCAAGATGATCCAGGCCCAAGATAAATTGGTCCGTCCAAGGACATTCAAAGTCAGTGACTTGGTTCTAGTTCTCAGAAGACCTATTCTTGCACATCGCAAGATAGGTGGTAAATTTGAACTGACTTGGGAAGGGTCATCTGTGATCGAGAAAGTTTACTCAGGAGGTGCCTACCAGCTTGTAAATGGCCGTGGAGAACTACCTATGCTTCTGTTGACCTCATTTTTGATGAGGTCTTTTGCTTCTCTCTTTAGTACTTAGGATCTAGCCTTAGGCTTTTCCTTTGACTAATCTTAGAAGACTAGAAATGGAACCCACCACTTAGAAATTCAAACACCTCTTAACTCCCTGCAAACCCCACAAGCTTGATTGTAGACCCCTAATCACTAGAGGGTTGAAATCAAATGTGGAGGTTTAAAGGATGAGTTCCTTATAGGACTTTTTGGCCTTAGGAATACCCTGGGTGACCTGGTCTGGTGAGGGTTGACTTACACATACACTACACTATCACACACATTCCAAGTCCTAAAACCACACTCTCACCCAACTTGACTTCCTGACTCATGTAGGTAATTCATATGGATGGTCCTTAACCCCTAAGCCTCTAGCTAAGAGGGTTAGGAACAACATAGTGAATGTCTAAAATGAGTCTTCTCATGGCTTTTGTGAGCTTAATATGGCTTCATGGCTCAACCAGAATGATTTCATTTCACTCACACTTAATCAATCTTCATTTTCCCAAAATTTCAATTTTTGACCCCTGAGGCCCTAAACCCGCTAAACCTACCAAATGCCCTTGAAACTTTCCAAAATTTGCAAAATTGCCTAAATTACCCAAAATTCTTCAAAATCAGTCCTAAACATTTCCCACCACTCAAAGTGATCATCCATAGCCAAATACACTAAAATTTCCAAAAACACCCCCTAATACCCTCCAAATACCCAAAATGCTCTTCTTAACCAAAAAATCCATAAATTCCAAAAATTCCCAGAAAATTCCAGAAAATCTCAAATATTCCCAATTTCATTTTGTTCAGCTACACCATGGGCCAATTTTGTCAATTTACCCTACTTTTACTAAAACCCCTAATTTAGCCTATTTTAAACCCAAATGAACCCAATGTCAAACCAAATCACCCCAATTGACCTCAATTTTGGACCAATTCAATTCTAAACTTCAACTCAATATCCCCAATATCAATTTAGACCAAATCCAAGTCTAATTTGATAGACATTTAGGCCCAATTTCAATTTGAAGCTTAAGGCCCAATTTTGGCCCATGACTTAAACCTAGCTCAAACCCACCCAATTCAACTCCAATTAACCCCAAACCTTTCCTAAACCTTCCCTAACATCCCCACAAACAAAACACTAACATAATTTGCCCAAAATTTGGACCCAAGCCCTACTCAATTTCAACCCAAAACCAAAATATCCTAAATGGGCCTACACCCAAACCAAATCCAAATAGGCCCAAATCCCAAAATTAGAGCCCAACCAAAGTTGAAAACTCTTTGTGACACTCCTATGAACATTTCTCAGCATTAATTTTACATCAAACCCAACATTAGCCCAACCTTAGCCCAAGTTAACCCAATTTGACCCACTTTGGCCCCTTTACCAAAAGTCCCAAATTAAACCCAATTCAACTCCAAATTATTCCAAACCAATTCCAAATCATTCATGACACATCTCTAAACTAAACCCAACACTTGTTTGGCCCAAGCCTTTACTAAACTTTCATCCTAAAATCCATTTTAAAATCTAAAAGCCCACTCCCCTAAACCATTTTAAAAGCCCATCTCCACTAAATTTTAAAGGCCCAAACTTCATGCTAAAGCCCATATGACATTCTTTTCATCACCCCATTAATTGATATCATCCCTTAAGTCCTAAATCAATCATCAAATAATCCTAAATTAGGCCTCATGCCAAAATCACCCATAAAATCCTAAAAATTCAAAACCTTCTTTCATGTAAATGACCAAGCTTTGTCCCAAGCCACATGGAGTCATGAGCAAGCCATTTACAAGCCATATGAAGCCATGGAAGGTTTGACATGTGACCAAGCCATTAAGGGCAAGAGGAGGGCCCCCTTTCCTAATCCTTCATTAAGCCTTTTTAACCATAACCATGTTACACACTAAACCAAGTTTAGCCACCTCACCATGGATGGGGACTTCACCACTCCATGGCAGCTGACTCAACTGATCCCCCTGGCCCAAAATCAGACCCTGGGAAGGTGAACCAAGCCCAAATACATGGGTTGACCAAATTGAACCTAAAATGAGCCTCTCTCCATGCCATTTCAATTTACCACCTTTACACATGGCCAACTCCAATTGACTTCACCATTCCCAAGCCCTACCCTCATTGGTCAAGATGGTGACCTGACCCTGGCCGGCCAGCCACCACTGCCGCCGGAAAACCCCATGGTCGAGACCTTGGGAGGAGCCCAACATTGAAATTCCATCTTGCTAAGCTGCCCCATGCCCAATGGTTGCCATGGCTGTTCTTCCCTTGACCTAAGCAGCTGATCTAAACCATTAAACCCCCCTGGGAGGCCCTCCAGCCACTCCTATTTAAACACCACCTCCTCTCGGCCAAGAGAGGCATTGAAAAAAACCATACAGAAACTCTGCCAAAATCATTCCAGACTCTCCCCCACACCTGGAGAACTTGATCCCCACTGAAATCCCCCTGCCATTTCCTCTCTGTGAGCTCAATTTCAGAGTTGAAATTCAAGCCTAAAACTAGAACATTTCACCACAGTGAGTCAATCCTCAAATTGATTGACTCTACACCTTCACCAAACCAAGAGGAGAAGTTTCCCAGTAAATGCTCCCTCACCAGGCCAGCCATTTCTTCCAGCCTCCAAGCTTTGTGATCGGTTGTGGTCACTTTTGTACCTAAGCAATTCACCAGACCAAGGGACTTCATCTGGAGCTTGCTTGGACCCAATCGAACGTGACACAACTCTCAGATCGAAGCTTCACTTCTCTGAGCAAAGGTATGAGCTCTCTCTTCCTCTCGAGCTTCTGGATATTCTCCATTTGATATGAATCATTTTCAATGCATGTTTACCGTATGGATGTGTTCAATGCATAAGAACACAAAAATTCGTTGAGAATCGAGTGAGTTCTTAGGATTTTAGTGTGGACGGTCGCGGGTGCACACCAGTCGTAGATGATGACCAGGAGCCGTTGGATCGCGCGTGTATCGGATGGACAGCTCGGATCGCGTCGGACTGGAAGATGTTCATGAAAGGTGGGCCCCGGGACGGCTGACTCAGATGGCAGCGCCCAAACACAGCGCGACACGCACCCCTTCGGAGCCGCCAAGGTTGACGCGGCACCACATGGATAAGTAGAAAAATATGGATATTTTCCTATTTATTAAATACCCAAAACTTCAAAAATGCATAACTTTGTATAGAAAAATCCTTAAAATAAAATAAAAATACCCTCTTACTCAGTGAACAGAGGAGAATAATGTGGAAAAGAAATCAAGTCATTTCATCAAGTATTTTATTTTTAATGATTTATTTACTCTCTGTGTTATTTTAATTCTCCATTTGCATAGACAATTCACCATGGCATGAGACCATAGGGCTTTTGAAGCCTCTGATCTAGGGAACATTCCCTGAATTTTCTAAGGTCAGAGGCCATCCCTATGAGAAGTTATTGATTTTCCAAGTTCATGTTACTGTTTTGAGTATTTTAATTCCAATAATTAGCACGTTGAGAAATAAATTCTAAAATAACTTGAACACTTTTCCAAACTTAAACTAATTTTTTATAATTAAGTCAAAATTAAAATTAAATCATTAAATTTAAATCATTAAAATACTTAATAAGTTGATTTGCCATTTTAAAGCTCTTATTATCATAACTCTTAAATGAGGTATCAAGTGAAGTGTTACTTCACTTATAGGATATTCAAATATCCTAGTTCACTGAGCAAGAGAACAAAACTTAAACTCCTAGATGATTAATTCACTTGTATAATTAAATTCTCTTGGACTTAAAACAATCCTAGAGGTATTGAAAAGATGTTTAAGACTCGTCTTAAACACTTCCTCAATATGATAGGATGTTTATAAGAACAATTGAACTTAATTGTTCTTCGATGAAGAAAATCATCCTTAAACTAAAACACAAGAACCTAGATGTCATAGGAGATAACTAGCTATAGGATTAGGACTTTGGTAGACAATCAAAACCTTTCCATTAGCTTTACCTAGGTACTTGTTGAAACATTTAAATGTCTTAACATGTGTTTTAAGTGTAGCTTGGGATGAAGGGAAGATCCTCCAGGTACGCTTTTATTTTATCGCAATTTACTTTATTGCAATTTACTTACATGCACTGTACTTTACTTTTCTTGCATGATAAACAACTGTTGCATGAAAACCAAAACCTTTAGGATAGTCCATAAACTGAAACCAAAACTAAATTAAAAGTTATTGCAAGATAAAATTCACCGCCACAACATTCCAAAATATAAAACAACTCAAAATTTAATCACAAATGGAACAACAAAACCACAACTTTAACTAAATTAAAACTTCTCGTTGAATGATCGAGAATACCTCGGATGATGTAACCCACGTGTTGCTAACGGGATTTCCCACGGTCTAAATGAAAGTGTGGAACTCATTCAGTTGAGTTTAGCAAATTCATCTGGACTAAGTGAATTCGATGAAAATAACGGTGCCGAGATGACGAAATCGTGGGATCTTAATCGGTTCTGTTTAATCAATTTTAAGATTTGTTTTAATTAAAACACTAAAAAACACTTGGATTTTAAGATTCTCTCTAAACCAAAAGACTTCTCTCATCTCCCGATTTATGACTTCTAAAACTAAACCTCTGCAACAACAAGGATCTTGGAGCACGGTGGGCAGCACGTCCATCGTCATCAGCAAAACCTGAGTCTACTTCAACAAAACCTTTCCTAGTTTTAAACAACCAAGCCATAGGATTTTGAGGTTGTTTGTTTAGTGCAACATAAATCCTCGACCCTTTTGTTAGGCATTTGCATAATCATATTATGTAAATTAAGCCCTAACCGATCTTAGGATTCCGAGGTAGTTGTTTGGTACGACATAAACCCTCACATCTTCGAGGCTGTTTGTATGATCATGTCATACGAATATAAGTCCTAAATAATTAAAATTGACAGGATCGAAATACTAAATAATTCTTCCTAAATTGAAGCCAAACAATAGGATAGTTTGGAAAGTTGCCAAGATCCTTCTTGGATCCTCAGCTTCTCCTACTCCTCTTCCATTGGACTCCTGAAAATAACTGTTCCAAATTTGATCCATTCCCTATTGAAATTTCCAAAATTCAATCCTTTGAAATCTTAAACTATGAAATTCTTGAGAGCAAAACTACTGATCATTATCGAGAGTTTTCTTAAATGATTCCTGTCATTTAAGATGTAATTAACTATAGGGGCTTACCCTTATAGGGAACTTTAAGAACCCGGGTAATATAAACCCTGTTTAATTTCTTTATATTAAACGGGGAACTTGTCGGCTTATAAAATTGGTTCACAGACCAAACGGATGTCACAAATCTTTGGGATAGATACACGGTTTGTGATGCGGCGCTCGTTTATATAAACTATTTGGGATGTGAGATCTGTTTGATATTTCATATCTTAAAATTTTAAAACTTAAAATCATTTTCAAAATCAAATGCTATTTTCTAAATTATATATATTTAAATTAAATTTAAAACCTAAAATTGCCGACAATTTCTGTTAGGCAACCCCTTTTCAAAATACAACACACAACCTAAAAATATGCCAACAATTTCTGGAGACTCCGCTGGGGACTAGTTCCTCTCTCCATTTTTTATTAGATGGTTTTGCTTTCATAAATCTGTAGTGAGTCCATGCCCCTAATGGACCAAAACTACCATTCTTCCGTTGGAATACCCCGTTCATTTACGTCTTGAACGAGTATAGCCAACTTCTCTCGCATTTAGGATCCATTCGTTTAGACACCCCTAAACAGAGAGGTTCCAAGATCCTTTTACCTCTTTTCTGAGGTGGGGTGGACCCCCAATAGGTGTTAGTTTAGGAGCGGTCCTTCTAGTCGAGAAGTCTTGCATAAAACTTTCTCTTCCTTTCCAATTCTAAATCACATCCTTTACATTTTCTATAACATTTTTCCTTTAATCTTTTTGTTTCTAACAAACGAACCTTCTAACAAACAATCTCTTTTGAAAATTACAAATACACTAAGATAAACGAAAATATGTTCGGACTCTTTCTTTTTCGTCCTAAACTTTACAATGAAAAGAAGTATAATTCGGGACTGACATTCAGAATCTGCCCTGCAGAAAATGACTGCCCCAAAGCTAATCTTCTCCTTCACCAATGGAATGGACTTCGCCGTTTACAAGGATGAGCTTCCCGACAATGGAATCATCCGTTTCGGACAAGGATTTAGCAACACAGATGTTAAGTTCGCTGACGTCACTCTCTTCACACTAATGGATAAAGTGTCAGAAACTGAAGAGCCCGTGATTGAGTTCAACTCGAAGTCGGCTCAAGAATTCCCTCCCCGCAAAGGGTTCCAGTGAAAGGAGTACCACTTGTTCGTAGGAGGACTCGTTGTCTCTACCCCCACCGGTCTAGTCATGTCGGCACCTACTCCGACTTCGCCAAGCCGAAGGGGAAGGAAATCCAAGTCCGTGATGAGCACCGCCACGCGTGGAGGGTGCGGACTTTGCTACAATACCATCTATTTTTGAGATTGGGTCCGGTTCAAGAGTTGCACCCCTAACTTGGACTCAAAGGAGAAATAGAAGCAGTAAGATCGCCAAGAAAGCTAGAGTTGCTGAAGTTGCTCTTCTAGAAGAAATTCCTGAAGAAAGAGAAGAACTGCCTGAGTATATACCTCTGTTGGAAGGGAGCAAGTTTCACCCCCTCTCTGCCGCATAAGATGAAGAGGATGTTCGTAAGATCACCACTGTATTACCCCGACCTGCATACTACAACAATTACAAGAGGAAAAGGGATAAGACTATGTCATTGGCTCGGCTGCAAGCCGTTATAGGAAGATTGGCAAAGAAAGAAAGATGCCCTGTGTCAGAAATCTTAAGAAGGATAGGACGGGTGCCAGCTAAATCCCGTCTCGGACCGCGAATAGAGCCTGTGGCTGCCACAGAGAAACCAAAGAAGAAGATAAAAGCCAATCCACCCGTTGTTGTATCGGGTCTACAAATTAGGGAGGACACCACTTTCCAGAGCATATAGCCAGACGGACCATCCGGTCCTAGGCTTCCGGCTGCAAGAAGGATGGTGTGGCGACCTACTACCGGTCAGCTAAGACCAAAACAATGTTCTGAGAAGAAAAGTCTCGCCAGAAAACTTGAATCAGAAGAAAGTACTACTGCAATAAAGGGGGCTCCCGGGAAGGAAGTTCAACAACCGTCATGAGACAACTGCGAGACCGTGCGAAAAGGGCCACTAGAGGATGCCATGGACAAGTTAAGGACCGACATCTGACGATTAGCAAAGGAAAGAGAAGAAGAATTAGGAGATGAAATTGACTCATCAGAGTTCATGGATGAGGAGTATGCCAAGATCAACATGGTTGAGACACGAGCATCATCAGCTTCACAAGGTGCTCCAGCAGCCGCAGAAAGAGATGAACCATAAGTGTTGAGAGCACAACTTCGGGAAAGAGATGATACGATTTCCCAGATGGCAAAGAGGATGGAAGAGATGGTTGCTGCCTTAGCCACTCTCCAGAGTCAGACCCAGCCTTAGAAAGAGACACCCCCAGAGATTATACATATTATAGATGGAGGAAAGGAGATCACATCCCTCAACGGAGACGAACTACCAAAGAAGGTTTCTACACAGAGCATGATCCCTGAAAAGGATATTAAAAACATGGTAGAACAGCAGGTGCGAGAAGCCTTAGCACAATCCAAGAGTGGAGCATCTATTCAGACGAGTAGACCTTACCCTGAAGAGTTCAATGCAGTCCAATACCCGAAAGGCTTCGTACCACCTCTGTTTAAGACTTTTGATGGAACAGGAAACCCCCGGCAACATGTTGCACATTTTCGTGCTAGTTGCTGCAATGCCGATGGGAGAGACGCTTTACTCTTCCGACAGTTCGTCAGCAGCTTATCAGGGATTGCCTTCAACTGGTACGCTGAATTGTCGAACGGTTCAGTAAAGACCTTTTTCGAACTAGAAAATCTCTTCGTGAAAAGATTTGCCGGGGCTCAGCACCACATCACTATCGGTGATCTAGTGGTGGAGCAGCAAAAGCCGAACGAGACGTTAGTGGATTACATACTTCGATGGAGAAACTTAAGCATGAAGTGTGAACCACAGCTTCAAGAACAACATGCAGTCGGTATCCTGCTTAAAAGTATCCATGGCCCGATAGCACTTCTCCTTAAAGGATTTACAATCTACCGCGGTGCTTCTTCCTCCAAAACTGAAAATAATGTACAATTCGAAGATGTCACTTCATCAGAATTAATGGAATTACCTTTTGAGTGGTACTCTCCCTGTGTTCAAAATTTAATTCAACGTGGTTTCTTACCTCGACAATGGACAAGAGGCCAATCACAACATTTTGAAAAGTTATGGAATAACTCCGGTCGTCCTCCCAATTCAAAGTATGGACTCGGATTCGGCACGGTAGGGTCGATTGACGATGCTGAATTTTGCTTGGTTGTCACTTGCAAGTCCAATGAAAGCTGCATGGAAACTACGGACGAACTCGAAGATTTACAAATTGGAGACGCTCCACCGAATTCGAAGAAGAGATCAAATCCACGATAGATGAGTTAACGGAAGTTAACTTAGGTACTAGCGAAGAGCCTAGACCTACCTTTGTTAGCTCCTTACTCAATAAAGAAGACTCCGAAGAAATAATCAAGTTATTAATGGAATTTAAAGACTTGTTTTGCTTGGAGCTACGATGAAATGCCGGGATTAGCCCCGAGGTTGCGAGTCCATAAGTTAGGAGTGGATCCTGCTTCGTCCCGATCGGACAAGGTCCCGAGAAGAATGCGTCTAGAAATCAAACAACAAGTCATAGCCGAAGTTAAAAAGCTAATAGACGTTAAATTTGTCCGTGAAGAACAATACCCGACACGGTTAGCCAATGTGGTGCCGGTCGAAAGAAGAATGGTCGGATCGGAATTTGTGTGGACTTCGGAGATTTAAACAAGGCATGTCCAAAAGATGAATTCCCTCTACCGATTCCAGAACCGATGATCGATATTGCTTCGACACATGAAATATTCTCATTCATGGATGGATCTTCGAGGATACAACCGGATAAAAATGGCTCTAGAAGATGAAAAGCTTACGGCATTCGTAACGCCGATCGGAGTATTTTGCTACACGGTGATGCCATTCGGATCGAAGAACGCGAGAGCAACTTACCAAAGAGCAATGACAAGAATTTTTGATGATCTCATCCACAATCAAGTCGAGTGCTATGTGGACGATGTCGTCATCAAAAGCAAAGTAAAGGAAAACCACTCGTATGATTTGAGAATTGTTTTCGAACGATTAAGACAATTTAACCTTAAGATGAATCCCTTAAAATGCGCCTTTGGCGTCACCTCCGGAAATTCTTAGGATTCGTTGTCCGACATCGTGGAATTGAAATCGATCCGAGAAGATTAAAGCTATCTTAGAAATGCCGCCTCCCAAAACCTTAAAACAATTACGATCTTTTCAAGGAAGTCGGCATATCTTCGACGCTTTATCTCAAACTCGTCGGGTAGGTGTCGGCCTTTCTCGGCACTAGTTAAAAAGGACGCCAAATTTATTTGGGAAGAGAAATGCCGAAGGCCTTCGAAGACATTAAACAATATTTAATGACACCTCCGTCTTAGCGAGCCCGGTCTCGGGTAGACCGGCGATACTTTACACCGCGGCTTTAGATGACTCTCTCGGAGCCCCGTTAGCCTGTGTCAATGATGAGGGTAAAGAAAATGCTCTTTACTACTTAAGCCGTTGTTTACTTCCGACGGAAGTAAGGTATCCCGCAATTGAAAAGCATTGTTTGGCCCTGATCTTCGCCGCTCAAAAGCTCAGGCACTACATGCTTTCTCATAAGGTCAACCTAATCTCGAAGTTTAATCCATTGCAATACTTGATGACTCGTCCAACACTTTCCGGCGGACTTGCCGGATGGTCAATGATATTATTGCAATTCGATATAACTTTCGTGCCTCTGCGTGCCAGTAAAGGGACAAGTCTTAGCGGACTTCCTCGCGAGCACACCCTTTGCTTGGCCGAATCTCCTCTCGATGACGATCCGCGGATGAACAAATAATGAACCTAGAAGACCTTGACGATCGACGTTGGGAATTATATTTCGACGGAGCATCTTCAGCACATAAAGACGAAGAATCGCAAGTGATAGTGCGGTAAGGCGAGAATCGGGCTAATCTTTATAACACCGGAGCGGGGGATGTTAAGATACTCCTACCACTTGACGAACCGTGTACAAACAACGAAGCGTAATACGAAGCCCTCATAACGGGATTGGAATTAACCATTCAAATGGGAATAACGGACATCGACATCTACGGGGATTCGCGAGTTAATCATTCAACGGATCGCGGACGAGTACGGAATTCTAAAGCCAAGACTCGAACAATACTTCCGGTATGCCATACAAGTTGTTGGAACGGATTCCAAATGTGACAATCTACAAAATTCCTAGAAAAGAGAATGCTTTAGCGGATGCTTTAGCCCGTCTCGCAAAAGAATTTGCCTGTTTGCAAGATGAATCGGTGGAAGTGTCGGTTCACGGACGTCGGGTCCTATCACGGCTCGACATAGACACAATACACAAATCGGCAAAAGAAAAAGAATCGATTGCGGTAGTGACGAGAAAACACAGAAGATTGGCGACGGCCCATTGATGAACTACCCGCAAGCGGGAAAACTACCGGATGATAGGTCGGCGGCCATCGGATCAAGAAAAGAACTCTGTCTTACGCATTAATAAACAACACATTATACAGAAGGTCTTTTGATCAAATGTGGCTAAGGTGCCTAAGCGGGTCCGAGGCCCGTGAAATTGTTAAGGAGGTGCATTCAGGACTCTGTGGCGCTCACCAGTCGGGTCCAAAAATGAAGATGAAAATTAAAAGACTAGGGTACTACTCGGCCCTCGATGATGACCGATCGCATGAAAATCGCCAAGAGCCGTCACCAATGCCGAGTGCACGGAGTGGTTCTACACCGACCTCCGAATGTGCTACACCCGACAATTGCGTCGTGGCCATTTGAATGTTGGGGCACGGATATAGTGGGTCCGATAGAACCACCATCTTCGAAAGGACATCGTTTCATTCTTGCGGCTACGGATTACTTTTCCAGTGGGCGAGCGGTTCCACTTAGAGAAGTGAAAGCACACCACGTGCTTGCGGTTTTCAAGAACCAAGTTGTCACCGTTTCGGAGTGCCGCGCGGGATCATCTCGGATAATGGGTCGGCATTCGAAGCACACAAATCAACAATTTTGTCGGGAGACACGGAATCGACCGGCGATACTCGACAATTTACTACCCAAGAGCAAACGGTCTCGCCGAGGCTTTTAATAAAACTCTCGTTCAAATCTTAAAGAAAACCTTGGACGATAATAAGAGAAATTGGCACGAGAAATTGTTAGAAGCCTTATGGGCCTGCCGGACAACCTTCGAACTCCTACTCGAAGCTACACCTTACGCTCTAGTGTATGGGTCCGAGGCGAGTGTTACCTTTAGAGGTTCGGCTTCCTTCACTCGGAATTGCGAGTTGCAAACAAGATCACGACGAAGAAAACGCCGGACTACGACTCGAAGAATTAGAAAGCTTGGAAGGGAAAAGACTTGCGGCGCAACGGAATTTAGAACTATACCAAGCTAAAATGGTTCAAGCTCATGACAACCGGGTCCGCCCAAGAACTTTCAAAGTTGGTGACTTAGTTCTCGTTCTCAAGAGACCTATTCTTGCACACCGCGAGATAGGAGGAAAATTTGAACCCACTTGGGAAGGACCGTTTGTGGTTGAAGCGGTATACTCGGGAGGTTCCTACCAGGCTAGTGAATTGCCGGGGAGAACGACATATGCTTCCGATCAACGGACGATACTTGAAAAATATTACGCTACTTGATGTTTCGAAGGAATGAATTCTTCATCCCTAAGAAACACGGGCGAAGTAATTACTTGTGATTGGGTCCGAACCCAAAAATAATAAAATGTGCTAAAATAAATAAATAAATGATAATAAAGTTTTCCTCGTTTTCTTCTCCAAATCAAAGTCCCTTTTTCGATCTTATCCTACTTCATTCCCGTTAAAATATAAGAATAATAAAAAATGTATCTTTAATAAACATTTTCTTAATGTTCTTGTTCTTAGTACAACCCACGATCCTTTTCCTTGTCTTTTCGCAAGGAAATGTCGAACGGGCGGTTGGTCTTGAACTTTAAGAATGGCGTAAGCCTTGCACTCGATGAAAAGAGGGTGAAAGATGGAGCGATAATCGAGATTGACTCGGATTTCGCACCGGCGGGCCTACGATACGAGGAAAGTGACCGGGTCCCGAGTTAACCGAGAAGAACTGCCGGACGGACGGTGATGAAAGTGGGTGGCCCAAGCCACCGATCCAACAACAAGAAAAGAAAAGCAAACACCGAAGAAGACAAGAAAATGAAGTCCGTAGTCGCTACGGCGGAGGGCGGGCTTGTCGGCGCCGCGCCCTCGGAGATTCAAGAAGTTCGGAGAGCTACTCTCGCGACCGCGCAACGAAGGAATAAGAATCGCCGTATCCGTAAGATGTTAACAAAACTAGGCGCGGACCGGCGCGACGAGACAATTGCTAATGCCGGCACAAACACTTCAAGGACACCGGTTCACCGGAACTCGAAAAAAGGAGGCCGGCTCCTAGAATAACGAAAGAACCGGGGAGATCTCCGGAAGATCGAAGAAAGAAGGCTACCACGCCACCGGATAGAACCACCGACTCGTGCATGACCTTGTTGCGAGAGCAACCCCGGGGATGTCCCGACGGTGCATCATCCACGAGGAGCCGAGGTATGCGGGGGAACGTAAAGGGATTGAACCATATATCCCACAATATGTCGCAAGGCCTCGCCATCCGCAGATCATTCCGGAATACGAGTCGGAGAGGATGCGGAATGTTGAAAAGAAAACTTTCGAATACTTCGAGAGAATTAAAGGAAGAAGAATCAACATACTAGAAGGCCTCGAGCTACACACCGACGTATTCTCGGAGTATGAACAACATCAAATCGTGGATTGTATCCGGGATGCGAAAAGAATGGGCCGAGCGAGCCGCCCGAGGGAAAACACATACTCGGAACCCGGAGATGGATGCCGGGGAAAGGAAGGATCACAATACAATGCGGATGCTTGCTACAACTTTCGTTGAAGACGAGAAGGGAAACCCACCGGGAATACTCCGTCATGGGCGAAGTAGATCCGATGCCATCGGTTATCAAGAGAATGGTAAAAAGATTGATAACATGGAGGGTACCGCCGACGGATTGCATACCCAATAGCTGCATTATCAACATCTACAAACGAGGTGATTGCATACCCCCACATATTGATCTCCACGACTTCGTCGGACCTTTACGCACGGTCTCTTTCTTGAATGAGTGTAACATCATGTTCGGATCCGACCTCCGGATAGCGAGGCCCGGGTGAGTTCGAGGGCCGATAAAGATACCTTTACCGGTGGGTTCCGTCATGATGCCGCAAGGTAACGGAGCGGATATCGCAAAGCATTGCATACCGGGGGTGCCGGTGGAGCGAATCTCGGTTACTTTCGGGAGGATGGACGACGGTAAAATACCTTACCATTTCCAACTGGACCCGGAGGCTGGAGAACCTCCGGCCTTACGAGCTGTGAGTTACATGGGAAATATCACACCTCCAACGTACATCCAGTAGGCATCCTTGCCAAGGATGGCTTGGAAGGTGATGTTATTGACCATGTACCTCACTATTCGGACATGGATTTTTGACGGATGATTCTTTTGATGGGTCAACAAAGATCATACACGATCCGTTTTGAGTCTACATGGATTGTATGAAATATATTCCGGATCGAGTTGTATGATGTATTTTCAACATGATTGGAATGAAAGTGACCATGTCACGTTTTTGGCCTTCACCTCTTTTGTGCAAATTGATTGGGAAACCCCATTAAAGTTAAATGAACTTCGAACAAAGAACAGAAAAGAAATAAAAAAAAAAGAATAAAAGAAAACTTTCTAAAAAAATCTGAAAAATGACAAACACCAAGTTCACATGAACATTAAATAAACAATAAAATAAAATTTGAACCATTAAAAGATAAACGAAATCAACACAAATCTCAAATTCCATCCTTCCAAACTTCAAAATCAAATTCCATCCTTACAAATTTCAAATCAAATCCTCGATCGAATTCCAAATCCAATCTCGATCGAGTTTCAAACTTGATCTTCCAAATTTCAAATCAAATCTTAAATCAAATTTCAATCGAGTTCAAACTCATCCTTCCAAATTTCCAAAATTCCGAATTCAATTTTTCCAGGCTTCAAGTCTCAATCAAATTCAAATTCAATTTCTTCCAGATCTCGAATCAAATATCAATCAGATCAAATTAAACCTTTTGGGTCGAGGATTTTACATCCAAGACTGCACTGCTTTAGGATTCTTTTCCTATTGCACTGAAATACATCAAATTCAAACCTTTTGGGTCGAGGATTTTACATCCAAGACTGCACTTGCTTTAGGATTCTTTTCTATTGCCTTGAAATACATCAAAATTCAAACTTTCGGGTCAAGGATTTTACATCCAAGACTGCACTGCTTTAGGATTCTTTTCCTATTGCACTGAAATACATCAAAATTCAAACTTTCGAGTCGAGGATTTTACATCCAAGATTGCATCGCTTTAGGATTCTTTTCCTATTGCACTTGAAACACATCAAATTCAAACCTTTTGGGTCGAGGATTTTACATCCAAGACTCGTATCGCTTTAGGATTCTTTTCTGTTGCACTTGAAATACATCAAATTCAAACCTTTTTGGGTCGAGGATTTTACATCCAAGACTGCTTCGCTTTAGGATTCTTTTCCTATTACACTTGAAATACATCAAATTCAAACCTTTTGGGTCGAGGATTTTACATCCAAGATCTGCATCGCTTTAGGATTCTTTTCTATTGCACTGAAATACATCAATTCAAACCTTTTTGGGTCGAGGATTTTACATCCAAGACCGCATCGCTTTAGGATTCTTTTCCTATTGCACTCTGAAATACATCAAAATTCAAACTTTTGGGTCGAGGATTTTACATCCAAGACCGCATTGCTTTAGGATTCTTTTCCTATTGCACTGAAATACATCAAATTCAAACTTTTGGGTCAAGGATTTTACATCCATGACTGCACTGCTTTAGGATTCTTTCCCTATTGCACTGAAATACATCAAATCGAATTCCCGGGGTTAAGGATTTTACATCCGAGACTGCATTGCTTTAGGATCATTTCCCTATCGCAATGAAATACATCAAAATCAAACTCTTGAGGTTAAGGATTTTATATCCAACACCACTTTGCTACGAGATCTCTTCTCATTGCAACGATTCAATTTAATCAATTCAATTTTCTTTCGAGGTTGGAGATGTTACATCTAAAACCTCAGAACTCCAATTTTAATTTCAAATCAAATCCCTCAAATTAATTTTGACAAAACTTCAATCTAAATTAAAACTCCAAATTGAAATCTAAGCTCACACATCAAAGCTTAAATTGAAACAAAATAAAATCTAAATCGAAATTCCCCGCATCATGTGATTTGGGATTCACCTCCTTTTCCTTTCCCAGGCGAGAGTTCGAGAATCTCCGGTTCCGGAGATATACTTGACACTCCCCAGCCGAAACTCTTCTACTTCGTCTTAAGTTCGTCACTGGACATCCGTGTTGATTTTGTTGATCGCTTCGGTCAACACCAATACGCGCGGTGTGCTCCGTCGGCTCACCACACCTATTGGGGGTCCATTTGTTGACCTCATTTTTGATGAGGTCTTCTCTTCTCTCTTTAGTACTTAGGATCTAGCCTTAGGCTTTTCCTTTGATCGTCTTAGAGGACTAGAATTGGGACCCGCCTTTTAGAAATTCAAACCACTTCTAAACTCCCCGCAAACTCCACAAACTTGACCATAGACCCCTAATCACCTAGAGGGTTGAAATCAAATGTGGAAGTTTAAAGGATGAGTTCCTATAGGACTCTTTGGCCTTAGGGACCGCCACAGGTGGCTCGGTCCGTCGAAGGGGTCGACTTACACTACACTTACACACTACATTTCCACACACTTCCTAAAACCACACCCATACCCAACTTAACCTCCTGACTCATGTAGGTGATTCACATGGATGGTCCTTAACCCCTAAGCTCTTGGCTAAGAGGGTTAGGAACAACATAGTGAATGCCTCAAATGAGTCCTCTCATGGCTCATATGGGCTTGAAATGGCTTTATGGCTCAACCAAAATGATTTCTTTCCACCTAAATTCACCCAATCTTCAATTTCCCAAATCTTCGATTTTTGACCCCGAGACCCTACACCTACTAAACCTACCCAAAACCTCGAAATTACCCAAATTTTTACAAAATTTCCAAATTACCCAAAATTTTCCAAAATCAATCCCAAACATCTCCACATCACTCAAATTGATCATCCATACCCAAAAATACCAAAGATTCCAAAAATACCCCCCAATACCCTCCAAATACCCAAAATACCCTTCTTGGCCTAAAAATCCAAAAATTCAAAAAATTCCCAGAAAATTCCAGAAAATCCTAAATATTCCCAATTTCATTTTGTCCAACTACACCATGGGCCAATTTTGTCAATTTACCCTACTTTTGTCAAAACCCCCAAATTGACCCATTTTTAACCCAAAGTGAACCCAATGTTAAACCAAACCTATCCAATTGACCCAAATTCTGGTCCAATTCAATTCTAAACTTCAATTCAACATTCCCAATACCAATTTAGACCAAATCCAAGTCCAATTTGGTTGACATTTGGATCCAATTCCACTTTTGGCCTTAAAGCCCAATTTGGACGCATGACCCAAACCTAACTCAAACACACCCAATTCAACTCCAATTAACCCCAAACCTTTTCTAAATCCTCCTTAACATCCCCACAAACAAAACCCTAGCATGATTTGCCCAAAATTTGAACCCAAACCCCACTCAAACTCAACCCAAAGCTAAAAGGCCTATTTTTGACCTAAACCCAAACCTAACCCAAATGAACCCAAACCCCAAAATCAAAACCCAACCAAAGTCAAAACTCCTTTGAAACACTCCCATAAATATTTCTCAACATTAATTTTACATCAATTTCAACCCTAGCTCAACATTGGCCCAACTTGGCCCACTTGGACCTATATTGGCCCATTCACCAAAAGAACCCAAATTCAACCCAATTCAAATCCAAATCACCCCCAATTTGTTTCAAATCACTCATGACACATCCATGAGCTAAACCCAACAATTATTTGGCCCAACCTCTTTACAAAATTTCCATCCATAAATTCATTTTCAAAACTTAAGGGCCCATTCCTTAAACCATTTTAAAAGCCCACTTCCACCAAATCCAAAACCCCAAAAAATTCTTCCAAAGCCCATATGACATTTCCCCTCATCATATTTTCAATTAAAATCATCCCTAAGTCCTAAACCAACCATCAAATAATTCTAAATGAAGCTTCATCCAAATTTCCACCAAATTATCCAAAATCCCTAAAATCCTTTTTTATGAAATTGACCAAACCTTTTCCCAAGCCAAATGGAGCCATGGAGCCATGCATAAGCCATATGCAAGCCATGAGAGCCTCTTTACATGTCACCATGCCATTTTGGGCAAAAGGAGGAGGCTCTTTCCTTAATTCCTAAAGGTGATTAACCACTTCCATGATTCCACTAAACCATGCTTAAGCCTAATTGTGCTTGGATGGTGACTTGACCCTACTCGATTATGCTTGAGCCAAATCACTTTTTCCTCGACCAAAACCGGGCCTTGGGTGGTGCACCTAGCCCAAATGGGTGGGTTGACCCATTTAGGTCCAAATTTAGCCATGCCCCCATTCCACTTTGAATCAAAGCCTTTACACATGGCATTTGCCAATTGCCTACACTAAACCCCGACCCCGACCCACCCGACCAAGATGGTGACCATTGCACGGCCGCCGGCCACCGAGCCGCCGGAAAACACCATGGCCGAGAGCTCGCATGTGAGCCAACATTGAAATTCTCACTTGTCGAGCTGCCCCATGCCTAGTGGTCACCATGGCCGATCTTCTCCTCACCGAAGCAGTCGATCCCAAGCCCTAACTCCCCCTGGGAGGCCCTCCACCCTCTCCTATTTAAACTCCACCCCTCTCGGCCATGGAGAGAGCGAAGCACAAACCTTGCCAAAACTCTGCCAAAATTGTTCCAGACCCTTCTCCATCCTTAGAGCACTTGATCCCCAGTGAAATCCCCCTGCCATTTCTCCTCTGTAAGCTCAATTTCGAGTTGAAATTCCACCCAAAACCAGGACACTTCTCCACGGTGAGCCAATCCTCAAATTGATTGGCTCTACACCTTCACCGGACCAAGGGAAGGTGTCCACCGACGAAAGCCCCATCTCCGAGCCACCCAGGTTGCTCTCAGCCTCCAAGCTTTGTGATCGGGCTTGGTCGAAATCATATCCGGACAATTCCCAGGACCAAAAGACTTCATCCGGAGCTTGCGGGACCCAATCGAAGGTGCAACAACTCTCGGATTGAAGCCACACTTCTCTGAGCTAAGGTATGAGTTAATTCTCCATCCCGAGCTTCTGGAGATTCTCCATTTCAAATGCCTTAGTTTCAATGCATGTTAGCCGTATAGATGTGTTCGTCTCTTCAAGACGAATCCATAGAGCATAAGAACGTAAAAATCCATTGAGAATCGAGTGAGATCTTAGGGATTTAGTGTGGACGGCTCTCGGGTGAGAACACTTGGGGACGATGAACGGATGCCGTCCATTCAATACACGCGCGGACGAACGGCTCAGATGGCGTCGGACCGAGAAACGGTGAGAGAACCGCGGGGCCCGGGCTGCCGACTCGGGTGGCGGCGTCGAATGGGAGCGCGACGCGTGTGCGTTCGGAGGCTGCCGAGGTTGACGCGGCGCCGCGTGGATAAATAGATAAATAGGGTATTTTCTTATTTATTTAATTCCCTAAACTTTAAAAATTCATATCTCTGTGTAGGAAAATCATAAAAATAAAATAAAAATACCCTCTTGCTCAGTGAACAGAGGAGAATAATGTGGAAAAGAAATCACTTAATTTCATCAAGTATTTTATTTTTTATAATTTATTTACTCTCTCCATACATTTAATTCTCCATGCATGTATACAATTCACCATGGCATGAGACCATAGGGCTTTTGAAGCCTCCGAACTTGGGAACATTCCCCGAATTTTCCAAGGTCGAGGCCATCTCTATGAAAAGTTATTTATTTTTCAAATGCATGTTGCTCGTTTTGAGTATTTTAATTCCAAAAAATAGCATGTTGTGAAATAAATTCTAGGAAAATTTGGTGATGTTCCTTATGACCAGGAGAACCCTAGGAAAAATAGATTTTGGCTTAGTTCATTCAAAACAACCCTAATTGGCTTAAACACTCAAAATAGGTCTTTAATTAATTAGAGTTAACCAGGTATCAAATTGACTTGAAATCAATTCTCCACTGACTTTTAGGATCAGAGGAATCTACCATAAAAATTTGGGGTCAATTGGACTTGGTTAGCCCCACTAATTGGGTTGATTAAGTCACTTAGCCATTTTAAACTTTAAAAATTCATAACTTTTAAAATACTTTTCAAAAATTCACTAAATTGGTTTTGGAGCCTCTCTCGATATCAGGGGAACCTAAGAAAATTAAAATTTTAATTTTTCGAAAAAGTTGATTTTTAATAATATTTTAATATTTTAATAATTAAAAAATAATAAAAATCACAAAAATAATAAAATTCACCAAAATGTCACATTTTGAATTTTAATCACTTAGGAACAAATCCCACATTTTTCCTAGGTCTATTTAGTGAGATATTGAATTTTAAAGCCCTAGGGTAATTTTAAAATTTAAAAAATGTATTTTCTAGCATTTTCACTAAAATAATTATAATAAATCATAGAAAAATCAGAAAATTGCAAAATTTGCTTCTCTGGTTTCCTTGATATCAGAGAGATTTTTGAAAAATATAAAATCTATTTTTCAACATTTATTTTATTTTTAAATTAATTAACACTCCAAAACTCAAAATAATTATAATAAAAATAATATAATTCAAAAAATCACCAAAATTGGTCCAAGTGCTTCTCTGGTCATTAGGAATGTCCCCTAATTTTCTCAAGGACAGAAACTTTCCCTTGGTCATATTATCAAATTTTCCTTGAAAATCTCTATTTTCCACCAAAAATAATTATATAAATAAATTAAATACAGAAAAATCACATTTTCTCCTCTCATGTCTTTATTGACATATGAGTGAAGTCACATAAAAATTTCAAGTTCATTTGAGTTCAATTTAGTGAGTTATGAAATTATTAAGCTAAAGGGGTAAAATGGTAATTAAACTTTTAACCCTTAATTAAAACTTTAGGTTTAATAAAAAAAATCAACAAGTAAAATATTTGATCTTAATCCGATTTGGATGATTGAAATTTAAATAATTAAAGGGTAGAAACCCATTAAATAATTTTAAAATGATTAAACTTTAATTAAATAATAGATTAAATTTGGAGGAATAATAAATTGGAATTATTAAAATAAGGGATATTTATTAGGAAGAGATTTATTCTTTAATTTAAAAAATCCCTAAACTAATTATATCATTAATACTCAATTTTTAATTAAAATGATAACTCAAATTTAAAATATTAAAAGACTTAATTAAATTATTAAACTCTTTTAAAATTTTAATTAAAATTAAAAATAAAGTAAATTAAAGATAAATTAAATTAAAATTAAATTAAATTTAACAATTAAATTAAATTAAATTAAATTTAATAATTAAATTAAATTAAATTAAATAATTAAATTAAATTAAATTAAACAATTAAATTAAATTAAATTAAATAATTAAATTAAATTAAACTAAACAATTAAATTAAATTAAATTAAATTAAACAATTAAATTAAATTAAATTAAATTAAATTAAAATTAAATCAAATCAAATTAATTAAATACCAAATCAAATTAAATTGAACTATGTTAAACTAAATCAAACTCAATCAAATTAAATTAAAACTCAATTAAAATTAAATTAAATTGAATTAAATATAACATCACCTAAAACAGAAAGAAAATAAATTTAAAGCAACTTGAACACTATTCCAAATTTAAACTCTTTAACTTAAACCAAATCATTTGAATACTAACTTACCCTTGAAAGCTTTAGTTATTATAACTCCTAAATAAAACATTAAATGAAGTGTCACTTCACTCATGTGATATTCAAATGTCCTAGTTCATCGAGCAAGTTAACAAAACTTGAAAACCTCGGACGATCGATTCATTTATATAATTAAATTCATTTGGACTTAAAACAATCCTAGAAACATTGAAAAGATGTTTAAGATCCTTCTTAAGCACTTCCTCGATATGATAGGACATTTATAAGAACAATTGAATTCGATTATTCTTTGATGAAGAAAATCGTCCTTAAACAAAAAAACACAAAGA
The DNA here is from genome assembly GCA_022702705.1 of Papilionanthe hookeriana x Papilionanthe teres. Taxonomy (NCBI): domain Eukaryota; kingdom Viridiplantae; phylum Streptophyta; class Magnoliopsida; order Asparagales; family Orchidaceae; genus Papilionanthe; species Papilionanthe hookeriana x Papilionanthe teres. The sequence continues at coordinate 119,901,302 of CM040425.1, forward strand.
ACCTAGACGTCATAGGAAATGACTAGCTATAGGATTAGGAATTTGGTAGAAAACCATAACCTTTCCCTTAGCCTTACCTAGGAACTTGCTTAAGTATGCTAATTGTGTTTTAAGTGCAGCTTGGGATGACGGGAAGACCCTCCAGGGTACGCATTTGTATTATTGCAATTTACTTTCCTGCAATTTATTTTCCAAGCAATTTACATTATTGCAATTTACTTTATTGCTAATTGCGTTTATTTTTCTTGCATGATAAAACAACCGTTGCATGAAAACCCACACCTTTAGGATAGCCCCTAAAACTGAAACCAAAACTAAGTTAAAAGTCATTGCAAGATAAAATTCACCGCCACAACATTTCAAAATATAAAACAACTCAAAATTTAATAACAAACGAACACAAAACTACAATTACAACTAAATTAAAACGTCCCGTTGGATGATCGGGAATACCTCGGATGATGTAACCTACGTGTTGCTAACGGGATTTCCCACGGTCTAAATGAAAGTGTGGAACTCATTCGGTTGAGTTTAGCAAATTCATCACGGACTAAGTGAATCCGATAAAAATAATGATGCCGGAAGGATGGAACCGTGGGATCTTAACCGTGTCGTTATAATCAACTTTAAGATTTGTTTTAATTAAAACGTAAAAAAAAACACTTGGAAATTAAGACTTCTCTAAACCAAAACACTTCTCTCATCCCCCGATTTATGATTTCTAAAACTAAACCTCTGCAACAACCAGGAGCTTGGAGCATGGTGGGCGACACGCGCCATCGTCGTCGGCAAAACTCGAACCTACTTCAGCAAAACTTTTCTAGAATTAAACAACAAAGCCATAAGATTTCGAGGTAGCTTGCACTAGTGCAACATAAATCCTCAACTCTTCGTTAGGCATTTGCATTGCAAATTAAGCCCTAACCTAGGTCTTAGGATTCCGAGGTAGTCGTCCGATACGACAATAAACCCTCACATCTTCTAGTGCTATTTGTTTGATTTTATCATACAAATATAAGCCCTAATTAATTAAAATTGGCAAGATTGAAATATTAAATAAACATTAGGACTTTCCTAAATTCGAAGCCAAACAATAGGATAGTCGGGAAATTACCGAAGTTCACTTCGAATCAGTGATTTCTCCTACCTCTCTTCCTTTGGATTCATAAAACAAAATGTTCCAAAATTTGATCCATTCCCTATTGAAATTCCAAAATTCAATCTTTGAAAACCTTAAACTTTGAAATTCTTGAGAGCGAATTATTGGTTATTATCGAGAGTTTTCTTAGGTGATTCCCGTCACTTAAGATGTAATTAACTATAGGGGCTTGCCCTTATAGGGAATTTTAAAGAACCTGGGTAATATAAACCCTCGTTTAATGTTTTCATATTAAGCGTGGAAACTTGTCAGGCATATAAAATTGGTTCGCAGTACCAAACGGATGTCACTAATCTTCTAGTTTATTTAATCAAGCCCCACCATCAAGCGATGTGTCTATCCTTAGGGATAGATACACGGTTTGTGGTGCGGTGCTCGTTTATATAAACTATTTGGGATGTGAGATCGGTTTAATCTCATATCTTAAAACCTTCAAATTTAAAATTATTTTCAAAATCAAATACTACTTTTCAAATTATTTATTTTAATTAAATTAAAAATTCGCCGACAGATTTACGTTAGGCGACCCCTCTTCAAAATAAAACACGACCTAAAAATATGCCGACAGATGCTTGGACACAAGATACAGGATTGCATCACTTTCAAGAGTTGGCTTGATGATAATCTCCGAAAAGGGAACATAACGATCCCAAAGGAATACATGAAGGAACCCCAGAAGGGAGGTTCCGTCAATGTTATTTCAACGGATCTCATTGTTCCGATAGACCCTTACACGACTGATGATGGATGGAGTACTGTCTGGACAAAGTCATCGAAGAAAATTTTGGATCACATCCAGGCCGCTTCGATACATGCTTCAACTCAGATTTTGAGACCTGTCGAGCCGGCACTATCACTTGCGATTGAAGAACCGCCCCAGAAGGAGGAGAAGATCGTGGAATAAAAGAAGACCGAGGCTCCGAAGGGTAGACTAGGGGCTGCTTATCGTATGATGGTTATTTCCGATTCGGGGGAGAAATCCCTCGAACTTCTGACTCTGTATGATTATTTGCTCGCCCCGGCGAGATCTTATAATGATAAGGGTTATGGCGTTGGCTACATTTTGACTCTTTCTAACGATTACATAACTAACGACAACCGGCTTAATCCGGATCTCAATTCCAGTACAAATAACGATTCTCAAATCATACACAACCTCGACGACCACGAGGAAGAAGATGTTCACAAAGGAGGCTACGAATGCTCAACAAGCAACGAGTCCATTTATGAATTCCGAGGGGCTCCGATCACGATAGAATTAGAACCATCAGACACCGAAGAAACTTCAGAAGAGCCAGTGGTTCCAATTTAAGAGGATACACCGGCAGATTCAACACCAAATTCAGAAGAAATAACTGAAGTAAATTTAAGAATTGGAAAAATTTTACCTCCGAGAATGGGTCTGAATGATAAAGGAAAGCAGGTGGTTGCTCAAGAAGAACCAACCCCGGCAGAGGAATTGCCCATTCGGGAAGAAACCGAGGAACATGGTAATAAAGTGGACTACAACGTGCTAGCCCATCTTAGGAAGATACCAGCCAAACTAAGCATATACGATGCTCTGATCCTGTAAAAGGAGATGAGGGAAACTCTGATCAAGGCTTTACTTGATCCAGAAATTTGTTTAGCTCAAATGGCCGGTAATTCCTTCGACGAGGTTTGCTCGTTAAAAGAACAGCGAGATGTTACCTTTACGGACAATGATCTATTACTAGGAACAACAGATCACAACCGACCGTTATACATTTCAGTCACTATTGAAAAGTTTACGCTCTCCAGAGTGTTGGTTGATCCGGGAGCATCAATCAACATAATGAATTTTCGGACACTAGCATATTTGGAAATTGATGCTCGCAAATTTGAAGCAGACAAGATGCTATTAAGAGGCTTCAATCAAAAAGGAGAAAGAGCTCTTGGATCAGTAACACTACTAATGAAGACCGGTGATTTAGCAAAGACAATCGCAAAATTCTACATAATTGATTCTGAGAAATTGTTCAACGCTCTACTAGGTCGACCGTGGATCCATGAAAACCGGATGGTACCGTCATCTCTGCACCAGTGCATAAAGTATTACGAAGGAGGGGAACAGTGTATCAAAGGTGACTTACAACCATTCTCCGTACACGAGATTGAAATTCATGAAGATGCAGCCTACTACGCGCCCCCGAAGAAAACAATCTTTTCCAGAAATACCATACCAAATGAAATAAAAGAAATTCGAGACAATGAAGAACCTGAAGTTCAAGTCCAACAATTACTCACGACTCCCTTACGGCGAGAAGGTGAAGTTTCCTCCAGAACTCGCACCCGAGGTTGGGGCCGGGGACGAGGACATGGAAGAAATATCAGAACGGTTGGACAGAAGAAACCGGTCATCGATATTGATTGGGAGAACACCTCTGAAGAAGAAGAAGAAATCAAGAAAGAAGCAACAACAATAAATCAGAAGAAACCACAGTTCAAGATCTCTCTCGAAGATGAAAAGAATGAAGAATATAAATCAATGTACGAGAAGATTAACTATCATGTACATACTATGACCCTGACCCCGATCCATTCTAATAAGATCGAGGGTATGGTGGTCAAAGAAGTGCATGGTGGTAGTAAGCCAATCAAGTTTTACCGTGGTGCTTCTTCTTCCAGTAATGAAAAAGATGTACAATTTGAAGATGTTACTTCTTCCGAATTAATGGAATTACCTTTTGAGTGGTACGCTCCCTGTGTTCAAAATTTGATTCAGCGTGGTGTCTTACCTTGACAATGGACAAAAGGCCGATCACAACACTTTGAAAAATTATGGAATAATGCCGGTCGGCCTCCCAATTCAAAACATGGTCTCGGATTCGGCATAGTAAGATCAGTTGATGATACGGGATTTTGCTTGGTTGTCACTTGCGAACCTAATAAAGACTACTTGGAAGCTTCAGAAGATCCCGAAGATCTACCAATCAGAAATGCCCCACCTGAATTCGAAGAAGAAATCAAATCTACAATAGACGAGTTAATGGAAGTTAACTTAGGTACTGGCGAAGAGCCTAGGCCAACCTTTGTTAGCTCCTTACTCAATAAAAAAGACTCCGAAGACATAATCAAGCTACTAATGGAATTCAAGGACTGTTTTGCTTGGAGTTACGATGAAATGCCAGGACTAGCTCCAGAAGTCGCAGTTCACAAGTTAGGAGTAGATCCTACTTCTGTTCCAGTCAGACAAGATCCCAGAAGAATGCGTCTAAAAATTGAACAACAAGTAATAACCGAAGTTAAGAAGCCAATAGATGCTAAGTTTGTCTGTGAAGAAAAATACCCAACTTGGTTAGCCAACGTGGTACCAGTCAGAAAGAAGAATGGTCAGATCAATATCTACGTAGACTTCAGAGATTTAAACAAAGCATGTCCAAAGGACGAATTTTCACTACCAATCCCGGAACTGATGATCGACATTGCTTCAACACATGAAATATTTTCATTCATGGATGGATCATCAAGATACAACCAGATAAAGATGGCATCGGGAGATGAAAAGCTCACAGCCTTCAGAACGCCAATCGGAATATCATCGCTACACGATAATGCCATTCGGACTAAAGAACGCATGAGTAACATATCAAAGAGCGATGACGAAGATTTTTGATGATCTCATTCACAACCAAGTTGAGTGCTATGTGGATGATGTGGTCATCAAAAGTAAATTGAAAGAAGATCACCTGTATGATTTGAGAATTGTTTTCGAACGACTAAGACAATACAACCTTAAGATGAATCCCTTAAAATGTGCCTTCGGCATCACCTCTGGGAAATTCTTAGGATTTGTTGTCCGACATCGCGGGATTGAAATTGATCCGGAAAAGATTAAAGCTATCTTAGAAATGCCACCTCCTAAAACCTTGAAACAGCTACGATCCTTTCAAGGAAAGTTGGCATATCTTCGACGCTTTATCTCGAAATTGTCAGGAAGGTGTGTGCGGCTTATTTTTAGGTTGCGTGTTTTATTTTGAAAAGGGGGTCGCCTAACAGAAGTTGTCGGCGAATTTTTAATTTAATTTAAATAAATAATTTTGAAAAGTAGTATTTGATTTTGAAAATAATTTTAAATTTGAAGGTTTTTTAAGATATGAAATCAAACTGATCTCACATCCCGAATAGTTTATCTAAACGAGCGCCGCACCACAAACCGTGTATCTATCCCTAAGGATAGACACCAGCTCGACGGTGGGGCTCGATTAAACAAACTAAAAGATTTGTGACATCCGTTTGGTCCGCGAACCAATTTTATAAGCCGACAAATTCCCCGCTTAATATGAAAGCATTAAAAAGGGTTTATATTACACGGGTTCTTTAAAATTCCCTATAAGGGCAAGCCCCTATAGTTAATTACATCTTAAGTGATGGGAATCACCTAAGAAAACTCTCGATAATAATCAATAATTCGCTCTCAAGGATTTCAAAGTTTAAGTTTTCAAAGGATTGAATTTTGGAATTTCAATAGGGAATGGATCAAATTTGGAACATTTTGTTTTGGGAATCCAAAGGAAGAAAAGTAGGAGAAATCACAGATTCGAAGCGAACTTCGGTAATTTCCCGACTATCCTATTGTTTGGCTTGAGTTTAGGAAAGTCCTAATGTTTATTTGATGTTTTAATCTTGCTAATTTTAATTAATTAGGACTTATATTCGTATAACACAATCATACAAATAGCCTCGAAGATGTGAGGGTTTAAGTCGTATCGGACGACTACCTCGGAATCCTAAAACCGGTTAGGGCTTAATTTGCGGTAGCAAATGCCTAACAAAAGGTCGAGGATTTATGTTGCACTAGGCAAACTACCTCGAAATCCTATGGCTTGGTTGTTTAATTCTAAGAAAGTTTCTGTCGATGTAGATTCAAGTTTCTTCGACGACGATGGCCGTGCCGCCCACCATGCTCCAAGCTCCTTGTTGTTGCAGAGGTTTTAGTTTTAGAAATCATAAATCAGGGGAAGAGAAAAGTGTTTTGGTTTAGAGAAAATTTTAATTTCCAAGTGTTTTCAATATTTTAATTAAAACAAATCTTAAAGTTGATTATAACGATACCGGTTAAGATCCCACGGTTCCATCCTTCCGGCATCATTATTTTTATCGGATTCACTTAGTCCGGATGAATTTGCTGGACTCAATCGAATGAGTTCCACACTTTCATTTAGACCGTGGGAAATCCCGTTAAGCAACACGTAGGTTACATCATCCGAGGTATTCCCGATCATCCAACAAGATGTTTTAATTTAGTTGTAATTGTAGTTTTGTGTTCCGTTTGTGATTAAATTTTGAATTGTTTTATATTTTGAAATGTTGTGGCGGTGAATTTTATCTTGCAATGACTTTTAACTTAGTTTTGGTTTCGGTTTTAGGGACTATCCTAAAGGTGTGGGTTTTCATGCAACGAGTTGTTTTATCATGCAAGAAAAGTAAGTGCAATGCGATTAAATAAATTGCAATAATGTAAATTACGAGAAAGTAAATTGCAATAACATAACAACGTACTCGGAGGGTCTTCCCGTCATCCCAAGCTGCACTTAAAACACAATTAGAATATTTAAGCAAGTTCCTAGGTAAAGCTAAGGGAAGGGTTATGGTTTTATACCAAATTCCTAATCCTATAAGCTAGTCATTTCCTATGACGTCTAGGTCTTTGTGTTTTGGTTTGAGGACGATTTTCTTCATCGAAGAACAATTAAGTCCAATTGTTTTTATAAATGTCCTATCATATTGAGGAAGTGCTTAAGAATAATCTTAAACATCTTTTCAATATTTCTAGGATTGTTTTAAGTCCAAATGAATTTAATTATATAAATGAATTAATCGTCCGGAGATTCAAGTTTTGTTAACTTGCTCGGTGAACTAGGACATTTGAATATCCTATAAATGAAGTAACATTTCATTTAATATTCTGTTTAGGAGTTATGATAACTAAAGCTTTTGAGGGTAAATTGATGTTCAAATGGTTTGTGATTTAGTTTAATTTCCATTAATGGGTTTAAATTTGGAATAGTGTTCAAGTTATTTTAGATTTATTTTGAATTCTTTATGTCTTTGGTGATGTTATATTTAATTCAACTTAATTTAATTTAATTTAATTTAATTGAGTTTTAATTTAATTTTAATTCAATTTAATTCAATTTAATTTGATTTGATGTTAAATTAATTTAATTTGATTTGATTTAATTTTAATTTAATTTGATTTAATTTAATTTAATTTAATTTAATTTAATTTAATTTAATTTTTAATTTGGTTTAACTTAATTTAATTTGGTTTTATTTATTTAATTTAATTTAATTTATTTAATTTAATTTAATTTAATTTGTTTATTTAATTTAATTTAATTTAATTTAATTCAACTTTTAATTTTAATTTAATTTAATTTAATTTAATCCAATTTAATTTACTTAATTTAATTTAATTTTTAATTTAATTTTATTTTTTTAATTTTAATTGAAATTTTTTAAAAGAGTTTAATAATTTAATTTTAGTTTAATGATTAAGTCTTTTAATATTTTGAATTTGAGTTATCATTTTAATTAAGAATTGAATATTAATGAGATAATTAATTTAGGGATTTTTAAATTAAAAAATAAATCTCTTCCTAATAATATCCCTATTTTAATAATTCCAATTTTATTATTCTTCCCAAATTTAATCAATTATTTAATTAAGGTTTAATCATTTTAAATTGTTTAATGGGTTTCTACCCTTTAATTATTTAAATTTCAATCATCCAAATCAGATTAGGATCAAATATTTTATTTGATAATTTTTTATTAAACCTAAAGTTTTAATTAAAGGTTAAAATTTTAATTACCATTTTGCCCTTTAATCTTAATAATTTCATAACTCACTAAATTGAAAAAAATAAACTTGAAATTTTTATGTGACTTCACTCATATGTCAATAAAGACATGAGAGGAGAAAATGTGATTTTTCTGTATTTAATTTATTTATATAATTATTTTTGGTAGAAAATAGAGATTTCCAAGGAAAAATTTAATAACATGACCAAGGGAAAGTTTCTGTCCTTAAGAAAATTAGGGGACATTCCTAATGACCAGAGGACCACTTGGACCAATTTTGGTGATTTTTTGAATTATATTATTTTTATTATAATTATTTTAAGTTTTGGAGTGTTAATTAATTTAAAAATAAAATAAATGTTGAAAAATGAATTTTATATTTTTCAAAAATATCTCTGATATTAGGGAAATCAGAGAAGAAAATTTTGCAATTTTCTGATTTTTCTATGATTTATTATAATCATTTTAGTGAAAAAGCTAGAAAACATATTTTTTTAATTTTAAAATTACCCTAAAGATTTAAAATTTAATATCTCACTAAATAGACCTAAGAAAAATATGGGGTTTGTTCCTAAGTGATTAAAATTCAAAATGTGACATTTTGATGAATTTTATTATTTTTGTGATTTTTATTATTTTTTAATTATTAAAAATATTAAAATAATATTAAAAATCAACTTTTTTAGAAAATTGAAATTTTAATTTTCTTAGATTCCCCTAATATCAGAGAGGCTCCAAAACCAATTTGGTGAATTTTTGAAAGGTATTTTGAAAGTTATGAATTTTTAAAGTTTAAAATGACTAAGTGGCTTAATCGACCCAATTAGTAGGGCTAACCAAATCCAATTGACCTCAAATTTTTATGGTGGGTTCCTCTCATCCTAAAGGTCAGTGGAGAATTGATTTCAAGTCAATTTGATGTATGGTTAGCTCTAATTAATTAGAGATCCATTTTGGGTGTTTAAGCCAATTAGGGTTGTTTTAAATGAACTAACTCAAAACCTATTTTTCCTAGGGTCCTCCGAGTCATAAGGAACATCATCAAATTTTCCTAGAATTTATTTCACAACATGCTATTTACTTGGAATTAAAATACTCAAAACGGTGACATGAATTTGAAAAATCAATAACTCTTCATAGGGATGGCCTCGACTTTGGAAAATTCGGGGAATGTTCCCAAATTCGGAGGCTTCAAAAGCCTCTATGGTCTCATGCCATAGTGAATTGTATACATGCATGAAGAATTGAAAAAATGCAGAGAGTAAATAAATTATTAAAAATAAAATACTTGATGAAATTAAATGATTTCATTTCCACATTATTCTCCTCTGTTCACTGAGCAAGAGGGTATTTTTATTTTATTTTTCTGATTTTTCTACACAAAGTTATGAATTTTTGAAGTTTAGGGAATTAAATAAATCAGAAAAAATCTCTAATTTTCTATTTATCCACGCGGCGCCGCGTCAACCTCGGCAGCTCCGAAACGCCGTGTGGCGAGCTCCCATTCGACGCCGCCATCTGACTCAGCGTTCCCGGGGCCCGCTGTATCGTTCCGTCTTCTGATCCGACGCGATCCCGGCCGTCCGTCCGCGCGTGTATTAAATGAACGGCATCCGTTCATCGTCCCCAGTGTCCTCGCCCGAGAGCGCGTCCACACTAAATCCACTAATATCTCACTCGATACACAATGGATTTTCATGTTCTTATGCTCTATGGATTCGTCTTGAAGAGACGAACACATCTATACGGTTATCATGCATTGAAATTAAAGCATTTGAAATGGAGAATCTCCGGAAGCTCGGGATGAAGAATTAGCTCATACCTTTGCTCGGAGAAGTGTGGCTTCAATCCGAGAGTTGTTGCACCTTCGATTGGATCCTACCAAGCTCCGGATGAAGTCTCCGGTGCAGTGAATTGTCTAGGTTGGATTTCGACCACGGCCGATCACAAAGCTTGGAGGTCGGAGCAAGCCGGGAGGCCTGGAGATGGGGCTTTTGCTAGTGGACACCTTCCCCTGGCCTGGTGAAGGTGTAGAACCAATCAATTTGGGGATTGGCTCACTGTGGAGAAGTGTCCTGGTTTTGGGTGGAATTTCAGTTGAGAAATTGGGTTTTGTCAGTGGGGATTAGGGCAAATTGACACTCGGGGATCAACTGCTCTACAGGGTGGAGAAGGTTTGGAACAATTTTGGCGAGTTTCGGCAAGGTTTGTGCAACTCTCCCCCCATGGCCGTGAGGGGGTCGGGTTTAAATAGAGGTGGCTGGAGAGCCTCCCGGGGATGGCCGAGGGTTGGGATCGACTGCTGCTGGTCATGGGAAGAACGGCCATGGTGGCCATTGGGCATGGGGCGGCTCGGCGAGGTGGAATTCCAAAGTTTGGCTCCTCCCGAGGTCTCGGCCATGGTGTTTTCCGGCGATCCGGGCGGCTGGCCGTGCAGGCATGGGTCACCTTCGGGGTCGGGGAGTCCGGGGTTTGAAGTTGGTGAAGTCGATGGAGTTTGACATGTGTAAAGGCTTTGAATTAAAATGGAATGGAGAAGGGGTCATTTTGGCTTCAATTTGGTCAACCCATTGGTTTGGGTTGGGTGCACCTCCCCATGGCCTCGATTTTGGGCTGAGAGGATCGATTGGGTCGACCAAGAGAGAATGGCGTGGTCTCTATCCATGATGAGGTGGCTAAACATGGTTTAGAGTGTGTCATGGATAAGGTTAAAAAAGCTTAATGAAAGATTAGGAAAGGAGCCCCTCTTTTTACCATTAATGGCATGGTCACATGCCAAACTTTCATGGCTCCATATGGCTTGTGAATGGCTCACCCTTGGCTCCATTTGGCTTGGGAAAAGCTTGGGTCAATTTCATAAAAAGGGATTTAAGAAAATTTTGATATTTTGATGGGAATTTGTATGGGGCTTGATTTGGAATTGTTTAATTGATGACTTTGAAACTTAGGAGCAATTTTGATTAAATGGATGATGAGGGGAAGTGCCATGTGGCTTTAGATGAATTTGGGCTTTTGAATTTGAAGGAAGTGGGCTTTTAGGAAAATTTAAGGGGAATGGGCTTTTTAATTTTAGGATGGGCATTTGGGTGAAGATTTTGTGAAGGACCTTGTCAAATAAGTGTTATAATTGGTTTAGGGATGTTCTATGAAGGGCTTGGAGTCAATTTAGTGTGATTTGGGGTTGAATTGGTTTGAATTTGGATTTATTTGGTAAGTGGGCCTATGTAGGTCAAATTGGGCTAACTTGGGCCAATGTTGGGCTAGGGTTAAAATTGATGTAAAATTAATGTTGAGAAATATTTATGGGAGTGTTTCAAAGAGGTTTTGACTTTGGTTGGGCTTTGATTTTGGGGTTTGGGCTCATTTGGGTTAGGTTTGGGTTTAGGTCAAAAATGGGCCTTTTAGCTTTGGGTTGAATTTGAGTGGGGTTTGGGTCTAAATTTTGGGCAAATAATGTTAGTGTTTTATTTGTGGGAATGTTAAGGAAGATTTAGAAAAGATTTGGGGTTAATTGGAGTTGAATTGGGTGAGTTTGGGTTAGGTTTGGGTCATGGGTCCAAATTGGGCTTTAAGGCCAAAAGTGAAATTGGATCCAAATATCAATCAAATTGGACTTGAATTTGGTCTAGATTGGTGTTGGGAATGTTGAATTGAAGTTTAGAACTGAATTGGACCAGAATTTGGGTCAATTGGGTAGGTTTGGTTTGACATTGGGTTCACTCAGGGTTAAAATGGGTCAAATTGTGGGTTTTGACAAAAGTAGGGTAAATTGACAAAATTGGCCCATGGTGTAGTTGGACAAAATGAAATTGGGAATATTTGGGATTTTCTGGAATTTTCTGGGAATTTTCTGAATTTTTGGAGTTTTTGGCCAAGAGGGGTATTTTGGGTATTTGGAGGGTATTTGGAGGTATTTTTGGAATTTTTGGTATTTTTGGGTATGGATGATCAATTTGAGTAATGTGGAAATGTTTAAGATCAATTTTGAGGAATTTTGGGTGATTTAGGAAATTTTGAAAAATTTGGTTAATTTCAAGGGTTTTGGGTAGGCTAAGCGGGTGTAGGGTCCCGGGGGTCAAAAATTGAAAATTTGGGAAATTGAAGATTGGGTGGATGTAAGTGGAGTGAAATCATTTTGGTTGAGCCATGAAGCCATATCAAGCCCACATGAGCCATGAAGGGACTCATTTGAGGCATTCACTATGTTGTTCCTAACCCTCTTGCCGAGGGCTTAGGGGTTGAGGACCATCCATGTGAATCACCTACATGAGTCGAGGAGGTCAAGTTGGGTATGGGTGTGTTTTAGGAAGTGTGTGAAAGTGTAGTGTATAAGTGTAGTGTGTGTGTAAGTCAGCCCCTTCACCGGACCGGGCCACCTGAGGCGATCCTAAGGCCGAAGAGTCCTATAGGAACTCATCCTTAAACTTCCACATTTGATTTCAACCCTCTAGGTGATTAGGGGTCTATAGTCGAGTTTGTGGAGTTTGAAGGGAGTTAAGAAGTGGTTTGAGTTTCTAAAAGGTGGGTCCCAATTCTAGTCCTCTAAGATAGTCGAAGGAAAAGCTAAGGCTAGATCCTAAGCACTAAAAAGAAGAAGAGAAGACCTCATCGAAAATGAGGTCAACAAATGGACCCCCGATAGGTGTGGTGAGCTGACGGAGCACACCGCGCGTATTGGTGTTGACCGAAGCGATCAACAACACCAACACAAACGTCCAAGTGACAAACTTAGGACAAAGCAAAAGAATTTCCATTGGGGAGTATCGGGTATGTTCCCAAAACTGGAGATACCTGAACTCTCGCTGGGGAAAAGAAAAGGAGGTGAATTCCGAATCACATGACCTGGGAGAATTTCGATTTAGATTTTATTTTGTTTTGGTTTAAGTTTGACGTGTGAACTTAGATTTTAGTTTGGAGTTTTAATTTAGATTGAAGTTTTGTCAAAATTAATTTGAGGGATTTGATTTGAAATGAAAATTGGAATTCGAGGTTTTAGATGTAACATCTTCAACCTCGAAAGAAAATTGAATTGATCAGATTGAATCATTGCAATGAGGAGAGATCTCAGAGCAATGCGGTATTGGATGTAAAATCCTTAACCTCAAGAGTTTGATTTTGATGTATTTCATTCGTTGTAGGAAAGAATCCTAAAGCGAGTGCGGTCTTGGATGTAAAATCCTCGACCCGAAAAGTTTGATTTTGATGTATTTCGGTGCGATAGGGAAAAAATCCTAAAGTCATGCGAGTCTTGGATGTAAAATCCTCGACCCAAAAGTTTGAATTTGATGTATTTCAGTGCAATAGGGAAAGAATCCTAAAGCAGTGCAGTCTTGGATGTAAAATCCTCGACCCAAAAGTTTGAATTTAAAAAGTTTGATTTTGATGTATTTCAGTGCAATAGGGAAGGAATCCTAAAGCAGTGCAGTCTTGGATGTAAAATCCTCGACCTAAAAGTTTGAATTTGATGTATTTCAGTGCAATAGGGAAGAATCCTAAAGCAGTGCAGTCTTGGATGTAAAATCCTCGACCCAAAAGTTTGAATTTGATGTATTTCGGTGCAATAGGGAAGAATCCTAAAGCAGTGCGAGTCTTGGATGTAAAATCCTCGACCCAAAAAGTTTGATTTTGATGTATTTCGGTGCAATAGGGAAGGAATCCTAAAGCGGTGCGGTCTTGGATGTAAAATCCTCGACCCAAAAATTTGAATTTGATGTATTTCGGTGCGATAGGGAAAGAATCCTAAAGCGAGTGCGGTCTTGGATGTAAAATCCTCGACCCAAAAGTTTGAATTTGATGTATTTCGAGTGCAATAGGGAAAGAATCCTAAAGCGAGTGCGGTCTTGGATGTAAAATCCTCGACCCAAAAGTTTGAATTTGATGTATTTCGGTGCGATAGGGAAAGAATCCTAAAGCGGTGCGATCTTGGATGTAAAATCCTCGACCCAAAAGTTTGAATTTGATGTATTTCGGTGCTGATAGGGAAAGAATCCTAAAGCGAGTGCAGTCTTGGATGTAAAATCCTCGACCCAAAAGTTTGAATTTGATGTATTTCGGTGCGATAGGGAAAGAATCCTAAAGCGATGCGGTCTTGGATTTAAAATCCTCGACCCAAAAAATTTGAGTTTGACGTATTTCGAGTGCAATAGGGAAAGAATCCTAAAGCGATGCGATCTTGGATGTAAAATCCTCGACCCAAAAGTTTGAATTTGATGTATTTCGGTGCAATAGGAAAGAATCCTAAAACGGTGCGAGTCTTGGATGTAAAATCCTCGACCCAAAAGTTTGAATTTGATGTATTTCGGCGCAATAGGGAAGAATCCTAAAGCGAGTGCGATCTTGGATGTAAAATCCTCGACCCAAAAAGTTTGATTTTGATGTATTTCGAGTGCAATAGGGAAAGAATCCTAAAGCGAGTGCGATCTTGCATGTAAAATCCTCGACCCAAAAATTTGAATTTGATGTATTTCGGTGCGATAGGAAAGAATCCTAAAGCGATGCGGTCTTGGATGTAAAATCCTCGACCCAAAAGTTTGAATTTGATGTATTTTAGTGCAATAGGGAAAGAATCCTAAGCGAGTGCGAGTCTTGGATGTAAAATCCTCGACCCAAAAGTTTGAATTTGATGTATTTCGGTGCGATAGGGAAGAATCCTAAAGCGGTGCAGTCTTGGATGTAAAATCCTCGACCCAAAAAGTTTGATTTTGATGTATTTCGAGTGCAATAGGGAAAGAATCCTAAAACGAGTGCGATCTTGGATGTAAAATCCTCGACCCAAAAATTTGAATTTGATGTATTTCAAGGTGCAATAGGGAAAGAATCCTAAAGCGAGTGCAGTCTTAGATGTAAAATCCTCGACCCAAAAGTTTGAATTTGATGTATTTCAGGTGCAATAGGGAAAGAATCCTAAAGCGAGTGCGATCTTGGATGTAAAATCCTCGACCCAAAAGTTTGAATTTGATGTATTTCAGTGCAATAGGGAAAGAATCCTAAAGCAGTGCGGTCTTGGATGTAAAATCCTCGACCCAAAAGTTTGAATTTGATGTATTTCGAGTGCAATAGGGAAGAATCCTAAAGCGAGTGCGGTCTTGGATGTAAAATCCTCGACCCAAAAGTTTGAATTTGATTGAGATTTGATTCGAGATCTGGAAGAAATTGAATTTGAATTTGATTGATATTTGAGATCTGGAAAGATTGAATTTGAGATTTGGAAGGATGAGTTTGAACTCGGTTGAGATTTGATTTAAGATTTGATTTGAAATTTGGAAGATCAAATTTGAAATTTGATCGAGATTGGATTCGGAATTCGGAAAGATTGAATTTGAAATTTGGAAGGATGAGTTTGAACTCGATTGAAATTTGATTTAAGATTTGATTTGAAATTTGGAAGATCAAATTTGAAATTTGATCGAGATTGGATTCGAAATTTGATTGAGAATTTGATTTGAGATTTGATTTAACACTTATGTTGATTTTGTTTATCTTTTAATGATTCAAATTTTACTTTATTGTTTATTTAATGTTCATGTGAATTTGGTGTTCGTCATTTTTAGATTTTTTTTTTAGGAAAGTTTTCTTTTATTCTTCTTTTTTTCTTTTACGTTCTTTGTTCGAAGTTCATTTAACTTTAATGGCGTTTCCCAGTCAATTTGCACAAAAGAGGTGAAGGCCAAAAATGTGACATGGTCACTTTCATTCCAATCATGTTGAAGATACATCATACAACTCGATCCGGAATACATCTCATACAATCCATGTAGACTCAAAACGGACTATGTATGATCTTTGTTGATCCATCCAAAGAAGCATCCGTCAAAAATCCATGTACGAATAGTGGGGTACATGGTCGATAACATCACCTTCCAAGCCATCCTTGGCAAGGATGTCGTATGAATGTACATTGGAGGTGTGATATTTTCCATGTAACTCATAGCTCGTAAGCGCCGCAGGCTCTCTAGCTCCGGGTCCGGCTGGAAATGGTAAGGTGTCTTCTTGTCGTCCATCCTTCGAAAGTAACCGAGATCCGCTTCACTCGGTACTCACGGTATGCAATGCTTAGCGATATCCGCTCCGTTGCCCTTCGGTATCATGACGGAACCTACCGGTAAAGGTATCTTCACCGGCCCTCGGAACTCACTCGGGCTCTGCTATCCGGAGGTCGGATCCGAACATGATGTTACACTCGTTCGGGAAAGAGATCGTGCGAAAGGTCCGACAAAGTCGTGGTGATCTATGTGTGGGGGTATGCAGTCACCCTGTTTGTAGATGTTGATAATGCAACTATTGGGTATGCAATCTGCTGGCAGTACCCTCCATGTTATCAATCTCTTTACCATTCTCTTGATGACTAATGGCATCGGATCCACTTTCCCATGACGGAGTATTCCCGGTGGGTTTCCCTTTCTGTCTTCAGCAAAGTTGTAGCAGCATCCGCATTGTATTGTGATTCTTCCCTTCCCTGGCATCCATCTCCGGGGTTCTGAGTAGGTATTTTCCCTTAGGCGGCCTGCTCGGCCCATTCTTTTCAAATCCCGGATACAATCCACGATTTGCTCGTTGTTCATACTACGAGAATACGTCTGTATGTAGCTCGAGGCCCTCTAGTATGTTGATCCTTCTGCCTCTAATTCTCTCGAAGTATTCAAAGGTTTTCTTTTCAACATTTTGCATTCTCTCCAGCTCGTATTCCGGAATGATCTGCAGATGGCGAGGCCTGGTGACATATTGTGGGATATACGGTTCAATCCCTTCACGTTCTCCTGCATACCTCGGCTCCTCAGGGATGATGCCTGTCGGGACATCCCCGGGGTTGCTTCTCGACAAGGTCATGCATCACCGGTGGTTCTATCCGGTGGCGTGGTAGCCTTCTTTCTTCCGATCTTTGTGAGATCTCCCCGGTTCTTTCCGTTATCCTAGGAGCCGGCCTCCTTTCTTCGGGTTCTCGGTGAACCGGTGTCCTTGAAGTGTACGTACTGGCAGTAGTAACTGTCTCGTTGCGCTGGTCCGCAGCTAGTTTTATTAACATCTTACGTATACGGCGATTCTTATTTCTTTCTTGCGTTGCTGTGAGAGTAGCTCTCCGCACTTCTTGAATCTCTGTGGGCGCGGCGCTAACAAGCCTGCCCTCTGCTGTAGCGACTACAGATTTCATTTTCTTGTCTTCTTCAGTATTTGCCTTTCTTTTCTTCTTCTTTGGATTGGTGGTTTGGGCCACCCACTTTCATCACCTGTCCGCCGGGCGGTTCTTCTCGATCAGCGGGACCCGGTCACTTTCCTCGTCTTGTAGGCTCTGCTGGTGCGAAATCCGAGTCAATCTCGATTATCGCTCCATCTTTCACCCTCTTTTCATCGAGTGCAAGGCTTACGCCATTCTTAAAGTTCGGGACCAACCGCCGTTCGACATTTCCTGCGAAAAGACAAGGAAAAGGATCGGGGGCTGTACTAAGAACAAGAACATTAAGAAAATATTTATTAAAGACATTCTTTTTTATATAAATTTTTTATTTTCAAATTAACAGGAATGAAGTAGAATAAGATCAGGGAAGAGATTTTGATTTGGAAAAGAAAACAAGGAAAACTTAATTATCACTATTTTATTTATTTTAGCACATTTTATTATTTTTTGGGTTCGGACCCAATCATAAGTAATTACTTCGCCCGTGTTTCTTAGGGATGAAGAATTCATTCCTTGAAACATCGGGTAGCGTAATACTTTTCAAGTATCGTCCGTTGATCGGAAGCATATGTCGTTCTCCCGGCAATTCACTAGCTGGTAGGAACCTCCCGAGTATACTTGCTTCAACCACAAACGGTCCTTCCCAAGTGGGTTCAAATTTTCCTCCTATCTTGCGGTGTGCTTAGGATAGGTCTCTTGAGAACGAGAACTAAGTCACCAACTTTGAAGGTTCTTGGGCGGACCGGTTTGTCATGGGCTTGAACCATCTTAGCTTGGTATAGTTCTAAATTCTCGTCTGTGCTGCAAGTCTTTTCCCTTCCGGGCTTTCTAATTCTTCTAGCCGTAATTTGGCGTTTTCTTTCGTCATGATCTTGTTCGCAAGCTGCAATTCGAGTGAAGGAAGCTGAACCTCTAAAGGTAACACTTGCCTCGGACCCATACACCAGAGCGTAAGGTGTAGCTTGAGTAGGAGTTCTGATGGTCGTCCGGTAGGCCCATAAGGCTTCTAACAACTTCTCGTGCCAATTTCTCTTATTATCGTCCAAAGTTTTCTTTAAGATTTGAACGAGAGTTTTATTAAAAACCTCAGCGAGGCCGTTTGCTCTTGGGTAGTAAATTGTTGAGTATCGACAGTCGATTCCGTGTCACCTGACAAAATTGTTGATTTGTGTGCTTCTGAATGCTGACCCATTATCTGAGATGATCCTGTGCGGCACTCCGAAACGGTAGACAACTTGGTTCTTGAAAAGCCGTAGCACGTGGTGTGCTTTCACTTCTCTAAGTGGAGCCGCCTCGCCCACTTGGAAAAGTAATGCGTAGCCGCAAGAATGAAACGATGTCCTTTTGAAGATGGTGGTTCTATTGGACCCACTATATCACGTGCCCCGACATTCAAATGGCCACGACGCAATTGTCGGGTGCGGCACATTTGGAGGTTGGTGTAGAACCACTCCGTGCACTTGGCATTGGTGACGGCTCTTGGCGATTTTCATGCGGTCGGTCATCATCGAGGGCCGGTAGTACCCTAGTCTTTTAATTTTCATTTTCATCTTCGGACCCGATGGTGAGCGCCACGAGTCCTGAATGCACCTCCTTAACAATTTCGCGGGCCTCGGACCCGCTTAGGCACCTTAGCCACATTTGGTCGAAAGACCTTCGTACAATGTGTTGTTTATTAATGCGTAAGACGAGTTCTTTTCTTGATCGATGGGCTAGCGACCTATCGTCCGGTAGCTTTCCTGTTTGCGGGTAGTCCATCGATGGGCTGTCGCCTGATCTTCCGTGTTTTACGTCACCTGCTTGCAATTGATTCTTTTTCTTTTTCGATTTGTGTATTGTGTACTATGTCGAGTTGTGATAGGACTCGACGTCCGTGAGTCGACACTTCCATCGATTCATCTTGCAAACGGGCAAATTCTTTTGCGAGACGGGCTAAAGCATCTGCTAAAGCATTTTCTTTTACGGGAATTTTGTAGATCGTTACATTTGGAATCTGTTCCAACAGTTCGTATGGCATACTTGGAAGTATTGTTCGAGTCTTGGCTTTAAAATTACGTATTGTCCGTCGATCCGTTAAATGATTAACTGCGAATCCCCGTAGATGTTGATGTACGTTATCCCCATTTGAATAGTTAATTCCGAGTCCCGTTATGAGGGCTTCGTATTCGCTTCGTTGTTTGTACACGGTTACGTCGAGTGGTAGGAGTATCTTAACATCCCCCGCTCCGGTGTTATAAAGATTAGCCCGATTCCTGCCTTACCGGGCACTATCACTTGCGATTCTTCGTCTTTGTGTCCTGAAGATGCTCCATCGAAATACAATTCCCAATGTCGATCATCAAGGTCTTCTAGGTTCATTATTTGTTCATCTGGCAAATCGTCATTGAGAGGAGATTCTGCCGGCAAAGGGTGTGCTGCGAGAAAGTCTGCTAAGACTTGTCCCTTCACGGCACGCGAGAGGCACGAAAGTTATATCGAATTGCAATAATATCATTGACCATCGGCAAGTCTGTTGGAAAGTGTTGGACGAGTCATCGAGTATTGCAATGGATTAAATTTCGAGATCGAGGTTGACCTTATGAGAAAGCATGTAGTGCTCGAGCTTTTGAGCGGCGAAGATCGGGGCCAAACAATGCTTTTCAATTGAGGGATACCTTACTTCCGTCGGAAGTAAACGACGGCTTAAGTAGTAAAGAGCATTTTCTTTACTCTCATCATTGACACTAGGCTAACGAGGCTCGAGAAGTCGTCTAAAGCCGCGGTATAAAGTATCAACGATCTACACGAGGCAGGGCTGCTAAGACGGGAGGTGTCATTAAATATTGTTTAATGTCCTCGAAGGCCTTACGGCATTTTTCTTCCCAAATAAATTTAGCGTCCTTTTTAACTAGTGCCGAGAAAGGTCGACACCTACTGACGGGTTTGAGATAAAGCGTCGAAGATATGCCAACTTCCTTGAAAAGATCGTAGTTGTTTTAAGGTTTTGGGAGGCGGCATTTCTAAGATAGCTTTAATCTTTTCGGGTCGATTTCAATTCCACGATGTCGGACAACGAATCCTAAGAATTTCCCGGAGGTGACGCCGAAGGCGCATTTTAAGGGATTCATCTTAAGGTTAAATTGTCTTAACCGTTCGAAAACAATTCTCAAATCATACGAGTGGTTGTCCTTTACTTTGCTTTTGATGACCACATCGTCCACGTAGCATTCGACTTGATTGTGGATGAGATCATCAAAAATTCTTGTCATTGCTCTTTGGTAGGTTGCTCCTGCGTTCTTCGGTCCGAATGGCATCACTTTGTGTAGCAAAATACTCCGATCGGCGTCTGAATGCTGTAAGCTTTTCATCTTCCGGAGCCATTTTTATCCGGTTGTATCCGAAGATCCATCCATGAACGAGAATATTTCATGTGTCGAAGCAATGTCGATCATCAGTTTCGGGATCGGTAGAGGGAATTCATCCTTTGGACATGCCTTGTTCAAATCTATGAAGTCCACACAGATTCTGATCTGACCATTCTTCTTTCGATCGGCACTACATTGGCTAGCCGAGTCGGGTATTGTTCTTCACGGACAAATTTAGCGTCTATTAGCTTTTTAACTTCGGTATGACTTGTTGTTCAATTTCTAGACGCATTCTTCACAGGACCTTGTCTGACTGGGACAGAAGTAGGATCCACTCCTAGCTTATGGGCTGCAACCTCTGGAGCTAATCCTGGCATCTCGTCATAGTTCCAAGCAAAACAGTCTTTAAATTCCATTAATAATTTGATTATTTCTTCGGAGTCTTCTTTATTGAGTAAGGAGCTAACAAAGGTAGGTCTAGGCTCTTCGCTAGTACCTAAGTTAACTTCCGTTAACTCATCTATTGTAGATTTAATTTCTTCTTCGAATTCTGGTGGAGCGTCTCAATTTGTACATCTTCGAGTTCGTCCGTAGTTTCCATGCGAGTTTTCATTGGGCTCGCAAGTGACAACTAAGCAAAATTCAGTATCGTCAACTGATCCTACTGTGCCGAATCCGAGTCCATACTTTGAATTGGGAGGACGACCGGAGTTATTCCATAATTTTTCAAAATGTTGAGATTGACCTTTTGTCCATTGTTGAGGTAAGAAACCACGTTGAATTAAATTTTGAACACGAGGAGAGTACCACTCAAAAGGTAATTCCATTAATTCCGATGAAGTGACATCTTCGAATTGTACATGATTTTCGGTTTTGGAGGAAGAAGCACCACGGTAGAATTTGATTGGTTTTGCACCGTCGCTACGTATCTCTTTGACCACCATACCCTCGATCTTGTTAGAATGGATCGGGGTTAGGGTCATAGTATGTACGTAGTGGTTAATCTTTTCGTACATTGATTTGTATTCTTCGTTCTTCTCATCTTCGAGAGAGATCTTGAATTGCGGCTTCTTCGACTTATTGTCGTTGCTTCTTGTTTGATTTCTTTTTCTTCTTCGGAACTATCTTCCCGATCAACATTGATGGCTGGTTTCCTCCGTCCAGCTGTCCTAACGTCTCTACCACGGCCTCGTCCCCGGCCTCGACCTCGGATGCGAGTTGTGGAGAAACCTTCACCATCTCGCCGGAAGGGAGTGTTGAGTGACTGTTGGACTAGAACTTCAGGTTCTTCGTTGTCCTGAACTTTATTTGCTTCATTTGTTACAGTATCTCTGGAGAAGATCATTTTCTTCGGTGGTACATAATAAGCTGCATCTTCATGGATTCCAATTTCATGTACGGAGAATGGTTATAAGTCGCCTTTGATGCCTCTGTTCCCCTCATCGTAGTATTTGATGCAGCGATGCGAGAGATGATGGTACCATCCTGTTTTCATGTATCCACGGTCGGCCCGGCGGAGCGTTGAACGATGTTTTTGAATCGATTATGTGAAATTTTGCGGTTGTCTTTGCTAAGTCACTGGTCTTCATTAGTAGCGTTATTGACCGAGGGCTCTTTCTCCTTTACGGTTGAATCCTCTTAATAACATTTTGTTACGCCGAGCTCGCGAGCATCAATTTCCAAGTATGCTTAGCGTTCGAAGACTCATTATATTGATTGATGCTCCTGGATCCACCAATACTGCGGAGAGCGTAAACTTCCCGATTGTAACTGAAATGTACAACGGTCGGTTGTGATCTGCTGTCCCAAGTAGTAGGTCATTGTCCGTGAAGGTAACACCTCGCTGTTCCTTTAACGAACAAACCTCATCTAAGGAATCTAATTTAATTTACTTTTAATTTTAATTTAATTTAATTTAATTTAATCCAATTTAATTTACTTAATTTAATTTAATTTTTAATTTAATTTTATTTTTTTAATTTTAATTGAAATTTTTTAAAAGAGTTTAATAATTTAATTTTAGTTTAATGATTAAGTCTTTTAATATTTTGAATTTGAGTTATCATTTTAATTAAGAATTGAATATTAATGAGATAATAAATTTAGGGATTTTTAAATTAAAGAATAAATCTCTTCCTAATAATATCCCTATTTTAATAATTCCAATTTTATTATTCTTCCAAAATTTAATCAATTATTTAATTAAGGTTTAATCATTTTAAATTGTTTAATGGGTTTCTACCCTTTAATTATTTAAATTTCAATCATCCAAATCAGATTAGGATCAAATATTTTATTTGATAATTTTTTATTAAACCTAAAGTTTTAATTAAAGGTTAAAATTTTAATTACCATTTTGCCCTTTAAGCTTAATAATTTCATAACTCACTAAATTGAACTCAAATGAACTTGAAATTTTTATGTGACTTCACTCATATGTCAATAAAGACATGAGAGGAGAAAATGTGATTTTTTCTGTATTTAATTTATTTATATAATTATTTTTGGTAGAAAATAGAGATTTCCAAGGAAAAATTTAATAACATGACCAAGGGAAAGTTTCTGTCCTTAAGAAAATTAGGGGACATTCCTAATGACCAGAGGACCACTTGGACCAATTTTGGTGATTTTTTGAATTATATTATTTTTATTATAATTATTTTAAGTTTTGGAGTGTTAATTAATTTAAAAATAAAATAAATGTTGAAAAATGAATTTTATATTTTTCAAAAATCTCTCTGATATCAGGGAAATCAGAGAAGCAAATTTTGCAATTTTCTGATTTTTCTATGATTTATTATAATCATTTTAGTGAAAAAGCTAGAAAACATATTTTTTTAATTTTAAAATTACCCTAAAGCTTTAAAATTTAATATCTCACTAAATAGACCTAAGAAAAATATGGGGTTTGTTCCTAAGTGATTAAAATTCAAAATGTGACATTTTGATGAATTTTATTATTTTTGTGATTTTTATTATTTTTTAATTATTAAAAATATTAAAATAATATTAAAAATCAACTTTTTTAGAAAATTGAAATTTTAATTTTCTTAGATTCCCCTAATATCAAAGAGGCTCCAAAACCAATTTGGTGAATTTTTGAAAGGTATTTTGAAAGTTATGAATTTTTAATGTTTAAAATAACTAAGTGGCTTAATCAACCCAATTAGTAGGGCTAACCAAATCCAATTGACCTCAAATTTTTATGGTGGGTTCCTCTGATCCTAAAGATCAGTGGAAAATTGATTTCAAGTCAATTTGATGTATGGTTAGTTCTAATTAATTAGAGATCCATTTTGGGTGTTTAAGCTAATTAGGGTTGTTTTAAATGAACTAACTCAAAACCTATTTTTCCTAGGGTCCTACGGTCATAAGGAACATCACCAAATTTTCCTAGAATTTATTTCACAACATGCTATTTACTGGAATTAAAATACTCAAAACGGTGACATGAATTTGAAAAATCGATAACTCTTCATAGGGATGGCCTCGACTTTGGAAAATTCAGGGAATGTTCCCGAGTTCGGAGGCTTCGAAGCCATATGGTCTCATGCCATGGTGAATTATATACATGCATGAAGAATTGAAAATATGTAGAGAGTAAATAAATTATTAAAAATAAAATACTTGATGAAATTAAATGATTTTTTTCCACATTATTCTCCTCCGTTCACTCGAGCGAGAGGGTATTTTTATTTTATTTTTCGATTTTTCTACACAAAGTTATGAATTTTTGAAGTTTAGGGAATTAAATAAATCAGAAAAAATCCCTAATTTTCTATTTATCCACGCGGCGCCGCGTCGGCCTCGGCGGCTCCGAAACGCCGCGTGGCGAGCTCCCATTCGACGCCGCCATCCGACTCGGCGTTCCCGGGGCCCGCTGTATCGTTCCGTCTTCTGATCCGACGCGATCCTGGCCGTCCGTCCGCGCGTGTATTAAATGAACGGCATCCGTTCATCATCCCCAAGTGTCCTCACCCGAGAGCCGTCCACACTAAATCCACTAATATCTCGCTCGATACTCGATGGATTTTCATGTTCTTATGCTCTATGGATTCGTCTTGAAGAGACGAACACATTTATACGGTTATCATGCATTGAAATTAAAGCATTTGAAATGGAGAATCTCCGGAAGCTCGGGATGAAGAATTAGCTCATACCTTTGCTCGGAGAAGTGTGGCTTCGATCCGAGAGTTGTTGCACCTTCGATTGGATCTGTGAAGCTCCGGATGAAGTCTCCGGTGCGGTGAATTGTCCAGGTTGGATTTCGACCACGGCCGATCACAAAGCTTGGAGGCTGGAGCAGCTGGGAGGCTCGGAGATGAGGCTTTTGTTGGTGGACACCTTCCCCAGTGCAGTGAAGGTGTAGAACCAATCAATTTGGGGATTGGCTCACTGTGGAGAAGTGTCCTGGTTTTGGGTGGAATTTCGGTTGAGAAATTGGGTTTTGTCGGTGGGGATTAGGGCAAATTGACACTTGGGGATCAAGCTGCTCTAAGGGTGGAGAAGGTTTGGAACAATTTTGGCGAGTTTCGGCAAGGTTTGTGCAACTCTCCCCCCATGGCCGTGAGGGGGTCGGGTTTAAATAGAGGTGGGCTGGAGAGCCTCCCGGGGGATGACGAGGGTTGGGATCGAGCTGCTGCGGTCATGGGAAGAACGGCCATGGTGGCCATTGGGCATGGGGCGGCTCGGCAAGGTGGAATTCCAAAGTTTGGCTCCTCCCAAGGTCTCGGCCATGGTGTTTTCCGGCAATCCGGGCGGGTGGCCGGCGGGCATGGGTCACCTTCGGGGGTCGGGGAGTCCGGGGCTTGAAGTTGGTGAAGTCGGTTGGAGTTTGACATGTGTAAAGGCTTTGAATTAAAATGGAATGGAGAAGGGGTCATTTTGGCTTCAATTTGGTCAGCCCATTGGTTTGGGTTGGGTGCACCTCCCCATGGCCTGATTTTGGGCTGAGAGGATCGATTGGGTCGACCAAAGAGAATGGTGTGGTCTCTATCCATGATGAGGTGGCTAAACATGGTTTAGAGTGTGTCATGGATAAGGTTAAAAAAGCTTAATGAAAGATTAGGAAAGGAGCCCCTCCTTTTACCATTAATGGCATGGTCGCATGCCAAACTTTCATGGCTCCATATGGCTTGTGAATGGCTCGCCTTGGCTCCATTTGGCTTGGGAAAAGCTTGGGTCGATTTCATAAAAAGGGATTTAAGAAAATTTTGATATTTTGATGGGAATTTGTATGGGGCTTGATTTGGAATTGTTTAATTGATGACTTTGAAACTTAGGGGCAATTTTGATTAAATGGATGATGAGGGGAAGTGCCATGTGGGCTTTAGATGAATTTGGGCTTTTGAATTTGAAGGAAGTGGGCTTTTAGGAAAGTTTAAGGGGAATGGGCTTTTTGATTTTAGGATGGGCATTTGGGTGAAGATTTTGTGAAGGACCTTGTCAAATAAGTGTTATAATTGGTTTAGGGATGTTCTATGAAGGGCTT
The DNA here is from genome assembly GCA_022702705.1 of Papilionanthe hookeriana x Papilionanthe teres. Lineage (NCBI taxonomy): Eukaryota > Viridiplantae > Streptophyta > Magnoliopsida > Asparagales > Orchidaceae > Papilionanthe > Papilionanthe hookeriana x Papilionanthe teres. The sequence goes on from CM040425.1 coordinate 119,927,293, forward strand.
GGAGTCAATTTAGTGTGATTTGGGGTTGAATTGGTTTGAATTTGGATTTATTTGGTAAGTGGGCCTATGTAGGTCGAATTGGGCTAACTTGGACCAATGTTGGGCTAGGGTTAAAATTGATGTAAAATTAATGTTGAGAAATATTTATGGGAGTGTTTCAAAGAGGTTTTGACTTTGGTTGGGCTTTGATTTTGGGGTTTGGGCTCATTTGGGTTAGGTTTGGGTTTAGGTCAAAAATGGGCCTTTTAGCTTTGGGTTGAATATGAGTGGGGTTTGGGTCTAAATTTTGGGCAAATAATGTTAGTGTTTTATTTGTGGGAATGTTAAGGAAGATTTAGAAAAGATTTGGGGTTAATTGGAGTTGAATTGGGTGAGTTTGGGTTAGGTTTGGGTCATGGGTCCAAATTGGGCTTTAAGGCCAAAAGTGAAATTGGATCCAAATATCAATCAAATTGGACTTGAATTTGGTCTAGATTGGTGTTGGGAATGTTGAATTGAAGTTTAGAACTGAATTGGACCAGAATTTGGGTCAATTGGGTAGGTTTGGTTTGACATTGGGTTCACTCGGGGTTAAAATGGGTCAAGTTGGGGGTTTTGACAAAAGTAGGGTAAATTGACAAAATTGGCCCATGGTGTAGTTGGACAAAATGAAATTGGGAATATTTGGGATTTTTTGGAATTTTCTGGGAATTTTCTGAATTTTTGGATTTTTTGGCCAAGAGGGGTATTTTGGGTATTTGGAGGGTATTGGGAGGTATTTTTGGAATTTTTGGTATTTTTGGGTATGGATGATCAATTTGAGTAATGTGGAAATGTTTAAGATCAATTTTGAGGAATTTTGGGTGATTTAGGAAATTTTGAAAAATTTGGGTAATTTCGAGGGTTTTGGGTAAGTTAAGCGGGTGTAGGGTCCGGGGGTCAAAAATTGAAAATTTGGGAAATTGAAGATTGGGTGGATGTAAGTGGAGTGAAATCATTTTGGTTGAGCCATGAAGCCATATCAAGCCCACATGAGCCATGAAGGGACTCATTTGAGGCATTCATCTATGTTGTTCCTAACCTCTTGCGAGGGCTTAGGGGTTAAGGACCATCCATGTGAATCACCTACATGAGTCAGGAGGTCAAGTTGGGTATGGGTGTGTTTTAGGAAGTGTGTGAAAGTTTAGTGTATAAGTGTAGTGTGTGTGTAAGTCAGCCCCTTCACCAGACCAGGCCACCCAGGGCAGTCCTAAGGCCAAAGAGTCCTATAGGAACTCATCCTTAAACTTCCACATTTGATTTCAACCCTCTAGGTGATTAGGGGTCTATTGTCGAGTTTGTGGAGTTTGAAGGGAGTTAAGAAGTGGTTTGAGTTTCTAAAAGGTGGGTCCCAATTCTAGTCCTCTAAGATAGTCAAAGGAAAAGCCTAAGGCTAGATCCTAAGCACTAAAAAGAAGAAGAGAAGACCTCATCAAAAATGAGGTCAACAAGGTGTCAGCCTTTTTCTGCTTTGGTTAAGAAGGATGCCAAGTTTACTTGGGACTCCAAATGTCAACATGCCTTCGATGACATCAAACAATACTTAATGACACCTCCTGTCTTAGTAGCCCCAGTCTCAGGTAGACCGTTGATACTTTATACTGCGGCTTTAGACGACTCCCTTGGAGCCCTGTTAGCCCAGGTCAATGATGAGGGAAAAGAAAATGCTCTCTACTACTTAAGTCGTGGTCTAATCCCGACGGAAGTAAAGTATCCTACTATTGAGAAGCACTACTTGACCCTGATCTTCGCCGCACAGAAGCTCAGGCATTACTTGCTTTCTCATAAGGTCAACCTTATTTCGAGAGTTAATCCGTTGCAATATTTGATGACCCGACCGACACTTTCTGGCAGACTTGTCAGGTGGTCAATGATACTATTGCAATTTGACATAACTTTCATTCCTCTTCGCCGTAAAGGGACAAGTACTAGCTGACTTCCTTGCAGCACACCCTTTACCGGCAGATTCGCCTCTCGATGACGACTTACACGACGAGCGAGATAATGAACCTAGAAGACCCTGATGATCGACGTTGGGAACTATACTTCGACGGAGCTTCCTCAGCACAGAAGAATAAAGAGTTGCAAACGATAGTGCCAGGTAAGGCAGAAATTGGACTAATCTTAATAACACCGGAGCGGGGGATGTTAAGATACTCCTACCACTTAACAGAGTCATGCACAAACAACGAGGCAGAATATGAAGCCCTCATAACAGGACTAGAAATAACCATTCAAATGGGAATAACGGACATCAACGTCTACAGAGATTCTCAGTTGGTCATTCAACGAGTCGTCGGACAATACGGAATTTTAAAGCCGAGACTCGAGCGAGTACTTTCGGTATGCCATGAAAGCTGTTGGAACAAATTCGAATGTAACGATCTACAAGATCCCCGAGAAGAAAATGCTCTTGCGGATGCGCTAGCTCGCCTTGCAAAAGAATTTGCCTGCTTACAAGATGAGTTAGTTGAAGTGTCAGTTCAGGGACGATAGGTCCTATCACAGCTCGACATGGATATGATACAGAAATCAGAAAAAGCAAAGGAATCAGTTGTAACAATAGCAGAGAATGCAGAAGATTGGCAACAACTGCTAATAGACTATTTGCAAATAGGAAACCTACCAGACGATAAGTCATTAGCCCATCAAAACAAGAGAAGAACTATGTCTTACGCATTAATAAACAATACATTATACAGGAGGTCTTTTGATCAGATGTGGCTAAGATACATGAGAGGGTCCCAGGCTCGTGAAATTATCAAAGAGGTACACTCAGGACTCTGTGACGCTCATCAGTCGGGTCCGAAAATGAAAAATGAAGATTAAAAGACTAGGGTACTACTGGCCCTCAATGATGACCAACTGTATGAAAGTTGCCAAAAGTTGTCACCAGTGCCAAGTGCACGGAGTGGTTCTACATCAACCTTCAAATGTGCTACATCCGATAATTGCGTTGTGGCCATTTGAATGTTGGGGCACAGATATAGTGGGTCCGATAGAACCACCTTCTTCAAGAGGACATCACTTCATTCTTGCAGCTACAAACTACTTTTCTAAATGGGCAGAAGCAGTTCCACTCAGAGAAGTAAAGGCACATCACGTGCTACAGTTTTTCAAAAATCAAGTTGTCTACCGTTTTGGGGTGCCGCGCAGAATCATTTCAGATAATGGGTTAGCATTCAAAAGTACAAAGATCAACAATTTTGTCAGAAGACATGGGATCGATTGGCGATACTCAACAATCTACTGTCCAAAAGCAAACGGCTTGGCCGAAGCTTTTAATAAAACTCCCATTCAAATTCTAAGGAAAACTTTGGACGACAACAAGAGAAATTGGCACGAGAAGTTGTTAGAAGCCTTATGGGCCTACAGGATGACTTTTAGGACTCCTACTCAGTCTACGCCTTACGCTTTAGTGTACGGGTCCGAGGCAGTGTACCATTGGAAGTCCAGCTTCCATCACTCAGAATTGCAGTTGCAAATAAAATTACTATAGAAGAAAATGTCAGATTACGACTGGAAGAACTGGAAAGCTTGTAAAGGGAAAGAATTGCAGCGCAACAAAATTTGGAACTGTACCAAGCTAAGATGATCCAGGCCCATGATAAACTGGTCCGCCCAAGAACTTTCAAAGTTGGTGACTTAGTTCTTGTTCTTAGAAGACCTATTCTTGCACATCGCAAGATAGGAGGTAAATTTGAACCAACATGGGAAGGGCCGTTTGTGGTCGAGGCAGTCTACTCAGGAGGCTCCTACCAACTTGTGAATTGCCAAGGAGAACGACAAATGCTTCCAATCAATAGACGGTATTTCAAGAAGTATTACGCAACCTGATGTTTTGAAGGGTGGCCTCTAAAATAGAATCTTATCCCTAGAAACACGGGTGAAGTAATCACTTTGTGACTGGGTCCGAACCCAAAACAAAATAAAATGGATGATAAAAAAATAATAATCTCATCAACGAAAATGTTAAAAAAGAAAACATGGGAAATCGTAATAATAAAATGTTAATCTTTCCTTTTAAATCCATTCATTCCTGATATCTTCTCATCTCTTCCTACTTCCTTTAAATTAAAATAAGTGAATAAGAATCTTCAGTGATAAATATTTTCTTAATGTTCTTGTTCTTAGTACGACCCCCGATCCTTTCCTTGTCTTTTTGCAGGGAAATGTCGAACGGGAGGTTGGTCCTAAACTTTAGAAATGGCATGAGTCTCCCACTCGATGAAAAGAGGGTGAAGGATGGAGCAGTGATAGAAATTGATTCTGACTTCACACCAGCTAGCCTACAGTGCGAAAAAAATGATTAGGTCTCAGTTGACCGAGAAGAGCTTCATAGCCAGACAGTGATGAAGATGGGTGGCCCAAGCCACCAATCCAGCAACAAGAAGAGAAGGACAAACATCGAGGAAAGCAAGAAAATCAAGTCAGTAGTTGCCACGGCAGAGGGCAGGCTCGTCAGCGCCGCGCCGCAGAAGTTCGAGGGGTAAGGAGAGCCACTCTCCTCGCTACCCGGATAAGGAATAAGAATCGCCTGTATCCGCAAGATGTTGACTAAACTAGCAGCGGATCAACACGAAGAGACAGCCGCTTTTGTCGGCACACACATTTCAAAGATACCGGTTCGTCAGGAACCAGAAAGAAGAAAGTCAACGCTAATAAAATCAGAACAAATCGAAGAAGTGCCAAGAAGAACAGAAATAGAGCCAGTGCCTCGACGCCGGATAGAGAGACCAGATCTGAAGAACCTTGTTGCAGAAGCAACCCCGGAGGATGTCCCGACAGAGACAATCCCTGAGGAGCCAAGGTATGCAGGAGAGCGTGATGGGATTGAGCCATACGTCACGCAGTATGTTACTAGGCCTCGTCACTTGCAGATCATCCCAGAATATGAATTAGAAAGAATGCAAAATGTTGATAAGAAGACTTTCGAATACTTCGAAAGAATTAAAGGCAAAAGATTCAACATTTTGGAAGGTCTCGAGTTACACACAGATGTATTCTCAGAGTACGAGTAGCAGCAGATTGTGGACTGCATCTTAGAGCTTCAGAAGATGGGTCGAGCAGGCCGTCTGAGGGAAAAGACTTATTCAGAACCCCGGAGATGGATGCCAGGGAAAGGAAGAGTCACAATACAATGCAGATGTTGCTATAACTTCGCAGAGGACAGAAAAGGAAATCCACCAAGGATACTACGTCACAGTGAGGTGGATCCAATGCCGAGGATAATTAAAAGAATGGTGAAAAGAATGGTAACGTGGGGGTATCGCAGCGAATCGCATACCCAACAGTTGCATCATCAACATTTACCAGAAAGGCGACTGCAAACCTCCACACATAGACCACCACGACTTTGTTAGACCTTTTTGCACGGTTTTGTTCGTCAACCAATGCAATATCATGTTCGGATCTGACCTTCAGATAGCAGGCCTGGGTAAGTTCCGAGGGCCGGTGGAGATACCACTTCTGGTAGGTTCCATCATGATATTAAAAGGAAATGGAGCAGACGTCGCAAAACATTGTATACCGAGACTGTCAATGGAGCAGATCTCTGTTACTTTTAGAAGGATGGATGACAGAAAGGTGCCTTACCACTTCCAGCCAGATCCAGAATTGGAGAATCTCCAGCCCTACGAACTGTGAGTTACATTAGAAATAGCACACCTCCAATGAACATCCATGCGGCATTCCTGCCAAGGGTGGCTTGGAAGGTGACAGACACTTTTTGATACATCAACAAGGAATTCACACAGTCCGTTTTGGATTTACATGGATTGTATGAGATATGAAATTTCTGAGAAGAATGTCATCATGACTAGATCAAGTTGTATGATGTACTTTCAGCATGTTGGAATGAAAATGACTACGTCATATTTTGTCTTCACCTCTTTTTTGTACAAATTGACTGGGAAACACCATTAGAGTTAAATGAACTTTGAACGAAGAACAGAAGAGAAAAGAAAATAAACGAGAACTTTCCTTAAAAATCAAAATAGTAAAATGAACTTCGAATTCACATGAACACTAAATGAACAACAAAAATGAAATCAGATCGCTAAAGGACAAATGAAATGAACCTAAATCTCAAATTGAATTCCAGTCTAAATCCATCTTTCAAACCCTCCAATTCTTCTTCAAATCAAGATTTACTTTAGACCTCCTTTGAAACCCTCTCTCGGGATGATTTCAGAACCACGAGAAATTTTTGATTTGGTTCTGATGACATGGATTCATACCCTTCGCCAAATAATCAAACTTTGATTGATTCTCGTGGGATGTGGGACACTTTCACATCTCATTTCAATCTCCCGCTAAATTCAAATCTCCACAGTACTTTTCAGTTCAAAATTTCTGAGACTGGTACCTACATTCCAGTTCTCATTTTGAGATCGATACCTACATTTCGATTCACATCTGAATTGATACCTACATTTCAGTTCAAAATTTTAGAGACTGGTACCTACATTCCAGTTCTCATTTCGAGATTGATACTTACATTTCGATTCTCATCTGAATTGATACCTACATTTCAGTTCAAAATTTCTGAGACTGGTACCTACATTCCAGTTCTCATTTCGAGATCGATGCCTACATTTTGATTCTCATCTGAATTGATACCTACATTTTAATTCAAAAATTCTGAGACTGGTACCTAAATTCCAGTTCTCATTTCGAGATCGATACCAAAATTTTGATTCTCTTTTGAATTGATACCTAAATTTCAATTCTAAACTCCGACTCTCATTCGAGATCGATACCTAAATTTTGATTCTCTTTCAGGTTTGATACTTAAATTCCAAATCTCACTCTCTCGAGATCAGTACCTAAATTCTGATTCTCATCCTTTTTTTACGTCGATACTCAAACTCTGATTCTCACTTCGAGGCTGGTACCTAAATTCCAGTTCTCTTCGCAGTCCCGAGGTTGAAACCTAGGTTTCAATTTCAAATCCAAATTTCAAATTCAAAATTTCCTTAAATCGATTTCAAATTAAACTTCAATCGAAATTGAAACTCAAAACAAACCAAAATCCAAACTCACACATTGAAACTTGAAATTTAAAAGTAAACTGAAATCTAAATTGAATTCCCCAGATCTTGTGATTTGGAGCTCACCTCCTTTTCCATTCCCCAGCGAGAGTTCAGGAATCTCTGGTCTTAGAAATATACCTGATACTTTCCAGCGGAAATTCTTCTACTTCGTCCTAAGTTTGTCACTTGGACATCTGTGTTGGTTTTGTTGGTCTCTTTGGTCAACGCCAATATGCGCGGTGTGTTTGGTTAGCACACCACACCTATTGGGGGTCCATTTGTTGACCTCATTTTTGATGAGGTCTTTTGCTTCTCCCTTTAGTACTTAGGATCTAGCCCTAGGCTTTTCCTTTGACTAATCTTACAAGACTATAAATGGAACCCACAACTTAGAAATTCAAACACCTCTTAACTCCCTGCAAACCCCACAAGCTTGATTATAGACCCCTAATCACCTAGAGGGTTGAAATCAAATGTGGAGGTTTAAAGGATGAGTTCCTTATAGGACTTTTTGGCCTTAGGAATACCCTAGGTGACACGGTGCAGTGAGGGTTGACTTGCACATACACTACACTATCACACACATTCCAAGTCCTAAAAACACACTCTCACCCAACTTGACTTCCTGACTCATGTCGGTAATTCATATGGATGGTCCTTAACCCCTAAGCCTCTGGCTAAGAGCGTTAGGAACAGCATAGTGAATGTATAAAATGAGTCTTCTCATGGCTTTTGTGAGCTTAATATGGCTTCATGGCTCAACCAGAATGATTTTATTTCACTCACACTTAATCAATCTTCATTTTCCCAAAATTTCGATTTTTGACCCAGGGCCCTACACCGCTAAACCTACAAATGCCATCGAAACTATCCAAAATTTGCAAAATTGCCTAAATTACCCAAAATTCCTCAAAATCAGTCCTAAACATTTCCCACCACTCAAAGTGATCATCCATATCCAAATACACCAAAATTTCCAAAAACACCCCCCAATACCCTCCAAATACCCAAAATGCTCTTCTTAACCAAAAAATCCATAAATTCCAAAAATTTCCAAAAAATTCTAGAAAATCCCAAATATTCCCAGTTTCATTTTGTTCAGCTACACCATGGGCCAATTTTGTCAATTTACCCTACTTTTACCAAAACCCCCAATTTAGCCTATTTTAAACCCAAATGAACCCAATGTCAAACCAAATCACCCCAATTGACCTCGATTTTGGTCCAATTCAATTCTAAACTTCAATTCAATATCCCCAATATCAATTTAGACCAAACCCAAGTCCAATTTGATTGACATTTAGGCCCAATTTCAATTTGAAGCTTAAGGCCCAATTTTGGCCCATGACCTAAACCTAGCACAAACTCACCCAATTCAACTCCAATTAACCCCAAACCTTTTCTAAAACTTCCCTAACATCCCCACAAACAAAACACTAACATAATTTGGCCAAAATTTGTACCCAAGCCCTACTCAATTTCAATCCAAAACCAAAATTTCCTAAATGGGCCTACACCCAAACCAAATCCAAATAGGCCCAAATCTCAAAATTAGAGCCCAACCAAAGTTGAAAACTCTTTGTGATTCTCCTATGAACATTTCTCAGCATTAATTTTACATCACACCCAACATTAGCCCAACCTTAGCCCAAGTTAACCCAATTTGACCCACTTTGGCCCCTTTACCAAAAGTCCCAAATTAAACCCAATTCGACTCCAAATTATTCCAAACCAATTCCAAATCATTCATGACACATCCCTAAACTAAACCCAACACTTGTTTGGCCTAAGCCTTTACTAAACTTTCATCCTAAAATCCATTTTAAAATCCAAAAGCCCACTCCCCTAAACCATTTTAAAAGCCCATCTCCACTAAATTTTAAAGGCCCAAACTTCATGCTAAAGCCCATATGACATTCTTTTCATCACCCCATTAATTGATATCATCCCTTAAGTCCTAAATCAATCACCAAGTAATCCTAAATTAGGGCTCATGCCAAAATCACCCATAAAATACTAAAAATTCAAAACCTTCTTTCATGTTAATGACCAAGCTTTGTCCCAAGCCACATGGAGCCATGAGCAAGCCATTTACAAGCCATATGAAGCTATGGAAGGTTTGACATGTGACCAAGACATTAATGGCAAGAGGAGGGCCCCCTTTCCTAATCCTTCATTAAGCCTTTTTAACCATAACCATGTCACACACTAAACCAAGTGTAGCCACCTCACCATGGATGGGGACTTCACCACTCCATGGCGGTGACCTAGCTGATCGCCTGGCCCAAAATCAGACCATGGGAAGGTGAACCAAGCCCAAATACATGGGTTGACCAAATTGAACCTAAAATGAGCCTCTCTCCATGCCATTTCAATTTACCACCTTTACACATGGCCAACTCCAATTAACTTCACCATTGCCAAGCCACTGCCCTCAGTCGAGTCGAGATGGTGACCGACCACGACCAGGCCGACCACCACGGCCGCCGGAAAACACCATGGCCGAGACCTTGGGAGGAGCCGACATTGAAATTCCATCTTGCTTGAGCTGCCCCATGCCCGATGGTTTCCATGGCTGTTCTTCTCTTGACCTAGCGAGCTGATCTAAACCATTAAACGCCCACAGGAAGCCCTCCGACCACTCTATTTAAACACCACCTCCTCTCGGCCAAGAGAGGCATTGAAACAAACCATACAGAAACTCTGCCAAAATCATTCCAGACTCTCCCCCACACCTCGAGAACTTGATCCCTACTGAAATCCCCCTGCCATTTCCTCTCTGTGAGCTCAATTTCGAGTTGAAATTCAAGCCCAAAACTAGGACACTTCACCATGGTGAGTCGATCCTCAAATTGATTGACTCTACACCTTCACCGGACCGAGAGGAGAAGTTTCCCGGTAAAAGCCCCCTCACCGGGCCGGCCATTGCTTCCGACCTCCGAAGCTTTGTGATCGGGCTGTGGTCACTTTTGTACCTAGAGCGATTCACCGAGGCCGAGGACTTCATCCGGAGCTTGCTTGGACCCGATCGAACGTGACACAACTCTCGGATCGAAGCTTCACTTCTGCGAGCAAAGGTATGAGCTCTCTCTTCCTCCCGAGCTTCGGAGATTCTCCATTTGATATGAATCGATTTCGATGCATGTTTACCATATGGATGTGTTTGTCTCTTCGAGACGAATCCATAGAGCATAAGAACACAAAAATCCGTTGAGAATCGAGTGAGTTCTTAGGGTTTTAGTGTGGACGGTCACGGGTGCACACCAGTCGTAGACGATGACCAGGAGCCGTTGGATCGCGCGTGTATCGGATGGACGGCTCGGATCGCGTCGGACCGGAAGATGTTATGTGAAAGGCGGGCCCCTGGACGGCTGACTCAGATGGCGGCGCCCAATCACAGCGCGACACGCACCACTTCGGAGCCGCCGAGGTTGACGCGGCGCCGCATGAATAAGTAGAAAAATAGGGTTATTTTCCTATTTATTAAATACCTAGAACTTCAAAAATGCATAACTTTGTGTAGAAAAATCCTGAAAATAAAATAAAAATACCCTCTTGCTCAGTGAACAGAGGAAAATAATGTGAAAAAGAAATCAAGTCATTTCATCAAGTATTTTATTTTTAATGATTTATTTACTCTCTGTGGTATTTTAATTCTCCATTTGCATAGACAATTCACCATGGCATGAGACCATAGGGCTTTTGAAGCCTCTGATCTAGGGAACATTCCCTGAATTTTCTAAGGTCGGGAGGCCATCCTATGAGAAGTTATTGATTTTCCAAGTTCATGTTACTGTTTTGAGTATTTTAATTCCAATAATTAGCACGTTGAGAAATAAATTCTAAAAAAATTTGGTAATATTTCTTATGACCAGAGGAACCTAAGAAAAATAGGTTTTGAGTTAATTCACTTGGAACAACCCTAATTGGCATAAATACCCAAAATTGAACTTTAATTAATTAGGGTTAACCACATATTAAATTAACTTGAAAATAATTCCCCACTGATCTTCAGGATCATAGGAATATCACATAAAAATTTGAAGTCAATTGGACTTGATTAACCCCACCAAATGGGTTGATTAAGCCTCTTAAGCAAAATGGATAAAGTTAAACTTTGAAAATTCATAACTCACAAAAATACTTTTCAAAAATTCACAAGAATGGTTTTAGAGCTTCTCTGATATCAGAGGAACTTAGGAAAATTAAAATTGTAATTTTCTAAAAAAGTTAATTTTTATCATTATTTTAATATTTTTAATAATTAAAAAATAATAAAAATCATAAAAATATTAAAAATCATCAAAATGTCACATTTTAAATTCTAATCACTTAGGAACAAACCAAATATTTTTTTTAAGTCCCTAGGATAAGATATTGAATTTTAAAGGCTTAATGTAATTTTTAATATTAAAAAAATGTATTTTCCAACCTTTTCACTAAAATAATTCTAATAAATCAAAGAAAAATCAAAAAAATATAAAATTTGTTTCTCTGGACTCCTTGAGGTCAGAGAGATTTAAGAAAATCCATTTTTCAACTTTAATTTTATTTTAAAATTAATTAATACTCCAAAACTCAAAATAATTATAATAAATAAAATATAATTAAAAAAATAACTAAAATTGGTCTAAATGGTCCTCTCGTCTTTAGGAACATCCCATAATTTTCTTAAGGACAAAAACCTTTTTTTTGGTCATGTTATTGAATTTTCCTTGAAAATCTATATTTTCCATTAAAAATAATTACATAAATAAATTAAATACGAGAAAAATCACATTTTCTCCTCTAATGTCTTAATTGAATGTGAGTGAGGTTAAATAAAAATTTCAAGTTCATTTGAGCTTAATTTAGTGAGTTATAGAATTATTAAGCTTGAAGGGCAAAAGGGTAATTAAAAATTTCAACCCTTAATTAAGATTTTAGGATTAATCAAAAAGGGGAAGGTAAAATATTTGATTTTAAACTGATTTTGGATGATTGAAACTTAAGTGATTCAGGATAGAAACCTACTAACCATTTCAAATAAAATTAAAATAAAACTTTAATTAATTAATTAATTGAAATTTTGGAAGAATAATAGAAATTAGAATTATTAAAGTAGGGATATTATTAAGAGGATATTTATTCTTTAATTAAAAAAAATCCCTAAATAAATCACTTTAATAATACTTAATTCTTAATTAAAAACTAAAATAATAATCCAAATTAAAATGAAACTAAAATTAAATTAAATTAAATTAAATTAAACTAAAATTAACTTAAATTAAAATTAAAATTAAATTAAATTAAATTTAAATTTAAATTTAAATTAAATTTAAATTTAAATTAAATTTAAATTTAAATCAAAATTAAATTAAATTAAAATTAAATTAAATTAAATTAAATTAAATTAAATTAAAATTGAATTAATATTAAATTAAATTAAATTAAATTAAATTAAAATTAAATTAAATCAAATTAAATTAAATTAAATTAAATTAAAATCAAAATTAAATTAAAATTAAATTAAAATGAATTAAAATTAAATTGAATTAAATTAAATTAAAATCATTTAACAATGAACCTAAATGAAATCATTAAGAATTAAATCTAAAATAACTTGAACACTTTTCCGAACTTAAACTAATTTTTTATAATTAAGTCGAAAATTAAAATTAAATCATTAAATTTAAATCATTAAAATACTTAATAAGTTGAATTGCCCTTTTAAAGCTCTTATTATCATAACTCTTAAATGAGGTATCGAGTGAAGTGTTATTTCACTTATAGGATATTCAAATATCCTAGTTCAGCTGACAAGAGAACAAAACTTAAACTCTTAGATGATTAATTCACTTGTATAATTAAATTCTCTTGGACTTAAAACAATCTAGAGGTATTGAAAAGATGTTTAAGACTCGTCTTAAACACTTCCTCAATATGATAGGATGTTTATAAGAACAATTTAACTTAATTGTTCTTCGATGAAGAAAATCATCCTTAAACTAAAACACAAGAACCTAGACGTCATAGGAGATAACTAGCTATAGGATTAGAACTTTGGTAGACAACCAAAACCTTTCCATTAGCTTTACCTAGGTACTTGTTGAAACATATAAATGTCTTAACATGTGTTTTAAGTGTAGCTTGGGATGACGGGAAGATCCTTCAGGTACGTTTTTATTTTATTGCAATTTACTTTATTGCAATTTACTTACATGCACTGTACTTTACTTTTCTTGCATGATAAACAACTGTTGCATGAAAATCAAAACCTTTAGGATAGTCCCTAAACTGAAACCAAAACTAAATTAAAATTCATTGCAAGATAAAATTCACCGCCACAACATTTCAAAATATAAAACAACTCAAAATTTAATCACAAACGGAACAACAAAACCACAACTTTAACTAAATTAAAACGTCTCGTTGAATGATCGGGAATACCTCGGATGATGTAACCCACGTGTTGCTAACGGGATTTCCCGCGGTCTAAATGAAAGTGTGGAACTCATTCAGTTGAGTTTAGCAAATTCATCTGGACTAAGTGAATTGATGAAAATAACGGTGCCGGGATGACAGAACCGTGGGATCTTAATCGGTTCTGTTTAATCAACTTTAGATTTGTTTTAATTAAAACACTAAAAAACACTTGGATTTTAAGATTCTCTCTAAACCAAAACACTTCTCTCATCTCCCGATTTATGACTTCTAAAACTAAACCTCTGCAACAACAAGGAGCTTAGAGCACGGTGGGCAGCACGGCCATCGTCATCAGCAAAACCTGAGTCTCCTTCAGCAAAACCTTTCCTAGTTTTAAACAACCAAGCCATAGGATTTCGAGGTAGTTTGTTTAGTGCAACATAAATCCTCAACCATTTTGTTAGGCATTTGCATAATCATATTATGTAAATTAAGCCCTAACCGATCTTAGGATTCCGAGGTAGTTGTTTGGTACGACATAAACCCTCACATCTTCGAAATTTGTTTGTATGATCATGTCATACGAATATAAGTCCTAAATAATTAAAATTGACAGGATCGAAATACTAAATAATTCTTCCTAAATTGAAGCCAAACAATAGGATAGTTTGGGAAGTTGCCAAGATCCTTCTTGGATCCTCAGCTTCTCCTGCTCCTCTTCCATTGGACTCCTGAAAATAACTGTTCCAAATTTGATCCATTCTTTATTGAAATTTCCAAAATTCAATCCTTTGAAACCTTAAACTTTGAAATTCTTGAGAGCAAAACTACTGATCATTATCGAGAGTTTTCTTAAATGATTCCCGTCATTTAAGATGTAATTAACTATAGGGGCTTGCCCTTATAGGGAACTTTAAGAACCCGGGTAATATAAACCACTGTTTAATTTCTTTATATTAAACAGGGGAACTTGTCGGCTTATAAAATTGGTTCGCAGACCAAATGAATGTCAAAAATCTTCTAGTTTATTTAATTGAGCTCTATTATCAATCAGTGTGTCTATTCTTTGGGATAGATATACGGTTTGTGATGCGGCGCTCGTTTATATAAACTATTTGGGATGTGAGATCTGTTTGATATTTTATATCTTAAAATTTTCAAACTTAAAATCATTTTCAAAATCAAATGCTACTTTCAAAATTATATATATTTAAATTAAATTTAAAACCTAAAATTCGCCGACAATTTCTGTTAGGCGACCCCTTTTCAAAATACAACACTCAACCTAAAAATATGCCGACAACTTCCAATTAATGGACAATATTTAAAGAAGTATTACACAACCTGATGTTTCGAAGGATGAATCCTCATTCCTAGAAGCACGGGCACAGTAATTACTTACGACTGGGTCCGAACCCAAAAATATAAATAAAAAAAATGGATGATAAAGAAAATCATTAAAAAAAATGTGTTAAAAGAAAACATGTGAAATCATGATAATGAAGTCTTTATCCTTCCTTTTAAATCGAGTCTTACCCTTGATCTCTCTTGATATTTTCCTACTCCTAGTTAAATTTAAAATAAACGAATAAAAGCTCGTCATTAATAAACATATTTTTCTACTGTTCTTGTTCTTAGTACAGCCCCTGATCCTTTCCTTGTTTTTCGCAGGGAAATGTCGAACGGGTGGTTGGTTCTAAACTTTAAGAATGGTGTGAGTCTAGCATTTGATGGAAAGAGGGTGACGGATGGAGCCGTGATCGAGATCGACTCTGACTTCACACCAGCTGGGATACAATATGAAGAAAATGATTGGACCCCGATCGATCGGGAAGAACTCCGCAGCCATACAGTGATGAAATTAGGTGGCTCAAATCAACCATTTACCAGCAAAAAGAGAAAAGAAAACGCCGCTCATGCAATAAGAGAGGATAAGAAAGTTAAATCCGTTGTTGCTACAGCAGAGGGCAGGCTTGTCAGTGTCGTGCCCACAGAAATCCAAGAAGTGAGGAGAGCCACTCTCACAGCCACTCAACGAAGGAACGAGAACCGTCGCATTTGCAAGATGCTGACCAAGTTAGCAGCAGATCAGCATGAAGATACAGTCGCTACCACCAGTACAAATGCTTCGAAGAGATTGGTTCGTCAAGAACCAGAAAGGACGAAGTCAATTCTAAGTACAGCAGAAAGGATGGAAGAAATCCCGAGAAAAATAGAAACAGAGATAGTACCACGACGCCAGACAGATGCACCAGTTCTAAAGAGTCTTGTTGAGAAAGCAACCCTGGAGGATGTCCCGACAGAGGCTATTCCCGAGGAGCCAAGACATGCAGGAGAGCGTGCCGGGGTGGAACCATACATTCCCCAGTACATTACTAGACCTCGCCGGTTGCAGATAATTCCAGAATATGGGTTAGAAAGAATGCAAAATGTCGAAAAGATAACTTTTGAATATTTTGAGAGAATTGGAGGCAAGAGGAACAATATCTTAGAAGGCCTCGAGCTGTATACAGATGTGTTCTCAGACTACGAACAACAACAAATTGTAGACTGCATACTTGAACTCCAGAAAATCGGTCGAGCTGGTCGTCTGAGGGAAAACACTTATTCAGAACCCCAGAGATGGATGCCAGGGAAAGGAAGAGTTACAATCCAGTGTGGATGTTGCTACAACTTCGCGATAGACAGAAAAGGAAATCCACCAGGGATACTCCGTCGCAGTGAGGTGGATCTGATGTCGAATGTTATTAAAAGAATGGTAAAGAGTATGATAACATGGAGGGTAATGCCTGCAGATTGCATACCCAACAGCTGCATCATTAACATCTACAAGGAGGGTAACTGCATACCTCCACACATAGATCATCATGATTTCGTTTGACCCTTCTGCATAGTGTCTTTTGTCAACCAGTGCAATATCATGTTCGGATCTGACCTCTGGATAGCAGGCCTCGATGAGTTTCGAGGGCCGGTGGAGATACCACTACTGGTATGTTTCGTCATGGTATTAAAAGGGAATGGAGCCGACATCGCAAAGCATTGCATTCCAGGGGTGCCTGTTGAGCAGATCTCTGTTACTTTCAGGAGGATGGACAACAGAAAAATGTCTTTCTACTTCCAGCCAGATCCAGAGTTAGAGAATCTCCAGCCTTACGAGCTGTGAGTCACATGGGAGATAGCACACCTCCAATGCACATCCATACGGCATTTCTGCCAAGGATGAGTTGGAAGGTGATGTTATTGTCCATGTATCTCACTATTCAGACATGGATTTTGACAGCTGCTTCTAGAAGAAACTTGAAGAATCTTACACAATCCATTTTGGATTTATATGGATTGTATGAGATATTAAATTCTCAAAGAAAATACCATCATGTTTTGGATCAAGATGTATGATGTATTTTCAACAAGATTGAAATGAAAGTGACCATGTCATGTTTTGCCTTCACCTCTTTTTGTGCGAATTGACTGGGAAACGCCATTAAATTAAAAGAAATTCGAGCAAAGAATAAAGGGAAAATGAAAATAAACGATAACTTCTTTAAAAAAAAATATAAATGTTAAAATGAATTCTAAACTGATACGAACTCCAAATATTTTTGAAATTGAATCACCAAAACGAATGAAATCGATTTGAATTCTTCAATCTGAATCCTTTGATTTGAGTCCTTCGATCTGAATTCTTCGATTTGAGTCCTTTGATCTAAATTCTTCGATCTGAATCCTTCAATCTGAATTCTTTGATTTGAATTCTTCAATTTGAATCTCAATCTGAATTCTCGATCTGAATCCTTCAATTATTCTTCAAAACAAAATCTGTTTGAGACTCTTCTGAAATTCAAATCTTTTCCTCGACTTGTCACCGGGTCGAGTCTTTTCAACTTGGTTCACTTACCAGTTCTTTTTAAATCTTTTCTCTGCGTATTAGAGGATCGACTAGTTCTATTGACACGGAGCTGTGAACTTTGTTCGATTTGGTTCTGATGGCATGGGATTGGGTCCCTCTTCATACAGATAAATCTTTGAGATTGGAACCAGTTTCCAATTCGCATTAAATCTTTAAGATTGGAACCAGTTTCCAATTCTCATTAAATCTTCGAGATTGGAAACAGTTTCCAATTCTCATTAAATCCTCGAGATTGGAACCAGTTTCCATTTTTCATTAAATCCTCGAGATTGGAACCAGTTTCCAATTCTCATTAAATCCTCGAGATTGGAACCAGTTTCCAATTCTCATTAAATCCTCGAGATTGGAACCTGTTTCCATTTCTCATTAAATCCTCGAGATTGGAACTGGTTTCCATTTCTCATTAAATCCTCGAGATTGGAACCAGTTTTCAATTCTCATTAAATCCTCGAGATTGGAACCAGTTTCTAATTCTCATTAAATCCTCGAGATTGGAACCAGTTTTCAAGTCTCATTAAATCCTCGAGATTGGAACCAGTTTCCAATTCTCATTAAATCCTCGATATTGGAACCAGTTTCCATTTCTCATTAAATCCTTGAGATTGGAACCAGTTTCCAATTCTCATTAAATCCTCGAGATTGGAACCAGCTTCCATTTCTCATTAAATCTTCGGGAGTGGAACCAGTTTACATTTCTCATTAGAGCTTCGAGACTGGAACAGAGTCCAATTCTCTTTAGACCTTGGAGGCTGGAACCGATTCCAGTTCTCTTTAAACTTTCGAGATCAGTACCTAAATTCTGATTCTCATCCTTTTTAATCGATACTTAAACTTCAATTCTCACTCCGAAGCTGGTACCTAAATTCCAGTTCTCTTCGCAATCCCGAGGTCGGAACCTAGGTTCCAATTCTCATTTCAAATCCAGATTTCCTTAAATTGATTTTTTTTAAAATTAAACCTCAATCAAAATTGAAACTCAGAACAAATCAAAATCTAAACTCACACATTAAAACTTAAAACAGAAAATGAAATGAAATCTAAATCAATTTTCCCCAGATCTTATGATCTGGAATTCACCTCCTTCCCTTTTCCCCAGTGAGAGTCCAGGGATCTCCAGTCTTGGAGATATACTCAATACACCCCAGCAGAAATTTATTTCTACTCTGTTCTAAGTGTGTCACTTAGACGTCTGTGTTGGCTTTGTTGATCTCTTCGGTCAACACCAATACGTGTGTTATGCTCCTATAGCACACCACAACTATTGGGGGTCCATTTGTTGACCTCATTTCTGATGAGGTCTTTTCTCTTCTCTCTCCTTAGTACTTAGGATCTAGCATTAGGCTTTCCCTTTGACAATCTTAGAGGACTAGAAATGGAACCCACCATTTCGAAATTCAAAACACCTCTTAAACTCCCTTCAAACCCCATAAGTTTGATTGTAAACCCCTGAGTCACTTGGAGGGTTAAGATTAATTGTGGAGGTTTAAAGGATGAGTTCCCTATAGGACTCCTTGGCCTTATGACTACCATGGGTAGCCTAGTCTGTTGAGGGTTGACCTGCACACATTACACTTTCACACACATTCCAAATCCTAAAAACATTCATACCTAGCTTGACTCCCTGACTCCTGTAGGTAATTCATATGGATGGACCTTAACCCCTAGGCCCTTGGCTAAAAGGGTTAGGAACTACATAGTGAATACCTCAAATGAGTCTTCTCATGGCTCTTATGGGCTTGATATGGCTTCCTGGCTCAACCAAAGTGATTCCACTCTACTCAAACTTGATCAATCTTCTTTTTTTCAAAATTTCAATTTTTGATCCCCGGAGCCCTACACCCACTAAACCTACCAAATACCCTTGAAACTACCCAAAATTTGCAAAATTTTCTAAATTACCCAAAATTCCTCAAAACCAATCCTAAACATTTCCCCCCACTCAAGTTGATCATCCATGGCCAAATATACCAAAAATTTCAAAAATACCCCCCAATACCCTCCAAATACACAAAATGCCCTTTTTAACCAAAAAAATCCATAAATTCCAAAAATTCCAAAAAATCCCAAATATTCCCAATTTCATTTTGTTCAACTACACCATAGGCCAATTTTGTCAATTTAACCCACTTTTACCAAAACCCCCAATTTGACCCATTCTTAACCCAAGTGAACCCAATGTCCCACTAAACCTGACATTTATTTGGCATGATCTTTTACAAAACTTTCATCCAAAAGTCCATTTTAAAATCTAAAAAACCCACATTCTTAAACCTTTTTAAAAGCCCACTTCCAACAAATTCAAAAGCCCAAATTTCATTACAAAGCCCACATGAAATTTTCCCTCATCATTCCCTATGATTTAAATCACCCCTAAGTTTCAAAATCATCATTAAACCATTCCATATCAAGCTTCATCCAATTTTCCACCAAAATGCCAAAATTTATAAAATCCCCTTTCATGAAATTGACCAAATCTTTTCCCAAGCCAAATGAAGCCATGGAGCCATGCATAAGCCATTTGCAAGCCATGGGAGTCCCTTTACACCTCACCATGTCATTTATGGCAAGTGGAGGGGGGCTCTTTCTTAATCCTTCATTAAGCCTTTTAACCATACTCATGTCACACTCTAAACCAAGCTTAGCCACCTCACCATGGAAAGAGACCTCACCGCTCTCTTTTGGCTGACCCAAATGATTCCTCCCAGCCCAAAGTCAAGCCTTGGGGAGGTGCACCTAGCCTAAACCATTCCTTGGACTAAAATGAGCCCAAAATACACTCTCCCCCATTCCACTTAAATCAAACATCTTTACACATGGAAACAGCCAATTGAGTTCACAAACATTAAGCCCTGACCTCCCTGACCCTGATGGTGACCTAATCCTGCCAGCCAGCCACCACAGTCGCCGAAAAACGCCATGGACGAGAGCTCCATGTGAGCCAAAATTTTCAATTCTTCTTTGCTGAGTTATTCCAGTCCAATTGAACACCATGGCTATTCTTCTCTTGCATAGAGCAGCTGATCCCAAGCATCAAACCCCCCTGGGAGGCCCTCCAGCCATGTCTATTTAAACCCACCACCCTCTCGGCCAAACAAGGTGATGAACCAGACCTAAATAAAACTCTGCCAAAATTGCTCCACGACCTTCTCCTCACTTAGAGCAATTGATCCCCACTGGTCTCCAGCCCTAAACCCCATTGATTGAGCTCAATTTTGGAGCTCAATTCTCAGCCTAGAACCAAGACATCTCTAAAACCTCCACCAAATCCAAATTAAACTCACCCACACCTGCACAGGACCAAGAGAAGGAGTTCCCCAGTGAAGCCCCTCTCCGGGCCACCCATTTGCTCCGGCCTCCAAGCTTTGAAATCGGCTGTGGACACTTTCATACCTAGACAATTCCCAAGAGCCAGAGACTTCATCTGGAGCTTCCTTGGGTGCAATCGAAGGTGACACAACTCTCTGATTGAAGCTACACTTCTCCGAACAAAGGTATGGATCATTCCTTCCTCCCGAGCTTCCAGTGATTCTCTATTTTGTTTTACTTAATTTCATAGCATGTAAACTGTATGAATGTGTTTGTCTCTTCAAGACGAATCCATAGAGCATAAGAACACAAAAATCCGTTGAGAAGTGAGAGAGTTCTTAGGGTTTTAGTGTGGACGGTCACGGGTGCACACCAGTCGTAGACGATGACCAGGCGCTGTTCGATCGAGCATGTATTGAGTGAACAGTTCAGATTGCACTGGACCAGAGAATGTTACATGAACCGCGGGCCCCTGGAGCACTGAGTTAGATGGCAGCGGAGAATGGGAGCGCGACGCGTGGGCTTTCGGAGCTGCCATGGTTGACGCGGCGCCGCGTAGATAAGTAGAAAAATATGGAATTTTTTATTTATTTAAATACCCAGAACTTAGAAAATCCATACCTTTGTGTAGAAAAATCATAAAAATAAACTAAAAATACCCTCTTCCTCAGTGAACAGAGGAGAATAATGTGGAAAAGAAATCAAGTTATTTTGATGTGTATTTTATTTTTAATTAATTATTTACTTATTTCAGTATTTTGTTTCTTCATTTGCATAGACAATTCACCATGGCATGAGACCATAGGGCTTTTGAAGCCTCTAATCATGGAAACATTCCCTGAATTTTTCAAGGTCAGAGGCCATCTCTATAGAAAGTTATGTATTTTTCAAGTTTAGGCCACTGTTTTTGGTATTTTAATTCCAATAATTAGCATGTTGTTCAATAAATTCTAAAAAAATTTGAGGAAGTTTCTTAGGACCAGGGGACCCTAGGATAATTATATCTTGGGTTAAGTCATTAAGATAATCCTAATTGGCCTAATTACTCAAAATTGAACTTTAATTAATTAGGGTTAACCACACATTAAAATAACTTAAAAACAATTCTCCACTGATATTTGGGATTAGAGGGACCTCACATAAAAATTTGAAGTCAATTGGAAATGTTTAGCCCCACTAAATGGATTAATTAAGCCACATGATCAAAATTAAACTTAAAAAATTCATAACTTCAAAAATACATTTCAAAAAGTCACTAAATTGGTTTTGTGGGCTCTATGATATCAGAGAAGTCTATAAAAATTAAAATTAGAATTTTCTAAAATTTTTCATTTTAAATGGTATTTTAATATTTAAATAATTAAAAAATAATAAAAATCACAAAAAAAATAAAAATCATAAAAATGTCACATTTTGACTCCTAATCACTTAGGAATAAATTAAATATTTTTCTCAAGTCTCTAAGTTAAGATATTGAATTTTAAATGCATAAAACAATTTTTAATATTAAAAAATGTATTTTCCAACCTTTTCACTAAATTAATTCCAATAAATCAAAGAAAAATCATAAAATTGTAAAATTTGTTTCTCTGAACTCCTTGAGGTCAAAGAGATTTAATAAAAATATAAAACCCATTTTTTAACTTTAATTTTATTTTATAACTGATTAATACTCTAAAACTCAAAATAATTATAATAAATAAAATATAATTTAAAAAATGTCCAAAATTGGTCCAAGTAGTCCTCTCGTCATTAGAAATATTCCATAATTTTCTTAAGGACAGAAACCTTTCCTTGGTCATGTTGTTGAATTTTCATTGAAAATCCCTATTTTTCACTAAAAATAATTATATAAATAAATTAAATTCAGAAAAATCACATCTTCTCCTCTAATGTCTTAATTGACATATGAGTGAAGTGACATAAAAATTTCAAGTTCATTTGAACTCAATTTAGTGAGTTATGAAATTAATAAGCGTAAACGGGCATAAAGGTAATTAAAGAATTTAAACCCCTTTATTAAAATTTTAGGTTTAATTAAAATGGAGGGTAAAATATTTGATTCTATCTTTCTTGGATGATTGAAACTTTGGGAAATTAAAAGGGTAGGAACCCATTAATCACTTTTAATAAACTAAAAAATGACACTTTAATTATTTAAATAATTTAAATTTTGGAAGATTAATGAAAATTTGAATTATTAAAAATAGAGATATAACTTGAGAGGATATTAATTCTTTAATAAAAAAATCCCTAAATAAATCACTTCAATAATATTTAACTCTTAATTAAGATAAAAACATAATAACCCTTAAATTAAAGGAAAGCTCAAAATATTAATTGGTTTAACAATTAACTTAAGTTTAAATTAAATTAAATTAAATTAAGTAAAAATTAAATTAAAATTAAAATTAAATTAAATTAACATTTTAACAATTAAATTAAACTAAATTTAAAATATTGAAATTAAATTAAATTAAATTAAGTTAAATTCAATTAAATTAAATTTAAATTATATTAAATTAAAATCATTCGATAATAAAAGTAAACCAAGTTTAAAATATTAAGATCACTTAATGTATAAAGATTTAAACCAAAAAATAATTTGAACACTATTCCAAGCTTAAAATTATTTTTTAAAACCTCATAATTAAACTAAATCACTTTAAACCATTAACTTAAACTTCAATTAAGAATGGTTAAATTCTGTAACAAACCAACTTGCCCCTAAAGGCTTTAACTATTATAACTCTTAAACGGAGTAGTATTAAGTGAGATGTCACCTTACTTATATGATAATCAAACATCCTAATTCATTGAGCAAGAATGAAAATCTAAACTGAATTCTACATGATTAATTCATCTGTGCAACTAAATTTACTTGGACTCAAAACAATCTCGGAAGTATTGAAAAGATGTTTAGGACCCGTCCTAAACACTTCCTCAATATTATGAAATGTTTTAAAAGAACAATTGAATTTAATTGTTCTTTGATGAAGAAAATCATCCATAAACAAAACACAAGAACCTAGACGTCATAGGAGATGACTAGTTATAGGATTAGGACTTTGGTAGACAACAAAAACCTTCCCTTAGCTTTACCTAGGTACTTGTTATAAATATTTAAATGCCTTAACATGTGTTTTAAGTGCAGCTTGAGATGACGGGAAGACCATCCAGGTACGCTTTTATTTTATTGTAATTTACTTACATGCACTGTACTTTACTTTTCTTGCATGTTAAACAAAACTGTTGCATGAAAACCAAAACCTTTAGGATAGTCCCCAAAACTGAAACCAAAACTAAATTAAAAGTCACCACAAGATAAAATTCACCGCCACAACATTCCAAAATATAAAACAACTCAAAATTTAATAACAAACAGAACAACAAAACTACAATTGCAACTAAATTAAAACGTCTCGTTGAATGATTGGGAATACCTTGGATGATGTAACCCACGTATTGCTAACGGGATTTCCCACGGTCTAAATGAAAGTGTGGAACTCATTCAGTTGAGTTTAGCAAATTCATCTGGACTAAGTGAATTCGATGAAAATAACGGTGTCGGGATGACGAAACCGTGGGATCTTAATCGGTTCTATTTAAACAACTTTAAGATTTGTTTTAATTAAAATATTAAAAATGTTTGGACTTTAAGATTTCTAAACCAAAACACTTTTCTCATCCCCTGATTTTCACTTTCCAAAACCAAACCTCTGCAACAACAAGGAGCTTGGAGATAAAGGGCAGGACGGCCATCGTCATCAGCAAAACTCGTGTCTACTTCAGCAAAACCTTTCTTAGAACTAAATAACCAAGCCATAGGACTTTGAGGTAGTTTGCCTAGTGCAACATAAATCCTCAACTCTTCGTTAGGCATTTGCATGATCATGTCATGTAAATTAAGCCCTAACCGATCTTAGGACTCTGGGTAGTTGTTTGGTACGACATAAACCCTCACATCTTCGAGGCTATTCGTATGATTATGTCATACAAATATAAGTCCTAATTAATTAAAATTGGCAAGATTGAAACTTTAAGTAAATTCCCAAATCTAAGCCAAACAATAGGATAGTTTGGGAAGTTGCCAAGATTCTTCTTGGATCCTCAGCTTCTCCTACTTCTCTTCCTTTGGACTCTTAAAATAACTGTTCCAAATTTGAGCTAATCCATACTGAAATTTACAAAATCCAATCCTTTGAAAACCTTAAACTTTGAAATTCTTGAAATCAAAACCACTGATCATCATCGATAGTTTTCTTGAATGATTCCTGTCATTTAAGATGTAATTAACTATAGGGGTTTGCCCTTATAGGGAACTTTAAGAACCCAGGTAATGTAAACCCTATTTAATTTCTTTGTATTAAGCAGGCGAACCTGTCGGCTTATAAAATTGGTTCGCAGACCAAACGGATGTCACAAATCTTCTAGTTTATTTAATCGAGCCCCATCATCGAGCGGTGTAGTACATTCCTCGGGATAGATACACGGTTTGTGATGCGGTGTTCGTTTATATAAACTATTTGGGATGTGAGATCGGTTTGATTTCATATCTTAAAATTTTCAAACTTAAAGTTATTTTCAAAATCAAATACTACTTTCTAAATTATATACATATATTTAAATTAAATTTAAAATTTAAAATTCACCGACAACTTTTGTAGGCGACCACTTTTTAAAATTAAACTTACAATCTAAAAATATGACAACAGTTCCATAAGGACTTGTAAATGTTGTTTTCTCTTGGTCCTCAAGAGCAATAAGTAATTGATGATAACCAGAATATCCATCCAGAAAACAGAAATATGGGTGTCCAACTAATTTATCGAGCATTTGATCCAAGAAAGGTAAAGGAAAATGATCCTTTCTAGTGGCGTTATTTAATTTCCTATAATCAATACAAATTCGCCATCCAGTAACTTGTCTTGTAGGAATTAGTTCATTTTTATCATTGACCATGACAGTTACACCTCCTTTCTTCAGAACACAATGAATAGGACTTACTCATTGACTATCCGAAATAGAATAAATAATACCAGCATCTAACCACTTAACAATTTCTTTTTTAACAACCTCTTTCATGATAGGATTTAATCTTCTTTGTGGTTCAATAGTAGGTTTAAAATTTTCTTCCATTAAAATTCTATGCATACAAATGGAAGGGCTTATTCCTCTTATATCAGCAATAGTCCAACCAAAGACTTTCTTATAATTCTTTAACACACCTAGCAGTTTTTCTTCTTGATCTGTACTTAGTTCAGAAGAAATAGTAACAGGTAAAGTTAACGAATTTCCAAGAAACGCATATTTTAATTGTGAAGGTAACATTTTTAATTCCAATTCAGGGGCTCTTTTAATTGATGGTAAAAGTATATCATTTTGAGTTATGTCTAAAGTTTCTCAGTTATCTTTAATAAAATGAGTCTCTTCTTCTTCTACTTCTTCACTTTAATCAGTTAAAAATTCAATTTTTTCTTCAGAAATGACTTTACATTTTTTTTTATAATGTTTCTCAATTAAATAATCAATTATATTCATTCGATAACATTTCTCTTTATCAGGGTACTTCATTGATTTAAGAACATTGAATTTAATCTCTTGATCATTAACTCTCATGGTTAATTCTCCCTTTTGCACATCAATCATAGCTCGTCCGGTAGCTAGAAAAAGTCTCCCTAAAATAATAGGTATCTCTTTATCTTCTTCCATATCAAGTACGATGAAATCTACAGGGAAGATAAATTTATCCACTTTAACAAGGACATCCTCTATAACTCCTTTAGGATAAGTGATAGATCTATCAAATAACTGAAGGGTTACAGTGGTGAGAGTAATCTCTCCTAAATCCAATCTTCGAAAGATAGAAAATGGCATGAGATTAATACTTGCTCCTAAATCACATAAAGCTTTTCCACAAAATTTTTCTCCAATAGCACAGGGTATAGTGAAACTTCCAGGATCCTTAAGCTTAATAGACAATTTCTTTTGAATTATTGCACTGCATTCTTCATTTAATGCAACAGTTCCAAAAGCTTCAAATTTTCGTTTCTTGCTTAAAATATCCTTCATAACCTTTGCATAAGTTGGCATTTGTTCCAAAGCTTCAGCAAAAGGTATGTTAATAGTAAGTTTCTTAAAAATTTCAAAGAAATTAGAAAATTGATGATCAAGTTTCTGCTGTTTAAGTCTTTGAGAAAAAGGTGGTGGTGGTTTTTCAACTTCCACATTAATAGGTATAACGATCGATCTTGACTAGGAGAGAGAGTTTCTTTAGGTTTTTCAATCTCTTCAACCTCAATAACTTTTTCAATTTCATTATGCATTCTTTCTCTTAATTCCTTTCCACTTCTAAGTTGCACAGCCTTAACATGTTCATGTTCTTTCCAGTTTCCTTTGGATTAATTTCAACATTACTAGGAAGTGTTCCTACAGGTCTGTTATTAATTAAAGTAGCAATTTGCCCCATTTGATTTTCAATATTACGAATAGCAGTATTTTGATTTTGTAATTGATTATTCATTTGTAAAATTAATTCTTCTATTGATAACTTTTTCTGTTGATTATTAAATCCAAGAGGTTTATAATTTGGATTAACTTGATTATTCCAATTTCCAGTGGGATGAGATTAATAATTACCCCATTGTTGTTGTGAATTATTCCAGTTAAAATTAGGATGATTTTTCCACCTGGGATTATAATAATTTGAATAAGGATTATTTTTACTTGCAATAGCTTGTAAAGTTTCAATAGTTTGAGAATCTTCGATATTAGCGAGTTATTATGTGAAATATTAATTACAAAATTATCTAATTTTTAGACATTGCTGCTACTTGTGAAGCTAGGATAGAAAAGGCTTCATTATCGTGAATACTTGCCATCTTTTTAGGATTAAGCCTTTTGGAAGGCCATTGAAAATTGTTATTAGCCATTTCTTCAATTAAAGTGTAAGCTTCTTCAAATGATTTAGACATTAAAGAACCTCCAGCAGCAGCATCAATAATTAATTTTAAAGATCCAATTAATCTATTGTAAAATGTTTGAATAATTAACCAATCAGGTAAAGCATGATGAGGACATTTTCTTAATAGTTCTTTAAATCTTTCCCAAGTTTCATATGTTGTCTCTCCTTCAAATTGACTAAACGAAGTAATATCATTTCTTAATTTAGCAGTTTTAGAAGGAGGAAAATATTTAGCAAGGAATTTTTGTTCCATTTCAGCCCATGTTTTAAGAGAACCAATTGCTAATGAGTTTAACTACATCTTTGCTTTATCTCTTAAGGAAAAAAGGAAAGAGTCTAAGTCTAATAGCATCATAAGAAACATTGTTATATTTAAAGGTAGCACAAAGTTCTAAAAAACTAACAAGGTGTAAATTTGGATCCTCATTTGGTGTTCCACCAAATTTATTGTTTTGCACCATTTGAATAATAGACGATTTAAGTTCAAAAGAATTAGCATCTACAGTGGGTATTTGAATACTACTATGAAGTTCATCAACTGTAGGGTTATCATAATCCCTTAATGGTTTATAAATATTTTGATCATTAAGGTCAATTGGATTTTGTATAGCAGCCATTTCTTGAAATTTTTGAATTTGTTTTCCTTTTTTAATTTTTCTAATTGTTCTTTCTAGTTCAGAATCTAAAGGTATTAATCCTTCAGAACCAAAACTGTGCATAAAAAAAAATAAAGCAAGGAAAAAAAAAAATTTTATTTTATTTTTTATATTTTATATTTTTATATTTTTTTTATGTTTTTGGAAATATAATATTTAAAAATCTATAATTTGTACCTATTTTTCCCCGACAACGGCGCCAAAAACTTGACCCTATTTTTGTATTTCCAAATACAAGAATTTGTTACCACTGTTAGAAAATTTAATTTCTAGCAAAGGCGTGAAACACTTGACCCGGAATAACTTGCTATATAGATGTGTAATTTATGGCAATAGCATTAAATAAAACTCGATTGCTACTGAATGCTAGGTCGTTAGTGATTAATACTTTTTTTTAAATATATGTTTATATAGCAAAATATAATTTTAAAGGAAAATATTTTATATACTTTTTGGGTACTACGCAAGTATACGTATCGTTTCAAGTAATATAGGGCTTTGAAACAAAGACCCCAATATCGATCCCACGGGGAAAAAATATGGTAATAAATTTTTAAATATTGTAATTCAAAATCTTTTTGGTATTTTAATCTAACTATAAATTACTTTTAATTTACTAGATGCAGGTAAGAAAATAATAAGAAAATGATTTTGTG
This sequence comes from Papilionanthe hookeriana x Papilionanthe teres, assembly GCA_022702705.1. Lineage (NCBI taxonomy): Eukaryota > Viridiplantae > Streptophyta > Magnoliopsida > Asparagales > Orchidaceae > Papilionanthe > Papilionanthe hookeriana x Papilionanthe teres. The sequence continues at coordinate 119,956,239 of CM040425.1, forward strand.
AAAACAATATAAAACAAACAACTTTCTTCCTTACAATTAATCCAAGATTTTTAAGATAGTTTAATTATCATTGGAGAATCTAAATTATGGTATTGTGCCAAATAGAAGCATTCATATTCTTTACCCTTTGATCCAGGCTCAAAGAACATTGGCTAATCTACAGATCAGGTCCGGATGTATTGTTAGTAGAATGGGTTAATCTAGGCTCACACTACTAGATGTCCAAGGGTGGCTATGGTCGGCTCTACTAGTGACCCTTTCCTTATCTATAAATCAAATTATAATAATTTAGTCTGTCACTCTAAAAACTTATCAATTCTACGCCCTTTTAATCTTATCTTCCTATTTATTTGCACTTCAACTTGAATAGCCCGCACATGGCCTTCGACTACCCAAGGATTCATGTGACATCTACAAGTTAAGAGTTCTTCTTCTTCTAGGTCTCAAAACTCTTCAATAGGTTTTAACAATTTAAATGGCCAATTTAAAAAGTAAAGTAAGATCAGGTATTAATATCATCACAATGTTTTGAAAATATTTTAATTTTCAATTCTCCATCGAATTTTATATTATCTTATTTATTTTTTCATAATTGAAGGAAGAAAGTAAACTAACTACTCAAAACACATTGAATATAAACAGCAAAACATAATACATAAACTTTGAATCAAAAATAAAATACTTATCTCAAATATTCCTTCTACAGATCTTCTGATTCCTACTCGACTCCACGGTGTAATGAACTTCGGATGCAACAACTTGAAAATAAACTCACTAAACTAAATAAAAGTGGCCCTAAATTTCTCTCTCTAAGGATGAGAGATCCTAAAGTGGCTAAGAGATAGGGGTTACAATGGGGGGCACGTTTTTCTGAAGGAGTGGACTCCTATTTATAGGCTTCAAGGGTTGCCTTGAGGCACCTTTTAAAAATATGTCCACATTCAATGAATCTTCTAGAAGGTCTGTCTGGCGCCTAGGCGTCGGACACCGCGTCCAGTTCTTCGCACCTCTTCGCTTTGGCTCGCACCTCTTCGCGATTAAAACCATTTTGGAGAGTCCAAATGCAATGTATCACATGTCCTATTTACAAGGAACAACTACCAGTCTTCTAGAATGTCCAATAACTGCTCACTCCGTCAAAATAACCGTCCAAATGTCGTCAAAAACTTGACAGTTTCTGTATCGAGTCTGGCGCGTAGGTGCCAACTTCTGGCGCCTAGGCGCCAACTTTTAGTTCCTAGGCGCCAGGCCATATTTTTTGATAATTCTTGTATTTTGCTCCATTTTTTCTCCTTTTTGCTCCTTTTTCACCCTTTTTCCTTTTTTAGACCTTTTTACATCACCTACATCCAAAAACACAAAAATACCTTTCATTAAAGCATAATATCCTTAGAAATTGATAAAAATCAAGGCATAAAAATAGGTATTTTTTTTCATGGATCAAAATGTTGGTGGACCGGCAACATAATCCAGGAAAAGCAGTAAAAGTAGCCAGACTTCGCATATACATGCCCGGTCCTAAATCTACAAAAAATGGTAGATTTCGAACTTAAGGTACTTGCCACGAGCTGACGTTCCTGATCCACATCAAGTAGTTTGGTGCGTCATCAGCCTCGTAACCCGTGCCTGTACCTTATTTCTGATATAGATTCTGCCTAGGGACTCTATCAAATACATCTATAAAAGAAAATAAAGACTCAACCTACATAAAATAAGTGTTAATGGGCACACCATGCAACGTGAAAAAAAAAGCCATGCCTTATAATTGGGGGAGCTGTTAGCACCTACAAGCAAAGGGTTAGAAACCATTACATGCTCCTCCAGAATAGCACCTTTGTGAGTGTGTACAAATAGGCACGGCACATGCAGAAGATTACCCTAACATACTACCATACGTAGCAAACATGCAAGCACACCAAAAAAGGCAAAAAAGGTGACATGTGTCTAGCACAAGACAACACAGCACATAATAATAGCCAGAGGTGTCGAAAAGTCTACCTAGCATCCTAAGTCCTAGCCTAGCACATCATCTAACAAAAAGTGCATTAACCTTGAATCTACGTGCGGGGTGAGTTTGGGTTTAGTATGACTTTGGCGGGGTCACCCCGCCGACCCTACCGTAAGGATCCAAAGGATCTAATAAGTGTCACCCGGAATGAACTTTAAAAATGTTGGCCTCATATATGGCCTAATTTGCTATGTGCTTAAATTTTAAAAATATGACAATTTTGATAAGTAAAAAAATATATATTTTTTATACTTTAGAGTAAGAGCCATTAAATGAGAGCCCATAACATGCAAAGGTGATACAAATTAGATTCTTTGGATTATTAGAATAGTCATACTTATGTCATTCCCGATGACTTAACTCGCGTAACTCACCGGGATCGACCCGGCAAGCGACGCTCGTTAAGGCACCACGACCAGCACGGGAGTCACTCTACTAACGTATCTGGCTCACTATCCATGTGAACCAGCAAATGCAAATGTAATGATCAAAACTTGCAAGTGCGAGTGTACCATGAGGCATTGACTAGAGTAAAGATGGGCATACCGTGATGACAGCGGCTCAAAGTGGGTATGTCGAGGTGACAGTGACTCGAAGGGATAGACGTGTCATGGTGGAAGCGGCCCGAGGAGATGGGCATGTCGTGGCGACAGTGGCCAAGAAGATGGGCTTACCGTGGCGGTAGTGGCCTGAAGAGAGTGTGCCGAGGTGGCAGTGACCCTAAAGGATGTGCAACTCAAAAATATGACCAAGATCATGTGGCTAGACATATGTACGGCGATATGCAAAGATGCAAACATACACATGCATGACATGCAGTGGTACAAATAATTGGTCAACCGAATTGGGGGATTTCGTCAAACAAAAATGTTGTGTCAACCAAGCCAGGGTGACCGGTCAACACAAGTGATGTCGACCAGTCTGGGATGACTGATCAAAGCATAAATGCTAAATGTGAAGTGCACATAGCACCGGTTGGTTTGGGTCAACCGGTCGAAGCATAAATGTTGAATGCGAAGCGCACATAGTACTGATTGGTCCTAGACGACTAATCAGGGTGCAAATGGTATGACATGTGGCGTACAAAAATGCTGAGTATGACATGCAAATATGCAAGTGGTGGCAAGCAAATGAGAAATGCAAATGGTAACAAGCAAATACAAAGTGCAAGTGGTGCAAATGTGCATGTAAGTGCGGAGTGCAAATGAGTACAAAGTGCAAATGGGACAACATGCCAAAGTGAATGTGCAGGTGTGAATGTAACATACAAGACATGCACAAGTAGCAGGGAGTCGTCCCCATGCTAAAGACCTCGCCAGGGGAAACCTAGGGTTGAGATATGAAGAATAATGGCGACCACTGCCTTTGCTTTAGCAAGGAAAATGAGGAGTTTCCCCTCAGCTCTCCAAAGGGAAACCCTCCACTTCATCATGAAACGGACTAGTGACGATGCACTTCCCAATTTCACGATGCCTCTAAGCTTTGCAAAGTGAGCTAATGATGTACATTCTCTCACTTTTCCAAGACTATCTCTTCAATCTTTCTAAGAAGGATTGACACATCCGAAGCAAAGAGGAGAGAGTGTGCTTCAGCCCTTAGGATTTTTTGGGCTAAGACTCGCAAGCAAATGATATCCACTCGACTTTCATAGGGGATGGGGTCATTCATGTAAAATACCCTTATTCTAAAGGATAACTCTAGAAAATAGACGATCCATCACATTGGCACGTCATCGTGCTGGCCCACGCCAGCACACGCACCCCATGTGGGCGATCAAACCCACACACCTACCAACTACACCCTATGGCTAGCTACGAAGTAAAATGCAAGGTTTAAGAAATTATACCACCGCGGTGTTTGCACGATGTCCAACGATGCTCGAGAAAGCTTTCCTGCATAGTAGTAGATCCTTACACCCTCTGGAACAAACAACGATGCTTGCAGTTCGGCGATGTCAGGGTGCTCCGATGAAGTACCCGGTCGCCGCGAATATAGAACGGCGAGGTGTAGGAGTTCGCTCACTGACGGTGCACGTCAAAAGCAACGGGATGCGAAGAAAGAGCTCGAAGAGATGCTTTCCTCGCTGTTTTGTTTTAGTGCAAATATGACGCCGGCGAGACAAAAGTCCGGTGAGGGAGAAGAGATCTGGGGTGGCCTGCTAAATAGAAATAGAAAACGTGGTGGCTTGGCCTGTGGCTGGAACAACTCTGTCTAGTGGAGTAGGTCTGGTGGCTAGATTCAATGGCGAAGTGGAGAACTCTCGGTGGCTGGCGATCTGGAGGTTATGCCAGCGAGGTAAGCCAGCGAATGAGAGAGAATCAGCCGGCCAAGAGAGTAAAGAAGAAGAAGAAGAAGAAAAGGAAGATGGAGAGGCAACGGTCGGCGTCGAGGGAGGTCCGGTGAGTGAGCAGCAATGGAGGAAGGGGGAGGCTGGGTGCGAGCCTTACAGAAATCCAAGAGAGAGAGTGCCCTTTTTCCTTTTTTCCCCCTCCGCGTTTCACGAGAGAGACCTCTTTTTCATTCTCCCAGGGAGATAGAGAGGAAAAAAAAATTTTTTTTTCCTTTAGGGGATCACGCGTGGGTTTAATTAGGAATAGGATAGGAAAAAAAATTATATATTATACTATATATATATATATATAAAGATGGTGGCGGCTGAGGAGAGAGAGGCTCTGCTAGGGTTTGTCCATGGCGGCTGTGACCTTGGCAGGTGCTGGTAGGTGCGCTTACTGGTTTTGCTCCCAAGTTTTGATTGGGTTCTACTTTTCTTGCCTTCTTTCTGAATTTTGGCCTTCCCAGGCTCTGGTGTTTTCAAACTTTTGGGTGTTACTGTTCCATTGCCCAATTCTCTGGGTTTTGTTTTGGTGACTTTTTGGTGGTCTGTGGTTTATCACTGGTTCTTCTTTGTTGGTGCTTCCTTCTTGTTTCTTCCCTTCTGGGAAGTGGTGTTTTTCTGATGCTTTGCTTTGTTTGGGGGTCTTGGTTTCTGCTGGGTTACTGTTCCTTTGCTCAGGATTTCTCTGGCTTTCAGTTTTTTGGTTTCTTGGTGGCCTATGGTCTGCCTCGGTGATTTGCTGGTGTTTTTATTGTTTCTTCCCTCCTGGGAAGTGGAGGTCTCATTTGAGGTTACTCGTTCTGGTGGTTTGTGGCTCTGCTGGGCTTGATTTTGGAAGTTGTTTGGTTCTAGGTGCAGCTGGTGCTATGGCAAATCCTGCCAAGCCTTTCCCCATTGATATTAACACCAATGCAATGTGGGCAAAAGCCACCTATGCAGGTGTGGTGGGGAAGGGGCAAGCTACACACAAATCCTTTGACCACTTGGTCTTTCCTCAAGCCATGCATGACACTGCTGCTGGAAAGGACAACTACCCATTTATTAATCCAGTGGGAAGCAAGGAGGGTATGCCTGTTGTCCTCTTCTCCAGAAATGATACGAAGTGTCTAAATGAAGCAGTTAGGTGTTGTTTGAATGGAAAATTCCAGATGGGACACCCCAAGATGGAATATGTAAGAAAATTCTATGATGAATTAAACCTAGCTAGAAGCTGGAAACTTGGTTTGTTAGATGGGAGACACCTGCTCATTAGACTCTCAAATGAGGAGGATTATGCTGAGATTTTTGGCAAGCAATCCATCTTGATAGCTGGTACCTATATGAAAATTTTTAAATGGAAACCAGATTTTGACCCTTTAAAGGAGCCACCAATAATTCCTATGTGGTTCAAATTCCCTAACTTACCTATTCAGTTATATAATCACAATGCACTATACAACATCAGTCAAGCCTTGGGCACTCCATTAAAAACTGATACACATACATATGATATGGCAAGACCTGCAGTTGCTAGGGTCTTGGTGGAAAGAGATATAACACTCCTAGACTTAAAGAAAGTGTGGGTTAGAACTGATGAAGATGTACCAGAGGAGGCCTTTTGGCAAGAAATTGAAGTTGAGTTTAAACCTCATTATTGCCAACATTGTAGAATGTTTGACCATTTGTTGGAGCAATGTTACAGGCTTCACCCACCTACTAAAAAGAAGATTGCTGGTCCTATTAAGGTGTCTGCTCCATGGCACACCTTCCACACCTCTAGAGGTTGAGCAGAAAGTTATCAATATGGAGCCAGTTCCTAGGGAGGTTATTATTCTGGAACCCCCTGGAGCTGATGCTGGTAAGACAGATGAAAATGATAAAGGTCTGGAGGCAGCATAGGATGGCCAGGTGGCTATTAATGGGCTATCTGAATCTATTGTTTTCCCCAAACCATTGGGTAACAAAAATTTAATTCCTGATTCAGTATACAGAGTGGACTTATCAAGGGAGAAGATTCAGGAGGTGGCTGAGGATATGCAGACTGAATGGTAGACACAAAAGAACAGTAAAAGAAAAAAAAGCAAGACTGAACTACAAGGTTTATTAGAATCCCAAATTTCAGAAGATCCCCCTGATAGCCCCCCATCTACCCCACACCCCAGGACTAAGGGGAAAGGAAAAAACCACTCTCAATGATTAATTTTATGTGTTGGAACATTAGGGGGGCTGCTCACCCATCCTCCCTTAGTAGAATTAAACATCTAGTTAAAGTACACAAATTATGGTGTTTTGCACTGTTGGAACCCATGGTGAATAAGAATACTAGCAAAATAGTTAAAACATTTCCTCATTTCTCTTGCTTTGTCAATCAAAATAACAAGATTTGGGTTTTTTCTAGAAGAGAACTGCGATGGTCTATCATGGTGGATCATCACCAGTTTATTCATCTAAAATTTTCAATTGGGGAGTAACTGAGTTATGCAACATTTACCTATGCTAGTTGTATTCCTGCCCAACAATAATTTTTATGGAATGATTTGGTGTGTATAGCACAAAATATGAACTCTGTTTGGATAGTTGGGGCAGACTTCAACTGTCTTTCATCTGTTTCTGAGAAGAAAGACAGTACCCCCCCCCCCCAGTTCTGCCTTCCATGGCAAGATTTAACCAGTTTATAGCTGATGCTGGGCTCTTTGACTTGGGGTTCACTGGTACTTCCTTCACATGGAGAAGAGGTAAAACTTGGGAGAGACTAGATAGAATGATGGTGAACTCTCTTTGGCTCCAGATTTGTCCTTATACTTTTGTTACTCATTTGTCTATGGCTGGGTCTGACCATAGACCTTTGCTAGTCTCCATCTAGAATTTTGATGGGAGTGTTGGGGGTATGTTTAGATTTCAGAACATGTGGACCCTTCATCCTGAGTTTCTATCTGAATTAAAGAAGGTTTGGATACCATTAAAGGGCAGCACATCTTGGGGTAACCTTTAGTCCTTGCATAAATTGGCAGCTAAGCATCTAAAAAGCTGGAACTTGGCCACTTTTGGTAACATCCAGGATAATATTCAGAAGGCTGAAGCAACAGTGGCTATTATGGAGGTTGGGTTTCTTAATGGGGACAATCATGAGGCTGATTTTTATTTAGCTAATGAACATCTACTTGCACAGGTAAGATATCAGAAAGAATTTTACAAATAGAAAGCTGCTACAACCAAGTTCATTGATGGTGACAGTAACACCAGATACTACCATGCCTATATCAACTTTAAAAGAAAATGCAACATGATTCTATCCATTACCACTGCTGTTGGGATTAAACTCAATAACGCAGATGACATTGCTATGGATGCTATGAATCATTTTAGTAAATTATTCGCACAGGTATCCAATTCTTCCACCCCAATTCAGCTAATGTTATTTCAGGATAACTTTCATTATGTGCAGGAACTCAGCTTAACAGATATACCTGATGAAACTGAAGTTAAAAATGCTTTAGATTCCATTGATGGAGCTAAAGCAGCTGGACCTGATGGCTTCTCATCCTCTTTCTACAAAGCTCGCTGGGCTATCATTGGCAAGGATGTGGTTCAGGCTGTGCAAGCCTTCTTTCAAGGTGTGGACCCCCCCCCCCAAATACTTTTCTACCTCCACTATTGTATTGCTTCCCAAAAACAAGTTAAGACAAACTTGGGGGGATTTCACGCCCATTAGTTTAACTTTTTTCATGTCTAAAGTTCTGAGCAAAACATAGTTTCTAGACTTCAACCTCACTTGATCAATCTTATCAAAGCAAATCAGATAGCCTTAGTGAAAGGGAGATCTATCTCTGACTATATTCTACTGGCTCAAGAATTACTTCTGGACTTAGATAGGAAATGCAAAGGTAATAATGTTATTTTCAAGCTTGACATCAAGAAAGCATATGATACAATCAGTTGGGAGTTCATTCTTAATACTTTAGCAGCCAGGGGATTTCAACCCAATTTTGTTCAGCTCATCAAAAGGTGTTTGAATAACATTGCACACTCAATTATGGTTAATGGGAAATGTCATGGTTTCTTTAGTGCATCTAGAGGTATCAAACAAGGGGACCCTCTATCACCTACCATCTTCATTCTAGCTTTTGACTATCTATCAAGATTATTGGATCGAGCCTTCATTCAGTCACCACAGTTAGCCTACCATCACAAATCCAACATTATCATCAGTCACCTATCATATGCAGATGACATAATCATTTTCTCTAAGGCATCTAAATCTGCTGTTAGGACTGTGCATAAGACACTAGAGCACTTCAAGGCTGTTTCTAGGCTGGAACTTAATCTACAAAAGCGTCAATTCTTTCCTAGCAAAAATTTCAGTCTTCTTTAGAAGAATTGGATCTCTACTTATACTGTGTTTCATTCTGCTGCGCTCCCTATCAACTACCTTGGTGTCCAATTAATTAAGGGTAGAGCCAAACAAACACAGTTTCAGGATGTTATTGATAAGATCAAATCTCAGATTCTATGTTGGTCTAATTCTTTCCTCTCTAATGGTGGATGGTTAACCCTGCTGAAAAGTATCCTAACTGCCATCCCTTCTTATGCACTACAGATGTTTACCATGAAAAAGAGTTCCCAACTACTAATTGGTAGGATGTTCAATAGATTTTGTGGGCTAGACAACACAAGAAGATTCATTGGCTCCCTTAGCAACAACTTTGCAAACCTCTCCAGGTTGGTGGCCTTGGATTTAGGAGTTTTGACCATCTAAGCTTCATAAATCTTTGCAAGCTTTAGATCAGATTTAGAGATCATGATAGTCTTTGGGCTCAATTTCTGCATGGCAGGTATTGTAAACATGATCACCCAACTGTGGTTCAACCCAAACTAGGTGATTCCAGGCTATGGAAAACAATGCTAAAAATCAAAGACAAGGCTGAGCAGCTCTTCAGTTGGGAGCTAGGTGAAGGCCAGATCAACTTCTGGCTTGATCAATGGGTCTGGGGAGGGGAGAAACTCTCAAGTGTTTCTTCCAATAGCTGTGTAAATGATTTCTGGACTGAGAACCAGTGGAATTCCAGGCTCTTGAGCACCATTTTAACACCTGTTCAGCTGCAACAGGTTATTATGACTGAGATCCAGCCTGGGCAGAAAGATGAACTGGTCACCATGAACAAACACTCCCAAAAGTTGTCTTCCTTTATTTATCATGAGTTTTTCTCTTGGGACCAGATTCAATTGGGGACTGAATTTTGGGGTAAATTGTTGTCCCCATCCATGTCTTTCTTGTGTTGGAGAGTTAGACACCTATTTTTACCCACAAATGATATACTCAAGCTTAAAGGGCTAAAAGGGCCTTCTTGCTACCAGTTGTGTCTAAATGCTGAGGAATCTTTGACACATTTATTTTTCAGCTGCCCTTTATCTCAGGAGGTTTGGAAGAATCTCATCAACAGGCTCAATCTAGGCACTCTGAATTTGAGTTGGCTACATCTGACTCACTGCTGGGTGGATTGGGATAAGGTGGGTCTCCTGGTGATACCTTGTTTGGTGGCTTGGTTTATCTAGATGTGCAGAAACAAGGCAAAGTATGAAGGGAGATCTCCCTCTGCATTATAGGTAGCTGCTCATTGTTTAGCTTACATTCAGAAACTCATCAAATTCCATAAATTCAGGGATATTTGCATGGTGATACATGTGGGCACAAATTCCTGGATTAAACCTTTGGTCTTTGGCTGGTCTCCCCCCTAACTAATTGGGTCAAAGTTAATACTGATGGAAGCTTCCATTAGATGCATGCTGGAGTTGGTGGAATTTTCAGAAATAGTCTTGGGAAGTGCTTGCTTTTCTTTCAGTCACCTGTTGATGCTTATGATGCTTTGGAGGCTGAGATGATTGCCATTTTTTGGGCTCTCAGGATTGCACATTTGTGTAAGGTGCGTTGTCTTCAGGTGGAATCAGATTCTTGTTACTGCATCAAATTTCTTCAAAATTCTGAGCCTGCCCCTTGGTATATGTTAGTTGAATTCTCTTATGTACCTAGGGAAGGCAATGCCCCTGCACACTGGCTCGCCTCACAAGGATGTTGTAATGAAGCTATTAGAGTTGATGTAAACCCTCCCCCTCCTCTTTCTCTTTTGATGCATGGAGACATCTTGGGTCTTCCTCATGTAAGAATATAGTTGTAATTTCCAAATCCTTCAATATATTACTTGCACATCGGGCAAGTCTTTTGGAATATATATATATATATATATATATATATATATATATATATATATGTTTTCTTGTGTTTTTCTCTTCCCGGTCTTTTCTATTTCAATTTGGTTTGAATTCTGGAATTCAAAATCTGTTTTGAATTCTTTTCTTGATTTCAATTTGTGTTGTGTGCTTTCTTGGGTTTCTCTATGGCTGATTTACCTTCTTGTTCCAATGCTGGTAAATCTTCCTTTGCTGATGTGGTGGGGACTTGTTTAAACGATAACTCTGATAAACTTGTTTTTCCTCAAATCTATCATGATTCTGCTGCCGGTAAAGGTAATTGTCCCTTTATTAAACCTGTGATCAAGAAAGGTGCTAAACCAGCCTTGATTTTCTCTGATTCTGAACTATCTTTGTTTCTGAGGTTCACAAATTTACTCTTGTGGGTAAATTCCGATTTGGACATCCCAAAATGGAAATTATTAGGAAAGGATTTGAAGATCTTAAGCTGGTTGGATCGTGGAAGGTGGGACTCTTTGATGGTAGACACATAATGATTAAGCTCTCTAAGGAGGAGGATTATGCCAACCTTTTTTCTAAGAAGTTCTTATTGATGAATGGAAGATATATGAAGATTTTAAAATGGTCCCCGGATTTTGATTCTGCTCAAGAAGCCCCTATTATTCTTGTCTTGTTTATGCTGCCTAACTTGAAATTACAAATTTTTAACCATCAGGTCATATATGTTATAGGGACTGCTCTTGGTAGACCTTTAAAGTTAGATATGTCCACCTTTAACCTGTCTAGGCCATCCATGGCTAGAATTCTTATTGAAAGAGATATCACTCTTCCTGATGTTGAGGAAATCTGGCTTGGATCTCCACATAATGGCTAATGGCAGCCCATTGTGATGGAGCAAAGGCTTTTTTATTGTAATCATTGCAAAATGTTCGGCCATAATATGGAAGGTTGTTATAGAATTCATCCTAATCTCAAACCTGCTATGGGTAATTCTATTAGAGCTGCTGCTCATGAGAAACCTTCTTTGGGTAATCTAAAAGATAATGTATTATCTACTGATAAATTTATTCCACAACCTTCTTTGGATATCCCCAATGTTACTTCAGATTTAAATTCTATTGAGCCTCAGGTAAATCCTCGTGATTTGGTTACTACTAAAGTACAAATGCTGCACTCTTCTCCTGTTATTCAAAATATAGAAGTTCCTGTTATTATGGAGGAGATTATCAATACTGAAAAGCCTGCTAATACAGAAGTTTTAAATCATGAAGTCACTGAATTTTTTGATAAGTCAATGTCTGTAAATGAAGGTGAAGGTACTCAGATTGCTGAAGATGTTAGTATTCCTGTTGATAGAACTATGAATGATTTACAACCATCTTCTTATCAATCTAGAGAAGTGTTGCCTCCTGTTACCAATTATCCTATTTTCCAGTCTAATCCACCAAATAGTTTGGTTATTCATTCATAAAATTTGAATGTTGTTAACAAAGAGCTAAAGGAGGACTGGGTGGTTCAGAAATCTAAAAAGAAGAAATCCTTGGAGTTGAAAAATCTATCTGAAGCCAATATACTTCCATCTAGTTCTTCTATTTCTTCTTTCTCTAGGCTTACTAGAGGTGGAAGATCCTATGGGCATGATTGAACTTTTATGTTGGAATATTAGGGGAGTGGCCAATCCTGGCTCCCTTAATAGAGTTCTAAGCCTTAACAGGATACATAAGTTCTGGGTTATTGTTCTTCTTGAACCTTTAGTAAGTAAAGATTTTGACAGATTCACTAAGGAGCTACCTGGTTTTAACTTCATTGTTAATTCTTCAAATAAAATCTGGTTGTTCTGTAGGAAGGAGTTGCAAATCAATATCATTCTAGATCATTTTCAGTTTTTACATTTTCATTTTGAGTTAGAGCATTTTAATGGCTTTGCTACTTTTGTTTATGCTTCTTCATCTATGGCTGGCAAAAAAGACTTATGGTCTAATCTAATAAGTATTAGTCATTCTATGACTGAAGGTTGGATTGTGGGGGGAGATTTTAATTGCATTAATCATCCTAGTAAGAAGAAGGGAGAAAGGAATCCTAATTTACATAAAATGTTGGCTTTTTCTAATCACATTAAGGCTACTAATCTTTTTGATCTTGGATCTGAAGGTTCCCCTTACACATGGAAAAGAGGTTCTTTATATGAAAGGTTGGATAGAATCTGCACCAACCAAACTTGGCTTGATAAGTTCAATCTTTCTAAAGTTCATCATTTGGCTAGATTGGGTTCAGATCATACTCCTCTTCTTATCAAGTTTTCTCAGATTTCTGTTGTTAGTCAAAGCAGTTTCAGATTCTTAAATGTTTGGACTTCTCATCCTCTTTGTAATCAGGTGGTTGAAAACAACTGGATTATTAATCCTAATCAATGCTTTGGGAATCCTATGTTGAAGCTTTGGCAGCTGCAAAAAAAATTATCTAAAGCCTTGAATCACTGGAATTGGAATGTTTTTGGGAACTTGAAAACCAACATTATAAATGTTGAAAAAGAACTTGCTGCTATTGAAAAGGAGGTGGATGAGGGGAATGTTTCTGAACAGATTCTTATGGAAGCTAATGAGAAGTTTCATATTGCCATTTTACAAGAGGAAATGTTTCTACAGCAAAAAGCTTCTGCTAATCATTTTTTGCATGGTGACAGGAATTCAAAATTTTTTCATGCTGTGATTAATTATAGAAGAGCACTGAGTACCATCCTGAAAATCAAATCTGCTAATAATGTTTGGTTATCTAATTCTAAAGAGATTGCTAATGATGCTGTGGATTATTTTCAAAAGCTTTTCTCCTTTCAGTCAACTAATTCTTTGCTCCTTGCTGACAATCTTATGCACAATGATTTAAACCTGATGAATGAACAACAGCTAATTAGTTCACCTGATGAGAAGGAAATTTTTACTGCAGTAAGTTCCTTGGATGGAAATAAAACAGCAGGTCCTGATGGTTATACTTCAGAGTTCTATAAAAAATTTTGGCACATAGTCAAAAATGATGTGATTGATGTTGTTCAAAGCTTCTTCCTTAGCATGGATCTCCCTAAATACTTTGCTTCTTCATCTATCTTTCTTATTCCTAAAGATAGAAGTAAGAATAGTTGGCAGGATTTCAGGCCAATTAGTATTACTTCTAGTTTCTCCAAAATTATTAATAAAGTCATTGTGGAGAGAATTAAACCTCTAATGAATGATTTGATTTCTGAAAAATCAATCAGCATTTATTAAAAACATAAATATTTGTGAGAATGTTTTATTGGCTCAAGAATTACTAACTGATCTTGATAAGCCTTGTAGGGGTAATAATTTTATTTTCAAATTGGATCTATCCAAGGAATTTGATACTACCAGATGGTCATTTATCTTAAAGGTAATTTCTTCTAGAGGTTTTCGTATGGAGTTCTGCAATCTAATCTCCAGATGGTTACAAAATAATTATTACAGTGTGATGATTAATGGTGGCTGCCATGGATTCTTTGGAGCTGGTAGAGGTATTAAACTCGGAGATCCATTGTCTCCTTATATTTTTATTTTGGCATTTGATTACCTCTCCAAACTTATTAATCAAGCTCAGCAGAATTATCCCTATACTCAGTTCCAGCATAGATCAAATCAGTTGGTAGTCATCTGGCTTATGCAGAAGATGTAATCATTTTCTGTAATGGCAGTAAGAATTCCATTAAATGCATGATGAAGGTTTTGCATAATTTTGAGGAAGTCTTTAGCATGTCCTTTAATAAAGCCAAATGTCAGATCTTATCAAGTTCACTTGCATCTGTTAAGTTTAGGAAATGGATTTCTGATTTCACTGGGTTCAAGGAAGCAAAAATTCCCTTCTCTATCTGGGTTTCCCTCTAGTTAAAGGAAGAATTAAACTCTCTCATTATGATGTTGTGATAGATAAAATTACTTCTCAAATTCAATGTTGGACAAAATCTTTTTTATCTAATGGTGGTAGAGTGACCCTTCTAAAGAGTGTCTTAACCACATTTCCTCTTTACATTCTTCAAATGATTAAAATGAAAAAGAGCACTCGAAATTGTTATCCGTTACTTTTAACAAATTTCTTTGGGAAGGGCAACACAAACAAATGCATTGGACTAATTGGGATAAACTTTGTAAACCTATTGCTAGTGGTGGCTTGGGTTTTAAAAGTTTTCAGCATTTAAGTTTTTCTTTTTATTGCAAGGAATGGATCAAATTTAGAGAAAAAAATTCAATATGGTCCAAATTTATGCATGGCAAATATTGTCATAACATTCACCCCTCTCAAGTTCAAATGAAGAATGGTGATTCTAAAAACTGGAAGGATTTGTTAAAAGTTAGAGATTATGCTGAGAATCTCTTTGTTTGGGAACTTGGGAATGGTCAAATTAATTTTTGGTTTGATAATTGGGTTTATCAGGATTCCTTAAAGGAACAATTTGATAGTTCTTTTTCTATACATAAAGTGGCTGATTGTTGGAATCAATTTAGATGAGATGTCTCCAAATTTCAAAACTTTATTGATATAGAGACTCAAAAGAAGATCTTATCCATACCTATTCAACCATCCAAGCAAGACAGATTGATTACTAAGAATTCTCATAATCAAAGTTTGTCTAAATTCATTTTTCTTTCTAATCATAATTGGCTTATTAATGAATGGGGGAGCTCTTATGGAACAAATTTATTACACCTTTAATGTCTTTTTTCTGCTGGAGATTATTCAGGAAGCTATTACCAATTGATAGCATCTTAAAGCTAAAAGGAATTCGTGGCCCTTCTATGTGTCATTTCTGTCACTCCAATGAGGAAACTCTTTCCCATCTTTTTCTGAATTGTGCAGCTGTTCAGGAAATCTGGAAGAAGGTATTGGATTTCAATGGGTCTCTTTCTAAATTCCAACATTGGACTGATCTTGAATCTTGTTGGTCGGATTGAAAATTATCATCAGAATTTTTTATTCCATTGGTCATTTTCTAGTATGTGTGGATGTGTAGAAATGATGTTATTTTTAACAATAAAATCTTCTCATCCCAAATGGTTAGCAGAAATTTTATATATCATCTTCTTAAGATCAGGAAGCTTTATCAATCTCAGAATTCATCTACTACTCTCAGATTCCAGCTTGTTATGTTGAGAGCTCCTAAAATTCCATGGATTAAAATAAATTCTGATGGTAGCTTCTCTTCTTCTTCTGCTGGAATTGGTGTGCTTTGTAGGAATCACTTTGGAAAATGCTTATGGTCTATTTCTGCTCTTGTATTAGCTAGAAATGCTCTTGAAGTGGTAGCTATAGCAGCTTACTGGGGACTAAAAGCTGCTATTTTGAATAATCAGAATTTCATACATATGGAAATGGATTCTCTCTCCTTAGTACAAATTTTTCTTCATAAAGCTAAGGTTCCTTGGTTCCTACAGATTTGGATTAACAAGATTAGTATCTTAGCTTCTTCTCATGTTGTTATTTGGACTCACATCTATAGAGAAGGGAATCAACCTGCAAATTGGCTTGCTAAAAGGGCTACTTCATCCATGGAAATCAATTGCACTGCTTATTCTTCATCCAATGTTTCCTCTTCTCATTTTAAGGCTTTTAATGTTCTTTTAAATGGGGATTTACTTTCTATTCCTCATATCAGATGTAATAAAACTATCAAGAAGCAATAAAATTTGATCCTTGATTAATATATATATATATATATATATATATATATATATATATATACAAGCGAGCGTGCATGTGGAGAGAGGGAGAGAGAGGGGAGCCAGCTTTCCATGCATGCGTGAGATAGATTAGTTAATAGGGTAGATAAGATCTTTCTAATCTTATATAATATTATATAATAATAATAATATATCATAATATTATTATAAGAGAAAGAGGCAGAGAAGCATCAGACATGCGTATAGATAGAATAGGATCCCGTACGGGAGCATGGAGCTATTATGATGGGATTGCTTTTATATATATATATATATATATATATATATATATATATATATATATATATTCTACCACCATTTGACAATCAAATGGTGGTAGAATCACTCTTTTAAAAAGTGTTTTAACAAATTTCCCATTATATATTCTTCAAATGATTAATATGAAGAGAAGTTCTCAGAAACTTTTATCCATTATTTTTAACAAATTCCTACGGGAAGGACAACATAAACAAATGCATTGATCAAATTGGGATAAATTGTGTAAACCTATTGCTAGTGGTGGGCTTGGATTTAAAAGCTTTCAACATCTCAGCTTTTCTTATTATTGTAAACAATGGATTAAGTTTAGATCTAAGTCTTCACTTTGGTCTAAATTTCTTCATGGGAAATATTGCAAAATAGCTCATCCTTCTCAGGTTCAAGCTAAACTAGGTGATTCAAAAAATTGGAAGAGGCTATTAAAAGTAAGAGTTTGCTGAAAACTTATTTATTTGGGAAATTGGAGATGGTCAAATTGATTTTTGGCTAGACAACTGGTTATTTAATGATTATATAAAAGATCAACAGGTGATGTCTTCTTCTATACACAAAGTTTCTGATGGGTGGACTAATTTCAAATGGGATGAATCCAAACTTAAAGTTGTTGTCAACACAGACATTGTAAATAAAATTCTGTCAGTTCCATTTCAGCCCAATCAAAAGGATAGATTGATTACCAAAAATCCATCTACACAAAGCCTTTCCAAGTTCATTTATCTTTCTAGTAATAATTGGACTTATAATGATTGGGGGATGCTTATTTGGAATAAATTCATATCTCCTTCAATGTCATTTTTTTGCTGGAAACTTTTTAGAAATTTTCTGCCAACTGATGATATTCTGAAGCTAAAGGGAATTCGGGGACCTTATGTTTGTCATTTTTGTCACTCCAATGAAGAATCAATTTACCATTTATTTCTCAGTTGCCCTGCTGTACAAGAAGTATGGAAGGCTATTCTAAAGCATAAGGGGTTACTTCATAGGCATCATTTATGGATTAATCTAAATGATTATTGGCAGATCTGGAAGGAGACAACAGAATTTTATCTCCCTTTTATTATTTTTTGGTTTACATGGATGGCAAGGAATGATATTATTTACAATAATAAGTCATTCTCAGCCCAGGTTATCATTAAAAATTGTATGCATTATCTTCACAAGATAACCACTCTCTTCAAATTAAGTGATAAACCTTCCTATGTCAAGACTCAATTGATTATTTGGAGAACTCTAAAGTCTCCATGGGTAAAAATAAATACTGATGGTAGTTTCAAACCTTCCACTGCTGGTATTGGTGCTCTTTGTAGAAATCATATGGGATCATGCTTATGGATCATTTCAGCTCCTATTACTGCTATTAATGCACTTGAAGCAGAAGATATTGTTGTTTTTTGGGGTCTTAAGACAGCCATTCTGAATCACCATTGTCTTATTCATATTGAGATGGACTCTTTGCTCTTACTTAATATTCTTAAACATAAAGCAACTGCTCCTTGGTATCTTCGAATATGGATCAGCAAAATATCTTTATTGGCATTTAATAAAGCTATAGTTTGGAGTCATATCCATAGAGAAGGAAATCATCCTGCAAATTGGCTTGCTACTAGAGCCTCTTCTTCTAATGATATTTTATGTTATTCTTACTCTTCTATGGATCCTAAATCTCCTTTATTTAAGGAGTTTAGACTTCTTTTGCATGGGGACTTGCTTTTAATTCCTCATATCAGATGTACTAGACATTCTAAGGCTTAATAAAGATTTATCTTTTGCTGAATATATATATATATATATATATATATATATATATATATATATATATATAACGTTAATACATAAAAAAAGTGTTTTCATACATATATTATTATAGAATAAGAATAAAGATCCCATTTCTTTGATAGGTGCATGTGATGGGTCCGTAAGAGAGGGAGCACGCGTGAGATAAGGTGAGGGAACTGATATATATTATAATATAATATATATTATAATTATAATAATATTTATCTTCTTCATCGGATACTTCCTCGCAGTGAAATGAACATCTCCCTTAAGTAGAATTGACGTTCCGGACTCACTCATGGGGTTTGTTTCGTCATCCGGAGTCGTTCGGGGCTGTTTGAGCCACTTTTCAGTAATTGGGCTCAAAAAGGATACTTCGCATATTTTTATCATGCCCACGAAACCTTGGAGAAATGGACATCCTCCTGAAGTAATATCGTCGTTCCAAACACACTCGCATGGTTTGTTTCGTCGTTCGGGATAAGTCAGAAACTTTTTCGATGATCGGGCCAAAATGTGCCACCTTTATGCATTGCGATAAATAAAATTCATCGATCCAATCAAAGTCGTCCGAGGTGCAAAATACTGACCGGTCTTCGCCTAAGAGAAAGCCAAATCCTAGTAAGATGACTCTGGCTACGTGCCCCTCAACACGCGTCGAAATGTCTCAAATGAATGTCTTGCGCTATAGGGGTCAACACATACAACAAGCAAGATTCTCTGGCGCTCGAGCAGATATACTACCCTCGTTACATAAAAAATTCATGCCAACAATAACAACATCCATATTAGATTGTCATTCGACCCTTGCCACATATCCACTTATTATGTTCAGAGCATGTTCTCTTTCATAAGCATCCAGCTCGTCCGAGATCGCGTGCTTTCATTACATGTTCAATGATAGCAGCATGCTCATCTTCATCAAAGACTCTGGTGAATAGCTGAATGCCCTCTAATATATTGATATTTAAACCATTAATATATTTAAACTGCTCAAACTTTTGTCATTTAAAGGCTTGAATACGTCTTAATTTTTCATCAGACGCAATTCGTTTATCAGTTGACATCTCTGATGTTGTGAGATGCAACGGTGGTATGTATAGAGTTGGAGTGAATATGGTCCTCTCAATTCTTTCTTCTTCTTGATTCAGTTATTCTTCTCCTAAGAAAAAATATGTTTCTTTAGGAATATTTTTAAGAACTAGAAATTCAAAATCATCGTCTTCTTTCATAGATTTTATATTTTGTTGTTCCTTTTCTTGGACTCTTTTAACTCATTTATTTCAACTTCTCCTTTGAGCTCTAGTTAATCCAGAGATTGGTTTCTTTACTCTGATAACAGATGTCTCTTCAGCTTCATGAGTTGTAGTTACCACCACTGATTTTAGTTTTCCAATGTGAGTCTTCCATTTTTGTTTTATCGAAATTACTTCTTCTGTCTTAATATTTTGTTGTCGAAGTATGAATTTTAACACAGATGGTTTTCCATTTGCTTCTTCTGGATTAGCAATAAATAACAGAGGTCTATCATAAAGTAATTCTACATGAGACAAGTCAAAATCAAAATGGATTCTCGATCCTTTTTCAATGCATTGTTGGTTCAGAGCCAAACAAACACCTCTTTGAAATGTAAAAAGAAGTTTGTTGTTAGACATTTCCCTGAAAGCAATAGGATAATGTAACTGTTATACTTAATTTTAATTTGAAAACTTAATTTTAATTTGAAAATAATACCATTTAATTTTCATTATCATTTTATTATGTCGAGGAATCATGCTTATAAGCACTTTCTTAATAAGCAAAAAGGATATTATAAGATACAAAAATCAAAATTTGTATCATAGAGATAATTTCAAAGATTTCATTATTTTCCTAGTTTACAAACAAGTCATTATGTTGTATAATAATTTTTTAAGAAATGCCAATTGATCGGGGGTAAGATTTTTTCTCCTTGAAAATCTACAAATTGGTAAGATCCTCCTGAATATGTCTTTTCAATTACATTCGGGCCCTCCCATATTGGTTTAAACTTTCCACCTATTCTTCGATGAGCGAGAATAGGTCTTCGGAGAACTAAGACTAATTCATCAATTCGAAAGGTTCTAGGATGAACCAATTTGTCGTGGGCCCATATAATTTTTGCTTGATACAATTCAAGATTTTATTGAGCTTGCAAACGTTTGCCTTCTAAACTTTCAAGTTCTTCAAGTCGAAATTTGGCATTTTCTTTTTCAGTTATTTTGTCTGCAACTGCAACTCTGAGAGAAGAAATTTGCATTTCGAGTAGTAAAATGGCCTCAGAACCATATAATAAAACAAACGGTGTTGACCGCGTTGGTGTTCGGTATGTAGTCTTATAGGCCCATAAAGCTTCTATTAATCATTCATTTCATTGTCTTGGTCTGTTAATTAACGTATTTCTCAAAATTTGTACCAATATTTTGTTGAAGGCCTCAACTGAACTATTGGCTTTAGGATAATAGATTGTGGAATATCTCCAATCTATCCCATGTCTTTAAACAAATTAATTCATTTTCGTATTTTTAAAAGCCAGTCCACTTTCTAGTATTACTCTTCGAGCAATTCCAAATCTATATACAATACGAGTCTTAAGAATATGAAGAACTTATTTTGTCTTAAGTTCTCTGAGTGGTATTGTTTCTACCCATTTAGAGAAGTAATCAGTGGTTGCTAGCATAAATCGATGACCTTTAGATGATGGAGGGTTCATAGCGCCCCTTATGTATGTGTCCCAACATTTAAATGGCCAAGATGCAATAGTTGGATGTAATACATTTGGCGGTTGATATAAAACCACTCCATGTATCTGACATCGATGGCACTTCTTTGCAGTTTCAAGACAATCAGTTATCATTGTTAGCCAGTAATATCCCATTATTTTTATTTTCATCTTCATTTTAGGTCCAGATTGATGTGTACCACATAGACCTATATGTGCTTCTTTAACAATCTCTTGAGCTTCAGATTGGTTTAGGCATCTTAACCACATTTGGTTAAAAGATCACTTGTAAAGAATATCATTTTATAGTGCATATGATAATGCTCTTTGTCTGATTTTAGTTGTGTTAAAGTTGTTTTCGGGTAACCTTCCGATTTGTAAATATTGAATAATTGGTTTTCGCTAATCATCTTTTTCTTCATCAATTATTTTCATGGTCATGTCTTTACAAATTCTATACACATTGTCCATGTCGATTTGAGAAAGGACTTGTACTCCTTTTATAGAAATTGGTATGTTGTCTTCTTCTTGACAAGCGAATTCTTTTGCAAGTTTTGCCAAAGAATCTGCTAAAAAATTGTTTTGTCTCGGAAATAAGAAGAAAGCTACATCAAAAATTTGTTGAAGCAATTTTAAAGTGAAACGGGAGTATTATTCCAGTCGAGGTTTCAAAGTCTTGTATTTTCCTGCAATTTGATTTATGATCAATTGAATGTTTTTTATTTCCATTAGTTGTGTCAATTCTAGACTGATTATAAGAACTTCATATTCAGCTTCATTATTCATGCATGGTTCAGTTAAATGATAGGAAAACAACATCATTGCTTTGTCTGGGGTAATGAAAATTAATCCTACCCCAGCTTTGCTTAGTATGATTGTTTGTTTGTCTTTGTCTTTTTGAGTAGATGAAGCTCCATCAAAGTATAATTCCCATCATTGTATGTCTGAATTTTGTTTTTCTAGTATTTGTTCATCAGGTAAATCATCATTAAGAGGTGATCAAGTCATAATTTGATGTGCTACTAAGAAATCTGCCAAGATTTGTCCTTTAACAGCACGTAATGAGACAAATGATATGTCAAATTGGAGCAGTATCATTGCCCATCTTGCTAATCTTCCAGAAAGTGTCAGTCATGTCATCAAATATTGTAATAGATTAACTCTTGAAAGAAGATTTACTTTATGAGAAAGTATATAGTGTCTTAGCTTTTGAACTGTAAAAATCAAAGCTAAGCAATGTTTTTTAGTTGTTAGATATTTTATTTTAGTCGGAATCAAACAACGACTTAAATAATATAATGCATTTTCTTTTCCTTCATCATTTACTTGGGCTAGTAATGCTCCAAGGAATCGTCCAATGCTACAGTGTAAAGGATTAGAGGTCATCCTAACACAGGGGCTGCTTGAGACAGGAGGTGTTGTTAAATATTTTTTGATGTTTTCAAAGGCGTGTTTGCATTTTTCATCCCATACAAATTTAGTATCTTTTCTGGTTAGGGCAGTAAGGGGCTGACACCTACTTGATAAATTAGAAAAAAATGGCGTATATACGCTAATTTTCCTTGAAAGGATCGCAATTAGGATAGATTTTTAGGAGGAGGCATATTTTAAGAGGAAAAATTTCAATCCTACAATGTTGAACAACAAATCCAAAAAATTTCCCTGAAGTGACACCAAAAGCACACTTTAAGGGATTCATTTTAAGATTATATAGACATATATATTCAAAGAGAATTCTCAAATCATACACATGATCATATTTTTGTTTATTGTTGACGACCAAATCTTCGACAAAACATTCAACTTGATTGCGTATAAGTTTGTCAAAAATCTATTTCATGGCTCTTTGATAGGTCGCACCAGCATTCTTCAATCCAAATGACATAAATTTGTAACAGTATATCCCTATGGGTGTCCTGAAGGCTGTATTTGATTCATCTTCTTGAAAAATCTTTATTTGATTGTATCCTAATAATCCATCCATAAAATAAAATATTGCATATGTAGATGCTATGTTAACCAGTAATTCTAGGATTGGTAAAGGAAATTCATCCTTTGGACAGGCCCTGTCTAAATCTCTGAAGTCTACACAGACCCTGATTTGTCCATTTTTCTTTTTAACCGGCACTACATTAGCCAGCCATGTCGGATAATTTTCTTCTCGTATAAAACCAAATTCAATCAATTTCTTAACTTCATAATGACTTGTTTTTCCATTTCGACACGCATCCTTATTGGAGCATGTTTAACAGGGATTGCTATTTGATTTATCTCAAGTTTGTGGACTGTGACTTTTGGAGCTAGTCCAGGCATTTCATCATAAGTCCAGGCAAAACAGTCTTTGTACTCTTTCAATAGTTGAATTATTTATTTTACTTTCCATGCCATTAAGGAATGAACTAATGAAAGTTGGTTTTGGATTTTCATCAGTCCCTAAATTTATTTCTTTTAATTCAACTATCAATTTGATTTCTTCTTCCAATTCTAGAGGAGCATCTTCGATTGGGAGATCAGTATTTTGTTCAAAATTATGTTCTTCGGTGATGACTAAACAAAATTTTGTATCATCTAAGGGTTATAGAGTGCCAAATCCAATGTCCTCTTTAGAGTTAGGGTCTCATGTATTATTATCCCACATTTGTTTAATAAAATGTGATTGTTTTAAAGACTATTGTTTGAACATTAAACTATTTTGAATAATATTTTGTGCCCAAGGAGAAAACAACTTAAAAGGCATTTTCATTGATTTTGCAAGATTTTCATTTTCTAATTTTACGTCAATTTCGGAACAAGAAAAAGTAGAGCCAAGTATAAACTTAATTGGCTTTTTATCATCACCACATACTTCTTTGACCACTAAGTCCTTGATTTTAGAATAAGAGAATGGAGTTAGGGTCATAGCTTGTATATAATGATTAATTTTCTCATACATAGACTTAAACTGTATTTCTTCATCTTCTTCTTCAAGAGGTATTTTGAACTGAGGTTCTTTTTGAACCATCGATGTTGTCTTTTCTTTTCATCTTCTTCAGAGTCTAGGTGAATTTTGAACTTTAATGGTTTCTTCATTTTGACAATTAGGTCTTCTCTTCCTCGTCCTCGTCCCCGGCCTTGAATCACCCTGTGCACTTTGCGTTAATTTAAAATTGCTTTTATTTGATAAAGATGTGTATAAAGATATTCAATAATTGCAGAGCTATCTTTCAACGTAAGTATACATATCGCTCAAGTAATACAGGGCTCTAATGGAGTCCTGGATATCGATCCCACAGGGATATTTTAGAGGCTACAGACTAGGATAATAGAAACTAATTTAGAATCACAACTTTTAAAATCGAATTGCCTATCTATCACTAATATGCAATCGAAAGTAATATGGGATTTTTAAAATAAAGTAATTATATTAACAATTAACTAATTATACTAATAAGCAAGAATCCTTCTCCTTGTTAAGAAATCTAATTGAATAAATAATTAGAATTAGTTTAAAATGCGTTGTGCCAAATAGGAGCATATCTATTATTTACCCTTTAGTCCAGACATAAAGAAAATTGACTAATCCTATCCTTGGTTGCTAAATCTATGACTAGGCTGGGAGGATACCGGCTCTCACTTCGAAGCTCCCACGTTCCCCTCGCCTGAGGGCTAACATCTACACTTCAACACCCAAATGATAGGACTGAATTGAGGATTTTAGTCTGTCACTCTAAAATCTCCAATTCTACTCCCGATGAATATTATTTCCCTATTTATTTGCACCTTACTTTCAAGGACTTTAACCTCCCTGAATCTCGGATGTAATCTTCACTATAGTTGTTAAACTCAACAAATTTTAACTAATCAATTGGCCAGATTGAAAGTAAATTAAGATTTAAGTAAAAAGATTATCACAACTTCTTTTATAATTTTTTTGGCGCACTAATTCAAATTACCATTTCACGAAAATATCAAAACAAGTAGAAAGACAGAAAAACTACTTAAAATTCATGGAGAGGATACGATAAAAATTGGATTTCATAAATAAAAACAAAGTTTTACAGACTAAAATAAGTAAACTCCTTGAAGTTCCTTTAAATCTCTTCCTTTCTTTTCAGCATGCAGAATTCTTGTTCAAAATGTCAAGGAGGAAGATATCTCTCACTTCCCTTCCACTCTTTCAATCTCTCGAAGAATTCCTCACTAAATATCACTAATTGAACTCACTATCTAAAACTCTAATGGAAACAAAACACTAACTAACACTCACTTAAAATAACAGATAACAACAATGGACACTAATGGACGCTAGCAGAGTCTTTTTCTTGCCCCAAATTGTTTCTTTTAAAGTAGTTGAAGAGTTTCCAAGAGTTTTCCAAGCATCCCTTCAAAAATTGTCCATATTCAATGTACCTCGTCAGAGAACCATTGATCTTGCCATCGGCGGCCTCGAGTGCGCCGTCGGCGACCTTCTAGAATACTTAGCCTTGAACCCTCTTCCATAAGACTCAGCTGTCGGTGACCTCGATCTCGTCGTTGGCGGGTTTCCCTGTAATATTTTATGAACTCTCAGGAAAAACACACCGTCGGCGCCCTAGATCAAATTTTCTTCTTTTTGGCCCTTTTTTGCTCCAAATTCGCTTCTTTTTAAATTTTTTCACTCCATTGTCCACAAATCAACTTACCTGCAGAAAAACATCAACAATAACCTTCTTTAAAGTGCAATATCATCAAAAGTAATATAAAATAGGCATGAAAATCTTAACATTTTTTCATTGGGTCAAAATCTCACAAACTTAACTATTACTTGTCCTCAAGTAATCTTTAGTACTACATAAGAGTTATGATTCATTATGGTAAAGCTTTAATTCAGAAATACTATAATTTTAATTTAAATAAATATCATAGTAACACTTCTTAGAAAGATTTTCAAGTAATTAGATTAATTCTGTAGATATAAGGCTATCTAGTTATCAAGTCTAAGAGTTCTAGCCTTCTATTTATTTTAAGAATGACTATATGTTGCAATATTAATTCACTTAGAATATTCAGATGATAGGAAATTCAGGAGAACACTATTAGTAAAGAAACTAGTCGATACATATAAGTTCATAAATGTATTTAGTTTTCCCTTTAGGTTAATCCAAGTGAAGCCAATTTTTTATAAGGCATCTCCTCAAGCTTCTCCTCACTTAATTTTTCTTTTTCTTTTTATTTGGATTGCTTTTCAATTCTATATATTTTTCTTTTCTTCTTAGGGATTGTTTTTTTCAATCCTTTCTTTTTTCGTTTTCAAGTGAGGATTACTATATCTGGATGGCCCGTTAATGATTTTTAACTTCACTCTTCTTTTTGTAAATTTGAAACTTATATCATTCCTTTTCCTTATATGCAATTCATAGTATTTATATCATTGAGTCTCAATCTTTTCTTTCTCAACTAGATTCCTAAGATTCTTAATATTTCAGAATAGTTTTCTTTACTTTAAATAGTTAACTATAATCTTATCCTCTTATACTAAATATTTAACTTACAAAATTGATTTTCATTACTAAAAATATTTCTTTGAATCTTCTATCATATTTAGATAAAATCTAAATATAGTTAACTGAATTAAATTTTATCACAAAAATCATGTTATAAATTTTGAAAATATTTTAATTTGAGAACACTTAATAGTTAATATTTTTCTCCCCCTCCCCCCCCCCAAACTTAAAGTTTTCAATAATAGAAATAATAAGGGTGGAAAGAAAATTCTAAATATAAAAATCATACCTTTGCACTTTAGGCATTTTCTTTTTTTTGTTGAAATTTTTGCAGGTTCTTCTCAAATTTTAACTTCAACTGACCTATAATATTAGGAACTTTTCTACACATATAATAGATTATAGAATTTGCTGGGGTAATGAAATTTTGAAACAAGTAAATAAAACTAAACATTTAACTACAACAATTAAATACACTAAACAAGACAGTACGAAATAACATTTGCATTTCACAACACAGAACAAACAGATTATTATTTTTAACTTAAAGTTCACAATTACCATTAAAATCACAATCCATCACAATCATCCAGAAATGAAAATACAAACTACAAAACAAAACATACCTCTCATAAAATAAAATAGTTCACAAAATACAAATAACAAAATGAAAGTACTCCAACAAAACACGATCACATCACAATTACAATCACATATCAAAATCCCATGTTGCCTTCTTCTCCCTGGTCAGCAGGTGGACTGGGCTGATAGCCAATATACCGGGGACATTCTGGAAAAGTAACATCGGGCTCACCTCCGTAGTACTTAGCCTGAGCATCATAATAAGTAATCTCAAAATCTGAATGTCATTGAACATATTCACAATCATGATCATGTCTTCGCTCTAAGCCTTCAATCCTTTGACCCAAGTCTTTCATCAAATTTCTCAAAACTTTTCCACTGTAGGGTCATCTCATTCATCAAATCATAAAGAGTAGGAGAGCTAGAGGCAAGAGGGTCAAAACTAGTAGAAGGGATGTCTCTACTAGTAGAAGGTGCTTTACTCCTACTCCTATATCTCCATTCTTCATGGGATTCATAAGTTTTCAAGTTAGCTTTACTAATGGGTTTCATAGGAAATACCCATTCATAATCTTCATTAGCTTCTACTCCAGATAATTGACAAAGTGCATAAATTAGGCCAGGATGTCCTAAATATCCACTTAATTCACTCTTCATCGTGGCCATAATATTCTTATAAGTTACTCTCCCCACATTTATACTTCTATTATTCTGAATACAGAAATTCAGAAAAGCTCTCTCTCTCGATACTTCACTATGGTGATAGGTGGTTAGCTGAGTCGAACAAATGAAATAATGCCAAGCCTTAGCTGTGGCATTCATCATAGAAAGAAGAAAGTTAATCCCTTCACGATTCTTAATTTTCTAAGTTCTTTTCCCATCAGTGAGAAAGTCAATAACATCGTCTAATGGACCTTCCATAGTTTCAAATGTTTCATACTCGCTACAATAGTAATCGTGAAGCTCGTAAAAAGAATTAATGTAGGTAGCATTAAAATCGACATAAAATCCACTTACTTGGATAGGCTCGTCCTCAAGTCGAGTCAGATTAGAATAAAACTATCTCACAACTTCAATAGCAGCTTTATTGGTAGTGTAAAAGAAGTTCTTTCGTTTCCTTTCTCTGATAACTCTTTCCACTTATCCTCCAGGATTATTAAAAACTCGATCTTGAATACACTTCTTTCCTTGAAAGATCGAAGTGTATCTCGATTGTGCTTTAGCATTTATAAACCGAGTTTCGTCAAATGCTAGTCGCCTCTTTTGACGCATAACCATTTTTTGATCTATCAAAATTACAAAAATCCAAACTAAATTCTAAAACAATAATACAATGGCTTCCAAAGGTGACTTAAAGCAATCTAAATCAAGTTCCAAGAATTCCTTTCAAGTCTTTTCTCCACATTTTCAAGTTTTCCAAAATTTATTAATGTGGAAGAAATTCATGTTGAAAATTAAAAATTTTTATATAGGAGGGAAGCTCTTACCGAGGGAAGATGAAATTTGGTGTTTAAATGGGTTGAAATCACTCCAAATCTATGATCTCTTAAGTCCTAGGTAAAAAACTTTAGTGAATAAAGGAAGAAGACGATGAATAGTGGCGGTGCGACCGGTCAAAATCGCGGTTAAAAGGTAATTCTTGGGATCTCATCGTCGGCGGGGTAGTTCGCGCCTTCGGCGGGCTCAATTGAATTTACTTTCAATAGTTTCGGAAAAAACACGCCGTCGGCAGCCTCGAGCGCGTCGTCGGCGAGTTTCTCAAATATTGATCATTTTTCAATTTTTGCGATTTCGATCAATTTTAAGCCTCATTGTCATCTGTTCGATCATTTTAAATATAAATTTTAAGTGATTAAATGATGTATTAACACAAATAAATATATACACAACAAAACTTCACAATTATATATTAAATCCAAGTATTAAAATACACATTACATAATACATAAGCCAGGTATTTTCTTAACCTAAATTCCTCTAATCAGCATCGCAATCCAAGCCACAACACTAAAAACGCTGAAACCAAACATTCTAATCATAATCACAACTATACTGAGATAAAAAATCAAACAAACTAACATAGTTCAAATCAAATTCAACATAAAGAGACATATAAAGTAAATTAATTCCACTACTCTTCTGAATCAGTCCTGGTTTCTCCTCTGATATCACCCATCACTTGAACATGGACGAACAGGTTATAGAAAGGTCGAAATGGGAATTCTTCAATTGAATCTTCGTCAATCCATCCCATCCTTCTCATTAAGTGCATCAAACTTGCTTCAAAACGTCCAGTATGATCAAAATGTTCTTTCATTCTCCAATCAAGGTGATCAAAGAAATCAGAGATATTGTTAACTGAATTCATTAAATTTTGTACATGGTTCTCCAAATTCTTGATTCTTTGTAAGATTATCATTGTCTTTTCTGCTACAAGAGGTTGAATTGGAATAGAGTTTTGCGATGCTTGATCCATAATCATGCCCATGTCAGTCTCTTCATCATTAACTGGGAACATTCTAGTTGGGTTTAAAGATTTCCAAGGTAGTAATACATTTTCCCAAATCTCGTACGATACTTGAAACAGACTGCATATTAAGAAAATTGTTGAAGGATGTTCAAGCCCTTGAGATGATCCTTGAACGATCAGGCCAAAAATAGACTTCACAATAATTGATCCAATATCAAATGGCCATCCATTTGAATACAGTAGTTCAATATAGCACTCTCTTTGGTGACTTTACCAATTTTCATCATCGGTAATAATTTTGCAAATATGAAAAAGTGACAATGTCTCGAAATGGGATTTAAAAGTATAGTAGAAAAACTGACATACCCGTTTTCTCTAACTTCCCAGTCTTTAGTATCGTATGTCAAATATTGGTATATTTCATTCATCTTATCTCTGTTTGGCACGAAATTTGAATAATGGCAAATATGAACATTCTCAAGCATGTATAATTCATTAATCCTTCCAGAGTTAAAAGTTATCCACCTACCTCGCACATAGAAGCTTCCTTGGTTGATTCCATGCAAATTGGCGTAAAACTCCTTCACCACAGGAACGACTACTGCGGAAGTAGTGTAGCAAAATATTTCCCATTATCGCCACACGATCATTTCTTCAAACGTTATTGAAGGATTGTTTAATCCTCGATTCACAAAACCTCTTTCATTAATTAGCCTTCTCTTTGACATCACTTTGTTGAAAAGTCGTTGTGTCTCGGCACTGACGAACTTTCGTCGGTTGAACACTCGAAATCTAGGGTGATCTATTGAATTGGAAGCATAAGTGAAGAATTCAAGGAAGTTTCCATTTGTTTTTGGGGAATTGGAGTGTTTAGGAACCGTCCATGGAAGTTTATAGGGGAAAAATTCGCTAAAAACTGCCAAAAACTGTCGTTTCAAACTCGAAAAACTGCCCACTGGCCAATTTTGCTGTCGGCGGCCTCGATGGCGCCGTCGGTGAGCCTTGTGCAATTAAATTCCAGGGCTCTCAGAAATAACCCACCGTCGACAGTGTCGAGTGCGCCGTTGGTGCCCTAGGCAAAATTTTGTACATATACGTCGTGGTCAAATACGTTCCAAATTTTCTTTATGGATCCAAATTCTATGATGATCAAAGGGTAATTACAAGCAGTATAATTCAATACTACTAAAAACTAATGATAAATTCAAACAAATACACAACAAATAAAGATAACTATGGGTTGCCTCCCATAAAGCGCTTGGTTTAACATCATCAGCCCGACCTATTCAAGTGTTATTCAGCTTGACTGAGCATTAAAGTCTCTTTAAAATTTGGTCTTTTACCCTCAAAATATGGTTTTAATCTATGTCCATTTACTTTAAATCTATTCCCAGACTTCGGATCTTCAATTTCAATAGCTCCATAAGTATAAACTTGAGTTACAGTAAGGGGTCCTAACCAATGAGACTTTAATTTCCCAGGATATAATTTTAGCCTTGTATTGTAAAGCAAAACTTCTTATCCTAGTTCAAAGTTCTTCTGGTTAATCTTTTAATCAAGCCATAACTTCAGTTTTTCCTTATAAATTCTGTCGTTATCATAAGATTCATTTCTTAATTCTTCTAATTCATTCAATTGTAACAATCTCTTT
This sequence comes from Papilionanthe hookeriana x Papilionanthe teres, assembly GCA_022702705.1. Classification (NCBI taxonomy): domain Eukaryota; kingdom Viridiplantae; phylum Streptophyta; class Magnoliopsida; order Asparagales; family Orchidaceae; genus Papilionanthe; species Papilionanthe hookeriana x Papilionanthe teres. The sequence continues at coordinate 119,987,448 of CM040425.1, forward strand.
TCACCAGCATTTTTCAAATTATCATTGAATTTTTTAATCGTCCGAATATGATTTATGCTCCAATTCTATTGGTAAGTGACAAGTCTTTCCAAAAATGAGTCTGTAAGGAGTCATACAAATAGGAGTTTTATAACCAGTCATGTATGCCCATAATGCAGTATCCAGTCTCGTAGACCAATCTAATCTACTTGGATTTATATTCTTTCCTAAAATTTGTGTAATCTCACGATTAGAAACTTCAACTAAACCACTAGTTTGAGGACGATAAGTAGTTGAGAATCTATGAACAATATTAAACTTTTTTGTCAATCTTTGAATGTATTTATTCTTAAAATGGGATCCTCCGTTAGTGATAATCACTCTCGGCATTCTGTATCTTGTGAAATGTTTTTCATTAAGAATTTTGAAACACTTTTAGCATCACAACGAGGTAAAGCTTGTGTACATATTCAACTGCAATCAAAATATATAAGTTCCCAAATGAAGGAATAAATGGTCCCATGAAATCTAATCCCTAAACATCAAAACTCTCAACTTCTAACATGAAATTCAGAGGAATTTCATTTCTTCTAGATGTATTACCTACTCATTGGCATCTATCACAAGTTTTGATATATCTATAAACATCTCTAAAAATAATAGGCCAACAAAATCCAGCTTGTAAAATTTTGTGTACAGTTTTGTCAATCCCAAAAAATCTTCCAAATTTAGAATCATGACATTTTTGAATAATCAGTTCAGCTTCTTCATAAGGCACAGATCTCCTAATAATAAGATTGTTACATTGCTTATATAAATATGGTTCATCCCAAAAATATGCTTTTGCATCATGAATGAATTTTTTTTGTTGCTGCAGTGTTAGCGTAGGTGGCAAAATATCACTTACTATATAGTTAACTATATCAGCATACCAAGGTATTTTCCACTCATTAATATTATAAAGTTGTTCATTAGGGAAACTGTCTACTATTTCATTATCGATGTCAAATGATTCATGATATTCAAGTCTCGACAAATGATCAGCAATTTGATTATCAGTTTCCTTTCTATCAATTACCACAAAATCAAATTCTTGCATTAAAAGGATCCATCTAATTAATCTTGGTTTAGTATCCTTATTTTGCATCATATATTTAATAGCAGAGTGATCAGTATGCACAATACATTTAGTTCCAATTAAATTTAATATGAATTTATCAAAAGCATACACAATAGCCAGTAACTCTTTTTTAGTAACCGTATAGTTAATTTGAACATCCTTAAGAGTTCTACTAGCGTATTATATAAATTTAAAAATCTTATTATATCTTTGACCAAGAACAGCTCCAATAGCATAATCACTAGCATCGCACATTAATTCAAATGGTTTCTCCCAATCAGGTGAAACTATTACAGGTGTTGTGATTAGTTTTTCCTTTAATAAATCAAAGGCATTTGAGCAGTATTTAGTAAATTAAAAATTTTTATCTTTTTCTAGAAGTTGGCATAGAGTTTTGGTAATTTTTGAAAAATCTTTAATATATCGCTTGTAGAAACCAGCATGTCCAAGAAAACTTCTTACCCCTCTCACTGTAGTAGGAGGTGGTAATTTAGCTATTACTTGAATTTTTGTAGGGTCTACTTTCATGCCCTTTTCTAAAATTTTATGCCCTAATACAATTCCTCATGCAACCATAATTGACATTTCTCCCAATTTAGAACTAAGTTAGTTTTTTCACATAGCTCCAAAACTTTTTCAAGATTATTTAAGCATGCGTCAAATGACATCTCAAATACAAAGAAATCATCCATAAAAACTTCTATTCCATTATCAATTAACTTAATAAATATAGACATCATACATCTCTCGAATGTTGCAAGTGCATTACATAGTCCGAAAGGCATTCTTCTAAAAGCAAAAGTTCCATAAAGACTAGTAAAAGTTATTTTCTCTTGATCCTCAGGAGCAATAGGAATTTGATGGTAACCGGTATATCCATCGAGAAAGTAGTAGTACTTGTGTCCAGCAAGTCTATCCAACATTTGCCTAGAAAAGGAAGAGGAAAGTGATCTTTTCGGGTGGCGACATTTAATTTTCTATAATCAATACAAATACGCCATCCAGTAACTTGTCTGAGAGGTATTAATTCATTATTTTCATTTGCTTCAACAGTTACTCCTCCTTTCTTTAGGATGTGTAATAGATCGATCAGCTAACTGTAGAGTTAAAGAAGTCGGTGCAATCTCTCCTATTCCTAGCCTTTTAAAAGTTGATAAAGGCATCAAATTTATGCTAGCTCCCAAATCACATAATGCTCGACCATGAAATTTTTCACCAATAGCACACGGGATAGTAAAACTACCAGGATCCTTAAGTTTTTCAGGAATCTTGTTCTGAATTATAACACTACACTCTTCACTGAGTGCAAATGTCTCATGATCTAATAACTTCCTCTTTTTGTTGAGTATATCTTTCATAAATTTAACATAATCAGGCATTTGTTCCAAAGCTTCAACAAAAGGAATATTTATTAACAAATTTTTTCAAAATGTGTAAGAATTTAGCAAATCTTTTTCCTTTATCTTGTTGCTTTAGTCTTTGAGGAAATGGTGGTGGTGGTCTTTCAACAGTAATTTTCATAGGTATCAGAGGAAAATCAGGATATAAACTTTCATTTTCTCTTTAACTTTCCAATTTTTCCTTTTCAACTACAGTTTCTTTTTGAACTCTTGTTTCTAACTCTTTTCCACTTCTTAATTGAATAGCCTTGATCTATTCTTTTCCTTGACATTTAGTATTTACTTCAACATTGCTAGGTAAATTTCCAACAGGTCTATTGCTTAGTGCAGTAACAATATGCCCCAATTGGTTTTCTATGTTTTTAATAGCAGATCCTTGACTTTGTAATTGATTTCCCATATTCAAAACTAATTCTTCCATATATAACTTCTTCTCCTTAAATTGTGAATTATTGTAAAAACCTGGTGGATTAGAAGGTCTATAACTAGAATTACCTTGATTATTTATATTTCCTAATGGGTTTACAGGATTGTTCCCCCACTGAGGATTAACAGGATTAGCATTACATTGGTTATTCCAATTAAAGTTTGGATGATTCTTCCAACCTGGATTATAATAGTTTGAATAAGGGTTATTTAGTCTATTATTTATCAAATTTATAGTTTCATATGAAGATTGAGCATCTACAATTGGTCCTAATGAATTTTCTTCTAACACTGGAGGTGTTTGAGAACGATTCATTCAGTATTTATCTATTTTCTTTGAAAGAGCAGCAATTTGAGAAACTATCATAGTTAAAGCATCTGAATCATGAATACTGGCTACTCTATTAGGATTTACCCTTTCAGCAAGCCATTGAAAATTATTGGTAGTCATTTCTTCAATTAAAGCATTGGCTTATTCAAAAGGCTTAGACATTAATGATCCACCAATAGCAGCATCAATAATAGATCTAAGAGAACCTACTAATCCATTATAAAATGTTTGAATAATTACCTAATCTAGTAAAGCATGATGTAGACATTTTTTAAGAAGTTCTTTAAATCTTTCGCAAGATTTATATATCGATTCTCCCTCATACTGACTAAAAGATATAATATCATTTCTAAGCTTAGCAGTCTTAGATGGTGGAAAATATTTTGATAAGAATTTTTGTGAAAGTTCCCTCCAAGTTCTAATAAATCTAGGTGCTAATGAATTTAACCAAGCCTTAGCCTTATCCTTAGTGAAAAAGGAAAAAGTATAAGTCTGACAGCATCATCAGACACTCTGTCATATTTAAAAGTAGCACAAAGTTCTAAGAAACTTGCAAGATGTAAATTAGGATCTTCCTTAGGAGTTCCGCCAAATTGATTGTTTTGTACCATTTGAATAATTGCAGGTTTAAGCTCAAATGAATTAGCAGCTACATTTGGATTTTGGATGGTTAAGTGAATTTCATCAAATGTAGGGTTAGCGTAATCTCTTAGTGGTCTAGATTGATGTTCATTTTCTATTCTTTGGTTGTTTATGTTGTTTTCCATTGTGTTAAGATTATCAGGATTTCTAGATTCTTTTCTCAGTTTTCTAGTTCTTCTAACAGTGCGTTCTAATTTCGAATCGTAGGGTATAAGATTTTCAGATCCAGATTTACGCATACAATCGAAATCAAATCACAGCAAAGCAGTTAACTAAATATAAGTTGCAAATTCTTTAATAAGTTTTCTAATTGTCCTAAATCGTCTGTTACTCTAATTATGTTATATCCCTGGCAACGATGCCAAAAACTTGAACCGCCCCGCGCACTTTATGTTAATTTGAAATTGTGTATATTTGATAAAGTTGTGTATAAAAATATTCAATAATCACAGAGCTATCTTTCAACGCAAGTATATGTATCGCTCAAGTAATATAGGGCTCTAATGAAGTCCTAGATATCGATCCCACATGGATATTTTAAAGGCTACGGACTAGGATTATAGAAACTAATTTAGAATAACAACTTTGTAAATCAAATTGTCTATCTGTCACTAATATGCAATCGAAAGTAATATAGGATTTTTAAAATAAACTAATTCTACTAACAATTAACTAATTCTACTAATAAAGTGAAGTTCAAATATATAAGCAAGAATACTTCTCCTTGTTAAGAAATCTAATGAATGGATAATTAGAATTAGTTTAAAATGTGTTGTGCTAAATAGGAGCATACCTAATCTTTACCCTTTGGTCCAGGCATAAAGAACATTGACTAATCCTATGCTTGGTTACTGAATCTCCGGCTAGGCTGGGAGGATACCGACTCTGACTTCAGAGCTCCCACGTTCCCCTCGCCTGAGGGCTAACATCTACACTTCAGCACCCAAACGATAGGACCGAATTGAGAATTTTAGTCTGTCACTCTAAAATCTCCAATTATACGCCCGATGAATATTATTTCCCTATTTATTTGCACCTTACTTTCGAGGACTTTAACCTCCCTGAATCACGGATGTAATCTTCACCATAGTTGTTAAACTCAATATATTTTAACTAATCAATTGGCCAGATTGAAAGTAAATTAATATTTAAGTGAAGATTATCACAACTTCTTTTAAAATTTTCTTGGCACACTAATTCAAATTACCATTTCACGAAAATATCAAAATAAGGAGAAAGACAGAAAAACTACTCAGATTTCATGGAGAAGATACGATAAAACTTGGATTTCATATATAAAAATAAAGTTTTACAGACTAAAATAAGTAAATATAACTTATCTCGAATTCTTCTCCAAGCATACTCCTTGAAGTTCCTCTAAATCTATTCCTTTTTTTTTCAGCATGCAAAATTCTTCTTCGAAATGGCAAGGAGGAAGATATCTCTCACTTCCCTTCCACTCTTTCAATCTCTCGAAGAATTCCTCACTAAATATCAATAATTGAACTCACTATCTAAAACTCTAATGGAAACAAAACACTAACTAACACTCACTTAAAATAAAAGATAATAACAATGGACACTAATGGAAGCAAGCGGACATTTTTTTTTGCGTAAATTTGTTTCTTTTAAAGTAGTTGAAGAGATTCCAAGAGTTTTTCAAGCATCTCTTCAAAAATCATCCATATTCGATATACCTCGTGAGAGAACCATCGATCTCGCCGTCGGTAGCCTCGAGCGCGCTGTCAGCGGCCTTCTAGAATACTTAGCCTTGGACCCTCTTTCTTAAGGCTCCACTGTCAGCGGCTGGATCTCGCCGTCGGTGGGCTTCCTTGTAATATTTTCTGAACTCTCGAGAAAAACATGCCGTCGGTGCCGTCGAGCTCGCCGTCGGCGCCCTAGATCAAATTTTCTTCTTTTTGGTCCTTTTTGCTCCAAATTCGCTCCTTTTTGCATTTTTTCGCTCCATTATCCATAAATCAACATACCTACAGAAAAACATCAAAAATACCTTTCTTTAAAGTGCAATATCATCAAACTTAATATAAAATAGGCATGAAAATCTTAACATTTTTTCATTGGGTCAGGCCTCGACCTCGAGCGCGAGTTTGATGAGAATTATCACCCTTCGTCTGTGTTGAAGATGAATCATCTTTTTCATTTATTTTCTTTTCTTTGTGTTTTCCTTTTGTATTCACCACTACTTCTCTAGAGAATATTGTTTGTTTAATCGGAGCATAATATGCAGCATCTTCATGTATTCCAATTTCATTGACTGAAAATGGTTGTAGAGCACCTATAATACAACATTCTTGTCCTTTTTGTAAATATTTTATGCATTGATATAGTGATGAAGGAACCATTTTATGCTCATGAAGCCATGGTCTACTAAGCAAAGCATTGAAAGAGGTGTCATAGTCGATGATATGAAATTTTTTCGTTGTCACCAAATCATCCATTTTTAGGAGCAATGTTATTGACCCTAGGGTTCATTCTCCTTGTTAGTTAAATCCTCATAACATCATTGTATCTCTTGATAGTTGAGAGGCATAAATATTCGAATATGCAAGAGTTCTTAAATTTATTATGTTAATCGAGGCCCCTAGATCAATAAGCACCCTTGAAAGTGTCATGTTGCTTATGTTTACTGTGAAGTATAGTGGACGATTGTGTTCAGTCATTCCAAGTAACAAGTCATTATCAGAAAAAGTAATCTTTGTCTGTTCTTCTAATGGACAAGCTTCACTATGAGTGATAAAAGTAAGTTGAGTTAAACAAATGTGTGGGTCTAAAAGAGCTTTTATCAATGACTCCCTCATTTCTTTGGAAAGCATAAGGGCATCATAAATGCTCAATAATGTTGGTAATTCCCTCAAATGTTGTTAATTCCCTCAAATGAGCTAATACATTATAATCCACTTTATTATGACTATCTTCTTTTTCTTTAGATAATTGTGGGTGTATCGGAGGAATGATCTTTTTTGATGTGACTATTTGTTTTTCTTTGTCTTGTAGAGTCATTCTGGGAGGCAGAACTTTTCCACTTCACAAATTAATTTCAACTATTTCTTCTAGTTTACTATTCGACTCTTTTATCTTTGAGTCTGAAGATTTCAATTCTATGGAAATTGGTGCCCCTTGTAATTGAAGTGTGATAATATCATTTTCGTCTTTGTCGTCATTAGAATTGTCACTAATGTTATTGTCGTTTTGATTATTGTTAGACGGTCGGGATCATGTATGATTTAAGTATTGTCTACAAGATTAAAATTGGAACTATAATTTTCTGAAGTATCATCCAAAATAGATAAAATGTAAGCAAAACTAGAAGCATTATTATTCACAGTAGTGGTAAAAAGGAAATCATACAAAGTTATCGGTTCAAGGGATTTCCTCCCTTTATCCGAGACAACTATCCTAGTGGAAGCTAAAGGAACATGAGAACTAGAAGATACAAAAGGAACTGTAATTCCTGTGTCTAAAAGACCTCTAGCCCTTTTCTATTCTCTATTTTTTTTCTTTCCTTTCTTGGAATATTTTTGTAATTTTTAAGTCCGTAAGGATCTCCTTAAAAGATTTACCTCAAGCAATGCCATTTTTTGTCTTTGTTGTCAGGATTAGGAATAAGTTTATAGACCTAGATCATATTGACTGAACCTTTTTCAGGTTCCTTCAGATACTCTTTCAAGATTACTATATTTCTTTCTTTAAAATTGCGCTCTAACCAGTCTTTGAAGGCAAAACATTCTTTGATTATATGTCCAAGCATCCTGTGATAAGGACAATAATTGGTATTTTCTTTCATGTCAACCTCTCCTGGCCTTTTAGCCTCAGTCAGCTTGAACTCTGGCATTTTTAGCAAGCCATGGAATATTTTGCTAACAAACTATGTCTTGAACGAGTATTCCTTATTTATTCTTTCTGTCATCGTTTTCTTTTCTGTTTGTACTGGAATCTATTGTTGAAATTATAATTGAGAAGATGCTTGTTGTGGCGGTTGATTTATATTCTGTCGTTGCTTCTTTTGTTCAAGTTGAACTTGCAGCACTTGTTTACCTTTTTCTGCAACATTTTCTGGTTTCTTCTCAAATGTTTTGACAAAGTTCGACTTTTCTGTCTTTTCCATTACACTCATTTATTTAGCTTCTTCCTGAAGATTGGTAGCTTTACTAAACAGTTTTTCAAATGTTTTGATTGTGAATCCTTTAAGCATGAATGCTATAGGACCATGGATATTCTTAAATAGGATTTCAACAGTGTGTTGTTCTTGGAGTTGTGGTTTGACATACATGTTTTCTCTAACTTCCCAGTCTTCAGTTTCATCCGTCAAATATTGGTATATTTCATTCATCTTGTCTCTTGTCGGCACGAAATTCGAATAATGGCAGACAAGAACATTCTCAAGCATGTATAATTCATTAATCCTTCCAGAGTTCAAAGTAATACACCTACCTAGCACATTGACGCTTCCTTGGTTGATTCCATGCAAATTGGCGTAAAACTCCTTTACCATAGGAATGACTACTGCGACAGTAGTGTAGCAAAACAATTCCCATATTTATTGTACAATCATTTCTTCCATCGCTATCGAAGGATTGTTTCATCTTCTATTCACAAAACCTCTTTCTTTAATTAGCCTCCTCATTGACATCACCTTGTTGAAGAGTCATTGTGCCTCAGCACTGATGAACTTTCTTCGGTTGAACACTCAAAATCTAGGGTAATCTATTAAATTGGAAGCCATTAGAGAAGAATTCAAGAAATTTTCCATTCATTTTTGGGGAATTGGAGTGTTTAGGAACCGTCCATGGAAGTTTATAGCGGACAAATTCACTAAAAACTGCCCACTCGCCGATCTCGCTGTCGACGGCCTCGATGGCGCCATCCGCAAGCCTTGTGCATTTAATTGTCGGGCCCTCGGGAAAAACCCACCGTCGGCGCCCTAGGCAAAATTTTTCATATATACGCCGTGGTCAAATACGTTCCAAATTTTCTTCATGGATCCAAATTCTATGATGATCAAAGGGTAATTACAAGTAGTAGAATTCAATACTACCACAAACTAACGATAAATTCAAACAAACACACAACAAATAAAGATAACTATGGGTTGCCTCCCATAAAGCGCTTGGTTTAACGTCGTCAGCTGACCTATTCAGGTGTTATTCAGGTTGACTGAGCATTAAAACCTCTTTAAAATTTGGTCTTTTACCCTCAAAATATGCTTTTAATCTAAGTCCTTTTACTTTAATCTATCCCCAGTCTTTGGATCTTCAATTTCAACAGCTCCATAAGTATAAACTTGAGTCACAGTAAAGGGTCCTAACCAACGAAACTTCAATTTCTCAGGAAATAATTTCAGCCTTATATTGTAAAACAAAACTTCTTGTCCTAGTTCAAAGTTCTTCTAGTTAATCTTTCGATCTTGCCTTAACTTCAGTTTTTCCTTATAAATTTTGTCGTTATCATAAGATCCATTTCTTAATTCTTCTAATTCATTCAATTGTAATAATCGCTTTTCACCAGCACTTTTCAAATTATAACTGAATTCTTTAATCGCCCAATATGCTTTATGCACCAATTCTACTGGTAAGTGACAAGTCTTTCCAAAAATGAGTCTGTAAGGAGTCATACCAATATGAGTTTTATAAGCAGTCTTGTATGTCCATAATACAGTATCCAGTCTCGTAGACCAATCTACTCTACTTAGATTTACAATCTTTTCTAAAATTTGTTTAATCACGATTAGAAACTTCAACTAAACCACTAGTTTGAGGATGGTAAGCAGTAGAGAATCTATGAACAATATTAAAATTTTCTGCCAATCTTTGAATGTATTTATTCCTAAAATGGGATCCTCCATCAGTGATAATCACTCTCGGCATTTCGTATCTTGTGAAAATATTTTTCATTAAGAATTTTGAAACACTTTTAGCATCACAACGAGGAAAAGCTTGTGCTTCAATCCACTTTGATACATAATCAACTGCAGTCAAAATATATAAGTTCCCAAATGAAGGAATAAATGGTCCCATGAAATCTAATCCCCAAACATCAAAAATCTCAACTTCTAACATGAAATTTAGAGGCATTTCATTTCTTCTAGATATATCACCTATTGTTGGCATATATCACAAGTTTTGATATATCTATAAACATCTCTAAAAATAGCAAGCCAATAAAATCCAACTTGAAAATTTTTGTGCGCATTTTTGTCAATCCCAAAATGTTCTCCAAATTCAGAATCATGACATTTTGAATAATCAGTTCAGTTTCTTCATAAGGCACATATCTCCTAATAATAATCTCGTTACATTGCTTATATAACTATGGTTCATCCAAAAAATATGTTTTTGCATCATGAATGAATTTTTTCTGTTGCTGTAGTGTTAGCGTAGGTGGCAAAATATCGCTTACTATATAGTTAACTATATCAGCATACCAAGGTATTTTCCACTCATTAATATTATAAAGTTGTTCATCAAGGAAATTTTCTATTATTTCATTGTGGTGTCAGATGATTCATGATATTCTAGTCTCTACAAATGATAAGCAATTTGATTATCAGTTCCCTTTCTATCAATTACCACAAAATCGAATTCTTTCATTAAAAGTATCCATCTGATTAATCTTGGTTTAGTATCCTTCTTTTTCATCAGATATTTAATAGCAGAGTGATCAGTATGCACAATACATTTAGTCCCAATTAAATATGATATGAATTTATCAAAAGCATACACAATAGCCAGTAACTCTTTTTCAGTAACCGTATAGTTAATTTGAATGTCTTTAAGTGTTCTACTAGCGTAGTATATTACTTTAAAAATCTTATCATATCTTTGACCAAGAACATCTCCAATAGCATATTACACTAGCATCGAACATTAATTCAAATGGTTTCTCCCAGTCAGGTGAAACTTCTTGTCTTTTTCTAGAAGTTGGCATAGAGGTTTGGTAATTTTTGAAAAATCTTTAATATATCGCCTGCAGAAACCTGCATGTCCAAGAAAACTTCTTACCCCTCTCACTGTAGTAGTAGGTGGTAATTTAGCGATTACATGATTTTTTACAGGGTCTACTTCCATGTCATTTTCTAAAATTTTATGCCCTAATACAATTCCTCCTGCAACCATAAATTGACATTTCTCCCAATTTAGAACTAAGTTTTTTTGCATAGCTCCAAAACTTTTTCAAGATGATTTAAGCATGCGTCAAATGACGCCCAAATACAGAGAAATCATCCATAAATACTTCTATTCCATTATCAATTAACTTACTAAATATAGACATCATATATCTCTGAAATGTTGCAGGTGCATTACATAGTCCGAAAGGCATTCTTCTAAAAGCAAAAGTTTCATAAGAACTAGAAAAAGTTGTTTTCTCTTGATCCTCAGGAGCAATAGGAATTTGATGGTAACTGGTATATCCATCCAGAAAGTAGTAGTACTTGTGTCCAGCAAGTCTATCCAACATTTGGTCTAGAAAAGGAAGAGGAAAGTGATCTTTTCAGGTGGTGGCATTTAATTTTCAATAATCAATACAAATACGCCATCCAGTAACTTGTCTGATAGGTATTAATTCATTATTTTCATTTGCTTCAACAGTTACTCTTTCTTTCTTAGGAACACAGTGAATTAGATTTACCCAAGTAATATCTGAAATAAGATATATAATTCTAGCATCTAACCATTTTAAAATTTCTTTTTTAACTACTTCTTTCATAATAGGGTTCAGTCTCCTTTGTGGATCAATTCTTGGTTTATGTTCATCAATTAATAAATTTCTGTGCATACAAAGCGAAGGATTAATTCCCTTAATATCAGCTAGAGTCCAACCAAAAGCTTTTTTGTATTTTTTTTAATGTATCCATTAATTTTTGTTCTTGAATTTCATTTAAGTCTGAGGATACAATTACTGGTAATGTTAAAAACTCTCCTAAAAATATATACTTTAAATGATTTGGAAGATTTTTTAATTCAAGTTCAGGGGGGTTTTACATTAGATAGAATTAAAATTTCATTCTCTGGTACTGTTGAATTGAGCATTTCAATTTGTTCCTGAATGTAATCAGCTTCTTCGCTATCAATTTCATCATATTTATCGTTTTCCATATCTTCATTTTCTTCAAAATTTTCTTTGAAATATTCTTTTCTAAAATAATGACATATATATATATATATATTCTAACACATTCATCATCTTTTTCTATTGAAGGATATCTCATTAACTTTGAGATGTTAAAGGTTACTTCTTGATCATTTACTCTCATTGTCAATTTTCCTTTTTGAACATCTATCATGGCTCTTCCTGTAACTAGGAATGGTCTTCCTAAAATGATAGGTATTTCCTTATCTTCTTCCATATCTAAAATAATAAAGTCTACAGGAAAGATAAATTTATCAACCTTGACCAGAACATCTTCTACAACTCCTTTAGGATGTGTAATAGATCGATCAGCTAACTGTAGAGTTACAGAAGTCGGTGCAATCTCTCCTATTCCTAATCTTTTAAAAGTTAATAAAGGCATCAAATTTATGCTAGCTCCCAAATCACATAATGCTCGACCATAAAATTTTTCACCAATAGCACACGGGATAGTAAAACTACCAGGATCCTTAAGTTTTTCACGAAGCTTTTTCTGAATTATAGCACTACACCCTCCACTGAGTGCAACAGTCTCATGATCTAATAACTTCCTTTTTTTTAGTATATCCTTCATAAATTTAACATAATCAGGTATTTGTTCTAAAGTTTCAACAAAAGGAATATTTATTGATAATTCTTTCAAAATGTCTGAGAATTTAACAAATCTTTTTTCTTTATCTTGTTGCTTTAGTCTTTGAGGAAATGGTGGTGGTGGTCTTTCAACATAAACTTTCAGAGGAAAATCAGGATATAAACTTTCATTTTCTCCTTCAGTTTCCACTTTTTCCTTTTCAACTGCAGTTTCTTTTTAAACTCTTGTTTCCAAATCTTTTCCACTTCTTAATTGGATAGCCTTAATCTATTCTTTTCCTTGATCTTTAGGATTTACTTCAACTGCTACGTAAAGTTCCAACATGTCTATTGCTTAGTGCAGTAGCAATATGCCCCAATTGGTTTTCTATGTTTTTAATAGCAGCTCCTTGACTTTGTAATTGATTTCCCATATTCAAAACTAATTCTTCCATAGATAACTTCTTCTCCTTAAATTGTGAATTATTATAAAAACCTGGTGGATTAGAAGGTCTATAATTGGAATTACCTTGATTATATATATTTCCTAATGGGTTTACAGGATTGTTCCCCCACTGATTAACAGGATTAGCGTTACCTTGGTTAATTCAATTAAAGTTTGGATGATTCTTCCAACCTGGATTATAATAGTTTGAATAAGGGTTATTTTGTCTATTATTTATCAAATTTATAGTTTCATATGAAGATTGAGCATCTATAATTTGTCATAATGAATTTTCTTCTAACACTGGAGGTGTTTGAGAACGATTCATTCCGTATTTATCTATTTTCTTTGAAAGAGCAGCAATTTGAGAAACTATCATAGTTAAAGCATCTGAATCATGAATACTGGCTACTCTCTTAGGATTTACCCTTTCAACAAGCCATTGAAAATTATTGGTAGTCATTTCTTCAATTAAAGCATAGGCTTCTTCAAAAGGCTTAGACATTAATGATCCACCACCAGCACCGTCAATAATAGATCTAAGAGATCCTACTAATCCATTATAAATTGTTTGAATAATTAACCAATTTGGTAAAGCATGATGTGGATATTTCTTAAGAAGTTCTTTAAATCATTCTCAAGATTCATATATCTATTCTCCCTCATATTGACTGAAAGATGTAATATCATTTCTAAGCTTGGCAGTGGAAAATATTTTGATAAGAATTTTTGTGAAAGTTCCCCCCAATTTCTAATAGATCCAGGTTCTAACAAATTTAACCAAGCCTTAGCTTTATCCCTTAGTGAAAAAGGAAAAAGTTTAAGTCTGACAGCATCATCAGACACTCTGTCATATTTAAAAGTAGCACAAAGCTCTAAGAAACTTGCAAAATGTAAATTAGGATCTTCATTTGGAGTTCTGCCAAATTGATTGTTTTGTATCATTTGGATAATTGTAGGTTTAAGCTCAAATGAATTAGCAACTACATTTGGATTTTGGTTGGTTAAGTGAATTTCATCAAATGTAGGGTTAGCGTAATCTCTTAATGGTCTAGATTGATGTTCATTTTCTATTCTTTGGTTGTTTACATTGTTTTCCATTGTGTTAAGATTATCAGGATTTCTAAATTCTTTTCTCAGTTTTCTAATTCTTCTAACCGTGCTTTTCCAATTCCAAATCTTAGGGTATAAGATTTTCTTAACCATATTTACGCATACAATCGAAATCAGTACACAACAAAACTATTAACTAAATTTAAGTTACAAATTCTTTAAAAAGTTTTCTAATTATCCTAAATCATTCGTTACTCTAATTATGTTATATTCACCGGCAACGGCGCCAAAAACTTGAACCGCCACACGCACTTTGCGTTAATTTAAAATTGTTTTTATATGGTAAAGATGTGTACAAAGATATTAAAAAATCACAGAGCTTTCTTTCAACGCACGTATACGTATCGCTCAAGTAATACGGGGCTCTAATGGAGTCCTGGATATCGATCCCACAATGATATTTCAGAGGCTACGGACTAGGATTATAGAAACTAATTTAGAACCACAACTTTGTAAATTGAATTGCCTATCTGTCACTAATATGCAATCGCAAATAAGATGGAATTTTTAAAATAATCTAATTCTACTAATAAAGTGAAGTTCAAATATATAAGCAAGAATCCTTCTCCTTGTTAAGTAATCTAAGTAAATGGATAATTAAAATTATTTTAAATAATGTTGTGCCAAATAGGAGCATACCTATTATTTACCCTTTGGTCCAGGCATAAAGAACATTGACTAATCCTATGCTTGGTGAATCTGCGGCAAGGCTGGGAGGATACCGGCTCTCACTTCAGAGCTCCCACGTTCCCCTCGCCTGAAGGCTAACATCTACACTTCAGCACCCAAACGATAGGAATGAATTGAGGATTTTAGTCTATCACTCTAAAATCTCCAATTCTACGCCCGATGAATATTATTTCCCTATTTATTTGCACCCTACTTTCAAGGACTTTGACCTCCCTGAATCTCGGATATAATCTTCACTATAGTTGTTAAACTCAACATATATTAACTAATCAATTAGCCAAATTGAAAGTAAATTAAGATTTAAGTGGAAAGATTATCACAACTTCTTTTAAAATTTTCTTGGCACACTAATTCAAATTACCATTTCATGAAAATATCAAAATAAGGAGAAAGATAGAAAAACTACTCAGATTTCATGGAGAGAATACGATAAAACTTAGATTTCATATATAAAAACAAAGTTTTATAGACTAAAATAAGTAAATACAACTCATCTCAAATTCCTCCTCAAGCAAACTCCATGAAGTTCCTCTGAATCTCTTCCTTTCTTTTCAACACGCATAATTCTTCTTCGAAACGGCAAGGAGAAAGAAATCTCTCACTTCCCTTCCACTCTTTCAATCTCTCGAAGAATTCCTCACTAAATATCACTAATTGAACTCACTATCTAAAACTCTAATGGAAATAAAACACTAACTAACACTCAATGAAAATAACAGAAAACAACAATAGATACTAATGGACTCTCTTTTTGGCTCTATCTGACACTGATGGACATTAGCAGACTCTTTTTTCGGCCCTAAATTGTTTCTTTTAAAGTAGTTGAAGAGTTTCCAAGATTTTTCCAAGCATCCCTTCAAAGATCATCCACATTCGATATAACTTGTGAGAGAACCGTCGATCTCGCCGTCGGCGACTCGAGCGCACCATCTGCGGCCTTCTATAATACCTAGCCTTGGACCCTCTTTCATAAAGATCTCACCGTCCGTGGTCTCAATCTCACCGTCGGCGAGCTTCCTTGTAATATTTTCTAAACTCTCGGAAAAAACACGTTGTCTGCACCGTCGAGCTCACCGTCGGCGCCCTAGATCAAATTTTCTTCTTTTTGGTCCTTTTTGCTCCAAATTCGCTCCTTTTTACATTTTTTCGCTCCATTGTCCATAAATCAACATATCTACAGAAAAACATCAAAAATATCTTTCTTTAAAGTGCAATATCATCAAAATCAATATAAAACATGCATGAAAATCTTAACATTTTTTCATTGGGTCATGGTTCACATTTCATGCTAAGATTTCTCCAACGTAATATGTAATCCCCTAGAATCTCTCTTGTTTTTATTTTTCTATCACTATATCAGCAACTGTTGTATGGCATTGTGCTTCAGTGAACCATTGATTGATAATGCTTTCAAGTTCTAAAAATGTTTTAACGGATCTGTTAGGAAGTTTCGCATATCAATCAATGGCAACTCCTTTGAGACTGTTAACAAATTGGCGAAATAAGAGAGCATCACTTCCACCTGCATTGCAGCAATTTACTCTAAAGTGTGCGAGATGATGGCGAGTATTACCGGTCTCGTCAAATATTTTAAAGAGAGGAGGAACAAATCCTTTGGGGTATTTGACAAAATCAAATTCCTCTGGATAAGGTCTACCCTTTAGAATTAATGATCCAGCCTTTACTTGAGCCATTGTTTCTTTTATCTTTTTCTCCACCAATTGTGTGATTTATTTATCTGGAATTCCATTTTTAGAGGAATCTTATCTTTTAAGTGCTTTCTTCAACTTCTATTGGCTCTCTTTTGTCCTCTAGAATATGTATTGCCTCTGGTCTATAATTTCAACGACAGGCATTAGATTTGTTGGTGGTTTTTGTAAAGCTACCACAAATTCTTCCATTTTTTATTTAAGATGATTGATTTGCTCATCCCTTTATCGAATAATCACTTGTAATTCTTTTGTCGTATATTCTTCACTTAATTCTTGTGCTAAGAAGGTAGATTATGTTTCCAACATGTTTATTTCAGCGACCCCCTCATTTGAACTATTTGAAGAATCTTCCTTTCTCCGTATTGAGAATTGTTTAATGTCATTTTTCAACTTTTTCAATCCTTCCTCAAATGATTTTATAAGACGTTTTTCACAAGTTCTTTCCTGAGAACTGTCCGTAGGGGTACTCACAATATTCGAGATTCCTCCCGATGATTCTCGTTTCCATACAATATTTTTAAGTATAAGACGAGATTTCTTACGAAGTGTATCATCATGTTATGAGTGAGAATGATCTCCACTTTGTAACGTTTGGACTAGAGCTTTCATTTTAGAAGATGTTTCTTCTGCTTCTGATATTACATTTGTTATGTCTGGTCCTCTCTTTTGTGATAGTTACATCTTTCACTCTTGGACCCAGACGGAATTTCACTGACTGTTTAATGGGAATTGTTGATCAATTTCTTGATAAGCAGGATCTTCAATTATGAGAATTCTTTTTTTCATTATCGTAGAGACTTCACATCCCATTTTATCCAACAGTCATGAAATTGAACACCTATCTTTTCATGCAAATTTTTTAAACACGGAATATATGGTGTCAATTGACGAAAAACTTTCAGGTTGGAAACTATTATCCTCATAAATAGGTATTGGAAAATATGGGTTTTCTTTTGAAAAGGAGGGGTTCCCGAAAACCCTTTGTTCAAATTCATATGTCTTAAAATCGTCATTTCATTCCATCTCTTCTTTCTTTTAAGAGAACGAGTTTTATTTTTACGTTGGGAACGAGTTTTTGGAACATTCTTGGAACAAGATCCAAGTTCTTATATGGACGGAGGTGGAATGTCACATTCTTGTTTAAAGCAAATTTTCTTTCCTTTTTTGTCAATTTTTTCTTCCATTTCCTCAAAAATATATTATTCTACAAGAATGTATTGAGGTAAGTCTTCTGTGAAGTTAAGAAAATCTTTATAAGATTCCAGATTGAGTTCCTCAAAGGATTATATATCAGTTTGATATGGTTTATTTAGTGAAAATTCATTTTCATCAAATAATCTAAAGTCATTTTGATGAAAGTAAACATCTTCATCAATTGGCGTATTGAGATCTTGAAACTAAGAAAAGACTGACTCCAGGGATTCCATTGTAACTTTTCTGAAAATTCAAGGAGAATAAAATGTCATAGACTTATTTATAAACTAGAAATTTTTATTTTGTCTTATTTTATTATTATGAAATGTCAATAATAACTCTTCAAAGAGTTAGATTTTGAAAGATGTGGTCTCATCAATCAAAGGATGAAACATCTTTAAAAACAAGTGATTTAACAAAAGATGAGAAGAAAGATTCTCCCCAGCATATTCGCCAAATAAAATCTCTTGGTGGCATATGGAGTCGCCCGAGATTTTCTCGATGTCGATCTTGATGTCATTGTTTTGAGTTGTCACTCTGTTTATCTATTTTATCGCCCCAGTCTTCAACAGATCTTATTTCTTCAGATCATGTAGAGGATCCTCGGATAATAAGAAATTTGAAGAAAATAAGGGCTGATAAAATAGAGTACAGTAGAATAAAAATGTCAGTGATAATCCTTATAAAAGGAAATTCTAGAATGTCTTATTCTAGAAATTTGATATAAGGAGGATCACATGTAAGATTTTGATAACCAGATATCTCCAGGTGTGATACCTATTCTAAGTTCTTAAATCTCCTATAGGAGCAAGCTCTTATAGTTAATTACATCTTAAATAATTAAGATTATCTAAGAAAACTTTTGAGTAGTATTAACACTTATTTTCAAGGAAGGAAACGACAACGTTCAATCCTAGGGATAATATGTCATACTACCCTAAGAGTTTAATTTTGTCAATTTCATTTGTTATGTCGGTTTTGTTTTATTTTGTTTTGTTATTTGTCATTTTGTATTGTTAATGTCATTATTTTTGTCTTGTAATTTTGTTATCTATTTGGTGATTATCCTAAAAGTTTAGGTTTTGTTTTATTGTTTGTCTTGATTATGTCATTTTAGTTTTATTTTTAATGTCATGTCACTTTTGTTTTGTTTTGTTCTGTTTTGTCAATGTCTTTGTTTTGATATCATTTTGATTTTTATTTTGTTTTGTTGTTCATCCCATCATTAGATTGTTTCCCTGAATAATAGAGTTGGTACACTCTAATAACATGCAAAGTAAATTTAAAGCGGAACTTGTCTTTAACCTGCAAGAAAAATAGTGTCAGAGTACTCCTCACAAAAGAAATATTGTCTATTTTATTTCTTTGGAGATTTTAATATGAGTTTGGTTTGAGAATTTTAGGTTCAATGTTGTTTGAATCTAGGGGTTTTTAGTCAAATATAAATTAGACTTAAATAAAATCTAACATAAGTTAGACTTTTAGATTTGATGTCATTTGAATCTAAAGTCATTTGGTTAAGTCCGACTAGACTTAAAATTGTGTAAAGTTTTAGATTCACTGTCATTTGAATCTAAAGATTTTCATGTTTAGATTTAGAAATAAAATCTAACATGTGTTAGATTTTTATATTTTTAGATTCGATGACTTTTGAATCTAAAGTCATTTGATTAAGTCTGACTATACATAAAATTGGGTAAAGTTTTAGATTCAGTGTCGTTTGAATCTAAAGCTGTTTAGATTAATTCTTAGATTCAGTGTTATTTGAATATAAAGATATTTGGATTAAATCTTAGATTCAGTGTCGTTTGAATATAGAGATATTTGAGTTAAATTTTGATTCATAATAGGTTGAAACTAAAGAATTTAACTTAGGCATATTGGACCTAAGTAAGATTTGAATTAGATTTAATGTAGGTTAAACCAAATTTAAGTTTGGATCAAGTTAAATGTAGGTCGAATCTGAGTTAAGTTTGAGTTAGGTTTAAAGTAGATTGATCTTTAAGTTGGGTTTTATTTACCCTTGGATCCAAATTGGGTTGAACCCAAGCATAAGTTAAATTTTACTTAGGTTCAAGTTAGGTTAAACCTAAGAGGTTTAAGTTTGCCTTAGATTCAAGTTGGGTTGAACCTAAGTATAGGTTAAGGTTAGGTTCAATATATGTTAAACCTCAGAGGTTTAAGTTTGACTAATTTTCAGGTTGGGTTGAACCTAAGTTTTGACTTTAAGTTCAATTTAGGTTGAGTCTAATGTTTAGGTGGACATAGGTTCAATTTGGATTGAACGAAAAGTTTATGTTGAATTAGATTCAATTTGGGTTGATTCTAAAGTTTATGTTAAGTTAGATTTAATTTAGGTTGAATCTAAAATTCTGATTAACTTAGGTTTAAGTTAGGTTAGACCTAAGTTATAAGTTTAACTTAAGACCAATATAAGTTGAACCTAAAATTTAGTTAACTCAGGTTTTAAGTTACGTTGAACCTAAATTAGAAGTTTGACTTAAGTTCATTATGTGTTGAACTTAAGTTGGATTTAACTTGGGTTCAATTTAAGTTGAACCTAAGTTAAAAGTTGATTTAGTTTCAATATGAGTTGATCCTAATATTTGGTTAACTTGGGTTCAAGTTAGATGGTACCTAAGTTAGAAGTTAATTTAGATTCAATATAGGTTGAACCTAAGGTTTGGTTAACTGAGGTTCAAGTTAGGTTGAACCTAAGTTAGAAGTTGATTTAGGTTTAATATGGGTTGAACCTAAGGTTTGGTTATCTTGGGTTCAAGTTAGGTTGACCATAAGTTAGAAGTTGATTTAAGTATAGACTTAATTAAGGTTTAGGGTTCCTTAAGCCTAATGTAAGTAAGGCTTAAGAGTTAATTAAGTCTAATTAGAGTTAGACTTAATTAGGGTTTAGGGTTACTTAAGCCTAATGTAAGTAAGACTTAAGAGTTAATTAAGTCTAATTAGGGTCAGACTTAATTAGAGTTTAAGATTATTTAAGCCTAATGTAAGTTAGGCTTAAGGGTTAATTAAGTCTAATGAGGGATAGACTTAATTAGGGTTTAAAGGTTACTTAAGCCTAATGTAAGTAAGGCTTAAGAGTTAATTAAGTCAAATTAGGGTTAGGCTTAATTAGGGTTTAAGATTATTTATGCTTAATGTAAGTAAGGCTTAAGGTTTAATTAAGTCTAATTAAGGTTAGACTTAATTAGTGGTTTAAAGGTTTAATTAAACCTAATTTAGGTAAGGTTTAATTGATTAATTAGACATTATTAGGGTTAGGTCTAATTAGGGTTTAGGATTAATTAAACCTAATTTAAGTAAAGTTTAATTGGATTAATTAGATCTAATTAGGGTTAAGTCTAATTAAGGTTTATGATTAATTAAACCTAGTTTAAGTAAGGTTTAATTGGATTAATTAGATGTAATTAGGGTTAGGTCTAATTAGGGTTTAAGATTAATTAAACCTAATTTCAGTGCGTTTAATTGGAATAATTAGACCTAATTAGAGTTAATTCTAATTAAGGTTAAGATTAATTAAACCTAATTTAAGTAAGGTTTAATTAGATTAATTAGACCTAATTAGGGTTAGGTTTAATTACGGTTTAAGATTAATTAAACCTAATTTAAGTAAGGTTTAATTGGATTAATTAAACCTAATTAGGGTTTAAGATTAATTAAACCTAATTTAAGTAAGGTTTAATTGGATTAATTAGACCTAAGTAGGATTAAGTCTAATTACGGTTTAGGATTAATTAAACTTAATTTAAGTAAGGTTTAATTGGTTAATTAGACCTAATCAGATTTATGTCTAATTCGGGTTCATTAAGTTAAACCTAATTAGTTTAATTTGGTCCTAATGGTGTCTTAGATCTAATTAGGGTTTATTAAGCTAAACCTAATGTGATTAAGGTCTAACTTGGTTTAATTAGGTCTTAATGATGTCTTAGACCTAATTAGGGTTTGTCTGGAGTCTATTTGGAGTTAGACTCAAAATTGACCTAGTCCACTATGTAATGGGCTAAGTATGGTGAAGTTTTGAATTTTAAGGATTTTTAGGGTTTTTAAATATTAATTAAATTAATAATTTTGACCCTAAAAATCAAAATGTCATTTTAAGTTTTCAAAAGGTTAAGATTTGTCATTTTAAGGTTCAAGTATGTCACCCTAAGTTTTCTTAACCAATTTCATTTTCAATTTCCTATTTTCTAATTTTTATAATTATTTTTGAAAGATAATTACAAAGTTTAATAGAAATTAGGTAAATTAAACTTAGAGGTTTTATCATGGCTTAGAAAAATCATAGAATGTTCCTCAATATGAAAAGATTATTCTGTGAAATTTTTATAATTTTTGGACTTATAGTTATTTTGAAATAATTAAATTACTACACATAGTAATTAATTAATTAAAAATAAAATATAAATCGTTATATTATGATTTTGGTCTTATAATTTTCTCTTCATCACCCTGAGTCTGAGGGTATTTTTGTTTTATTTTTGTGATTTTTCTATGCAAAGATATGGATTTTTTATTGTTTTAAGGTTATTCTGATTTAATTAAATCATTAATTAAACAGAAAAATCCAGACGACGCGGCATGTCCTCGGATACGTGGAAATGCGGCTGATCAGCTGCGGGGATCCGAATAGCGGATCAACTAGGATTTAATCAGGGCCATCCATTTTAAAACATGAAAATGAATAGCATCCGTTTGTCTCCCTCTGGTTTATCCTGCGGATCGTTTGTGTTTAGGGCATAAGATCTCGCTCGGATCTTGATGAAACTTCATGAAAATTGTTTCAAAAGCTTTATCGTGCCACAACGAACACATCCATACGGATATGTATGTATGAATTATTCATCTTCTTCATAAAGTTTCAAACAGGGGCTTAATTCAATAAAAATGGCCATACCTTAGCTTAACGAAGGGAAGCTTCAGTCAAGTTTGTTTGGAGTGATAGCCTTGTCCTTGTGAAACTCCTGGTAAGCTCAATTTGATATGAAATCATTTCCAAGTATGAATTGGCTAAAATGGGCTCATAACTATGTGCTAGGTTGGGTTAGAGCTTGCGTGAAGGCCCAATTTCGATTGGGAACTTCTTTGTACACCTCAAGGAAAGTGTTGGAATGCTCAATTTGAAGGTTGGGAGAAGTTTGTTCAAATCCGAAATATGTCCTGTTTTGGGGTATTTTGGGGTGCCTAAATTGAGGGGAAACAGTGGATTTTAAGGCTTAATTCCATGAGGGATCAACTGCTTAGGTCCTAAGGAAGAACTTTGATGTTCAAGGTTTCAGGATTTGGGCAATGTAGATGGGTTTTCTCCATGGGGTGAAGCTCTCGGGTTTAGCCCTATTTATAGCCAT
This sequence comes from Papilionanthe hookeriana x Papilionanthe teres, assembly GCA_022702705.1. Classification (NCBI taxonomy): domain Eukaryota; kingdom Viridiplantae; phylum Streptophyta; class Magnoliopsida; order Asparagales; family Orchidaceae; genus Papilionanthe; species Papilionanthe hookeriana x Papilionanthe teres. Next base: position 120,010,581 of record CM040425.1, read on the forward strand.
GGGGAGGCCATATGCAATCTTGGGCTTACCTATGGTTCACTTGGGGAAGGTATTATTGGTGTTATGGCTGAGGATATAATTTCAGCTAAGGGATAAGCTTAATTCATCCTCCCAAGATCAACCCATGTTGGGTTCAACCATGGTGAGAGCATGGTTCTCAATTTAACTTGCTTCCATTGGCTCCCCCATGAGGTGAATATGGCTGGTTATAATCAGCTAGATTAACCTCCCTCAAGTGATTCGTGAGTTCATTCAATGAATTAAAGGAGGCGAGGACACATATCCCTCCTCTTTCTCATTTTTAATGTTTTGCTCATGATGGATTTATCCATGTATAGGATAAGATTTAGATAAGTTTTTCTTTCATTGGAGAAGTATAGAGGTGAGTGATGACCTCCCTTCATTCTTATTTCATGAGGGAATGACACCTCATTATGCCCTTCATGATGGTCTCATGATGGATTTTAAACATGGTTAAATGGGTTGGTCATGGGTTATTCAATGTGTTAACCCATGTGTGATGAGTTTCATTTGTCATTGGTGACCCATTGATGACTTCATATGAAGTCATTTATGTTGTCATGATGGAATTTTAAATTTTGAGATCATTTTATGTCATATATGATGTCATTTTTAATTTTAAATTTTAGGGTTATTTTCTTATAATTCTACTTTGAATTAATTATGTAAGTAATTAAAAGTGTAGGAAGTTATAATATTAACCCATAAATTAATCAACATGATTTTAGAGATTAATCATTTGATTAATTTTGTTAATTTAGTTCCAAATTGAGTATTTTGACCAAATTTGACTAAAGTTGACCATGGTTGACCATAGTTGACCAGTCCAGGTCTAGGGTTGACTCAGGTGATTTAGTTAACTTGGTCTTGGTTAATTTAATCATAAGGTCATCAATTTTGGTGAGGGGACCTAGGTTTGACTAGGTTTAATCAAATGATCATATTTGATCATTTTATTGTCTCAAGTTAATCGAATAAGTCAAATTTGACCAATTTGGGGTCTAGATTGACTTTGTGGTCAATAGAGTTGGTAATTGGATCAATGAGTTGACCATTTTAACCTAAGTTGACCATTTGGGTTAAAGGTTGACCAGTTTGGTCAATAGGGTGGTCATTAGGTCATGGATTGACCATTTTGACCTAGTTTGACCATTTAGGTCAAAGGTTGACCAGTTTTGTTAATGTGGTGGTCATTGGGTCAATGGGTTTACCATTTTGATCTAGTTTGACCATTTGGGTCAAATGTTGACCAGTTTGGTCAATGGGGTGGTCATTGGGTCATGGATTGACCATTTTGGCCAAGTTTTATCATTTGTGTCAAAGGTTGACCAATTTGGTCAATGGGGTGGTCATTGGGTCAATGGGTTGAGCATTTTGACATAAGTTAACCATTTCGGTAAAATGTTGACCTGTTTGGTCAATGGAGTGGTCATTGGGTCATGGACTGACCATTTTGACTTAGTTTGACCATTTGAGTCAAAGGTTGACCAGTTTGGTCAAGAGGTGGTCATTGGGTCATGGATTGACCATTTTAACTTAAGTTGACCATTTGCATCAAAGGTTGACCAATTGAGTCAATGAGGTGGTCATTGGGTCATGGATTGACCATTTTGACCTAGTTTGACCATTTGAGTCAAAGGTTGACCGGTTTGGTCAATGTGGTGGTCATTGGGTCATGGGTTGACCATTTTGACCTAATTTGATCATTTGGGTTAAAGGTTGACCAGTTTGGTTAATGTGGTGGTCATTGGGTCAATGGGTTAACCATTTTGACCTAGTTTGACCATTTGGGTCAAAGGTTGACTAGTTTGGTCAATATTTGATCAAATCAGGGTTTGTCATTAATTGTTTGATCATTTTAGTATGTTATTAAAATTTTGGTTAGAAGGGTTTTATTAGGGTTTCACCTTAAACATTAGAGTTTAGTGACCATTGGTAAGATTTAGGAGGTTAATATTGGTAGACTTCATTTCTAAAGACGATTTGTAAATGATCCTTACAAAAGTGAGGTCAACATGCGCGTGCATGCACGTGCAGGTGCACACTTGTCCACGTAAACGCGGGACCTCCTACATAAAATCCAAATTTTCATTATTTTTGCTCTAAATTCTATTATTTTCCTTCCCTAGGTGACACAAGCCCTATATCCCACACACCACAACAAAAGTATTTTTCTCAAGCATAAAATTATGATAAATAAAAAATTAACATGATATTTAATGTAGAAAAATCTCATAAATTTACTTCGTATCAATCCTTCCAATGTTACTCATTAATTGCCCTCAAGTCTTCTCATAGCTCAATGGGGCCCCATGAAAGTATGGTAGATACTCCTATAGGTTTCTTAAGCAAGCAACTTACTTATCTAAGTAAAATTAAAGTGTACAATTGTCATTTCAAGTTCCATCATTATAAATGCTTAAAAATCTAGCTTCCTCTTTAATTCGCTTTGTACTGAACTTGACAAATCCCAAAAATTCTGAAATCGGTGGAGTTAAAACATTTTCACTGGCATTTAATATTTTAAATCATTTAAAGCAAGACCAGCCAACCCGTAACTTTTATCTTAAAGATAATATTTTAAAGATTTAATTAAAGAACATGAAAAATCTTATCACTTATGATCCACTAAGACATCTTCACTGATCCTCATCTTTTATACCAACTTCAAGCTTATTCTAAGGTATTTTTACCTTTTTTACTCTTTTTTTTTTCTTTTTTTTCTTTTCCTTTTCTTTTTCAAATCCTTTGAGAATTACTATATTTGGTTAGACTTATTTTCTTTCTTTTTAATCACTAAGGAGGGCTAGTCACTCCTAAGTGTTAAGTCTCAAAAAATAATTTTTAATGCAATCCCTTTATGTTATTATTCAAGTAAAAGTTAAGATAACATCAACTTTTCTTAGCAAAATAAAGTAAAATAAAATAAAATGTCACTTGCTAGATACTTAACATTTCAATTACACCTTTTTAATTATCCTAAATTTTTTAGGTTCAGTTAAAAGTTTATAAGTTCACAAACTAAATTATTACAACATTGAGTCTAATCTTGACTTAATGACATTTAACTCTTAAAAATAAATTTGATAATCATATTGAATTAATTAAGATTCATAAAAGGAGTTATCATAACAATGCTTAATCTTTTATTGAGTTACACGAACTACTATCAGACTCATAAAAATGTAATAATTTTTCCCTAAACTTTTTTTTTCTGAAAGATATTTAGCATGCAATAAAATTGAACTGAACAATAACGTCTAAGTGTAGGAAATAGAAAATATATTAATAGCCACATGAATCTCGGAAAATATCATAATAAGAAATCAACATCTCACAGGAATGTAATTATGTTGCAGTGGATCATCTATAGAAGTAAGAAAACAACAATTGATTAAAAATGATTATGCACATATATAGCTCAAAACTTGTTTTTTGACTCCTATCCCCAAACTTATTTTTTATCCTAAGAATTCCATAGGAAAAATTATAGGAAATGGCATGAGCATAGCGTGTGACAACAAAATTTGATACCGGACAATTAAATAGGATAAGACATCACAACATGGGTATCATCTCATGCAAACAAATAACTCATGTGAAAATTCACAAGCTACATATGACTCTTACATAACTAACAAAACTAAAGATATTCCTAATAAATTCAAATAAAAAATCAATGTAAATTTTAAAGCAAATCTAAAATAAATGCATAAAATAAAAACATGCTTAGAACATCAGATAATAATGAGTTGCCTCCCAAGATAGCAATTGGTTTAACGTCCTCAGCTTAACCTAAAAGGAATCCTCTTGGATCAAAATTCTAATTTAGTAATCCCCAATCAATCGCCCAATATTTTTTTGGTCATGGAGTTCTTAATAAATCCTCAATTTTAATTTTTCTTACAACTTTTACTTCTCAAATTGATAGCAATCTTCTAGAGGGTACGTAGGTGATTAATTCATATTATCATTCCAAGTGTTCTTTCTAAATCCAAATTATTCGAATTATTTCTCCTATTTTCATATCAATGTTTTCCAAGAAATGGATCTTTATAAGATAATTTCAGGTCTCCTAAATTTTTGTTTGATTAAGCATGGGATTTTCAGGCTTATGATCTAACTCTATTGGGTTACTCTCCTACCTACGCATATCTTCCAACTCTTCCCCTCGGAGCCATCTTATGGGTGGTCCTATAGACTCAACTATCTTTCTCACAATGTAAGGGGGTGCCTTAAAAAAAGTGCAATTTCTTCCTTAATCATTTTCCAACCAAAATCATCCAACTCAGCTTGTTCTTCTGGTGCCAACTCTTTAGGTTCAAGGTTATAACTTTCTGCTACCCCATATACTATTCAGGATTCTAGACTAACTAACTTTTCTATTTGATTTTTTATATTTCTTAATGTTGCAGTTTGGTTTTGTAATTAATTCAACATGTTTATTGCAAATTCATTCAAATTCTCATTATCTTCAGGGTAATCACTATCTTAGCTCTTCCAATATTCTACAGGATCTGTTTGGGGACTCCACACCTACTAGTTCTCCACATTTGAGTCATTGCTAGTCGAATTAAAGTTTTGGTAAGTTGACCAGTTGAGGCTGGAGGTAATGAAATATTGTTCATGAAACCTATTTTCTATGACAGGGTGTTCAAAATTCATTTGACTCCTATCTATCAATGTGTTGAAAAACTTCTAAAAATGTATAAATTAATTTCCCTGAAGGTTTGCAATTGGATTTCCAAAACTCATGGGAAAGCTAGCCAACCATCAATGTGTTGGCATGCTCCTAAAAATTTGAAAATTTGTTTCTCCTGAGGGTACCTTCTGAAGTGTTGAAACATTTATTTTTTAAAAAATAAGTAAATACAAGAACAAAATAAGAAAATAAAATAAAATAAATAAAAAAATAGTAAAATTTTTAAACTTAGTCTCTGAGTATTTCAACTAAAATTCTTCGAAGGTTGCAAAATTTTGACAAATATCCCCGACAACGGTGCAAAAACTTAATGATCAAATAATTACAATGTGGTAAGTTGGACAAGCACGTAAGTATACGTGTCAAGTAAAAATATAGTTAAAGAGTACCACATATTGATTCCATTATAATAGTGCCATAGTATTTATGATAGGCAAAGTTCTAGTTTACTGAACCACCAAGTGTAGTCTTAAGTGATCAAATTCAAGAGAGGCATCTAACAATCCTAAACATTTAATAAAAGGAAATAATGAGAGGGTATTTAAAAACCATATCTAACCTATAACAAGAGTCATCTCCCAAATCAGAAGGGTATTTAAAAACCAGTGGCTACGAAAGATTTGTCTAAAATTTATTGGAATCTCCTTATCTTTATCCATGTATAAAAAAATAAAATTAGCAAAGAAAATAAACTTATTCACCTTAACTAAGACATCCTCTACAACCCCCTAGGTTAACTCAAACATTGGTCAGCGAGCTAAAGGGTTACAGTGGTAGCTGTACTTCTCCTAATCCATAACTATTAAAGATAGACAGTGACATGTGGTTAATACTAGCTCCTAGATCACAGAACCTTCCCAAAAAATCTCTCTTTTATGGCACAGTGGATGGTAAAACTACCTAGGTCCTTAAATTTTTGAGAAAAATTCTTTTGAATGGTTGCACTACACTCCTTAATAAGTTTTATAGTCTTAAAATCTCTTAGCTTTCTTTTCTTATTTAGAATATTCTTCTTAAACTTCACATAGCTAAGAATTTTCTCCAAGGCTTTGGCAAATGGAATGTTGATAGTTAGCTTCTTAAACACTTCTAGAAAATGAAGAACTATCGATCCAATTTATTTTTTTGAAACCTACGAAGAAATGTTGGAGGTGGTCTTTATAGGTCAATCCTAGGAGGTGTATAAGATCTATTAAGTCCTATGTAGGTTATTCACTATGTCTTTCACGCTCAGGATTGGCTTATTCCATGGGCTCCGTCGTAGTCACTTCCTCTAATTCTCTCCCACTCATTAACTTTATAGCCTTAACAAGTTCTTTAGTCTTCTCCTTGAGGTTGACTTCAATGTTGCTAGGAAGAGTTCCCCGGGGCCTATTACCTAAGGAGTTTGATATTTGTCCTAATTAGTTTTCTAGGTTACTTATGGTTGCAGCTTGATTATGCAGTTGATTCACCATCTGCAAAACTACTTCTTCCAATGATAGCTTTTTCTCCATAAGTTGAGGGTTTGAATTAAATTATGGAGGTAAGTCTATCTTGGGTTGCCACTACTCTGATTAATTTAATTCATTTCTAGATTAGCTTGAATATTCCCTCATAGTTTGTTTCTACACCTAGGTAGTGTTGTTCCAATTAAAGTTTAGGTGATTCTTCCAACTAGGATTGTAGGTATTAGAGTACGGGTTATTGAATCTACTATTTATGCATTCATAGTCTCTATGAGAAATGCACTAGGATCAACTAGTTGTTCTTAGGCACTCTCTCCTATGACTGGTGATCCTTGTGGTGGATCAATACCAGTTGATCTAACTTCCTAGAGATAACCGCTGCTTGAGATTTCATAATTGATAAAATGTCTGCATCATAAATGTTGGTTGCCTTCCTATAATTTACTCTATTAGAAGGCATTTGAAGTTATTCATCACCATCTCTTCAATAAATCAATAAGCCTCATCGTAAGGTTTAGACATAAAGGAACCTCCTTTTGCAGAATCTATGATCAACCTAAGGAAATCAATCAAACCATTGTAAAATGTTAGAATGATCAACCAGTATGATAGTTCATGGTGGGTACACTTCTTAAGAAATTCCTTAAATCTTTATCGAGCTTTATAAATGGATTCCTCATCAAATTGGCCAATGAGGGTAATGTCATTCCTAAGCTTGATGGTTTGGATGGTGGGAAGTATTCAGTTAAGAACCTCTAAACCAGTTTATTACAAGTGGTGATAGATCCATGAACTATGGAACTGAGTCACATTTTGGCTTTATCCCTTAGGGAGAAAGGGAAAAGTCTAATTTTAATGACATCATTAGAGATATCATTATATTGAAACGTGGCACAAAGTTTTAAGAAGTTTGTTAAGCATAAATTAGGGTCTTTTGATGGTGTCCCCCAAATTGGTTCTCTTGTACAATCTAGATGATGGCAAGTTTCATTTTATATGAATCCATAAGTAGATTTAAGCGAGTTACTTAAGTGGATTTCATATACCAAAGGGTTTATACATTTTCTAGGAGGTCTTGACATTTCATTGGGTTTGTTAGCATTAGGTACCTCCTGAGGTATGTGTGTCATCTCTCCTAATTATTTTCAAGTCATTTGTAATTTTTTGATTTTTTTTTCTTTCAGTTCTTTCTAAATCAAGACTGTAAGGTTCAGGGTTTGGAGGTCCAACACTACAAATGCACAAATTAGGTTAAAATAACTAAGAGACCCTAAGCTAAAAAGAGTTCCACATAATTCAAGTGAAAGCACACTATAATAGATAAAGCACTATACCGACTCAAATAAAAAGACTGAAGCAAATAATCAATATGAATTTTGTAATAAGTGAAAAAAGCAGGATACAAGTGCATAACAATAAAACTAACATAATTTTTTTAGATTTTTTTGTGTATAAGTATAAGAAACAATAAACTAAATAGTAAGTAATGATGTAATACAATAGTTTTCAAAGCTAAACCCTAGAAATTTAACTAAAATTATTCTAAATTAGAACTAATTATCTTTTTTGGCAATAACATTAATAGTTTGATACAAAACAAGTGCGGTAAAGCACTGAAAAATAAGTATACGTGTCGGATCAGTAGTATTCAGGATAGAGTTCCATGTGTCAATCCCACAATGAATGAATTAATTTCAATAAGAAAAAATTCTAATTTAGTATTGTGAGTCCTAACTTTAAGGTTCAAATTTAGGTGTGTAAATAAAAGTAGCTACTCCTAAGATTATTATGCGAAGAGACTAAAGTGAGAGAATGATTCTCCCTCGAAATGAATCCTAAAAACCTAAGTTTGATGAAGTGACAATTGTTGGTGACTAATAAGAGCAAGCATATTCCTTAACCCCTTTCGGTGGCACTAACAAATCTGGAAAATTTCACTAGTGAGTTTCCTACATTCAGTGAAATTTTCAAGATAAACATTTCCATACACATTAGCACTACAATATGAGCAATATCCCTATTATAAGGGTTAATTGAAATTTACCATAAATGTTCCACTAAGGATACTTCAGAGTCTCAAAGCTTACAAAATATGTTAACACAACAAATGAGTAGTTTGCATGTAAATGAAGATTTAAAAGATAAATTTTTATCGTAAACCAATATTGCACAAGTCAATCACAACCTAGTTCATTCATCAAATCGGAAGAGGATCAAGAAATTTAGTTCCTCAACATGCTTTGAAACACTAAATCCATACTTTATTTAATTAAAACCAAAGAAAATTACAAGAGTTTGAGTAAGAAAACAATTGATGTTGTCAGTCTGGAAAAATCAAGCGTGCTCCTTACCTTCTCCAATGACAGCCATAGAATCACTTACAAACTCTTTCCGCTCTCTACAGAAGATCACTCCGTCTCACACTCATAGAGGAATCTCCAAAGAAGAAGAACCTTTTGTTTGCTCTGGAAATCGAAGAAAATTGTGAGAGCCCTTTTCTTCATTTTGTCTTCTCCTCTTTTTCTGCACTCATCTATGGATGAATGATCAATCAAGCATCACTTGCTCTCTATTTTCTGCACTTTTGATCACCAAATTTGGCAAACTACTTGTAAATTCTTTTGACGCGCGATTTTCAAAATCTGGTTCAAGAATTATAGACTGAAGTGGAATGATGCAAGTGGGAGGAAGCACCCTCCTTCCTAATGCCTTAGTGCCTCAATGGAGGAAGGGCGCTTATGTGCCAATGCATGGTACTTTAGCGCCATCCTCTTAGTTTAAGTATGTAAAAGAAGGGATTGGTGCTTATGCATCAGTGTTAGACTCTCGAGTTTATCAAGTCAATAAAATAATAATATTAAAAGAGATTTAAATATATTTATTAAATTACTAATCACTATATTATTTAAATTATATTAATATAATTTTAATAGTTATTACATCCCCGTGGGTCTGTTTGGGACAGCCATATATTATTAATAATTGTTGAAAATCAAATTATCCTGATAATCTACAAATTAGCACAATAAGCTGTTTTGTTGTTTGGGGGAGCTTATGCAGAACAACGTAGCAGCTGTTGCTGGATAAATGAACATTATGCCCCTGTTTAGTGAAATTGTTTGCAATAGAACTGTATGTGCAAAATAATAGATAAAATATAAGCCACAAGAAGAAACAAAAGCCCGATTGTTGAAAAAGTGGTCTGGATGATCCCAGATGACTAAACATATTGCATGAATGACATTCACTTCACTCTGAGGACATTCAATTCACTCTGAGGACGTGCACGGACTCAAAATACGCGAATTGATGATTAATTGAATAATAATTGTTGTTATTATTATTATTATTTAATAATAATATTATTATTATTATCATAGCGATTCGGAAAAAAATTGCATACGTAAACCGCACTCAGTGAGCTACGTGCGGAATAGCAGTACACTGGAGGTTATGATCGGGTTACTAAACGGGTTACAAGCGAGCCATGTAACTAACTCAGCATCCGCGCGCTCCTATTTTACAAATGTTACAATATGAGCGCGCAGGTTACTAAGTGAGTTATATGGAGAGTACAAATGGGTTACAACTCGCTTAGAATCTGATTAGTAACTCGGATTGTAACTCGATTGTAACTTCACGTGTACCTTATCATGCTGCTCTTATTTCATCTAATTGTAGGTTCTGAAAGGTTCATGATACGAGCGACGCGATGTTACAATTGAGTTACATGGAGGGTACAAATGGGTTACAGCATCAGACATGCCGATCATGAACCCGATCATAACCTCCGCTGACTCTATTCCGCACGCAGCTCCTGCATACGGTTTTAAGCCAGTAATTTTTTTCCCTCTCAGACAGCCGCCACCCTCGTTTTCACGAAAAGCCGACTCCGGGATTTCGCTCCAAGCCGCCGGCCGGCCCTCCTCGCCGGCGACCGACCGGCTTCCGCCTCCTCTCCTCGCGCCGGTGAGCCCTTCCCACATATCTCGCGATCCTTCTCGGCCGTGCCCAAGCCGTCGCCTCCTCCTCTCTTCGACGCTACTCTGCCGAACGGAGACGGGATCGAGGGGCTCAGGAGTAATAAGCTGCGACGGAACGCCGCCCTCAATCTCTCAAATCGTTAAACCTCGACGTTCTCACCTCGGCCTCGACCTCGACCTTAACCTCGACGCTGATCAGCGCCATCTCTTCCACTCATTGGCACTGTGACATGGAATCGGTGCTTCATAGACAAGGGAACGATCTCGAAACCCTAAAATCTCCAACGGGAAAATGCTCAAGCTTTTCATCCTACACCCCGCGACGATTTCACCTCGATAGTTCATCGCACCGCTCTCTTGTTCGCATTCTCTCCCATTGTGTCAACAACTCTCTCTTTTCTCTTTCGACAAAGTCAGAGAGAACCCTCTCCGTGAAAAATCCATTTTCAGTTCAAGGTAGATGCCAGCTTCATCAAGATCAGGAGGCAGGTGCAACCTCGGATGATGGAACTTTGGCCGAGAGGCAAGAGGGCGATCACCTTGCTGATAGTGGGGTACAGGGAGTTTCGGCTACCGGCGACACGTTGTTCGGCCTTGATCTCAGCGATTATGATGAGAAGGAGATTGAAGCGTGCGTTAACAGCGAAGAGCTCCATAGCATTATGCTTGAATGTGGTAGGCTAATTGATGCACCTAATGAGGAGCATAGTGCGGAATCGCGTGGAGGGAGTGGGCAAACTGTTCATGTGGACATTGAGCTCGATCAATTGGAGATTGCTAAAGCCTTAGTTAATGGTGCAGATATAAGGTTTTCTCATCTTGGAGAGTTTTCGGAGGTTGCTAAGGGAGATAGGAGAGTTTATGATGTTTTAAATGATGCGGAAACTACTAGGAATGTCGCTGTGGACGTTGGTAATCAGGTAAGCAGTGAGGAGGGTATTGGTTATGAGAAAGCTATTTTGCTTGAATCGCAGGATGAAAGTTTCAGAGGAGCAGAAGAAGGAGAAGATGAAAAACAGCAACCAGGCGTTTGTTCCACTCCTATAGTGGGTTATTCAGGTTTGAAAAACTTCAAAAATGACCAATTGAGCACCGTAGATCATCGAATTGACGGGGCAGAAGTGGAAGAAGGAGAAATTTCAGATGAAGTGCAGGATTTAGAAGAACTTGTTGATATTAATGATGAAGTTCCAGAGGATCAGGGGAAAGAAAGGTCGGTACTCAGAATTTAGAATCTCCTTTTTTCCTAATTACACAAATGTCGGATGGGCTTCCTGAAATAATTTGATTTTTTAGGCCAAGTAGCGTTGATTTCAGCAATATTGCATCTACTTCAAGTTGTATTCACAAAATTGAAATTCCGGAGCTTGGAGCTTGTCCACTTGATAGATCAGAAGAGAATTTACTCGATAAAGCAACCCAAATGAAACGAAAGGTAGCCATAGATTGATTTCGTATCTACTTGAATGTTTTTTAGGCGCAGTTTCTTCTGATGTTCTTGTTTTTCTTATGTTATTGCTTTGACCTCTATATTTGATTATTATATTTTTGCGGTTAGCTAAACAATGTTGCATGATACAGGTCGTGGAAGCTAAGGAGAAGAAGAATAAGAAGAATAATACTTTGACTGCAGAAAGAAAGGCTAAGAAGAAGGTTTGCAATCTATACCCTGTTTATATTCTGTGTTTGAAGTAAATGCGCAGATCTCAAAAGGAAAAACATAACATTTTGTACAATTCTACTTGGTTTTTCAGATTGCAAAGAAAAGGAAAAGAGCACGGAAGAACAGAGAACAAGGTGTTAATAAATTGAAGTTGCATGCACTTGTGAAGCCAAAAGAAGTAAAATATTGCAACTTTTACCGGATGGGAAGGTGTCAGCAGGTTTTGTTCTGTTATTGTATTTCCTATTTTACCTAGATGGCTTCCAAATGATTTTTTTTCTCATCTTCTTTAAAGGAGAATTCTCTCGCTGCTAACTACAAGGTAACGTTGACATGCCTTAAAGAATCCATAAATAACTAGAAATTTTTTTCTTGAACACATCATGCTCAGAATATTTTGGTTAGTTTAGTAAGCAAGTATGCATTATGATTTCACCAATGCAAAGGGGTCTGTTCTAAACAGCCTGTATCTTGTGCATGTGTAGGTATTGCATCTAACAAGATGCCTATTTGGCATAGCTCTAATTTTGTTTAGACTAATATATTTTGTGGTAAGCTTCCACTAGGCTGGGTCTCTTGGTAATTGTGGAAGCGATTAGAGAATTGTGATGATACAAGCAGGATTGTATGTTCAATAAGATAGCGAAGTTGGATTTTCTTGCCGAAGCAAAATAAAAAGAAGATTGGTTGCTATTTTTGATAACTTGTTTAGGTTTTGGTGGTAGGTGTGAGGATTCGGGAGCTAATTGTGGTGCTAGAGGCAGTAGAGGAGGATGTGCAGGAATAAGCTGTGAAAACTGTTCTACTTCTCCATTGATTTAATTCCTTGTTGTTAGGAGCCTCTTAAGGCGAACAAATGAAAAAAATGTGATTGAGGCATTGGTTTTTGTCTCCAGATTTTTATTGAGGATCAAAATATTTTTAAAGAATATATAAACTAAAAATTTTGACTTGGAATTTACATTATATTATTGCCTTAGACAAAACCATAGTGACAAATTTTTACCATTTCCCATGTATTGAAATTTTTGTTTGGGCATTCCGAAAGAACTCAAATATCAATAGGAAACTTGCATTTGGTATGACCACAAAGCATTTTTGGAGAAATGAATGAATTTTCAATCTTTATAAAAGCTAAAAAACTTTATATTTAATTGACAAAAGCAAAACATGCAAGTCTGAATCTATGCTCATGTTCTAGATCCTAGAGTATCTATAATGTTTTTATTAGAAAGAATGAATAATTACTTGCACGTGCATTGTTATAACAGAAGTGCGAATGCTACCACTTTGGGAGCACTAAAAGATCAAATGGAAGTCTTGTGAAAAGCAAAACTAGCATTGACTCTTTAGTCGTAGGCTATTGCCATAAAGGATTGGTCTAGGGGATGTAGCTAGTTCCAAGTTTTTAAGTCATTTGGTTTTAGAATACATAGGTGTAAGATTATAAAATTAAGATTTAATGGTAAGTACCTAGTTACCCTCATTCATATAACTTGAACAATTATTTTTCCTTATATCAATTCCTTCATATCTTCAGAAACAAAGTTCATGATCAAATCTTTTCAAATTAATAATTCTCCTCACCTAAAGCTTTGAAGGCATCAATGATTGCACAAGCCAATTCAGTGCAGACATAGTCTGAAAATGAGGATATTAGTCATTTTGGTAAGTGTGTTAGTAGGATTTTGCTTTTTGCAGATTTTTTTAATTTAAACTTTAGCATATCCAACCATGTCTCTGATTGAACATCAATATGTTTAGTTTTCTCATTAGACATCTAGTTTTTGGTTAAATGAATAATACTTTGACTATTGCATAGAATCATTGGGTCATCTGGTGCAAAATAAGTTTCAACTCTGTTTCTAAATTAATTAGCTTTTTAAATAATTTAGAAAGTGCCATATATTTGTCCGCTATAGTAAAATGGAAAAGCTGTCTTTTAGTTATTGGCACACTTAGAGATTGAAAACATATTTAGTTTGTGACCTCCTCCTATCAAGTTTACTACTATAATTAGAATAAAAAAATCTCCAACATTGCTACTCCTATATATTTATCATACATCAACTCGTAATCCACAATACCTCTAAAGACACTACAAAACCTATTTTACTATTATTAGTTATTTTTTTAATTTCCCTATTTCAAAATTTATTTAGTAAAACCAAGATGTTCTATGTTTACTATTATGTTGACATTAGCTTTTAACTTAAATCTAGATAAATTTGGCTGTAATCAACATATAAAAGTTAATATTCAAAAGGTTTATTTGCAAGCCACTTATGGTGGACACAATTAGCAGATGCGCTTCTCCTAAACTAATAACTTAAATTAAACTATCAAACTTCCTGTATCACTGCAAGTAAATTGTTTTAGGTTTTGTGCTGCTAATGAACTATGTATACAACTATGCTTGACTATAAATTAGAATATCTTTATGAAATCCTTGCGGTCTTTTTGAGTATATTCATTTTCAGCTAATTAGATTTTGTATTTGTTATTATTCGGCCTTGGATTCCTCTTTTTTTGTCTTAAAATTTCATTTATAATAGCTCTTTTACCTTCACGGAGTTCAATTAAATCTTGTGTTTATTCTCTTACAAAGAGTTCAACTCTTCTATTATAGCTTTGTCCTTGTGCCTTGATTTATTGTTATTTTATTGCTTACTCAAAAGATTGATACCTCGTGATCACTAATAGGCTTTGTAATACTTAGTATTAATAACCATTTGAGAAAAAGTTGCCCTAATATGCCTTTTTTCCTCTTAAGAAGTAATTTTTTTTTTTTTTGGTTGTGGTGGTGTCAGTTCTTAGGGTCTAGGCAAAATAGGCTATAATGTCAAGTAATCATATGACTATCATGCTCAATGACAGGTCCAACATATTTTTCTACTTTTTGATGGCCTCCCAAATCCACAAGCTGCATCAGCTTTTGCTGAAATTTTATGTCTCTTTGAACTTCACATTCCCACTAATGAGGAATCCATGTGAATTGACATAAATGCTCCAAGGAGTTTATCCCTTCACTCCATCTGGATGTCCATAAAGTATGTGCATTCTAACTTTAGTGTCTAGCTTATCCTCTTTTAAATAAGTTAAGCAGGACAACTTTCAAATTCAATCATTTGTTGGATGGCTTGACCATATCCCTTAAAAGATGTCAACTTAATATGAGCATCTAGAGATTAGTTCATCAAGTAACATGCAATATTAAGAAGGCTTTGCAACATTTGCTGCTAAAACTGGCATCACATATGTTTGGCCTTTCCAAGAGTTGCTTATCCATATTTATTTCATTTCATTTTGCTAAGGTTCACCCATCACATTCTTATATCTAATTATATCTTTTTTTTTAACAAAAGAAAATTTAAAATTCAAAGAGCAAAATTTAATTTATTGTCAATCCTTAGCATCATCATTTTCTTTAATATTTTCTTATCAACATGTGGCTTCCACTTCTTGAATGTCTCAAAAACATCTCTCTTTAACTTAAGAGTGATAAGTTATGCCTTCCTCTATAAAATAAACTTTGAAGGTAAGCATGTTTCTAGATTTATCTTTGGTCTATAAGTTAGAATCTAGTTTTATTAAAAATAAATTTCAAGGAGTTCTTTAGGTGTGAAGCAAAGGGAGGTGATGGCTATGTGCCATAAATTAGCATATGCAACAATAACTAAATACAAACATTAATTCTTCTCACTATTTCTTAATGATAAAATTGCTGATCATTATTTTTTAGTAATTGAATTGCTACTCATTGGATTTTCATTCTCTTGATAAATTTATCGGCTATTTGATGGTTCATGTTACACTCTCTTGCATGCTAATTTCTTCTTTCTCACTAGCCTTGTTACTTGGATGATTAACTTCACGCTCATGATCTCCTTCTCAATCATGCTTCTCATTGCATCATATTCTCATTTTTTTGCTTCGCATTGTCTCTACCAACTATTCACTCAAGTTGACAAATATTCCCAACTTTTATGACTTTGATTTCTTTTGTTTTGGAATATTTGCGCACATACCACACAATTCTTGGATATTTACATATCTAACACCTAATTTATTTATTGACATTTCATAAAAAATACCACTATTACTAATTTTTTAAAGGTGAAATAATCTTTTCATGTATAGATTCTTAAACACCAAAATATTTAAATATAAATATGAATGTTTAGTGTTAGATATGTAAATACATAAAAATTGTATGGTTTGTAATTTTTTTTTTAATTTTTATTTTAGATTTAGATAGTTGAAATTTAGTGTATTTTGACATATAAATTATTACCTAAATTTATTAATCTAGTTCATAGAAGCCTGACTTCGCTTTGCAATCTGTGCATTAAAGAAAAAATAAATTCTTGCATATCATAGTGTTCTTAGCACTTCGAAAACATCGATATAAGCTAGATTACCATTTAACTCAATAGGAAACTTTAACCTATAATGCTCACAACTCTCTAAAGCTCTAATAATTGACAATAAAGTAAACATATTTTGCTCAGCTCTAGTCTTCGGTTGGACATATGCTGAATTTGTGTACTTTATAATTTAATAAAATTTATCTAGGGAGAAACTGACATCTCATTCATCATTATGGTTGTTTATAGAAAATAGTGATTATTAATTTTTTTTCCCTCATCAAAATTAATGAACTTTTGAATATTTAGTGAATTTTTACATCAACATTGAAGTTGCACCTATCAGAGTTCAATTTGATCAAAGACAAAGTTCTTCTTACGAAAATAGCACATATCTAACCTCTTTATGTGTCTCCAAATCTCCAATGTATTTTTTAATATGAACTGGCCATATCCCAATAAACTTTTAGATTATGTCATTGCCTGTAAGGATATTTATACCATTGATAGAACTATAAGAAGATAACTAATTTGTGGGAGAATTCAATCTTCAATAGAAGAAACAATATAATCTATAACTATCAAAAATAAATCAGACCTAATGTTTGCTCTTATTTGTTTGCGTTGATCAGATGCGTTGATAAGTTGATCAAATGCGATGAGAGTAGTGAACGATGAATGTTAATTGCATTATTAAATGTGAAATGCCTCAATGTCTGCCAAAATTAAACTCAAGTAATGCTCATTTGTAAATTGGATTTCTTTGTTGGATTTAGGGCATCAAAATTACCTAAAGAGGGATCTTCATGATCAAAAGAATACACATATGATAGATTGCCGGTGTGATGCATTTGATTCAGACCCAAAGCCCTTTGAGTGTTGACGAAGTTGCGAAAATGACAACCGATGATAATACAGATGACATGAGCGCATTTAGAATATCAAAATTACCTGAGGATGAGTCTTCTACAATAAAAAAGAGCATACAAGGTGAAATCAACAAACCATCAGTGTGACACGTGTAATTTGGACCAAACTCATCTCGACGACCGTTGAAATCACACAAATGACTCCCTATTGCAAAACAAAGAGTACGAACAAATCAAAAATATCAAATATGTCAAAGGATGAGTCTTTGTGATCAAAATGATAAAGCTTAATGAAAATGACAAGCCACCTACACGATGCATAATTCAAATTTAGTTATTCTCAATTGTCGACGAAGTTATTTAAATAGCCTCCGATAGTAAAACAGATCGTGCCAATGCGTTCATAACGTCAAATTTCCCTAGGAAACGACAGCCATATTGTTGGGTTTTAGTAAATGAGTCTTTGACATGCAAATCAATTCTTGAAGTAAAAAAATCCTAATTATAAAAGGGTCTCTCGATTCTTCTTGTCGAACCGCCACCTGGATAATACCCCATACCATTATAGCTTTTTTCATCCAATCAGAATAATAAGATTAAAGAAAAATATTTTAGTTAACTCTTACATATGATACCAATTGAGTGATCCCAATCTCATCCCGTGACTCCTTATCAGCTTCTTACGCAGAACTCCCTAGATCCAATCCACCTCCTCACGCGAAGCTCTCCTTCCTTTCCCCCAACGCTTTGATCTCTTCGTTCTCTTCAAATCCATCTTCTCTGTTTGCTGACACGACATCAATCTTCTTCCTGCTACTACCCGAAGCTCTACGGTCCAACAACCTCCCTCATTAGTTTGGATATGCCTCTAGCTTGCACCGCCTCCTCCCTACCTTCTTGCCAGCTACCAGACTCTCAGGCTTGCTCTCGGACTTCCTCAACCAGTCTGGCTCATGCGACATCTCTCTCTCTCTCTCTCTCTCTCTCTCTCTCTCTCTCTCTCTCTCTCTCTCTGTTCTATCTGAAACCCATCATGCACTCTACCTCACGTTGCAAATGGCCCTGTCTTCTTCACTCAATCATAACAGAGGGAAATAAGGAAAGCGGTTTCAGAATTGTTAAGGAGTGTGAGGAATCTGCAAGAAAACTCTTGTGAAAGTTGTTTTATGATTACTTTCAGGAAAGAGCTAAGGATGAAGTCACATCGAGAGAAAATGTCATTTTAAAGAATAAAGTTAAATCTAACTGTTCTAATAGATGTGATTAGTATAAGTATGTCAGAATCTTTGCTTTGATTCAAGTTATCTGCTCTTATATTTGATATGCCCACCGGAAGACATGATCACACATCCTCAAGGAGAGGTGGCAATGACTAGAGCTGCAGCAGCATGCAATATAATAATGGAACTATCATTTTATCTAATTGTACCATTGAAGAGGCTGCTAGTTGCAATGGCATCTATTTCTTTCATCTATATGTTTATAAGAGAAGAGATGTTTCAACAAAGCTTGTACAGAGAGCCAAGTGTGGCAGATTCAAGGCTATCGTTTTGATTGTGGATACTCCTGGAACAGGACCAATGGGAGCAGACAATAAAGAATAAGATGGATGCACCAACAATAGCAAATATTGAGGGCTTATTGTTAGTTCTGTTAATGATAATGGTGGATACAATCATGAGGCATTTGCAAATGAAGCTCTTGATTTTTCTTTGAGCTGGAAAGACACTCCATAACACAAATCATGGTGGTCGGGAACTTAAATATATACACCACCCTCAATATTTGTCCTTGAAGATATTTCATCGTTTTATAAGAAAATTTGCTGGCCTCGTACTAAAAGGTATACAAAAGGATAATTAATTACATGTTTTCGTTGTTCCATCAAGGCAGGGAAACATGCTTACTATAAGCACCCGTTTAGGTTGTTGCAACTTGGTGAGAAATTCCTGTGTTGCTACTTTAGAGGCATCGAAGGCCTGTGCGCATCTTGTTAGTTGCTAGTAAATTTAAAATTTGGTCGCGTTATCTTATGACACTAGTCACGCACATCTTGTTAGGTGTGGTGGTCAGACCCAGCCCCGAGGTGACTATCACGACCCAACCCTGGGGGCTTGGAATTTATCCAAGATGGAAACAGACGATCGGGTGGTGGGAATTAAAATTTTCTTCATTTATTTTCTATAATTAACATTTAATTATCCATAAACAAATGAAAAAGACCCTATATAAAGTAAATTGAAATAACAAAGTTAGATTTACTTCATTTCTACTTGTTTGTGTCTTTTATAAATAATTTCTCTTATATTATTCATCTTTTAGTCAAATAATTAATATAAAATATTATTTTAAAATAATAATAAGCTAACTTCAACCAATGAATACTTATTATCCTATATTATAGAAATACGATGAAAAAAGGCAATATTCATGCATTTAAACTTTATATAAAATAACATAAAAGCATTTGACGACTTATATTATCGAATACGATCATTCAAGGTTAATTTAAATTTTAACTATATCTTACTGTATTTTATACTTATCATTATCTTTTTAATCTATATACAAATGTCGCAGAAGCATCATTTAAAATTGTATCAATTAGAATATATCACTATCAATATTCTTTTGCATTTACGTGCACAAATACTTTAGTGTTCCCTTGCTTGTATCATAAATGAGTGATCTTATCATAGTTATGCATGCATATGCAAGCAATCAAAATAGTCAAACTTCAAAATAGTCAAATCTTCAAAATGGTAAATCTCATTCTTATTTTTTTCATAACATTCAATACATAATATAATATCTTGAATTATATATTTGATGGACATATACTCGGTGATATACGATTTAATATGATCAAATAAACTTAAAGAATAAATATATCATTTAGATTTTAATCTTTTTGTATAAAATCTATTAAACAATAATAAAGTATATTAGACTTAGAAAAAATACTAATATAATTTAAAAGTACAAGTAGTCACCTTAAAATCTTAGAGTTGTATTAAAACTTCAAACATGCTTAATCTTTGTCTCTAGTAGTTAGCAACCTATAATATCTTAAAAAATAAAAATTTAAGCATATTATTAATTATGTTTAATTTATCTTTAAATAATTATGTTATTTGAATTGTTGATTAGAGACTTTTATTTTAAGTATTCATGTTATTTTAACTCGACTATCAAAACTATAACTATCAAAATCAATAATATTAATTTTATTAAATATCCAATTAATTCTCACTCTAATTTTGATAAGTAAATGAAAACTTTATTTTCATATTCCAAATAAATATTTCTTACTATTATTATTATTGCATGTATATAAACCATATAATTTATATTATTAAAATATAAAACTTATAATTCTTACCTCTTCCAAAGCTCGACTCGGCTTCCTTTATCCGCGTTGCTCTAATTAGGGCATGAGCTCTTCCTACTCTTTCTTCCAGTTGAACTCGCAATTCAAAACACCACACTTGCAAATTAAAACACTGCAATAACTCTTTCTCAAGCTAGGGTTTAGATTGCCTTTGATCTTGCAAAATACCACACAACTGGCGCAACATGTGAGGTTCTCTACTCTTTCTTTGCTCAGAGAACACACATGTGGCTCCTCCTTTCTTCTTCATGTCGCATAGAACTTCCTCCACTTTTTCTTCTTCTTATGCTCAAAGGTAGGGTTCTTGACGACGCATCGTCTTGCACAGAATTCCAGCGTTCTCCTCTTCCTCCTTCATGCCGACCGCTCGATCAAGTCTTTTGTCTTCTTTGATCATGCATTGCTTCTCTCTCTCGGGAAATTGAAGTATTTTGGCTTCGTAATGATGTTTTACTGCTACCACACGTGAGGTACTTCCACTCAACCTCTCTTTCTTATTCTTCTTTTTTCCTTCTCTTTCTCCCACTCTCGATCTCTGTGAGTCTCCTTTTTTGTCCTCTTCTCTCATTTTCTCTGTTTGTTCGCTGCTTGGCTTCGAAAGTGATACTTCTCTTTAAAACAAAATTATCGAGGAGATTCATTCTCACTCGAAATGACTGCACTACTTGAAACTTATAATGATAACATTGTTCTTAATTTTATTTATTTATTTATTTTTTAATTATTAAAATTTTCCCTTATAAAAATTTAGTCATCGAAATTTACATAATCTACTCCCAGCCTGATATCACTTCTCATTAAGTTGGTAGAACCAAAATTATCCAAAAATTTTCATACAACAATAACAACAACAACAAAACCTTTGTTCCACTAAGTGGGTCGGCTACATGAATCCTTTTTCTCCATTGTGTCCTATTTAGTGTCATGTTGTCATTTAATTCTAATAAATTAAGATCATTTTTTATACAATATGTCCAAGTCTTCCTAGGTTTACCTCTGCCATTCTTAACATAAGTCGAATCTTAAACATCAACTTTTCTAATAGGATCATCAAATGGTCGACGTTTAATGTGACCAAATCAACTAAGACGACTCTCTCTAATTTTGTCGTCATTGGAGCTACTCCAACCCTATTAAAATAATATTAAAGAGTTTAGTAAGTTGAGAAACTCTTAAATCTCCTAAATATTTCCATACTTCAATTGGCATATCACCAGGTCCTACAGATTTCTCACCATTGGTTTTCTTTAAAGCCTCATCAACTTTTTTTTTAACTAAATACAACTGTAAAAATGAAATATTATTGTTATTATTAACAATATTAAGATCACTAAGATCGATCATATTTCCATCACAAATTTTATTTCATACGATATCCAAAAATTTTCATGAAGAAATTTAAATCTCATTCAATAAGATGAGATGTGGATACAATAAAACAAAAATTGATATAAGATAACTCAACTAACTTTCCCCATCAATTGAGACAAGATAACAAAATAAGGATAGCATCACATCTAAGTAAAGTAACATAACAACAACACACATCATTTCAAAAAGAAAATATACTGGAATGACACTTCTAAAAATTCAATAAAACATAAAACTCATCAATCTAGTAGCATCAACATCAGCAACATGTTCTTCAGACTCTCTTTTAGTAATGAAAGAAAATCGAGATTGAAAAGGTTTGTTGGTTCAACTTGAGTATGAGCTAAAACAGTAGACTCTACCCTTCTTTGCCTACCGACAGTCCTTTGAGAAAGAGCACCTGGTTTCTATATTTTCGAGATTTTCTGGTGAGTGAAGGGCATTATCAAGCTATGTGACCAGTCTGACATCACCAATAACATGCATTGGAGCCCATCAAACATTCACCCTTATGTTGTTTTTCATATTTGACATAAGTGACTATAGTACTATGAGTCTCGCCTCTATTAGGTTCACTTGAACAAAACTTGTGCTTCTTCTCAATGAATTCCTTTGATTGATTCACACGTTCTCCTTCATTGATACTCTTCCTCTTTTACATCTGCTAATGCTTCTAAGTAAGTTGATAATCGATCTCCATTCATCTAGCACGCTCCACTAATACTGAGTATTAATCAATCTCTAAAGACACCAATGGCTGCCTGAGTGAAACATTTAATTCCGAAAGAAACTTGCAACACTTTTCTTCTGTTGAAATATATCTTGACAGTGTAATGAATTCTATATTGCATGATCTCTCTCTAACACTCTGATGAATTTGTCTTCAAGCATATTGGGTTACAAACCACTTTCTGTAAAACTCCACAAATTCTTCCCAATTTATCATCATGTTAGGTATGTCGCGTAGTCTTTCTTGACGTTGCCCACACGCTGCCTAATTTTCTATCCAGCACAAATGTATCTAAAGACACTCTTCTTTCATCCAGAGACGCTATACTATCTAATATCTTGTCAATTCGCACCAGTCAATTCTCCACTCAGTCAATCTTTAGTTATTTAAACAATGAACACAAATCTTGAATTTAAGTACTTATCCACAATAACTGTTTTGTTTCCACCAAGCTGTGGTT
This sequence comes from Papilionanthe hookeriana x Papilionanthe teres, assembly GCA_022702705.1. NCBI lineage: Eukaryota > Viridiplantae > Streptophyta > Magnoliopsida > Asparagales > Orchidaceae > Papilionanthe > Papilionanthe hookeriana x Papilionanthe teres. The sequence goes on from CM040425.1 coordinate 120,033,586, forward strand.
TGGACTACTGAATCAATCGTGTCATCGTTGCCATCATCTGCATCAAGGCATTCATATTCACATTTATAGGTAGCGATACTTCTTTTTCTAATGGACTCCGTATATAATTTCGGTGCATCTATTACTTAAATGAAGATAATTATTTAATTAGAGTTAACTTAAAATTATTATTATTTCTTATTATTAGTTTATTATAATTATCTTGGTTTTTTATCAAGATTACATTAATTAATTCTAAATCTTGCTTTGATATCACTTTTATTATGACTCGACTCTTGGTCTTAGAATTTATCCAAGATTGGAACAACCGATTAGACCATGAAATTTAAAATTTTATACATTTATGTTTTATAATTAACATTTAATCATCCATAAATAAATAAATGAGCCACTATATAAAGTAAATTAAAATAATATAGTTAAGTCTACCTTATTTCTGTTTGTCTGCATCTTCTATAAATATTTTTTATTGTATTGCTTATCCATTAATCAAATAATTAAACCTGAAATACTAGTTTAAAACAATTTTGAGATTGTCATATTCAATGAATAGTCATACGTATAAACTATAGTAATACAATGAAAAAAAAAAGAGAATATGCATGCCGGTTAAACTTTATGTAAATGAATATAATAGCATTTGACAGTTTCATATCTAATATGATATTCAATGCGATTTTAAACAGTAATTATGTTTTATTGTATTGTTTATATATTAATATCTTCTTTTTATTTATATATAACTATCACATGAACATCGTTTAAAATCTTACCAATTATGATAAATCAATATCAATATCAATATCTTTTTCATTTATATGTACCAGTATTTTAGTGTTCCTCTGTTAGCGCCATAAAAAGGTGAACTTCATCATAGTCAAACATGCAGATTTAAGCAATCAAAATATTCAGTCTCATTCTTCTTTTTTTCTTAACATTCATTACATAATATAATACATTGAATTATGTATTTGATGGACATATGAATATCCGTGACATGATTCAATATTATAAAAAAAACTTAAGATGTAAATAAATTATTTTGATTTTAATCTTGCAATATAAATTCTATCGAAACAATAACAGAATGTATCAGATTTAGAAGAAATCAAATACTACTATAAATTAAAAGTACAAGTACTCTTTTCAAAACTTACGACTTGTCCTAAACCTTCAATCACACTTAATCTTTGTCTCCAACAATTGGCTCCTTATAACATGAAATATAAAATTTTTAGCACATCATTTGTTATGTTTGCTTAATTTTTTAAACAATTTTATTATTTGAAATGTTGATTATAAACTTTTATTTTAAGTATTTATTTTACTTTAATTTGACTGTCAGAACTACAACTTAATCAACATTTGTGATTTGTATTAAATTTTATTTAATATCCAACTTATGTCTACTCTAATTCAAATTAATAAATGCAAACTTTATTTTCATATTTCAAATAAAATTTTTATCTCATTATTATTGTCATCTTTATTATTTTGCATATATACAAACCAAATAATTTATTTTATTAAAATATAAGACTTATAATTCTGACCTCTCTCAAAAGCTTAGCTTAGTTTCCTTATCTGCACTGCTTGAATTTGGGCACAAGCTCTGCCTCCTATTTCTTCTACTCGAACTTGTTATTTAAAACACCACACCTGTAAATCAAACACTGCCGCCAAGTATATCTCAAGCTAGGGCTCATTTTGTCTTCGATCCGGCACAAAGCCGCACATAAACCCCCACTCGTGAGGTTCTCTTCTCATTCCTTTGCGCATAGAACACACACATGAGGCTCCTCCCTTCTTGTCGTATAGAACTTCATTTTTCACTTCTTTTGCTTTAATGTAGGGTGCTCGACAACGCATCCACCAACACAAAACTACAGCTTCCTCCTTTTCCTCCTTCACGCCGATTGCTTCATTTGTCCTCATTGATCACGCCCGACTTCTCTCTCGGGAAATTGAAATATTTCATCTTTGTAAAGACGTTTTGTTGTTATCCGTACATGAGGTACTTCCACTTGACCTTTCTTTCTTTTTATTTTTCTTCCTTCTCTTTCTCCTGCTTCCGATCTCTCTTAGTCTCCTTCCTTCTTCTCTGTCTGCCATTTTCGTTCTCTCTGTTTGTGCACTTCTTGGCTTTGAATTTGACACTTCTTAAAATGAAATTTTCAAGGCATGTTGTTTTCACCCGAAATGACTGCATTGTTTGAAACTCATAATCATAATGATATTATTATTAATTTTATTTATTTTCAATTATTATAGTAGCCCCACTAAGCAGAAATGACTCCGGAAGGTTGTTAAAATATTATCAAAATTTAGATTGATGGGGCCCTAACAAATTGTAAAAATAGACAATAAAAATGTTAATCAAGTACCCATTTGAGTTATGTCAACTTGGCGTGGACATCTTGATGTATTCCTTTATAGGTCTTGAAGGTCTATGCGCATCTCGTTAGGTGCGGTAGGTAAAAATATTTTCGGTCGTGGTTTCCCATGGTACCGGCCACGCACACCTTGTTAGGCGTGGCGGTAAGACCTAGCTTCTCGAGGTAGCTCTCGAAGTAGGGATGATGCCGGAGGTTTCCAAAATGTTGTCTGAATGCCACTCACAAAGCTCATCGCCATAATTGCCATCAGATCTTATAACAAACCTATAGAAGCTAACAGAAGGCAATATTTGCACACCGTCGGAATTGCGACCTAGTTACACAAGCGGAAAAAAAGACATTTCACTAAACAAAATCCTTCACGCTCGCCACTAGATCGACAACGCACGTCTAAAAGAGGACAAAAGGTGATATTTGATTGGCTTAAGGTGAAGCTTTGCACATAGTATGCCCCCTGTTCCACAACCTCACTATACAAGTGGACTAAAGACATTGCACTAGAAGGCTTTAGGCAAAATCTTTTATGTTCTTTACCGGATCCGTAACATGTATCTATAAAAAGCTAGAGGGCGATATTGAGGAGTTCAGAGTGAAGCTTTGAATGCTCGCCACCAGATTTACACTACTATTTTTATTAGCAGACAAAATGAATTTTATAGTTCTTAATTGAAATCTTGCACGCTCCAACAAATTCTCTAAGACTATTAAAGTCGAGTCAAGTACACCACATTGAAGAACGCTAAATGCTTTAAGATTTTTGCATGAGATTATTGATGTCATGTCAAGCACACCACCCTGAAGAACATTAAATGCCAAAGTCTTTGCAAGCCAATCATATAAATACACTAAGAATCACGTGCCATAAGTACTAAGCACTTGTTGTGCTACAACTAATATATAGATTGCCCATATTGTTGGTTTGAGAATGCTATGCATGTTAAGTATAGGCTTAAGCTCAAAATTAATTTGCTCCAATAAGCATGCAAGATTCTCTAAAGTCAGCCAAAATTAATAAATCTAAACACCTGCATGTGCTCCGACCAGCTTGGTAAATGTTGTACACATTATCTGAGAATGATGTATGGGCAAAGGGTTACCTTTCTTGTAGAGCGAAGTCATAAGTCTCACACTTTTGTTCAGTCCTATCCTTCAGTTTACCAAGATTAGAGTTAACAATATCGAGCCCTCACCGCCTCACGAGGATTCGACAAGAACAATTCTTTTAATGATATTTAAATAATAATTTAATTTCGATGATGACCGTGTTGATAATAAATCTCAACCAGATGTTTCTATTTTTAAAATTAAATCCTAAAGTCTTTCTAAAGCCTAAATAATATATATTATGAACCTGATCCTCTATAAACATGACAATCGACAATGTTCAAATCAAATATTTAAATCCCTGATGATGTTCACATTTATTGAACATCTCAACCAGAGAGGATTTATTTATATGATAAAATTTTCAAATCATAAAATCTAAAAAATGTTTCAATAAAATCTATCACTCAATGTTTAAGTACAACAATTAATTCACCCTACTTAATCATTTGTCGGGATGGACAAATCTAACATTGACTTGAGCTCACAAAAAGTTAATATTATATCAAATATATTACTAAATTCAAACTCAAAATAACTTTGTTTCAATAATTACGTGACCCAAATCTTCTGTCCGTTTGATTTGAACAGTAGAATCCATAAAAATAGCTGTTATGACCAAAGACTTCTGATCGGGTAGTTTAACCAGTAGAATTTATAATGTAGTTTGGCCAGTTGACTCCACTATAAAACAACCACAACTGTAGCCGGAATGGTCCCTAATGACAGTCAACTTCTTTGATTTATTAATCATAGTGTATATTTGATAGGGCATGAAGCTCTCTGTAGGCTATAGTTGACTTAAAGATCAGTTCTCGTTAAACAAATATTCACCTGAGGTTTATAAGATCCCCTTAGACGAAACAATCCATAGCTGTTGGCAAGAATTATTTTGTTAGATCAGGTCGACTACCTCTTCTCACTAAGTAGACTTCGGGATGACAGAACAATGAGATCTTGATTGGGTTTGTTATCATTTATCCCACTGTCCACTCTTAAGCTAATAATGATAATTCTTATAATTTAAATATTTAAATTTATTGCTACAATATGTTAAATTTGATATGCTACCGCCTAATGACTAGACTTAATCAAAAGTGTTCTCCTGTTATCAGGAGTGGTATCTAATTCTAGGAGCTTGAGCTTATGGGAAACTTCGAATCTTAAATTTTAAAATCCTTACAAAATGAGGGCGAAATCTCTGGTTAATATCTTATCTAGTATGTCATATATCTTTTGAACACTTGACTCGGAACCTTACAACAATCTTCCCTCTTCCATCATATTCAAGTTTTTTTTCTTTTTCAAGGAAGATCGGGATATTTCGATTTTTTCGGAGTCCACATATTTTGAAGGTTAGATTTGCAATTTATATCATTTTTTAATCCGTTCATAGTAATAGTCTTTCATTTCTATTTTTGTTGTCCAAGTTTCTGGCTATAGCGTCATAATTCCTTTTTTTAAATTTTACTTAATCTCTTTACTTTCTTACATGATTTATCAAGATCCTATTTGTCGTCATAAATACACCTTCCATTGATTTGTTCTTGTATTCAAATCATTCGAAGGTCGCGCTTCACTCATGAAGATAATGTCATATACATAAAATAAATTGTTTACCTTTTGTGTACAAGCAGATAGTAAAGAGTAAAACATGATCAAAGTTTCATCTTCCTCCTTAATGTTTTAAGCTTTTCTAGATCTAAACGTAGCTTGTTTTGGGCATTGCAGTGCTCTTATAGTGATGTCCATGTTTGTAATGTTTAAAATTACATAATAGGGTATTGAGGCATTTTTAGTTCGTGAGGTGAAACGTAAGAGTCAAGGCGTTTTGAGATGCAAGTCACAAAGTTAAAAAATTGTTTAAATTAATTATTTTATAGAAATTATAAAATGTGAAGTAAGAAATAATATATTAATATTTTAATTTATTAACATATTAAAAAGTAATATGATATTCTAATCAAGTAAAAATAATAAATTGCGTAAAATTAGAGGTAACATGTTAATTTCCTAACATCAAACTGTAAAATAAGTTATGCAAAAATTAAACTATCAAAGCAAAATATTATTTTAAAATTGATTACTTGAACATTAAAATATTACAATCAAAATAAGTTCAAATTAATCTCTCTCACACTCATGTTGCCCCCCCCACTTGAATAAGAATATAACAAGTCATCAACATTTAAATTTTTAATTTTAAAGTCTTAGTTATTCTCATCTTCCAATTGATTTTCATTAGAATCATCATAATGAATTGTTTATCTCGCATCTTAATGTTAGTCGTATCTATATCATCACATTTTTATTATTCTTAATCACAATTATTTTTTATTTTTAATTAGTAATCATCAATAAAAATATCTATTAAAATAATAATAATATTGATAACTAGAATTTCAAATACATAATTTTTTATGGATATATTTTTTTATTTCTTATTTTAGTGTGAGATGTGAAAATTAATAGATGAGACATGTTGATATCATTTTTATTGTTGTTTAAAAGAATTTTGGATAACCAAAAAAATGAAGTTTATTTTTTGAGGCGAGATATGCCTCGAGGCGTGCCTCAGCCTGGTTGCGGTGAGGCGTACACCTTATCTTGGGACAATGAGTCGTAAGCCTCATTTTAATTGTTTTGTAAAAAGGATTGAGGTGGGCTGATAGTATCCTTGTAAATAAGACTAGATAAAGAGTTAAGGAAAAACTTGAATTATGGAGGTCTACATTAGAGTCTAAAGGCCTTCATTTGTGTAGATCCATAACTGATACATGGAATGTAATTTTAGTAGTAGTAGTAGCTCTAGTTGCAGAGTTGTAAATATGGGTGATCAAATCATTAGAAGTTGTGATGGTTTTAGATATCTCTGGTCTATAGTTCAAAGTGATGGTGATATAGATGGGGATGTTATTAGTAGAATTCAAGTGTGTTGGTTGATTGTGAGACAGAATAGTAGGCTTAGACTGAAAGAAAATTTTATAAGATGGTGGTACGACCTGCAATACTCTATGGCACAAAACACTGGCCTTTAAAAGAAAAGCTGAAAACAAATTTAAGTATTGCTGAGATGAGAATGCTTAGGTGGATGAGTGGCTTGACACTTAGAGACAAAATGCGAAATGAATATATCCGTGATCGGGTTGGTGTAGCTCCAGTGGCGAACATTATTAGAGAGTCGTCTTAGATGGTTTGGTCACATTAAACACTGACCATTTAATAATTCTGTTAGGAGAGTAGATGTTTTAGATTTGACGTATGTTAAGAAGGGCAGAGGTGGATCTAAAAAGACTTGGGCATATTCTATAAAAGAAGATCTTAATCTATTAGAATTAAATAAAATATTCGACTCTCAATAGGACGCAATAGAGAAAAAGAATTCATGTAGCCGAACCCACTTAGTGGGATAAAGGCTTGTTTTTGTTGTAGCGTCAAGTTGTGCCTCTTAATGCACAATTTTAAACAAAGCATGTTTCATACAATTGCTAGCAATTCTTGCTTCAAAAAGAGATGACTAGTAAGTGACAATGTCATGTAGAGTTCCGACATCTTCTATGCGGTACTCTATGTGCTACATTACAAAGAATTTTATCTCTTGAACTGAGAATGGTCAAACTAATGATTTTGTGATCCTTCTGTTCATCTATGCGGGTAAGGGAATCCTTTTCTTTTCAATCCTTGGGCAAACCTTAGCAAAAGATAGCACATCTATATTTTGCACATGTTAAAATAAGTGTTTCCATTGAATTTTCAAACTCATATTCGACACTGCTAGCAAAAGCTTTAAAGACGTCCAACTTGACTTTTATGTTGCAAGTTTGTTGAAATGGAAGTGCCAAATTCATTTCACTAGGGGCACCAAATAAATCAAATAATTTAACTTAAGAGAGATTAAATTAGCTCCACACATTTAATATTGATGTAATAAAATAAGCACAGTGTCGAACATCATAATTTATTGATTTTGGTTGAGAATGACCTACTTCCATAGGTGTTGTACGAACAAATAAATCTTGCAGCTATTTCATTTCTTACACCATGGTTTAGATGTTAACGGCTGGAAGAGATGCATTTGCCAAACATTCAAGTGCTGTAGCAACTACTCCATTGAAAATTGCTGGAACTTTCCTGATAGTTTGGTCCGTGAGGTTTTTTCTATTCGAATGTAATCCTTTGTCTAGTAGGCAGTTTTTCATTTATAGGGGAAGAGGCTTTTCTTTCTCTGAAGGTCATTTTTATTTACAACGAGAGATTCTTTTTTGAATGCAATTTTTGGTTTGCATGCCCCACATATGTGGCTAAACTTTTTTATATCCCTTGTTGTTGACCTTTTCCATCCTGCAATTAAATAACTTCAGCTCCTCTGATCATAACTTGTCACACATGTTCCTTCGTCACAAAAGTGTGATTGTGTGGAAGAAAAATGAATTCTCTCCCGTGTTCCTTATACAGATTTTAAATCTTTTGGGAGAAGTACAACTATGGTACATCTTGTGTTGACTTCATTTGCTGCTGACTTTACCATATACTCTAGTGATACTTCGCCTCCTACATCACTTGCAATGGCAACATTTGATACTCCTTCAGTGTTCTCCATCACAACTAGAGTTTTCATATACACTTTCCTTTTCAACATCTTGATGCTTTTTAGAGCAAAGAAGTATAGGGTTTCATGGAAATAATGGGGGAATGCAGAGAGATACAAAGCATGGTTGTCTAAGTGATGGTTTATAATTCAAAACTCTATTTCACTTCATTAATAGCTCCTCAAAATACAAAAATTGTGATGCGAGGCTTGAACTGGCTGGATCAGCACAACCGGTTAGCAGGGTCTCGGTCTAGCCTCATCCATCATTCTGGACCGGTCGACTGTTTCAAGGGGTGGGAACTTCCCTCCTATTTCATTTTTGCACTATTTATATGTTGTTTGTGTTTTAAGGTTCAATTTTACTCTTTCTGATTCAGCGTTCCTGCCGTCATGCGTCTCCTCCCTTGTTAGGGTTGTATTCGAGGATAGGCGGTGCTCCGACTGTATCTTGCTTTGAGGTGGTGGTTATCCCTTCAATCCCTAGCCATGCTCCTTCCCTGCCACCACCAAGCTCTTCCCACACCTTCTTTGCTGCTGGCAAGCCCTTCCAGCCCCTAATCTGCTGCCTCCAAGTCTCCCCGCGCCTAGCCTGTATTCGCTAATCATCCCCTTCGCCTAACCTGCTACCACCCATCATCCCCTGCACCAATTTGCTGCCACCAGCCCTCCTGCACAGCCCCTAAGTGCTGTCGACCTCATCAAGCTTTTTCTCTGCGACTGCCACCCTCACTTCACCTAGCCCACCAACCGCTTGGTGCTACCACATCCTTCTTTGCCCTCCACTTGCTGTCATAGTCTCTCAAACCATCCCCACATATGATATATTGTCGGAGTTCATTACCTTCACCTTCGCCCTAGGGCCACGTTTGTATTTGTGTCATTTTATTTCCAGTTTTATTAACACTTGTTCTTTCTAAATTCCAACAATAATAATCGTATTTGCTTTTTTCCGGGTTACTTCAATATTATTTGGTATTAGAACCAGCCCTAACTCCAGTTCTATCATAGGGTTTCCTAGCATCTACCACAAAATTTTTTTCATTCATTCCCTCAACAACCCATTCCAAACATAAACCCAAATCATGCCACCACAGAGATACATGCCAGAACTTACCTGGGCTGAGACACAGTAGGAACAAAGGCTCGCGAAGATTGATGACCCAGGAGTAGATTACCATTGACCGCTATCTAGAGAGTCCAAGAGGAGACAAGGACGGGATCTGAATCCGTTTCACAAGAAAGACTCGGTGATGAGGAATACCGACCCTGCCACTTCGGGATTCAGTATCAGAGGAGGCCGAGAGAGGAGCCCACATATGGAAGACAAAGAGACTTTGACATTAAGGTGGGTTTACTAGAGTTTGATGGGGAGGTATGGATCCATATGGTTTTACTGACCGCAATCTGTTGAGCGAATCTTCGAATAGAAGGAGGTGTTGAAGGATAAGCGGGTGAAATTAGCAGCCATTAAATTGAATAAGAGCGCTTCTTTGTAGTGGGAAAAATTATAGAGACAGAGGAAAAGAGAAGAGAGTGATAATATTACTACGTGGGAAAAATGAGCAAAGAGATACAGAAGAAATAGCTTCTACCTCATTACCGCTAAAACATGTTTCTAAGACTTCACCACCTATAGCAAAGAAATTTTTTAGTGAAGTTCACAATACAGTTCGACTAGTTGCAGGTGTAGTGTGAGTTGGTTAAGCCTGAGGAACACACCATAGCCTGGTACCTGGGGAGCCTAAAGCCTGCTGTTAGTAATGTTGTGCAGTTACAACCATATTGGTCGTTGGGGGATGTTAAAACCTTAGCCTTGAAGGTGGAAATGTAACAAAAATAGAGCAGACAACTATCTTCATTCAAGCAATAATTTTTAGTCAACCAGTCACCGATAGTTACCATGACTGACAAAGGTACCTTTGGCGGAGTTGGCAATAGGATAGGGGATTGATAAGACAGATCCGAGTGGAAAGAAGCTCGAAATGGGTAGCTATTCCAGCACAGTGCCTGCTAGAAGGTATTTAAAGTGCCATGACTACGGACACTTAGATTCCAGTTATCCCACGAGCCAAGTTGTCACATTCACAGATTAGGGCGTCATCGAGGAGGTCGAGGACCAGGAGTTAGAGGATCGTCTAGAGGAGGAAATTCAGCTTCTGGGGGACGATGGAGAGATGTTAGTCATAAGGAGTGCAGTCACAGTTAACATGAGAACAATCATGGTCGAGACGCTATCTTTCACACCAAGTGTACTGTACATGGCAATGTTTGCAGTTTGATCATCGACAGTGGGAGTTGTGAAAATATGGTGTCTATGCTGATTGTGAAGAAAATTGTGATTAGCCACACAGAAACATCCTCAATCCCATTCCTTTATCTGGTTGAAAAATGGAAATGAGATATGCATGAACTAACAATGCTTGGTTGAAGTTTCAATTGGGGATTTGCTATAGAAGCAAGTGTGGTGCGATGTGGTTCTGATGGATGCATGCTATATTTTGTCAGAGAGATTTTGGCAGTTTAAGCACAAGACTCAGTACGACAACTTCAAGAATACACTCTTTTAATAAGGATCGAAAATACATTATGTTGCTACCTGTAAAGGATGGGAGAGGTATAGGCGACATAATGGAAGCATTAATCTTAAGGCCCACCTTTATGCAGTCAGTTCGGGATGCTCCAGTGGCACTGACATTGGTTCTATTAGAGGAAACTGAAAAGGAGAGTGAGATACCAACACCACTACAACCACTATTACTTGACTTCCAGGATGTGATGACCGACAACCTTCTAGAGGGTTTATCGCCACTGAGGGAAACACTCCATAGATCTCATATCAGGATCAATGTTGCAAAATCGGCCTGCTTACAGATTGAGGCCTATAAAGTATGAGGAGTTGCAACGATAGGTACAACATCATGCCTTGAGAAGTTGGTTCGAGAAAGTACTAGTCCATGTGTTGTCCCCACCCTGATAGTACCCAAGAAGGGCGGTTCATGATGGACGTGTGCTGACAGCAGGGCCATCAACGAGATTACAATCAAGTATCGGTTTCCCATACCTTTCCTAGACGAGCTCTTGGATCAGTCGCATGGAACCACTATCTTTTCCATGATTGACTTACGCAGTGGCTATCACCAGATCTGGATGATGACAGAAGATGAGTGGAAGATTGCTTTCAAGATATAAGATGGTTTATACAAGTGGACAGTTATGCCCTTGACATTGTCAAATGTGCCCAACATTTTTTTGAGGTTGATGAATCAAGTCTTTCAAGTCAACATTGGGAAATTTGGGGTGTACTTTGACAACATTCTGGTATATAATTGATCTAAGGAGGAGCAATCAAAGCATCTGAGGGCGGAATTCGTGGTTTTGCGAGCAGAGAAACTATATGCCCATCCAAAGAAGTGTTGCTTTATGACAGGCTAAATATGCTTTTTAGGTTATATCGTGTCTAGTACAGACATTCAGATGGACCCTACAATGATCGAAACCACTGTGAGCTGGATTGCATCGTAGTAGTTCACTGAGCTTTGGCAGTTTCTTAGCTCGTTCCAGCTCATGCTTAAGCATAAGTCACAGAGTCAGAACCGAGTAGCAGATGCTTTAAGCCGCCTTCACTTGCTGATCATTTTGATGCAGACTGACTTGAACCGCTAATTTATGTGCGTGCGTAATTACTTCAATTTAGATTCTCAGCAACATTGCTAAAACCTTGACCGTTAGTTTCATTGATGATAGTATAATTTTATGTTTATAGCGGTACTCCTAGTGATTTTGGTATTACTAATTATTAATTTCAAAAATTCACTACGACAAAAACATAAGTGCACATATCGTTTAAGCAATATAAGACTTTCTTCAAGTCCTCAAGTATCAATCCTACGGGGAAGGAAAAATCCTTTTGATAGACTTAGTAAAACTCTACTTTAACTGCAGGTAAATTATCTAAGAATTAAGGTCGAAATTGTATCTGTAAAAAGAAGTAACTAATACCTACAAATTCTATTTCTAAACTTAAAGAAAATGCTAAAGATTTCTAAACTAGACTTATGTAGAAAAGTTTAAATTGTATGGAAAAATCCTTCTTCTTGCAGTGATATTATAATGTGCATAAATCAAATGTTTATAAATTTAAATGTAGTTTTGTGACAAATATAACATAACTATTATTTACTCTCTTCTGAGTGCATAAAAAACATTGATCAAACTAAAGTTAAGTTTCTAAATCCCTGATTTTGTTGGGTAGATTCTAGCCTGTCACCCTAGAGTGCCCATATAAGCCCTTAATTAGGCTAACCAAGCTTTAGGTTCCAAACACTAGATCAAATTGGTTAAGGTTCTAGTCTGTCACTCTAGAATCACCAATTTACACCCATTAAACTTTATCTCCACCCTATTTATTTGCACTGCCCTATGGGCTAGTTTTCGTTCACCCAATAGTGCAATGCGATTCTTACTTGTTGAGGAATCCATAGTCTTCCCGGGTCATTATAGTTCACAATAAGTTTTAACTTAACAATTGGCCAGACTGTATAAGTAAATTAAATACGAAGTAATGAACCATCACAATTATGGAATAAAAGAAATGCTAAACATGCGTAATCTTACACATGATTATTTCCCATCACAAGGAGAAAGATAAAGAAAACTACTCAAATTTTATGGGGATAAAACAAAAACACATGATTGATAAATAAAAGCAGATTCACAATAAAACTTAACAAAACTCAAACAAAAATATAAAACACTTATCTCCAACTCCGCCCCAATCTTCAGAAGTTCCTTTGAAGAATTTTCCTTACAATTTCACTTAAATGTTACTCAGAAATGCAGAAAATGAAAGAAATCTTTCACTTTTCCTCTCCTGCACTCTAGAGTGTTGGAAATATTAACCCCTCTACACACTCTACACCAAGAGACACACTACACCAAGGGGGGAAGTTCACTGGGCACTAAGAGACTCTTAAAATAACCCTCGAAAATCCCATGAGTCATCTCAGATGCCCATTCAATATACGTCAAAATACATTGCATTTTAAAGAAAAACTAATTCTGGCGCCTAGGCACCCAACTGTGGCGCTTATGCGCCAGTCTTCTTGAAGCTTGAATTAATTGCCTGGCGCGTAGGCGTCAGATCCTGGTGCCATGGCGCTAGATTCTGTTTCCATGTACAGGGTCTGGCGCCTAGGCGCCAGTTTACTTTATGCTCCTTCGCTCCATTTGACCCTATTTTGCTCAGTTTTGATTCATTTTTCTCCAAAATACTATCTCTTGTACCTGAAACCAAAATCACACAATATATCTTACTTTTAAGTGCAATATTATTAAAAATGAGCATACTACATATATAAAAAAAGTAACACATTTTTAGGCATGTGCAAATCTCCCAAACTTCACTGTTACTTGTTCTCAAGCAACTATTCTATTTTATAAACCAAATGTTTTAAATTATGGCAGTGAGTTTAATTAAAGACTCCTATATTTTTGCCCCCATAAATGTTAGTGTAACTTTAGATTTTTTAATAACTTAGGCTAGAATTAGGGTATAAGATTATCCAGTAATCAAGTTAGGAATTCTAATTTTTTATTCATTTCAAAATTAATTGTAATTTGTCACTTTTAGAAATCTTAGAAGAATTAAAAGATAGAATTCTATGAGAACTCATTAGTAAAGATTTGACTAATATATTTAAAATTGACAATAAGCTTAGAAGTGTATTTGAGTTTCTTCCCTTAAGATGATTCAGGTGCAGCTAATTTTTAATTAGACATTCCCTCAAGCTTCCCACTTTCAATTTTTTTAAATATCATTTTCAATTATTTCTTTTCAATTTTCTAAGTGAAGATTACTATATCTGGACCAGACTTCAATGATTCTGAACTTCACTATCCTCCTCCGAAATTTAAAAATTTCTCACATTTCTTTATTTGATAATGTGTATTAGTATAAGATTATTTTTCTTAGGGTCTTAATTTTTTAAAGTGTAAATCTAAGTTTTCTAGTATACAATTTTTCCGACGATAAATAGTAAAAGAATATCTCTATTCTTTTATACTAAATATCTTAACTCTAAACCTATCCCTTATCATCAAAAATTTTAACTTAAGTCTAATATAACATTCATAGATTCAAAAATATAATTTTCTAAAGATAACACTACATACCATAGGTTATTTTAAAATAATTTTTAAATGTAGTCTATTGAGGACAATTAAAGCTTAGTTTTTAGAAGTTTTTCTCCATCCCCAAACATAAATTTTTAAACCATTTAAAATATTTAATGCAGAAATATGGGCAGGAGGAAATTTTTTTTAAATTATTTTCTATCAAAAAGTTCTAAGTACGAAAGGTATACAGGTATAAACAGTAAAGACGGTTGTGTAACAAAAAGTAATTCTTAATTAAGCATGTTATACTATGAAGATTTGGTAAGTTCAGTAATACAATAAAACAAAAAGTACAAAATTCACAAAATAGTAGTAACAAACAACACTGAATCTAGTACAACAAAATACTTAGAAGTACAATAACAAAGTCATAAGCAGCAAGGAAAAATAAGTGCACCCAAGCTCATAACAAACTACTCATCATCATCATCATCATCATCATCATCATCATCATGTTCTTCCATTGGATTGCGATGTTCAAATCTCAAATATGTTGGATAAGAAGGAAGCTCGACAGTTTTATCTCCTTTAAGAAAGTTCACAAGAGAAGAATGAAAACCTTCCTCGTAATCACCTTTTTATTTGAAATAAGAATCAAAACTGTTCCAAATGGTCTTCATTGTCATGCACTTGACTCTGTACATATGATATATCATCTTGTATCTCTTGTACACGATCAAGTACAGTGTCCATGCTAAGAGGAGGATGAGTTGAAGTACGAGAGGTAGAGGCCCTTGAAGTAGAAGTAATGTCTGAAGATCTAGTCCCAGATCCACTTATAGCATGCAATCCATATAATTCTACATTTGCCTTATTGATAGTCTTTAGTGACTTCAATAACTCTTTCCATGGCTCGTAACTAACTCCGGATTGCTGGCATAAAGTGAAGATGAGAGAAGGGTATCCTAAACGTGTTGTTTACCTGCTTTAGAGGAACTAATGTTATTCTTGTAAATCAGAGAGCCAAAATCAATGGGTTTCATCATTTGAATGCAATAATTTAAAGTGGCTCTCCTTAGTCACTTCACTTGAATGGTTTGATGACAAAAGTCTAGCAGAAATAAAGTAGTGTCGAGCCTTTGATTGTGCATTCAGCTTAGAAGAAGAGAAATTTACCTTGCGATCATTCTTGATTTTCCATGTCCCATTCCCATCAGTTATAAATGAAATAATTTTGTTGAGCTCTGAATCGGTAGGATTGTAATTAGAATATTAGCAGTCATAAACATCCCCCAAAGAGTATAAAACATTGATACGTTCAGGTGTGAAGTAAACTTTTTTCTCCCTAACTATCATAGATTTATCAGAAATCTCAAGTAGGTTAGCATAAAACTCATGAACAATAGAAATAACTGCTACGACAGTAGAGTAGCAAAAATTCTCCAGTGTTATGCTACAATCAAATTTTCCATAGCACCTCCAGGTCGTGTGAAACTTCTTTCCGCTATTACTTTCTTCGACATAAGCAGGTCGTTGTATCTTTCCCGGGCTTTAAGACTGACAAATCTCTTATGATAAAAAAACCTCTTTTTCTTTTCCCCTCTTTGTTTTAGGAGCCATATCAAATCTAATAAAAATTAAATAAAAAATCCAAATAAATTCCAAATAAATATTCTATAAGCTCATACAAACATTTTCCAAGCAAGATGCTTCCCATCATGGATTTTTTCACTATTTTCTCAAAATTTTCAAATTGTCGGCATCTTCAAAATGTAGAAGATATACATGGTGTAAGAAGAAAATTTCTATGGGAAAGTGTAAATCTTACTAGGAGAAGAAGAAATCCGAAGCTTTTGAGCCCAAAAAACGTCAAAAATAGCGATATAAGGGAAGCCCTAAGGTGCACCAGTGATGCGGAGAAGGAAGAAGATGAGTCGAGAAGGAAAAATGGCTTGTACTGGCCATTTTCGCGATATTATCGTGTAAACCGGTTGTTCAGCCAGTTCGGCGCCTAGGCATTGGATTTTGGCGCTTAGGCGCTCCGTTCTTGGGTTAGTGGCGCTTAGGCACCAGGTTTCGGCGCCTAGGCGTCAGTGCTAAGTTTTTTTATTTTTTAAAATTTTAGAGAAAAGAACCGCACACCAAAGGTTCTGGACCTTAATTTTCTTTATTCAACATTCATTTTGATAATTTATTATCTTCCGAACTTCTCCCAACTTTCATTTGCAAAAACACTCGACACCTAAATAGGAACAATCCTGCAAATCAATCAACCTAAACACGTCGACACACAATTATAGATAAAACACACTAACAAATAAAATAACCAACAAACACAACAAACTAACACAAATAAATACATCAGTTCTAACAAACAATCAAACATAGATCCTTCATAAACTGATAAGCAGATATAGAAAAATAGACAAACCAACACACAAACATACAGATATACAGACACACAAACACTCAGACAACTACAAATCAGAGTTCAACACACAAACATAGACACATATATCAAAGTTTAGCACATAATAGCCACTACACAATTCCTTCATTAACTCTATTCTCATTTATATTCCCATTCATCGACTGTTAGTGCACATACATATTATAAAAATAGTAGTGAGGAAATTCTTCTACAGAATCATCTCCGATCCACTTGTTTTTTTGATACATCCTTGTGCATCCTGAAACTTTGCAACATAATCTGCTTGAAGCTTAATCTGTCAGTCCATATGGTCAGAGATGTTGCTAACTCTGGTTTGAATAATCTCCATTTCCTTCTCTATTTTCATAATCTTTTCTGCCATACTTTCAATGTTAGCAACTCGTCGTGGTCACGATGATGTTATGTAAGAGCGAGAAGAATACCGATTCATATAAGATCTGCCACCATGCACCACTAGAATATCGATGCTGTCGCATGTCACAATAAATTGGTCCATGGGCTTCCAAGGTAGAAGTACATTTTCCAAATTCTCATATGTTAATTGGGCTTGACTACACAAAGAAAAGATAACAGCCGAAAGTTCTTTTCTTGTAGTAGGTCTATTTAAAGAAAAACCAATTATGGATTGAAAAATCAACGCTCCTTCATCAAAAGGCTTACCAGTCTGAATGTAGTAATTAAGGATAACACTTTCTTTAGTTACTTTAAGGTTTGTAGTAGGAAGCAACTTGGCATCAATGGAGAAATGCTAAGCTTTTGAGGGTTTTGAAGCGGAAAAACTCAAATTCATTTTTCATTCTCCAGGTTCCTTCATTGTCAGTAAAGAATCTGAAAATTTCTTCCAATTTGTCTTTGGTTGGGGCAAAATTGGCATAACTGCATGTAGAAACATTCTCCAAAAAAAATAATTCGTTGATACAAGGATTGAATGGTACCAACTTGCCTCTAACAAAGACTAAGCTTTGATGAAAATCCAGAAGATTGGCATAGAACTTCTTAACGGCAGAAATAACAGCATTAGCGACAGTTTAATAGAATACTTCCCAGCGACTTTGAGCAATTACCGCTTCTACTTGACCACCAGGCAAAATAAATCCTATTTCCTTAATCAGTTTAATCGGCACAAGAAATCCATTATAGTAGTTATGCGCTTCTTCGTTGATGGACTTCTTTCTATCAAATACACCATTGCCTTTGCTTCCCATTGTTCTAGATGCCATGAAATCCTCCCAAATACTCCCAAATGGCAAAGTAATCACTCCTTATGATCTTCATGCAAGTTTATGGCAGATTTAAAAGGAAAAAAATAGGTTCAAAATTGTTAGGGGTGGTTAATTAAGAGTTCCCGTACTTTGGCACCTAGGCGCTAGTCTAGGTGCTTAGGCACCGGACTTTCTGTAACTGGGCGCTTAGGTGCCAGTGCTAGAATTAGCACCGCTTCGCTTTAGGTCCATATAATACATCCTAACCTCATCTAGGTCATTAAATTAGTGTTTTGTGCATCTTCTCATCATGTAGGTCTTATTAACTATTAATACTTTCAACAAACCACACAACTATAAAACTTTACAATAATAAACAACAAAAATCAATTCACACAGATAATGTCTCCCACAAAGCGTTTGGTTTAACATTATCGGCCCGATGTACCCAATATACTCAATGTTTACTTTAGTTGACTCAACTTCAGGACATCATCAAATATATGTCTGTTTCCACCAATGTAAGGTTTCAATTTGTGTCCGTTTACTTTAATTATTCTTTCAATTTTCGGATTTTTAATATCCATAACACTATATAGATAGACTTTTATTACAATAAATGATCCCAACCACCTGGATTTAAGTTTTCCGGGAAATAATTTCAATCTTCTATTATATAGTAAAATTTTTTATCCAGGTTCAAAATTTTTCTTAAAATATTCCTATCATGTCAAATTTTTATGTTTTCCTTATAAATTTTCGCATTCTCATAAGATTTATTTCTGATTTCTTTGAGCTCATTTAATTGCAATAACTGTTTCCCGCTAGCATTTTTTAAAAATTCCTACAGCCCAATAAGTTTTGTGCTTAAGCTCTACTGACAAATGACATGCCTATCCAAGTATGAGCGTATGTAATGCATTGCTATAAGAGTTTTATATGCAGTCCTATAGATCCATAATGCTTAATCAAGTCTAGCAGACCAATCATTTCTATTAGGATTAATAATTCTTTTCAATATTCTTTTAATTTCATGATTAGAAACTTCTGCTAGACCATTGGTCTGAGGATGATAAACTATGACAATTCCATGTTTAATTCCATATTTTTTCAATTAATGTTTTGATTCTTTTAATTTTTACTTGACTTTCCCATATGTAATGATTACACTTGACATTATAAATCTGCTAAAAATATTTTTCTTTAAAAGCATTGTAATACTCTGAGCATCACAACGGAGTAAAACAACTGCTTCTATCCATTTATAAACATAATTCATAACAATTAAAATATATTGATTTCTCGAAAATGGGACAAATGGTCCCATAAAATCCAAATCCCATACATAAAAATTTTCAACTTCTAAAGTAAAATTTAGGTGCATTTCATTTATTTTAGAAATATTGTCTACTCGCTGCCATCGATCACATGTTTTTATATAAATATTAACATCCCTAAATAAAGCAGACCAATAAAATCCATATTGTTTGATATTAAATGCAGTTCTATCAACTCCAAAATCTCCTAAATTTAGAATCATGAATTTTTTGAATAATTTCTTGGGTTTCTTCAAATGATATACATCTCTGAATAACTTGATCCGTACATTTCATATATAAGTAAATGTCATCCCAAAGTAAGATTTGGTTTAATATAAATTTTTTTTTCGTTTTTAGTATGTTAATCCTACAGGTACAATATCATATACTATATAATTTTCAATGTCGGCATACCATGAAATACGCCACTAAAAAATAACATATAATTGTTTATCAGGAAAATATTCATTAATTTCATTTTCAAAATTATAAAAATTTTCCTGTTCTAGCCTTGTCTGATGATCAACTATCTGAATATCAGATCATTTCTTATCAACTACTTCAAAATGAAATTCTTGCATCAGAAGGACCCATTTAAGAAGTTTTGGTTTAGTATAATTCTTATGCATATGATATTTAATCGCAGAATGATCAGTATGAACTATACATTTTGTTTCAATTTGGTACGGTCTAAATTTATCAAATGCATATAATATTATCAATAATTCATTCTCAGTAGTAGTTTAATTAATGTGAACTCATTAAGAGTTTTAACTGAATAGTATATAACTTTAAAAATTTCATCGTATTTTTGCCCTAACACAAACCCAATATCATAAACACAACCCCAATATCATAAACACTCACATCACACATTAATTCAAATGGTTTTCCTCAATCAAATGAAACAATGATTAGATGTGGTGATTAATTTTTCTGTTAATAAATGGAAGACATGTAGACATTCCTAGTTGAAATTAAAATTTGCATCTTTTTCTAATAGATGACAAAGGCTTGACAATGTTTGAAAAATCTTTAATACATCGCTTTTAAAATCCAGCATGTCCTAGAAAACTCTTAACTCCTTTCATTGTATTAGGAGATAGTTTAGTAATAACTTCTATTTTAAGCCGAATCTACTTTCATATCATTTTCAGAAATTCTCTTAAAATAATTTCTTCCGCGACCATAAATTGACATTTTCCTCAATTAATAACTAAATTTGTTTCTTCATAACGTTTTAAATCTCTTGCTAGATGATCTAAACAAGAATCAATGGAGGTTCCAAAAATCGAACAGTCATCCATGAAAATTTCAATTCTTTTCTAAATTAAATCACATAAAATTGACATCACGCACATTTGAAAAGTTGCAGGCGCATTACATAAATTAAAGAGCATTCCTTTAAATGCAAATATTCCATAAGGACTTGTGAATGTTGTTTTTTCTTGGTTCTTAGGAGCTATAAGTATCTGGTGGTATCTTGAATATCCATCAAAAAAATAGAAATATTGATGGTCAGCTAGCCTATCCAACATTTTGTCTAGAAAATGTAGAAGAAAGTGATCTTTCTTCGTGGCAAGATTTAATTTTCTATAATCAATATAAATTTGACACTTAGTGACTTGTTTTGTTAGAATTAATTCATTCCGTTCATTTACAGCTACGATCACTCCCCTTTTCTTAGGAACGCAGTAAATCATACTAACCAAAATACTGTCAGAAATAGGATAAATGAATCCATAATCTAACTACTTTTAATTTTTTTTTACAACTTTCATGACAGGATTCAATCTCCTTTAATGATCTATCCTAAGCTTATGATTAACTTTCATTAAAATTCTATGCATACAAATTGAAGGGCAGATACCTTTAATATCTGCTAACGTCCATCCATAGACTTTCTTATAATTTTTCAAGGTTTCCAATAATTTTTCTTCATGATTCTTAGTCAAATCTGAGGATATTATAACATAGTGTAGATGAGTTTCCTAGAATACATACTTTACATGCGTAGGAAGTACCTTCATCTTAAGTTCAAGAGATTTTTCAATCGAAGGAGCGAGAGATGTATTATTCTCAATAGTATCTAAAATTTCAAACCTATCATGAACATAATTTGAATTCTCAGTAAACATCTTCAACTCATCATGAAAGTCCATTTCAATCTCTTTTTTTAACGTGTTTCAGCTTTACTTTCAAAACTTTCTTGGAAATGATCACTACTTAAACAATCCATCATCTCGAACAGGAAACATTCATCATCTTTTTCTTTTGATGGATATTTCATAGACTTTAATACATTAGAAGTAAGTTTCTGGTCATTAACTATAATGGTTAACTCTCTTTTCTAAACATCTATCATAGTTCGTCCAATAGCAATGAACATCTCTCTGAAATAATTGATATTTCTTTATCTTTCTCCATATCTATTACAATAAAATCCATAAAGAAGATAAATTTATCCACTGTAACAAGCACCTTTTCGATAATTCCTTTAGGATAAGTGATTGATCAATCAGCTAACTGAATGATTACAGTAGTGAGAAAAATCTCTCATAAGCCTAACCTTCTGAATATCGATAAGGGCACGAGGTTAATGCTAGCTCCTAAATCACAAAAATCTGTTCCACAAAATCTTTCTTCTATCGCACAAGGATAGTAAAGCTACCAAGATCTTTAAGTTTTTGAGGAAGCTTTTTCTGAATTATTGCACTGTATTTTTTACTCGGTGCTACAGTTTCATGATCACCGAACTTTATTTTCTTATTTAAGATATCATTCATAAAATTTACATAACTTGACATCTGTTCTAAAGCTTCAGTGAAAGGAATATTTATTGTTAATTTCTTGAATATCTCTAAGAACTTCGAAAATTATTGATCCAACTTCTGTTGTCTATGTTTTGAGGGAATAGAGGTGGTAGTTTTTATAAATTAATTTTAATTGGAGAAATTAGTTTTTCCAGATCCTTAGAAACATTTTCTTTAGATTTTTCAGTTTTCTTCATTTTGTTCTCGACTTCAATCTCTTTTTGCAGTTTAGTATCCAAATCTCTACCACTTCTCAGTTTGACAGCTTTAACTTATTTATTTTTATCTTTAGGTTTAATTTCAGTGTTACTAGGAAGAGTTCCGTGAGGCCTATTGTGAAGCGAGTTAGCAATTTATCTCAGTTGATTTTCAATATTTCTGATTGCAACACTTTGACTATGCAATTGATTCGCCATCTGTAACACCACTTATTCTATATACAACTTTTTCTCCCTAAATTGTTGTTTATTATTAAAGCCATGAGGATAAGAATGTTTATAGTTAGTACTACCTTGATTGTTCCAGTTTCTTGTTGGGTTCGCTTAATTGTTTCTCCATTTTGGTTTCCACAACCGAGATTATTATTCTAGTTAAAGTTAAGATGGTTCTTCCAACCTGTATTATAATAGTTAGAATATGGATTATTAGATTTATTATTAATTGTAGTTAAAGTCTCAAATGAAAGTGATTGGGAATCAATCATTTGTCTCAATGAGTTTTCTTCAATCATTAGAGGTGTTTGAGGTAAGCTTATCCGAATTGGTCTAACTCCTAGATATTGCAGCAGCTTAAGAAGCCAAAATAGAGATCACATCAGTATCATGAACACTTCTACTTTCTTTAGGCTTTACCCTTTCAGAGGTCCTTTGAAAGTTATTCATAGCTATATCTTCGATTAAAGAATATTCATCATCAAATGGTTTTGCATCAATGAACCACCATCAATAGAGTCAATAATAGATCTAAGTGATCCTACTAACCCATTGTAAAATGTTTGAACAATTAATCAGTCTAGCAAAGCGTGATGTAGACACTTCCTGCGGAGTTCTTAAATCGTTCCCAAGCTTCGTATATTAACTCATTTATACTGAGTAAATGAGGTAATATCATTTCTAAGCTTAGCAGTTTTTGAAGGTGGAAAATACTTAGCTAGAGATTTTACGTTAAATCACCTCAAGTTCTGATAGATCCAGGTGCTAAGGAGTTCAACCACATCTTAGTTTTCTTTTAGGGAAAATGGAAATTGTCTAAGTCTAATAGCGTCATTTGACACGCTGTCGTACTTAAATATAACACGTAGTTCTAGAAAACTAGTTAGTTGTAAGTTGGATTTCCGATAGAGTTCCCCCAAACTGGTTGTTCTGTACCATTTGGATTATAACGGGTTTTATTTCAAATAAGTTAACCGCTATAGCATGAATTTGTATACTAAGGTGAATTTTATCTGCTGTACGGTTTGCGTAATCCCTTAATGGAATTTGTGCTTGATGATATTCATTTTCAGCATTTTGATTTTCTAAATTATTTGCCATTTCTTTTAAATTGTGAAGTTATCTTGTTTTCGAATTTTGCTAATAGTTCGTTCTAAGTCTGAATCGTAAGGTACTAAACTTTGAGATCCTGAACAACACAGACAAAAGTAAAAATTCAGAAAACAAAATTAAACAAAACACTCAAAAATTATTATTTTTATTTAAAAATATGTTTAACACGTAAAAAAGCACTTATACAGGAAAACGACACTACAATTTTTCGAAAATAATTCTACAGTTCAATTAAAATTTCTAAGTCAAAAGTTCCGTTGCTTCTCTGACAACGACGCTAATTGACTTGAACTGCTACTTTATGTGCGTGCGTAATTACTTCAATTTGGATTCCCCGCAACAGCACAAAAAACTTGACCGCTAATTTTGTGTATTTATAGAGCCTACTCTTAGTGATGTATGTATTACTAATTATTAATTTAAAAAATTCACTAAGGTAAAAACGCAATTGTACGTATCGTTCAAGTAATATAAGACTTTCGTTTAGTCCCCAAGTATTGATCCTACGGTGAAGGAAAAACTATTTTAATAGACTTTACAAAACTCTACTTAAATTGAAGATAAATTATGTAGGAATTAAGGTCGAAATTATAATTGTAAAAAGAAGTAACTAATACTTAGAAATTCTATTTCTAAACTTGAAGAAAATGCTAAATGTTTTTAAGTTAGCTTTATGTAGAAAAGTTCAAATTATATGGAAAAATCATTCTCCTTGCAATGAGATTATAATCAGTATATGAATAAAATGTTTATAAATTTAAATGTAGTTTTGTGACAAATAGGAGCATATATATTATTTATCCCTTTCCGAGTGCATAAAGAACATTGACTACCCTAGAGTTATGTTCCTAAATCCTTGGGTATGTTGGGTAGATTATAGCCTGTCACCACTCTAGAGTACCCACATAAGCCCTCAATTAGGCTAACCAAGCTTGAGGTTCCAAACACTAGATCAAATTGGTTAAAATTCTAGTCTTGTCACCATAGAATCACCAATTTACACTCATCAAACCTTACCTCCCTATTTATTTGCACTATCCTATGAGCTACTTTCTCTTCATCCAATAGTGCAATGTGATTCTTACTAGTTGGGAATCCATAGTCCTTCGGGTCATTATGATTTACAATAAGTTTTAACCTAATAATTGGCCAGATTGGATAAGTAAGTTAAATACGAAGTAATGAATCATCACAATTATGACATAAAAGAAATGTTAAACAAATCTAATCTTACACATGATTATTTCTCATCACAAGGAGAATGATAAAGAAAACTACTCAGATTTAATGGGGACAAAATAATAACGCATGATTGATATATAAAAACAGGTTTACACAATAAAACATAACAAAACTCAAACAAAAATATATAACACTTATCTCAAACTCCTCCCTAGCAAATCTTCTGAAGTTTCTTTGAAGAATTCTCATTACAATTTCACTCAAATGCTATTCAAAAATGCAGAAAATGAAAGAAATCGATCACCTTTTCTCGTTTCCTGCACTATAAACCGTTGGAAATATTAACCTCTCTACACACTCTACACCAAAAGACACACAACACCAAGGTGGGGGGGGGGGTAGCTCACTAGGCACCAAGAGACTCTTAAAATAACCCTCGAAATTCCCAAAAGTCACCTCAGTTGCCCTTCAAAATTTTTCCAAATATATTGCATTTTATAGGAAAACTGATTATGACATCTAAGTTCCCAACTGTGGTGCTTAGGCGTTAGTCTTTTAGAAGCTTGAAATAATTGCTTGGCGCGTATGGGCCAAATCCTGTCGCCATGGCGTCAGACTCTCTGTTTTCATGTACAGGGTCTGGCGCTTAGACATCAAAAGCTGGCGCCTAAGCGCCAGTTCACTTTGTGCTCCTCTGCTCTATTTGATCCCATTTAGCTTTATTTTTACAAGAAAAACTCCATCTCTCATACCTAAAACTAAAAGCACCCAAAATATTTTTCCTTAAAGTGCAATGTCATTAAAAAAGTGCATAAAATGTATTTAAAAAGGAGCACATTTTTAGGCATGTCAAAGGCTCGTGTCGTCGACTTTGAGGTTATAAAGTTTTATGAGATAGATAAGGATTTCGAGAAAATCTTGGAGCAATGACAAGAGAAGCCTATCGGACAATACTACAGGGCTGACGAATACTTGTTCTACTAGAGTAAGTTAGTGCATTTTTAGATGTTCATTGAGGGAGTCCATTTTTCAAAAAAGCTACAGTGGGAGACTTATAGAACATTTTGGCAGGGGCAAGACTTCCACACTCGTGAGAGAACACCTCTTTTGTTCTTAATTACTTAGAGATGTGGAGCAACACATCAGACGATGCAAGATTCGTTATATGAAAAAAATTAGAGGGCAAAATGTAGGGTTATACACCTCTTTACCAGTACCAAAGGCAGTGTGGGTGGATGTTAGCATGAATTTTGTAGTGTATCTTTCGAAAACACAATAGAACAAGGATTTAAGCATGGTCCTGTTGAATTGATTCTCGAAGAAGGCACTTTTAGTACCCTGCCACCTTACATTGGACGCATCGCATGTTGCCACTTGTATTTCAGGGAGATTGTGAGGTTGCACGGGATACCCATGACCATCACTTCTGACCAGGATGTCGAGTTTCTGAGTCATTTCATAAAGACTTTTTGGGGAAAACTAGAAACCAAGCTTCAATTCAGTTCAGTAGCGCACTTCCGAACGAAAGGTCAGATTGAGGTAGTAAACAAGAGACTTGGAAATTTGTTGAGATGCTTTGTGGGAAAAAATATCAAGTGGTAGGATTTTATTCTAGCTTAAGTCGATTTTGTGTACAACAGATCTGTGAGTCAGACTCTGGACTGCATCCCATTCGAGATAGTGTGCAAGCGCAACATACTCACCCTACTCGAATTAGTACGCTTTTGCCAACATCAGAGATTAGTTGGAATGCTGAGGAATACATGCATAAGATTAAGAATTTCACGAGGAGGTCGGAAAAGAGAACATTAAGCAGAATCATAAATACAAAGTATAGGCGAACAAAACAAGGAAAAATGTGACCTTTAGGGAAGGAGATCTAGTATGGATCCGGTTGAAGAAGGAGAGATTCCGAGTAGGAGCATTCAGAAAACTCATGCCCAGAGTAGACTGTCATTTTAGAATACTTTAGAAGCTGAATGATAATGCCTACAAGATTGACGTGCTAGAGGACTGCAATTTTTTTGCCATATTTAATGTTGTGGACTTGACACCGTATTACGAAGTCCCAGAAACTTCGATGAATGAAGTCGAAGCTCCCGCAACCCCGAGTGACTGACATGTGATTTGACTTGCATCAGGGGTATCGGTCCTGCAGGAGGCTGGACCAGTTGGCTATTTGAAGGGACGAGATCTGCCACTCCCTTTCCCCGTCTCATATTTCTTTTTTGCACTATATATATGTTGTTTGTGTATTTTAGGGTTCAGTTTTGCTCTTTCTGACTTCAGAGTTCCTACCGCCAAGCGTCTCGTCCCTTGTTAGCGATATATACAAGGGTAGGTGGTGCTCCAGCTGTATTCTACTCCAAAGTGGTGGTTATCTCGACAATCCCTCGTTGTATTCCTTCGTCCCTACTGCCACCAAGCCCTTCTTGCGCCTTCCTTGCTGCCGCAAGCCCTTCCAGCACCTAACCGCTGCCACCAAATCCCCCTGCGCCTACCTTCATGCCGTCAGCAATCCCCTTCACCTAAACAGCTACCGCCCATCTTCCCTTGTCTGATTCACTGCCGCCAGCCCTCCTGCACAGCCCCTAAGTGCAGCCGACCTCATCAGGCTTTTTCCCTGCAGCCTCCACCCTCTTTGCAACCTATCATACTACCGCCAAACCCTTCCAACTGCTGGGTGCTGCCTTGCTGCCCTCTACTTTCTGGCTTTCATAGCCTCTCAAATCACCTCCACATCTATTGTCCAGTAGGAGTTCATCACCTTCGCCCTCGCCTTCGCCTTTGGGGTCTCGCTTGTATTCGTGTAATTTATTTCCAGTTTTATGAATCTTTGTTATGATTCTTCCTAAATTCCAGCAATAATAATTATATTTACTTGTTTCCGGGTTACTCCAGTATCAAACTATTTACCTTGAAAATCATGAATCTCAAAATTTATCTCAACCTTAAATGTTGCAGGCATGCAACGCTTGAAAAGTCAAAATAACCAAATAACGAAGTCTTCTCAGAAGCGATCTCAGCTTACGCAACTCTTTATTCTCGTCGGGAAACTCATGGCTCAAATATTGGTCAAACCAGTTCATAAATGCTTATGACCACTGCGATTGTTTATCAACCCACTACACCAGTTGTTAGTAATAATACACAAACTGGCAGATATAGAGCATTAATTATGAGTTTTGATGTTTTTTTCTGGTTGTCTCCTCATTTAGTGCCGGTAACCATTCTAGCGAATAGAAGCAACACGAATCTATCATTAGCATCACAAATCACCCACGGCTTTAGGAATCATTATGATTAAAGACTTAAACTCTTGACATAAGGCATCATTACGGAAGAAATGATGCTAGATTCACATGTCTATGAATGCTGACCTTTCCATTAAGAGAAGAACTTCTAGCATTTGAGATGCAGACATTTTGAGATCTAACTGTTGTAGGCCAGATTGCATCCTGCTGTTTAGCAAGTTTGGTTTGATTGATAACTAGTAATCTGTTAATCCTTTAAATATCAATGCATGAAAGTTTATTGTACATCATATTACAATAAGTGCCCTATACTTGTCAGTCTTCATAATCTGGTTTTGTGAAATGACTCTCAGAAAATTGGATTGAGAATCTTTCATGGGGATCGTAAATTCTCTAGGAAACAAGTTGTAATTATAAATCACTACTGAAACATCATATTTTCTCTTGATTGATATACAGCACAAAAGGCACAGATCAAAAAACTATCTTAAGACCCCGAACAACAAAAACAATATGAAAATTACAATAAATGACATTTATCAGTGAACCAATTTAAAGGCTCATCTTAAAGAGCCTGGAAAGCAAAACAATTTGCATATGGAAATTCCTTGATAACCGAAATATAATGAACTGAACCATCTGGAATTCGAGCAGGTTACCGACTAAACCACCTTAGTGTTATGCTAAATTTTAAACTTACTTTGCACAAATGTATTAAATTACTAGAGAATACATCTCGTTTCATAGGCATATTTAAAATATCAAAAGTTTTAAATAGAATGAAACTACTTAAAATATAATTGATCTCGTCTTTTTTCATTTAAGTTTTCTTTGGAGTGTAAAAACACAAGCCCCCATCAATATGGTCCGCGATGTTCATACTCAGAGCAATCACGAGTAAGGTCAACATGAACGAATTCAACAGAGTTGAAGTTGGACTTGTGAGGTTACTGCCTTTTTACGCATAATATTGCTTGGTTTTTCATGGGTTTTTTTATTTGTGTTGAAAATTTTCTATGTATTTTCAAGGCAAAACTCATATGTAGGAAGGTAAAAGACTTGATTTTTCCTTTCTTATTGGATGCCCATTTTGTAATTTACTTTTTTTGCAGTAATTTGATGATGAATCATTTTCTCTTTGCAGGGAGATTTGTGCAAATTTTCTCATGATCTTACTCCTTTGACAAAAGCCATGGTACGCATTTTGTTACTGTTTCCTTTAGACTTTTAGATTTATGATGATGCTCTTAAATTTATAATTGTTTTGTTAGTGTGATTTGTCATTGGTCTGATGTATGTTGCCAACGTTCTAGTAACTTTTGAAAATGATTCTTGCGTTGCTTAGGAGTATTAATACCTTTTACATTCTAGATGGTTTCTTTTTGTTTCAGTTGCTAAGTTTACGTCTCTGCTGTAGTAATTATCTTGTTCATTATTATTAAATATATACAGTCAGAAGCTGTGCTTTAATTAGCATCTATTGTAAATATGTTCCTTTGAAATTCATAATTTTATGGTTATTTTGAATTGTTATTGTTCTGATGTATGTGCCAACGTTGTAGTAACTTTTGAAATTGATTCTTGCATTGCTTATCCATTCTAGGTAGGTTTTTTTTTGTTTCATTTGCTAAGTGTTGTCGATTTAAGTGAGGCTAAGTAGTTCTCTGCTGCAGTAATTATCTTGTTCATTATTAGTAATATTTACTGTCAGAAGCTGTGCTCTCATTAGCATCTATTGTAAGTAAAAGCTATATTTGCATTTACTTAATTTTATTCTGGCAGCAGTTCTGAACTATTTTTTATTTCACTATGCTTATTTGTTGAAATTTTCTTAGAAGTTCTTCTTGTTCTCTACGGCCTATAGATGTGGTTCTTGCTTCCATGGTGTTGATTACTTTTAGGGGACATTGCTTCTGAAATATTTTCTAAATAGGTGCATGCTTATTATTTTCTCACCGTCTTGCATTTGTTCTAGCAGCAGTTTCAAACTTCTTTTGATTTCGATATGCTTCTTTGTTAAATTTTTCTTGACAGTATTTGTTTTTCTCTGAGACCAACACATTTAGTTCTTGCATCTTTATTAGAATTAAATAAAAATATGACACTAAATAGGACGCAATGGAGAAAAAGGATTCATATAGACCCACTAAGTTGGATAAAGGTTTTGTTGTTGTTGTTGTCCATAAAGTTCATCGCCTTTAGGGGACCTGCTTCTGAATATTGTCTAAATAGGTACATAATTACTATTTTTGCATTGTCTTGCATTTACAAGTGCAAACTAGGATGCAGCTTTTATCTTGTTTGGGTTCTTAATGGGGCAAGACTGCAGGCCATACTAGCTTGCCTTCCGACAGCATGGTCTAATGGCACTACTACAATGTAAAATTGGCCAATTGTTTTCAATCAACAAGAAATAACGATTGTAGGAGAGAATTTTTGGGGAGGAAAGAGGAGATATGAGATGTATGATGATGTCTATGGCTTTGGCCATTAATTTGTGAGTTGATTGGGCTTGAGAGGTTTCTAAAAGGCGTTAGTAAAGATATAATAGCATTGTAAAAGTTCAGGAGAAGTGGATTTTAATTTTCATGCAATGGGAGTTAAGCCAAGCAAGAAAAGGTGCCAAATCTGAGAAGCCTTGTTTGAGGTTTATGAATTTGAAATAGGGAAATTGCAAGACTCTAGGCCTTGAGGTCACTTGAAATAGTTAGGAAACTGTGTTTAGAATAGTTCTGAAGCATGGCAAAGTGTGCTCTGCTAGGGTTTCTAGCATGACCCATGCCGGCGGCGGCTTGGAGGGTGGTGGTGCAGGTAAGCTTGGTGTGTGCTGGTCTGGAGGTGAAGTGTTCTCGGGCTCCTTGGTTGCTCTTCTGGCAGCTTTTTGTTGTTCCCGGGTTCTCTGTTTTTCAAATTTTTACTGTTCCATTGTGCTCTTTTTGGGGTGGTTTTTCTTGCTCTTTGGTCTGTGGGTGTACCCACTCAGGGTTGTGCTCACTTTTGGTTGATTACTGGCTCCTTGCTCTTGGTCTGTGTGCATTTCTTCCTTTTCCCATCTGTTTGGGTACACTGTTCCATTGGTGGCCTGTTGGTGGTGTTGGGTGGTCTGATGGCTCACCCCATTGATCTTACCACCAACATTGAGTGGGCAAAAGCCACCTATGCTGGTGTTGTAGGATCTGCCCCTTCCATCACAGATCCTTCCAGATTATTTTTCCCACAGAGATTGCATGATGCAGCAGCTGGAAGAATTTCTTGCCCATTTATCAGACCTCTGGAAGAAAAGGATGGCCATCCTGCTGTGATTTTCACTGATCAGGAATTGGCTGTGCTTGATGATGAAGTGAAACTCACTTTGATTGGGAAATTTAGTTTGGGACATCCCAAGATGGAGCTAGTGAGGAAATACTTTGAATCACCGAATTTTCAGGGAATTGGAAGCTAGGACTGCTGGATGGAAGACACCTTCTTATCAACTTCACTGTTGAAGAGGATTATGCTATGTTATTTGCTAAACATTTGGTGACTATTGCTGGAGTGGAGATGAAAATAATCATATGGACAACAGATTTTGATCCTAGCAAGGACCCTCCAATTGTGCCAATCTGGTTTAAACTACCCAATCTTCCATACAGATTTTTTAATCAGGATGCTCTTTTCCAAATTGGGAGGTCTATTGGAACTCCTTTAAGACTGGATGCTGCTACAATTAATAAAGCTAAACCTGAAATGGCTAGGATCCAGATTGAGAGGGATATTTCACCGCTCGAGGTAAAAAAATTTGGATTGGATCAGCTAAGGAAGGACAATGGCAAGAAGTTATAATGCAGCAAAAACCTTATTATTGCTCTCATTGCAAAATGTTTGGACATACAATTGAAAAATGCTACAGAATTCATCCCCCAACTAGAAGATCCATAACAAAGGAAACTCAACACAAGCAATCTGTTGATACTGTTTTAGTGCAACAGGGCTCAGGAGAAAGGAGAGACTTTGTGAACTCAGTCTCTCAAACTTGCTTTACCCCTCCAAATCGAGGTGGAGAGAACACCGCTTATCAAATCCCCCTTCCGTTGGGGAGATGATTGAACCCACAGATCAATGTGGATAATTGCACCCTCTAGTTCACTCCGGAGTTATCGGAAATGTTTCGATGATATTTACGAGTCCGCTTTTGGGGAAGATCCCCACATAGTTACGAAGGGAGGAAGAGGAAGTCGAATTGTCACACCAACTCAATCTATTGAACAGCAAGTGGATACCCAGTTTACCTCCAATGCTGGAATCAGTGTTATGCAGGAAGAGATGGAAGGCAAATGGCACACCCAAACCTCCAGGAAAAAGAAGAAGAATAATCTCAGTGAAGTACAAAAACTTGGAACTCCTCTTTACGTGGGGGAGTTAGCTGGAATTTCGTTACCGGGGGAGATCTAGATCTAGATCTCAATCCTCTTTTAATCCCCATCCCATTTAATGATAAATTTCCTCTGTTGGAATATTAGGGGTATTGCTAATCCCTATCTTTTAAAAGATCGCTACATTTAAACAAAAAATATAAATTATGGTGCATTACCATCCTGGAACCTTTGGTTAATAAATATCCTCAGAAAATCATCAGCAAGCTACAAGGCTACAACCACTATGCTAACTGCAATAATAAAATTTGGATTTTTTGTAGAAAAGAGGTGAACTGGTCTATCCTTATTGACAACAAGCAATTTATACATTCTTCCTTTCAGATTAATGGCGGGGATGGTTTAATAACCTTTGTTTATGCTTGGATGTAAAAAGGAAGATAAAGTTATCTCGTGAGTCGGCTACGGGACATCGGTGTCCAAGTACACTCACCTGGATTGTTGGGGTGATTTTAACAGAGTGTGGGGTCTTCAAATGAAAAAATTGGGGGTAGACCTCCCAAGCTCTACGATATGACCATTTTCAATGATAATATTCATGCAGCCAATCTTTATGACCTTGGATTTAGAGGACTCGCTTTTACACGGAAGAGAGGGATTATCCGGGAGAGGCTTGATAGGATGTTGGTTAACAACCTTTGGCTCTCTAATTGGCTTCTTACTTATGTTACTCACCCGAGTCTTGCCGGTTCCGATCATAGCACCTCTCCTTATATCTATTACCTCCCCCACCTGCTCTAATACTCCCCTCCTTTCGCGATATCCGAACGTTTGGTCCTCCTATGTTGAGTTCCACAAGATTGTTCGGAAAAGCTGCACCGTATTGATCACCTGAGACCCTCTCATCGGATTAAGCGGACTACGAGATAACTCTCGGTAAAGCTCTTAGGAAATGGAATTGGAACTTTATAGGAAACCTCCATGAAGTCTGTCCAAGTGGTCGAGAAAGAGCTCAATCAAATTGAGTCTAAAATCCAAGTCAGCACTCTGCTACGGATGAACATTACTTCACTGCACAAAATAATTTCTCGTTAGCTACAGATAAGCTGGAGCAATATCTAAAACAAAAAGCTGCTTTGAACCATTTTATTCATGGGGATAGGAACACTCAGTTTTACCATGCCTGTATAAAATATAGAAGGAAATGTAATACTATTCACTCTATCCACACGAGTGATGGCGGAAACTCATGGAGGACAACGAGATTGGTTTGGATGCTATTACACATTTTGACGGGCTACTTAATCCTCCTCCCGAACCAGATTGCCTATTGATAGATCTCTTTTCCAGGACAACTTGCATTACACCAATGTACTTGAGTTAACTACCATCCCAAGCTGAGCAAGAAATGCGGAATGCTATAAAATCAATTGATAGTTCTAAAGCCTGCAGGACCGGATGGTTACACAGAGATTTCTATCGGAAGGAGTGGAATTTGGTTGGTGGTGATGTGGTGGCAGCTATCCAAAGTTTCTTCCTTGGAAATGATCTTCCCGGTTATTTTTGTGCTTCAAACATTGTGTTGATTCCCAAAAATAATCTTATGCATAACTGGGATCATTTTAGACCCATCTCTTTGGCATCTGTAATCAGTAAGGTTATCATCAAAATAATTGTGGGGAGACTTCAACCTCATCTTGATAGGTTAATATGCATGAATCAATCAGCTTTTGTGAAGGGCAGGTCGATCTCCGATAATGTGCTACTTGCCCGGAACTTTTGCTTGATTTGGATAAAGTTCATAGGGAGGTAATCTCATATACAAGTTGGATATACAAAAAGCCTATGATACCATTAGTCGGGAGTTTATTGAAGATGTTTTGATTGCTAGAGGTTTCCAGGCAACGGTTCCGCAATCTCATCTCCAGGTGGCTTCATTCAAATGAACACTCTATCTTATTGAATGGGACTGCCAGAGGCAAATTCCATGCCACCAGAGGATTAAAGCAGGGAGATCCACTTTCTCCTCTCATCTTCATATTAGCTGCTGATTATTTCTCAAGGATGGTTAATCAGACCATTCTGAATAAAAGCTATGCCAGGTACCATCATAAGTCAAACATTGTTATTTCTCACCTCCTTTATGCAGATGACATCATGGTTTTCTCCAGTGCACACAAAACTGCTGTGAAAAAGTTAAAACACTGTTTAGACTCCTTCCAACAACAATCTGGAATGCTTTTCAATCCTGAGAAGTGTCAATTGGTATTCTCCAAGCTGACACCTATTCAAATCAAGCAATGGATTCCGGAGTACACTTGGATTTAAATGCGGTACCCCTCCTTTTAAATATCCGGGTGTCCTTCTCACTTTGGGCGGAACCAAACAAATTCAATTTGAGGAGATTCTCACCAAAGTTAGCTCTCAATCGAGTCTGCTGGACTAATTCTTTCTTATCAAATGGTGGTAGAATCACACTCCTTAAAAGTATCCTCACAACCTTCCCCTCCTATCTTCTTCAAATGATTGCTATGAAGAAAAGCACCCAATTACGGTTGGAAAGGGCTTTTAATAGATTTTTATGGGTTGGTCGAGAGAACCCAAAAGCATTGGACTTCTTGGCAAAAGGTCACAAAACCGATGGCTGCTGGTGGCCTTGGATTCAAAAGCTTTCCTCAAATTCAGCAGAGTTAATATGTGCAAATTATGGATTAACTTCGAGCCTAAAACTCATTGTGGGCTAAATTTATGATGGGTAAATATCGCGAGTTCTCCCATCCCACTCAAGTGGTCGGGAAATTAGGTGACTCTAGAATGCGGGTCAATCTACTTAAGGTGAGAAGTTCTGCTGAAAATCTTTTTATCCGGGAGCCGGGGAGGGGTGAAGTGAATTTTTGGTTGGATAGCCGGTGTCCCAAGGATTGGTTAGTTGCTAAAGATAATCTTACCGATTCAACTACAAAGGTTTGTGAGTTTTGGGATGGGAGCAATTGGTCTCTTCCACGGCTCAAAGCCATTTTACGGGATCATTCAGCAAGGCAGATTTCTACCATCAATTTTGATCAAAATAGTCCGGATAAAGTTTGTTGGAATAATCACCACAATCAAAATATAACTAAAACTATTTACGGGAGTCTTTTCAATGGCCTTCGTTCCACAGGGAAACTCCATTTGGAATAAATTTTTGTCCCCTTCCATGTCCTTTCTGTGTCTGGAGAACCTTCCATGGCATCATCCCAGTGATGATATTCTTAAGCCGAAAGGTCTTAGGGGGCCCTCTAAATGTGTTCTCTGCCATCAACATGATGAATCCATCCCTCATCTATATTTTAATCGCTCCTTTTCCAGAGCTCGTATGGCTGCAACTAACCAATGGCTGGAAGAACCAAACTTATTCGTTGGGAAGATCTTCATACACTTTGGATGAATAAGGAAAATCGAAGGTTAATACTCTACACTGCATTGTGATGTGGTTTACGTGGATGGCCGAAACGATTGCCAAATTTGATGGGATAGGCGCTACTTGTGGACAAAGTAGCCAATAACTGTAAAACATATCTACACAAAATCATTAAACACAAGGGTTTCACCAATCTGTTGCACACTGAGCTCCTACCTACTGTTGGTAAAAAAGTTAAGTTGGTTAGATGGCTTCCCCCTTCTAACCCAACCATCAAAATTAATACTGATGGCAGTTTCTCTAAGGATAATGCAGGAGTGGGAGGAATTTTCAGAAACTCTTATGGTAACTGCCTACTTTTCTTTTATGCACTTGTGAAAGCTAGAGATGCACTTGGAGACTGAATTTATTGCTTGTGGAGTATGCTATGCATATTGCCAAAATTGCTAACTGGTCGAATATTTGGCTAGAAGTGGATTCCTTTGTTCTACTTAACATTCTTCAGCAAAGCTGGTCTACAACCTGGATGCAAGACTATTGGAGAAAACAAATTAATCGAGGCTAAACCCACCCATTTTACCTCTTCTTCAATTCCTAGGGAGGGTAACAAAGTGGCTCATTGGTTAGCGGTTAGGGGGCCGGATCCCGGCGAGGTTTTAGTTGCCTCAACCCCCCTTTTGATCTCAAAATTTTAATTAATGGAGATAAGCTTCAGCTCCCACATATCAGATTGGAGACACCCACTGTGTTCGATGGAATTTCTTGGGTGCTTGTGGGGTTTTTGCACCAAACCACTTTTTAAACTTACTTTATATTTATACATATTTACATATGTATACATATATATTCACTCACCCAATCTTTTAGTTTTCTTGTTTTGTGGTTTTTAGGGAATGGTCTCCATTAGGTTTTTTGTTAGTTGGGAGCATTTCCATCAATGATTTTGTACTCTCCTTTTATTAGTAACATGTAGGGAGCCCTTTGTGTTGCTCCTTTTTAAAAAAAAAAAAAAAAAAAAAATATATGTTTTTTCATTGATTTTAGGAGAGCTTTATGAGATCTTGATCAAGGGCTTGGTCTTATGAGAAACCTCAGAATGAGACTGAGATTTTATTTGAGTAGGTTATGAATGAGATTAAGGCATGAAAATAATACTGAATGCTGGTGGAATATTTCTAGTTTAATTTTGGAGTGTTTTCCAAAATTCCAAGGGGTTTGGTTAGCCAAAGGAGTTCAAGAACAAAATTAGGTTCTGCACATGTAAGGTTTAGCAATAGCCACTTTACGGCTTTCGATGACTTTTTGTTAAAAAATGATGTGTAAAAATTGTGTGGATTGGCAAAGGTAGGATTTTTTTTTAATAGCAAATGATTATTAGTTTTAATGCAAAATACTTGAGATTATCACTCATCTAAATGATAATTTGAAAAAATCACTAAATCTCTGCAACGATGAGATCGAGTACCAAAGCTCCTGTTGCTTGGATTAAACTCCTAACTTTTGGTCAAAATACATAAATCAACAAACTATTCATAAAGTCTCACGTAAGTTTTAAATTTCAAAGGCTAGAGTAAGGGAAGGAGATAGGGTCTGCCCATACAAGCTGAAGGAGAAGTGGCAAATGGGTTATAACTTTCATTTGAGTAAGTACAAGTTCCCTCTCTTGTTTCATAATCTAGCTGGTATATACCTTTACCAATTAGAAATAAAGAACTAGTTTCACGGATATTTGTAGAACCATTCTTCCAATCTCGCCATGTGATGGCGCTCCTTTATTTGGTCCAATAAGCCAACTATAATGTGCTGGTTGGGGCTAATTCAAATTTGGTCTAGTTCAACTCCAATAATTCTTTTATAGGCATTTTGATTTCTCCTTTGTTTGGACTAATTCAAGCTTTGAAATTTATGCTAGTTCCTTAATTGTTTTTGTGATGTCTCGTTTCGTTTTCTCGAGGGAGCCGAAGAGAGAGAGGAAGCAAGTTGGTCGGAAAACGAAATGGTATTTTTTGCTCTACAAATCATCGCAATCAAAGGCGAGATTGACTTACCCTTAAGAGCCGAGCAGCTTCGACACAAAGTAGAGGAGGACGTTGCAGTTTGTGCAGGAGGAGGTGTCGTCGAGCAGGTTGACGTGTGCAGAGGAAGTTGAAGTGAGAGGAGGAAGAAGCCCAAGGAGGAGGGATGCTATCGTAGTTTTCTCTGTCATGAAGCCTATCGCCTCGACCGAGCTCCTGCAAAGGAAGAGAAGCTCTGTGCTTGCGTACAGGCTCTCAATCGTGCCCAAGCCGACTATAAAATAAGAGAAGAGGAAGAAAAGAAGAGAATGGGGGTGGGCTCTAGCAGAAATGGGAGGAAGAATGAGTCGAGCGTCCTTGTGTGCAAAGAAGAAGCAGTATCATGCGCACAGAGGAAGACGGGTTCACGAGGGTTATGGCTCTCGAACGAGATTTACTAATTTTAATTAATTTAATTTAATAAGCAAAACTTAATATAAACATATTTGTAATGTTAGTGGTGTGGTGGCTGTGGGTTGTGGGGTTATGCTGTGGTGAGGAGTGCGGTGGATGTGGGTTGTGGTGCGGTGGATGTGGGTTGTGGTGTGGTGACTGTGGATTGTGGGTTTGTGTTGTGGTGAGGTGTGCTTGTGCTGTGGGTTGTGGTGTGGTGGTTATGGGTTGTGGTGTAGCGGTTGTGGATTGTGGTGTGGTGTTGTGGTGGCTCTGGTTGTGTTGTGGTGAGGTGTGCTTGTGCTCTGGGTTGTTGAGTGGTGGTTGTGTTGTGGGGTTGTGCTGTGGTTAGAAGTGCGTGTTGTGGGTTGTACAGTGGTGGTTGTGGGTTGTGGGGTTGTGCTATGATGGTTGTGGGTTGTGGGTTGTGTGGTTGTGCTGTGGTGGCTCTGGTTGTGTTGTGGGTTGTGTGTGTCGGCCGTGAAATTTTTTAAAATGATTTTTGGTGTTTTTTTTAAAATACCAAAATATATATGTAAGTAATTTTTTATTTTAAAATAATATTTTTAATTTTGAAAAATAGATGAGACCAAACGGGTCTCACTAATACACTGTCCCGAAGGATAAACATACCACTTGACAGTATACTTAACCACCTAAACAAAAGAATTTTGTGACATCCGTTTGATCTGTGAAACATTTTGTGAGGCCGACAAATTCCCCTACCTAATATAAGGATTAAATATGATTTATTTTACCTGGGTTCTTAGTTCTATATAGAGGTAAGCCCTTATACTTAATTACATCTTAAATAACCGAAGTCACCTAAGAAAACTCTCGATTATGATCAGTGGTTCTGTCTTCAAGATTTTCAAAATTTAGGTTTTCATGATTGGACACAGGAAAAGTCAAATGAGAGTGACTCAAGTAGGAACAACTATTTTAAGGAATTCAAAGAAGAGAAGAGTAGGGGAAGCCACAGATCTAAGGAATACCCCAGTGACCTCCTGACTATCTTATTATTTGGCTTTATTTTTTTGAAATGATGTTATTTAAAGTTTAATTTCGTAAATTATTTTAAAATTTAGGACTTAAATTCGCACGATATATGATCGTGCAAATAACCTAAAAGGATAGGAGGTTTTGCATTACCGTACGACAATCTCAGAATCACAAGGCGTTAGGACTTATATTGCACAAGAGGGTTGTGAAAAAGCCTAGAAGATAAGGTGATGATTTACGTTGCGCTAAGCAAACTACCTCGAAGTCTTAGGGTCCTTATTTAAACTAAAGGAAGGTTTTGCTGACGTAGAATCGTTTTTCTGGTGTAGATTGTCCCTTCCGTTCGTTGCATCGCCGTTGCGCTGCCCACGAGGACCTGCTTTATGCTTCATGTAGCAGCAGTTTTGAATTTTGTGTTTTATATGTAAGTGTGCAATATTGCTAACTTTGTGATTTGCTACTGTCTATCTCCTAAATTAGACTATATCCTAAAGGTTTTGTAGTTATTTAAAGCATACAAAATGCTATAAGAAGGTGCAGTAAAAAAAACAGTAGAATGTACGCTAAAAGGAAGCAGTAGAAAGTATAGTGAAAGTAAGCAGTAGAATGTATACTAAAAAAAGAAGCGGTAAGAGACAATAGAATAAAATGTAGTACAATT
This sequence comes from Papilionanthe hookeriana x Papilionanthe teres, assembly GCA_022702705.1. Classification (NCBI taxonomy): domain Eukaryota; kingdom Viridiplantae; phylum Streptophyta; class Magnoliopsida; order Asparagales; family Orchidaceae; genus Papilionanthe; species Papilionanthe hookeriana x Papilionanthe teres. The sequence continues at coordinate 120,073,419 of CM040425.1, forward strand.
TACTATAAACAATATGTACTTGAATTTCTTGTTATTGTTGTACCTGTGAATGAAGCTAACATTACAGGTAAAAGTAAAAGAATTTAGCTAGCAAGACAGACATATATTTATGTACAAAAGACTAGATGACGAAATATATAGGAAGCCTAAGAAAAATTGAAATTGACTCCCAAAGACTTGAAACAAATCATAAAAAAAATGAATAAAACTAGACACAATGAATAAAAGATCGGGGGAGGTGATTTATATGTGACATTGGGAATGTTCCCAATTGCTAGGAGGATTTGAGTATAAGGTTTAAACTCAAATCCCGGAGCATTGGGTTTTTCTGTAGGTTAAGTCATTATGAGAACACAATTGATTTAATTAAGGAAGCGTGAACTACCTCTCAGTGCATCCTTATTGTCCAGTGTCTTAATTAGTTTGTGAATTGGGATCGAGTGTCTAGCTTCACTATTTGAAAATTAGGTGGATAGACTCTCACCTAAGGTGTGCTTTTAAAATCTAGGAAGTCTACACTGTGACTTGGGTAGATGGGCGCTCACCTAATGTGTGCTCCTAAAATCTAGGAAGTCTACACTGTGACTTGGGTAGATTGGTTCTCACCTAAGGTGTGCACCTAAAATCTAGGAAGCCTACACTGTGGACTAGGTGGATGGGCTCTCACCTAAAGTGTGCTCCTAAACTCTAGGAAATTTATACAGTGGATTAGGTAGAATGGCTCTCACCTAAGGTGTGCTCCTAAACTCTAGGAAACCTATACTGTGACTTGTGCTTGAAGTGATTTAAGGTGTTCTCTCTTTGATTAAGAGCTTTCCAACTACTCAAACGTCTCTTAGGTGCTTCCCAATCAAATCAGAAATTTCTTATTTTGACTTAACCGGGAAAAAAAAAGCATTGCTACCATCCAAAACTTTCAAGCTTTGCAAATATAAAACATTGCCACTATTCAAGACTTTCAAGCATTGCAAATATAAAACATTGCCGCCATTCAAGACTTTCAAGATTTCATAATAGAAGCATCCAAAACTTTCATGTTTTCATAATATAAGCATCCAAAGTTTTCAGATTTTCATAATATAAGTATCCAACACTTTCAGGTTTTCATAATATAAGCATCCAAAACATTCAAGTTTTCACAACATAAGCATCCAAAACTTTAAGGTTTTCACAATATAAGCATCCAAAACATTCACATTTTCACAATATAAGCATCCAAAGCTTTCAGGTTTTCATAATATAAGTAGTTAAAACTTTCAGGTTTTCACAATATAAACATCCAAAACTTTTAGGTTTTCATAATATAAGCATTCAACGCTTTCAGGTTTTCACAATATAAGCATCCAACACTTTCAGGTTGTCATAAAAGGAATGCCTTCAAATTTCAGGTTTTCATAAAAGGAATGCCTTCAAATTTCAGATTTCTGCAAAAGGAATGCCCTCAAATTTCAGATTTTTGCAAAGGAATACCCTCAAATTTCAGATTTTTGCAAAAGGAATGCCTTCAAATTTCAGATTTTTTTTAAAATTCATATTGAAAATGAAACAAGTATTTTTATGACACCAAAATGTTACAACTTGTTAATGCGAATATCAAACTTTGGGTCTTGGAAATGTAAACAAGTAAGGATTAAGTGGCATGTATGTAAAGCTTCCATATGCTACAAAGAAAACATAGAGCCTTCAAATCTCTTAAAAGAATATCAAAATTTTCAGATTTTCAATAAGGTGAGGCTCCAAATCTTTCAGATTTTCACAAAGAGGACACCCAAGCTCGGATTTTCACAAAAGTATAGCTCCCAAGCTACAAGTATTAAGCACTGCCATGAGCTAAGAAAACAAAAAATCCATTCATAACCCAAGCAAGTCAAATAAAATTTCAAAAGATAAAAGGAAATGGTTTCGTTCTTTTTTTAAATCTTCCAACAACTATGTGAGCCCTTCCTAAGCATGCCAATATGGGGGATCCAACGCATTTAACAATATATATGAGTAAAGCAGTGATAGAGAGCAGGTAAGGAGTGTAGGCTGCCCTAGATGTCCCGAAAAGACCACCATTTAAGCATACTAAGCAATAATAAACCAGATTTCAGAGACAAGGTATTTTCTTTGGGTAAAACTTGCACCCCTTTTTGAAACCAATTAAGCCAACTTTTAGTATTGAAGCATAATAAAATCTATATAAATCTCAGCACAAATGCACCATAACCAATTTATATTTTTGCAACAAAAATCTCAGCCGAGCAAGAATACGAGCAATGGAGGAAGAAGACAATACCTTGGTGGTCAGATAAACAGTTAAGCAAGAATAAAGAATCACTAAGCAAGAAAATCGAACAACCAAATGGGAGTATCGAACAAAGAAACAAGAAATTCGAGCAAGCCAAAATTTTGGTAGCACCTCCTCCTCTCAAAAGTTTTCAAACACCTCTAACCCTAACTCAGCTAGGGATTATATAGGCAAAGTAAAGAAGGAGACAGCCACCTACCAGCCTCCAATGTGGCTGAATAAAGCAACAGGAACATAAGTGCCGCATTTTGGGGGAGAGAATGCCACTTGGAGAAGAAGAAGCGTCGGCCAGGGGGCAGCTCGCGAGTGGCGAGCCGCTCAGTCGAGCATGGCTCGAGGAGAAGGGAAAGCGTCGGGTTCGGCCTGTGCGCAAAGAGAGGAGGGGTGCAGGCGAGCAAGAGTTCGCGGGCTAGGGCTCGCGAATAAGGGGGGCGAGCCTAGGAGTGCCGCAGCTTCAATTGGGCCGAATAGGGAGAGGCGGTGTGCGTGGGTTTAGATTAAGGTTTTCAAAGGAAATGAAAATGGCTTTTATTTTATTTTATAATATTTTAATGTTTAAAAAAAGAAGTCCCGATTTGTGCACATTCCGCACGTGCATGAAATCATAGCAAAATAGATGTCTCTTAGGTAAAGTCGACGTTCCAGATGCATCGCACAGTTCGTTTTGTCATCCGAAGTCGTTCGGACAAGTGCATCGATTTGCGTGCAATTTATTTGTGGCAGAATTATAGCAATATGGGTGTCTTTCCCGGCTAAAATCGATGTCCGGATGCACCGGCGCAGTCCGTTTCGTCATCCGGAGTCGTTTGGACAAATTCATCGATTTGCGTGCGCGAATGTACGAAAATCATAAAGGGTGCCCTAAGGTTTTAGATCTTTTTAGGAATTCTCCCCGAGTCTCCACATGATGGTCCTTAACCACTCGACCAAATGATGATGGTCCGTAGACACAACCACTCGATCAAATGATGATGGTTTGAGATCACTCATGCGAGACACCGCAAGAGAAACAGGAAGTGACTTGAATTTCTAAGAGAGGAGGGTCTCAGCAATAGTTCTATAAGAGAGTCAAACAGAAAATCCTAGGGCTATAGCCTAGGTTCTAAGGAGAAAAAGAAAAAGACCTCATAAAAATGAGGTCAACAGTGTGGTGATTGTGGGTTGTGCGGTTGTGCTATGGTGGCTTTGGTTGTCTGTGGTGAGGAGTGCTTGTGCTATGGATTGTGGTGTTGTGGCTTTGGTTGTGCTGTGGTGAGGAGTGCTTGTGCTATGGATTGTGGTGTTGTGGCTGTGGGTTGAGTGGTTGTGGTGTTGTGTCTTGTGCTGTGATGGCTGTAAGTTATTTGTGGAGGTGTGGTTGGGTTGTTGTGGTGTGGTGGCTGTGGGTTGTGGTGGCTGTGCTGTGGGTTGTGGTGGCTGTGTTGTGGGTTGTGGTGTGGTGGCTGTGGTTGTGGAGTTCTGACTCTGAGTGGAGGTGGTTGTGTGTGGAGGTGTGGCTGCGGCTGTGTTGTGGTGCTGAAGTTATAAAAGATATGTGCTATAACACTTTGACAAATACTACTATTTATAGAATGAGTAAGAGAATGTGTTTATATATCTATCATGTAATGTTTGATTGTTTCCTTCCATACAACTTATACTTCTAAGGGGGTTGGGCATTATGGTTTGTTTTTCTGTGCTAGTAACACAATGGTTATGACTAAAGAAGTCGATTCATTAGCTATGTGGGATAGTGAAGCGAAACTCATATTTTGCGACCTCTGTCTTAAAAAGATTGAACTGGAAAATAGGCTCACCATCTATTTTAACAAAGAAGGGTGACAAAATATATAAAGAAGTTTAAGGAAATGACGAGAAGGGGGTATGGTATGATGCAACTGAAGAACAAGTGTGATCATTTGAAAAATGACCGAAAATTATGAATGGAAATTAAAATGAGGATCCACGGGCTTTATTTGAGATCCAATCATACGTAATATTGATGTTTTGGAGGAGTGGTGGGAGGATAAGTTGGAGTTAACAACTTATCTATGAAAGACTTACTTTTTATTACATTCTCTTCTTGAATTGTATGAACAAATCCACTTGTCCTTATATTGCTGGTAGTGCTAGCCGCAAAGAAATTTAAATTCAGTGGAATTGCCCCTGATCTCGAAGAAAAGTTGGACCGTATGTTTGGTGGGGTGATGACAACGTGGACTAATACCTGGACCCCCAGTGAGCAAGGTTTTGTAGGCATACCTGAGAACTTCGATGCCGAGAAGCAACTGGCTCCGGTGAAGGACCAAGCCCAAACCAAAATGAAGTGGAATCCACATGCAGATTAAAGCGTCCTAGGGTGGAGAAAAAGAAAAAAATGAGCTGCTTTCATTAGATGCCAAATATTAAAACTGGTGGATGCATGCACTAGTGAGAGAAGACTTCACATGCAACCTCCATCGACGAGGTTATTTGAGTTCTAGAGGCAACTCTAGAAGTTTATGAGAACATGTCGTTATATTTGAACTCCTTGAAGTTGCCAGAGGGCCGAACCCGTAGACAGATCTTCATGAAGATTGCCCTTGATCGTAAGGTCATTTTTTTACGTTTTTTTTTTCAACAGCAAGGACAATTGATTTTATCCCGTGATCGTTGTACAATTTGTATTTATTTTCCTTTAGGGTAGTCAGATTTCTGATTTAGATTTTTTTCCTTATAGGAAAAATCTTTGTGCTAGTTTGGATTTATGTATTTTTATCGTATACTGTGATTTGATATTTGAAGTTAGTTAATGTTGTTTGATTCACATATATTACATGTACAGAGCACTTGTTTAACATGGATTCACGAAGAGAGAGGCGTATAACTCATACGTTGATCGATCTCCCTGCTTGACATCTTACATTGGTGATAAATGGGTTGGAGAGCTACTAAAAGGATACCCTACAAGATTCAGTAACATGTTTCATCTGATACCATATATTTATAGATCTGCTGGATGAATTACATAGGAAATCATGGACTTACTGGCTTCTCAAAAATGACAACCAGAGGTGTTAGCAATAACCTTTGTTGTGAAATTTAGGGCAAATTAAAAGCAAAAATCGACACAAAACCAGAAGAAAAACTGAACTTGTAACTCCTTTGAAACATTGAAATTCGCTGCTGTGCTCCCGAGGACGTAGTCATCTTTGCGAACCTCGTTAAATCTATGTTTTCTCATGGTTTTGTCGATTTTTGCTTTTAATTCTCCCTAAATTTCACAACAATTTCTAATTTGCACAACACCTTTTACATTTTATGACACGATGAATCATTGAGAGGAGCGATTGAGCGATTTCAACATTCATCAGAGAATCAACAAATACTTTTTAGTGGGGTTGAATGCTTTTGTTAGTTTGTCGTCACATATTATAAAGCCGGATGATCCAACATTTGAGAGGACTCCAATAAAGATTTACAAATGACCCGCGATATATGCTATTTTTTAAGGTAAATCATTTAACTCATTATATTCAGAGGTCAAAATGAGTAGATTAATAAACATAACTTTATTTAATTTGTTAGAACTAAAGTGGAGTGATCAATGGAACCTATGTGGATGCACATATATTCAATAATGAAAATGTTGCATTCATTGTGTAGTGTGGATCACCTACAATGTTCATATGTGATTTAACATGTGTTTTAATTTTGTTATGGCTGGTTTGGAATGCAGTGTACATGACAGTTGTATATTCGCCTTTGCGACAAGAAATCAAAAGCATAACTTTCCTCTCCCACTTTCAGGTTTATTCAATTATTAATCATATTCAGATATTTTTTAAGTTCATTACTAATTACTGTATTTGAGACGGATAAATATTATTTGGTCGACGCTAGATATCCCTTAAAAAGTAAGTATCTGAATTAATTTTCAAATACCAAATATCATATTTCCGACTTTGAAAGATCCATCAATATTGTTTGCGGGCAGGAAATAAATGTTTGACAAGAGTCACTTCTACTTACGTGGTGTAATTGAAAGAACATTCTTAGTGTGGAAGAAAAATGTGTTATACTGCGTGATATGACGACATATCCATTTCTGAAGCAGATGCAAATTGTAGTGGCTACAATGACGCTCCACAATTACATTCGACGACATCATTTTCGAACTATTGTAAACTTCAACATGATTCACGATGATCATTTATACGTCCCGACTTGTCTACGATTTTCTTATAGTGACAGATTCGTTGGTTGATATACTGAGTTCTCTGAGACCTCACACCTACACAAAACTGTAATTAATTTATTCTTTTATCAATTTCTACTTGTTTTTTTATACAGTTCATGTTTATTTTCTTTTCATGCATATTTGATTATGATTATTTGAGTTTTTACCAAGGTTTTAAGTGTTTTTTTCTTGTTTCCTTTCTTTTAATTTCTTTTAGTGGGTTTGAGACGTTTATGATGAGACGTTAGACCTTATGGGTTCTTCTGGATGGCCCAATTATTTGTATTGGTTGATGTCACATGTGAAATCCTATTAAAGACAACTGAGTTCTTCCTTTTTTTCGGCGATACGGTTTCTGATGTTCTTCTGGATGACTTTTTTGGTGATATACATATGTGACACACACGAGCTTGGTATTGCGCGGGTCAATGACAATCAATAACTTTTTTTTGACATGGTCCGCTGTCTTCTTATAGTGACATTTTCGTTGGTTGGTATACTGAGTTCGTTGAGACCTCCCACTTAGGACCCGTGGAGAGCTTATAACTGCGGCAGCGTTTTTGAAAACGCCGCCGCACCGTTTGTTTTACAAATTGATTCAACTTATTTGAAAATGGAGTTTTGTTATTTGCTTGTAAGGGCGGTCGTGGGATCCTCCCCGCGTTCCACTTAGAAATCGCGTATCAAGTAAAAATTTACGCCCCAGCCCTTCTTTCGCCCTCGCCCCGTGACCTAAGATCCTCGCGACCAACCTTCGCTGGAAACCTCGCGACCTCGTCGCCACCGGATCCTCGCGACCTTCTAAGCGCCCCCGGATCTTCCTCCTCCCTTCTTCTGCGTCAATCCGAGGAGGTATGTATGTCTCCCCTTCTACATCCGCCTCCTCCTCCTCTCTTCTTCGATCTCCTCCACCTTTCTGCGGTCTGAAGAGGTGTACATGAGTTACAGGAAATTTTTTTTTTTTGTAGATCGATCCTCGATCTGACGAACTCCGTTTAGTCATTAAATTGTTGATGTAAGCCTATTGAACCGGACAGTTTCGGTGTCGCTTCGGGACTTATTAAAGTTTAAGCAAGTAATGCATGATTTGTTTTTTCCTGAAAAATTTTCAGAGGAGAAAGGTTCTCACTTTAAGTTGCTTTACTGTTGCATGAAATGGATGATCATAATATTCGAGTTCAAATGCCATGCCGGTTTTGGAGTAGGAGACTCTTGTTCATGATAGGGATTATTGCTTCACTTTTTACAGTTATTTTTTTTCTGCAGAAGTATACAACGATTTTTGTCAATCTGAAAAAGTATACAACGATTTTGGTTAATTTTTTCCACAGATTTGGACCTCAGTAGTTTTTGTTTTGTTTTTTTAGATTTATTATACTCCCTTCTTCCTCGTCCCTTCTTCGATCTCCTCCTCGTCCCTTCTTCGATCTCCTTCTCACATATGAAGTTGATGATAAGATCTACAACAACTTCAATGAGGATATTGCTGTGATATTAGATTGACAGCTCTGAATTGTTGAATTTACTCAAATTTTTGATAGAAATTCATGATTTATCTTTGTGATGGTCTTGTAATTATTTTAAATTTCACGTTAGTTTTTCATACATATATATGCTTTGCTATTGAAGCTCCCAATGAGTAAAGTTAAGGAAGTCGGGTCTTCCGCCATGTGGGATAGAAACGCCACGATTACATTTTGTGATCTATGTGTAAGGGAAGTTCAACTTGGAAATAGGCCAACCACTCATTTCAGTAAGGAAGGTTGGCAAAATGTTATGACTAAATTCAACGAAATAACAAATATGCTGCACAGATTATTTATTTAATTAAAAATAAAATTGAAAATAAGCTGTTTACAAAACGCACTAACCAAACAGCTAAACAAATTATTCGAATCGAGGGCGGAATAGTCAATTTTCTAGAATCAGCTGTTTTCCAAACGCTGAAACCAAACGAATCGAGCCGCTTATCCGGATCAATCGCGCATCGACAGATTATCCGGATAAGTTCGCTTATCGACGAAGTTCTGGATAAGCTTCAGTTGCCTCAAACAGACCCTTAATTAAATATTTCTAAAGAAAATTTCTACTTGTATTATGACTAATAAATTGTCTTTTAAAGTATTCAGGAAAGATGAGCTTGAGAATTTCTAATATTTCCCGAGAATTCTTTGTGCCACTGTGGACTTTAGAGTTCTCTGCTGACGTTACGTCAGTCACATAACTACGATAGACAATTCTATAGGTGATTGTGGAGAAGCACAGAGAAGTATGACTTCTTCCGGTGGGCAGACAAGCTAGTAGATTCCACCGCCAAGAGTGATTGCGAATGGGTAGTATTCCTGGAGGACGGTCTGGCTCGTGACATGCGTCGTTTCCATTTTAAAAGTAATATTATGATATTATTAAATGTTATTTTAATAATCTTTTTCTTTATTTTAGTAATGATGATACTCCCTATTAAGTGAGTTTTATATCTAATTTTTTGCACTGTTTTGAAGTGTATTTTCGCTTGTAAAGTATCAAATATATTGTTATGACAGTTTGTTGCAAAGAATATTACTACATGGATAGAATAGACATTTATCTAGAAATAACAGTGCTACAACTATTTTCAAACAACAAGAAACAAACAAACAACCAGTTAGCTTATCCGCAGCAGCTTCTGCGCAACAACTTTCTGATGCAGTTACCGCGCAACAACTTATTAATAAGTTGCAACTATCCCAAACAGACCCTTAACGAGCTGTAATATTTCATTATTGAAAAATACTAACCGAGTGTAAAATTAAAGTGAAATGAATCTTTTCGGTTTTTAGAAAAAGGTTATCTGTATAGTATGAAAGCAGTCATGATGAGTTAGGTTTGAACAAATGCATGATTGCATTGACATGCGGCACAAATTATTATGAAGACTCTTGTCCTAGGAGCATGTAGGATTATACACTAATCATGATGCAGGTGTAGATGGAGTGAGTTCTGTGAACCTTTGCGTTCAGTGAATTTTTGCTATCCCTTTAATGGATTTAGAGAGGGAAATGGGGGAAGATGCGGCAAGTATGACCGAAAGCATTTTAATGTTTTTAATGCATGGGAAGTCCCTCCGTTTGTGGAATGTGTTTATTCTCCATGGATCTACTATAAATCAGCAGTTTTGGTGTTGGTTCCAGTTGGTCAGATTTTTCAGGCAATTAATTTATCCATTATGTGAGGTCTATTAGTTTTATATATTTAGACTTGATATTGAATTTTTCAAGGGTGGCTTAAACCTATGTTTTCTCGTGCTGAGTTGTGTGCTGTTGCCGAGTAAAGTAAATGAATTTGATAAGATTAATGTTAAGTCTACTTTTGTAAGTGTTATGATGATTGAATTTGTTTGGTAAAGTCACTGTGTGAATAATTAAATGTTTAACAAAGACATGCTTGTTAATTAATAAATGGGATCAGCTACATTATTTCAAAAATTGTATTGTTTATCAAATTAATAATGTACGATTAATAATTAATAATTTTGCATTAATGAATTAAGTTAATTAAAGTACTGATTAATCAAGTATTTAATTAATTATTTAGTAATAATAGACTATTCTTTGAACAAGAAACCATAAGAAGTCCATCCTTGAAAAGGGTACCCTGATGAGAACATTTGCAGACTGCATGTGGTGTGCAATAGACGAAGCCCTCAGTTGTAAATTGGACAAGGAAAATAATAGCCAAGGGCCTTTTTATATGTAGAAATTTTAAAATTTCTTTTAATAAAATTTTGCTCCACGAAAGTATGCTTGATTTGATAACTCCTATATTTTAGCTTTATTACAGCTTAACATTTGTATATAATATTTTACTTATCCTTCCACAAATGCAGTAGAACCGATTCTGCTGTCTTGAAAAGCATAAACAGGTGTTGCAAAATTGCTTCCCTTTGTTCAAAGCACAAGTAGATATTGAAAAGCATTACCAAATTGGTCTTTGGTTTATCTTGCCATTCTTGTCCCACTGCTCCACTCACTGCTTTTTACACCGACAGCACATCAACATATGTGATAGTATTGGGCCTCTTGGAAATGCTTTGCTATCTACGTGGTTTTGGTGCCACAGCCGTTATGAAAATAGAGAAACCTCGCTTACTCTTTTTTGCATCACAATTTCTGTATTCGATGTTACATACTGAAAGACAATGACCGGCAGACAACACTCATAAACTACTTATATCATTATATGCCTAATTCCTCTACATATTGTCCCTCTCTCTACAACTATATTTTACATTGATAAAAAGAAAATAAAACTGCTGTCTTCTGTGCTTATATTTATTTTTTACTGGTCAAATTAATCTGCATGATATTTTGTGTTCGATCATTCTTAATTATTTTGAATTACAGCCGTGCAAATACTTTGTTAGTAATTCTTGTTTGAGAGGTGATGACTGCCCATATGATCACGAACTTTCAAAATATCCCTGCCTCAACTATATGTCCTCGGGCATCTGTAATCGAGGAGATAGGTGCAAGTTTTCTCATAAGGTATCTGTTGAAACTGTTGCAACTGCCATTTCTGTTATTCTGTGGATGTTGAAAAGCTACATATTTCATATTTCCAGAATTTATCATAGTTTTCTCAACAGTTTAATATGTTTTTGATTTTAGAAGCCAACCACTGATGCTTCTTCTCAGTTAACAGTCAGCAAAATAGATTCACTGTTGACTTTGGAACAACAAAAATTTAAAAACCAGCTTGTTGACTCTCATGCTTTTCCTCTTGGCATAGCTTCGTTTGAAAGTAAAACTATAGAAACAGTGCCATTAAGAAATAAGCCATTGATAGAAGCTAATCGAGTGCCAAAAGGTATACGCTTTATTTCATTTGGGACAGTACAGACAGACCTTATTAACAAAGTTGAAACAAACCTTCCTTTGAATAAGTCCTGTGTCACCGGAGCATACAATCACCAGAAGCAAGATGATTTGTTGGCGCATCAGCACCAAAGTGCCTTGAATTTATTAAGGAATTCCTTGCCTCCCAAAAAATCTGTGATGTCCGGTGGATTAGTAGCTCATGTTTCTTCAAATGACTTTGCCGTCAAGGATTCAGGCAATGTCACCAAGGGATCGCCTGCAACTCATCCTGGTGGAACTGCTAATGATAAAGTTTCAGAGGCTTTAAAAATTTTGGACGAGTTTTTGTTTTGTGGTGCAGACTAGAAGCAACAGGTATAATTTTGTTACTCACTCCTTACCTTTTGTATTAATTAATTACGCTTAATTTACAGCCTCAATTTTAGTGTCGAAAGATTCTGCAGCATGTCTAATTATGTAGGCAGTTTACTACATCAGTGTCCTGTACAACTTGGGGGTATTTCTTGTGTTTAATGGTAGCTGATTCAGCTTCAGCCACACAAATTCCTTAATTTTAGACTTCATAAGATTAACCGAGAAAATAACCTACTATCTTCAGAATTTGATGCTACACCTCTGCTCAATACCTATTACATAAGTTGAATTTTTATTTTTTTTATCTGTAATAAATAAACATTTCGAAAATGTGTTTTTATGCATCTTTATGGTGCTTTCTCTATCAATTCAACTTTTTATCCATAGTGTAGTATATGGCTATATCTCTTTCTTCTATTTTTTTGGGTTCTCGTGAAGTATTTTTCCTTACTACGACTGTTAAAAAATCATTATTTTGGGTGATTCATTCGTAGAAAGTCTAATTTTTTAAATTAATTACTAGAAAATTCATATATATATATATATATATATATATATATATATATATATATATATATATATATATATATTGTATATAGTAAAGATAGTCGTTTGTAACGACAAATCACAACCATAATAGTTGACTTTTTATTCATATCATTATTTTGGATGATTCATATAAAAATGATTTTTGTTATAGTGCTTGGAAATAATATTCCAAAGCTTTTGTATGCTCTCCATTGCTTGTGTGTATAAGACCTGTGTTATAGGGTACATAATTTTGATCACAGCGATCAATTTTTGGTTGCGTAGCTTCATAATATTTCTGTAAAGTTTCATAAGTTTCTTATGATTGAGCCAACACCTGTTATGGTCTGAGCATTCTAGTAAAAGAATCTTCGTTATATCACATCACGTGAAATTTTCTTCTCTTATGTGCATAGTATTAAGAGGAATAATTCATTTAATATAAAATTAAGAGGTTTTTTTCTTAAAACCAATCATATCAGTGCTAAATAGTAATAGTAACTCTAAAGTTTTTTTTGTACAAAACGCTTATGATTTCTAAGAATTAGTTATTTCATCTTTGATTGTTATACTGGTACATAAAGTACAAATGAGATTGATTTTTATTTTCAGCCTTTCTTTTTAGTACTAAAACCAATAAAGAAAAGGGTTATTTATATCAAAACTTGTGGTGTTGATTCCTAGGTGTATTGTTTTTTCCCCAATTCTATCTATTGGTACTTGTAAAGTAGCATTGATCTCCAATACACAACCTATAGGTGTAACTTTTGGTCAAATATTATAATTGAAAATTGAAGCGCCTAAAGCTCCATGAATTGAGGATGCATGACAGAAGGAATTGCTGTATCTTTGAACTTCATCTATACCAAACGTAGGTTTCTTTGTTTATTTATTTTTTCTAGTCCTAACTATTGTAAAAAAAAAAAAAAGATAAAATTTTGAATTGAGCAATTTCTGTAATAGGTAAATGTCTTTTTTTTTTCTCGAAGTTGTTGGAATTAATCATAATAAAATATTGGCTACAATTGATGAGGTTTATCAATAAAATTTTAATTTATTCGAGATATAAGTATAATTAACTATTCATTCTATAACTCTTCTCATCTCTTTTTGGGGGTAAATGTTCATACTTTTTTGCAATACTTGTATGTTTTATACAATCAATTGAAATAGTTAAAATAAAAAAGATCCATCAGACGATATATAAATTTCATGAGTTAGCTCATGAAAGATGTTGATAAATATGGAATTGAAAAAGAAATCTTCTTATAGAACTATTGAGCGGTCATACATCTACTACAATTAAGAAAATTAAGATGAAAGATTCATTATTCATTTGAGTTTTGGTCAAGAATAACATTTTGTACGAGGAATTGTTGAGTTGTTCAAGGTGTAGTATTGGAACTGCGATGTAGACTTTTGTTTACAAAGAGTTTGAATCCCTCTCCATTTCTTTTCTTTCTTCAACATTAATGGCTACAATTTATCAAAGAAAAAAAGAATTGATTTCATTATTCTAATGGCAAGACTCTTATCTAATAGACATTCTATCCCGAATTAATATCTGTAATAAGTAAAATACAAAAAATAATATTGTCTTGATACTGAAAAGAAGAAAAAAAATCAAAAGATTAATATTTTCATTTCTCTTTTGATATATGAATGAGATATGGCACGAGGTACTCTAAATTAACTTCAGTGAATGAAGCCAAAATTAGTATGAACCTAACTTATTTCTTTTTGTTGGAATCAAGTATGACAGGAATGATATTCTAAAACCAACTCATTTATTTTCAAATCAATCTATTTACTATTTATTACTTAATTTTAAATCCTTTATGTTGTAAAGAGTCAATAGTCAAATGATTTGACAATTCCCCGCTGGCAGATAAAATAATATAATTTTGAGTCAGATGTTTCAATCTTTCTTTACCTTTTATAGTAATAATATCTCAAAGTTTGCAATAATAACTTGATATATCCACTATGCGACTATTAACTAAAATTTGTCAATGTTTAATTGATTGTTTGACTTCTAGAATGGTCGAAACCATAACTAATAAAAAAAATGATGTTATCCAAATGCATCTCGAGTTGTAGAAAAGTATGGCATATTGACCTTTGGCTTTTTCAGCAATATGCACATTTTTCAGTAATTATTGTTCTATCACATCATAATGAAAATGCAATTTTTGTTTCTCTTCTAAACAAATATGATATTGTGACATTTTCCAAAGCACAATTGGATTTGAATATCACTCATGTATTTTGGTCTTTTAGTATTTAGTCTTCACAAAGCCCTCAGTCGGCGTTCTTTTTTGATGAGGTCCTCGATAAGGAGACATAGAAATGCTTAATTTTATTCACTTTTATTTGAAAAAAAATATAAAATTGGACTGAACTAAAGATCATTAAAGCAAAACTCAATTTATAGGTCTTGATGAACTTATAATTCATTAGATTCTTTCGATGAATGTTAACTAAGCATCGTAAAAATAATTGATTCCAATTGTTCAATCATTTGATAACCAGTCATTCTTCGATAAATGAGCATTACGAGTAAAACTTAATAAAATTTGATCAATCAAATTTTTTCATCGTTAAGGTGGAGAACTGAAGCAATAATTCTTTATTCATCATCATTGTTCGTGTCCCAAATTATTTTCTTATCAATCCAATCACCATTCTTGTTTTAATTTATGAATAAGTTAATTCTATGCGAGATAAAGTAACAAACATTATTAAATAAGTGACAAATGATGTAGTTAGAGAATCAAATCGAAAAAAAAATATGAGTAAAATGATTTGGTGCCTGGTGGTAGAATAATAATGTGAAAGAAAAGATAAAATATAAGAAATTTTGTTATAAAAATTGTTTTAATATAAATGCTTGGATAATTGGAAAAAATATAAGGTGATTTGTAGCAAGTTTAAGAGAATTATTTTGTGATGCTAAGAAGTTTGTTTTAGTGATATTTATAATAGATTAGATACTAAAGATGGTGAATAATATATGTATAAAAGAGTTAAATAAAAGTTAAGAAAGTAAAAATTTAATTCAAGTACAACGTATTAAAGATGAAAATAAAAAAAAAATATTTTTTAGATGAAGATATTCAATATAAGTGGCTGAGATATTTTGATAAAATTTTCAATATGGTTTTCGAAATTTTGATTGACTTTATTGATTTTAATATCGTTAATAAGAATAAAACCTTTTATTTTTTACCGTTACATTAGTAAAAAAGAAGTTGAGGTAAAAATCAAGAGTGGAAAATCAAAAGCACCTCATGATATCTTAATAGAAGTGTGAAAATATTTAAAAGATTTTGTAATTTTTTGGTTTACTAAATTTTTAATATTTTTTTGAAAACTAGAAAGATACCTGAGTAGTGTATGAAGATTATCTTCGCCCCCATTATCAAGAATAAAGGGGATACATGAGAGTTTGCAAATTATAGAGAAATTAAGTTAATGTGTCATATTAAAATTATGGGAGAGAGTAATTGGACATTGGTTAAGACATAATACTAAGATTTCTCATAATCAGTTTGGATTTATGTCTGGCAAGTCTACAATTGAAGCTATACATTTATTGATAGGTTTGATGGAAAGTAAAGAGACAATATGGAGAGTATACATATGATTTTTGTATTGAAATAGAAAATGCTTATGATAAGATTCCAAGAGAAGTTCTTTAGGGAGTTTTATAAAAGGTGTTGATACGACTTCTATTAAAGCTATTAAAAATCTGTATACTAGAGATGTTTCTTGTGTTCGAATAGAAGGATTGAACAAGTATTTTTCTATTTCAATTGGATTACGTCGAGGATCAAGTTTAAGCCCATAATGTTTTGTTTTAGTTATGGATGATCTTAATAAACATTTACAGGAGGATGTACTTTGGTGTATTCTTTTTGCTGATGATATTCTTCTTGTGGATAAGAGTAGAGAAAGTGGTCATGGAAAACATGAATTGTGAAGCTCTACTTTAGAGTGTAAAGGCCTTTGCTTGAGTAGATCTAAAACTGAATACATGGAATGTAATTTTAGTGGTAGTAGGTCTAGTGGCAGAGGTGATTAAATCATTAAAAAGAATGAATGTTTTAGATCAATCGGGTCTATTGTTCAAAATGATGGTGATATAGATGGGGATGCATTATTATAATTCAAGTTGGATTGTTGAAATGGAGGAATGCACCAAGTCAATTGTGTGATAGAAAAGTACGCTTATACAAGGAAAGTTTTATAAGATGTTGGTGAGACTTGTAATACTTTATGGCGCAGAATGTTGACCTATGAAGCATAAAAATAAATTAATGTTACTGAGATAAAATGCTTAAGTGGATGAGTTACTTCACACTTAGCGACAAAATGCGAAACAAATACATTTTTGAAAGGGTTTATGTGGCTCCAGTGACAGACAAGATTAGAGAGAATCACCTTAGATAGTTTTGTCACATGAAATGTTGACCGTCTGATAATTCGATTAGGAGAGTAGATGATTAAGATTCGACTTATGTTAAGAAAGTTAGAGCTACACCTAAAAAGATCTTGGCATGGTGTATAAAAATGATTTTGGTTAATTAAAGCTAAATTAAAATTTGTCACTCAATAAGACATAATGGAGAAGAAAGATTCATGTAGCTGACTCTACTCAGTGGAATAAAAAATTGTTTGTTATTAATGAATGTATATGCTAACATGTACGGTCTAATTATCTCGCATATCTCAAAAATGTTTCGATTAGATGAGATTTGATATGATACTTACAAAATTGATGAGATTGATCTTCCAATATTTCTTCTTAGAATGTATTAATCGACTGTATAAGCAGGACCACTAGTAAATAACATGTTGCCACCACAAGCAGAACCCCTTATTTCTTCCAAAGAATCTTATGTATATTTCATAACAACTAGAAAGTGATTCTTTAACTAGAAATTTTTCACTTTAAATGTAGGATACATATTCAGAAGTTTTCGAATTTTCATCATATATGATGAAATCATCAAAGATTTGATCTTTTCTAACTCTGCCTATAACTCACTGGTGCCTTGGGAAACAAAGAGAAGTTGTATCGAAAGTGATATCCAACAAAAAAATGGAATAGATGAAGTTTGAAATTTTTTCACATATTTGCAATTTATTATACACATTCTATTAAGATGAGGTATGCTTTACCTTGGGATTGATTGGGGCATGTAGTCATCTTGTCTATGTAATAGAAATCTTGGGCTTGTAGTGAATGAGTAATTTTTAAGTCCTCTTTCCAGACAAAACCTATGAGACCCGCCAACCATCATCTTTCTAGTGAAATTCTGAAAGATATATATATTTTCTTTATGATTAATCCCATTCCTTCCTATCATCCATCAATCTATTTTCTTTAGCTATTCAGTAGAGAATTTATCATATTGAAGTTGATCCATGACAAACGTTTGGATTTATTATGACATAAATAATTGATGTCCAAGAACACTATTGTATTATATTGCCAAAATATTTCTCCCGATAATGAAAAAATGATTTTTTTGCAACCTAGCTTCTTTCTTCTTATATTCTAAATGACAATGATATATATTTATTTTAATCGGAAATGGAAAAAAGTCTAACTTCCATCTTTTATTTCTTTATTAAAAACTCTAAATATTAAGAATTATTTGAATTTTGGACTTCTAACATTCATCGAAATAACTTTATTAATTCTAACAATTAGGTGGTTAAACCTATCAAAGTTACGATTAGTTGGCCATGATTGTGAAAAGTATAAAGACTTTTGTAATTCAATTTACAGTTACCTCAAACGGGTTGCATGCTGACCATATGGCCTGTGAAAACTGGGCTGTGCAAAGTTGATGTGCCATAGCTGTTTTACTATGCCTAGTCAGTGTAGAAATACATTGGCACAATTGAAGCTTTTTTGATTCAGCGGTGTCTTCTACCGCTTCTAACTTTATTGACTTGATCCTTACAAGTTTTACATGATCAGTGTCTTCTAACTTTATTGACTTGATCCCTACAAGTTTTACATGACCTACATGCATTACAATTTACCAGTTATGGATTTTAAAAGCGTTTCCATTCTCTATAATTTGCTAGTTTTCGATCCAAAACTTTTGACGAAGAAGAGACATGACTAGTTATAATTTTGCTTTTGCAGTAAATTTCGAAGTCTACGGTTGCAATCACAAAATTTCTCTGTTTCAGAGATTTTTTTCAAAAATGGAAATTTTTTATTTTAAATTTGTTATTTAAATTTTGGATTTTGGTTGTAAATTAGTTTTGTAAATATAGCTTGTTTTTACATGCATGCGGTGTTACCCAATTTCTTATTTCTTGTAGATCATTCCTTTGTGGCTGCTACGTAAAAATATAGTCAATGCCCTGTGATTGAGGATTTTTTATTGCTTACGGACACCACACACAAATTTGCATTAGGTTTCCGATCAGGACTGTCATAAAAATTTGGGTGGGTCCCACTCTAAAAACAAAAATGCAAAAGGATGTATTACATTGGTCCTGATTGGTCTCCAAATACAAATTTGCATCACAGAGTCTGTAAGCAATAAAAGCTCGTGATTGAGAGAAGGCATTTGTTCATCTCGCTAATTTTGTTCGTAGCACCACATTTAGTGGGATCATATGTGGTGATTTAATATTTACCATTCCTAACATCTTCGAATGCTAATGAGTCCGTTTTAAATAAGGCCAAGATATTTGTACTTGAATTGCTGACCCTCTCTGGTTTAAAGATGAAAGGACATGAGATTCTGATTGTGTTCTCTCTTCAGTCATGTGTTGACCTCATTTTTGGTGAGGTCATTCCTTCCTCTTAGTACATAAGATCTTGCCATAGGGTTCCTCTTGACTATCTTAGAAGACTAGAAATGGATCCCACCTCCTAGAAATTTGAACCACTTCTTAGCTTTTCTTGAAATCCTACAAGGATGGTCGCAAACCTCCAGACCACTTGGAAGGTTGAGACCAGCATGTGGAGGCTCAATGAAGAGTTCCCATAGGAATGATTGAACTTAGGGCAACCTTGGGTGACGAGGGCTTAGTCTTGAACACACACCCCTAATCCTCTGAACCCTCACCTATTTTAAATCCTTAAAGCACTTGCACTTAACCTACCTAATTGTTCATTTCTGAAACTCATGTGGATGGCCCAAGCCCTTAGCCTTTGGTTGAGATTGTTAGGACCAACATGTGGAATATCCAAAATGAGCTCTCCTATGGATCTTGTGGCTTTGAGAAAGGGTTCATGTCTTGTATGATCACCTTACCTAATCAATTCCAAAATATCCAAACTTTGGCCTTTTGTCCTCAAAATCCCCCAAATTTACCAAAATACCCCTGCAGCCCTAAAATTTCCAAAATTTCCCAACTTCATCCAAGCCCAAATACCCAATTCTCCACCGAGAATTATTTTAAACCTTCCCAAATTACCAAAATTTCCCAAAAATACCAAAAGTCCAATAAATTCACAAAATTACCCCTAAATGCCCAAATTCCACAAAAGTTCCCAAATTACCCGAATTTCATCATAATTTTCAAATTATGCAAACTCTTTATCTCCATTTATGAAATTCATCATGACATATTCCCAAGCTCAAGGAAAAATTCCCTTTCATGAAAAAAAAAACGTTCACTTAACCCACGATGCCAAATTTAAAAGCCCATTTTTTAGAAGGCCTTCCCTAAATAATTTTTAAAGCCTACCACACCTAAATTTCAAAAATCCAAATCAAAAACCCATCCTCCAAATCTCATCCCATCATCCATTTAATCAAAATTAAGCCCTAAGTTCCAAATTCATGATTTAAAATTTTCAAACTTGGCCTCACGACAAAACCCATCAAAATTACCCAAAATTTCAAAATTTCCTTTTTATGAAACATAGCCAAGCAAAATGCAAGCCATGAAGCCACCTTTAAGCCACATGTGGGCCACCTTAGCCATGTCATGTCATCATTCCCTAAGTGGCAAAGAGAGGACTCTATTTAATGATTCAAATTCCAAAAGTAAAATAAACTATAATAAATAAAAAATTATAAATCAAGCTCACATGACATGAAAAGACAAGTAACAATTATATTAAATAATAATAATAATAAATATATAAAATATAAAAGAAAGAGAGAAAGAAAAATGTGGGCATTCTTTTCCTCCACTCCAACCAAGAAACCATCCCCTCATTCCAACTCCTCTCCATAACTCAAGCCAATCAAGTACCCAAGCTCCCTTCCCTACATACCAAGACGCTACCCAACTCCTCTCCTCACTTGCTCTCCCAACCGAAGCTCCACTCTCTTCCTTAAAAAAAAAAAAAATAATAATAAAATAAAATAGAAATCTCATTCTCCATAAGCTAACCGAACCTCGCTCCCCCTTTTGCCGGAGCTCCAACAACCATCGACGAAGTAGCGACGATGCCGAGGAATAAATGTAGGCTTTCCCCTCACCTCTCTCTTTATTTTATACACATTCCATGCAATGTCTGCCGATTTTACATGCTCACCACATTTTTCTCATATATTTAGGTTTTCACCATCTTATTCTTATGTCTTTACATGCCCAACCCCAGAACTTGTTTCAAAAAAAAAAAAAAAAAGCAAAAAAAAAAGAGGAAATTTACATGCATGCCACCATATTTTTGTGTATTTACACACATACTAAATTGTTATTGCATTGCATGCGTACTGCCCAAATCTTGTGTATCTACATATCTAATTCATAAATTTTAATATTTTACAAGTGTAACATTTGATTCTTATGTTCATGCCACCCAAACATAGATAATCGCAGGCACATCACTTAATATTTATGTGTTTACATGCCTAATGCCTATACTTTAAATATTTACATACATTTCACTCGATTCTTATGGATCCACATATTCAATACTCAAGTTCAAATAGTTATATTCATGTTACTCTACTTTTATGGATCTACGTACACAACATCTAAATCTTGATAGCTTACATGCACACCACTCAAATTTGGTATGTTTTTTTGGCTACTATTTGGATATTATATATTTACTTGCAAGTTATTTAGTTTCTAAATATTTACATGCAAATATGTCCAAAACTTAGACTCGTTAGGTGCAAAATAACTTAGGCTTCAGAGACGACGATGTTGACACGACACTGAAATGGATAAGTAGAGAAATATGTTTTTCTTAAATAAATATATAAACTTAAAAATGCATAATTTAGTGTAGAAAAATTCTAAAGATAAAATAAAAATACCCCTATACTCAATAAATAGAGGAGAATAACGTCGGCTAAAATTAAAATTATTTTATTTATATTTAGTTTTAATTTAATTAAATACTCTAGAACTTGTTTAAATTATAAATAATAAAATAGTAATCATAATATGAAATTTGGAGGGTTTATTCATCATAGGATTAGGGATGCTCTCTGATTTTTTCAAAGTCAGAGAACATATCTAGCATGACAAACCCTAACTTTCAAAATTAAGTCACACCTTTTGATTAAAATAATTATAAAAATTAAAATATAAATAAAAAATTATAAAAATGAGTTAGGTAGGTTCACTATAGTCAGAGGATCTTAGGAAAAATGTAAAATGGATTTAAGTAATTAAAAATACCACTTTATGTAATTAAAAAACATTAAAGCTCAAGAAAAATTAAATAATTAAAATATAATAAAAAAATCATGAAACTAATCCACATTAAAGGAATGATCAGGGGAACTCCCATAAAAAATTGTAGTCAATTGGAGATGATTTGATCACTAAATTGGATTTTCTAAAAAATGGCATTTTTGGCATTAAGCTATTTATACTAATTTAAATATAATCAAGAAAATTATAAAATTGGTTTTGGGAGCTTCTAGTGACTAGAGGAACTTAAGAAAAATAGAAGTAAATTTAAAAATGAATAAATGTTTTTTAAGATATATTTTAATATTTAAATAATTAAAAATAAATTAAAAATCATAAAAATCATAAAAATATAAAAGACACCAAAATATCAAATTTGACTTCTTGATGACTTGAGAGCAATTAAAATAATTTTTCTAATTTTCTAAGTTAAGATATTAATTTTTAAAGGCTTAAAATAAATTTTCTTAATTTTTCACTAAAATAGTTCCAATAATTAAACTATAAATAAAAAAAAAATGAAATTTATTTTTCTGGGTTAGAGAGATTTAAGAAAAATATAAAACTTAATTTTCAACTTAAATAATATTTTATATTTAATTAATACTTAAAACAAACAAATAATTATAATAATTAAATTAAAACTAAAAAAATGTTGGAAACTAGTCCAAGTGGTCCTCTAACCCAGGAAAACCTCCAATAATTTTCCTATGGACAGAAGCTTTGTTTTGATTAAGTTATTAAAATTACTTGGAATCCCTATTATTGCATTAAAATAATTATATAAATTAAATTAAATCAGAAAAATTATATTTTCTCATCTGATATTTTAATTGACCCATGAGTGGGGTAACATAAAAATTTCGAAATCATTTGAGTTGATTTAATGAATTATGGAGTGATAGACCTTAAAAGGGGCAAAATGGTAATTTTAAAATTTAAGCCATAATTAACAATTAGGTTTAATTAAAGGGTAAATGAGCAATTAATGATCATAAGTTTTCATGATGATTGAAATATGAGGGATTAAAGGTAAAAACCCATCTCACTTTTGTAAATTTGCAATTTCCTAAATTATTATGATTTGTAAGTCGTTTAAATGAAATGATTCTATGGTTAGGGGTTTGACTTTGGAAGTTAATAACTCACTGATACCCCTAGTTGGTGTTTGAATGATGATTCAATATTTCAATAAGGATAAGATCATATAACTTAACATTTTTCTAAATTTACAAATTCACCCATTAAGTCTTAAGGGTTTGGTAGTGAACTAGGCTTAATCCAGATTTAATTAATGAGATTTAAAAAAGAAAATATAATTAATTTTAAAACAATTTTGAAACACTACAAGCTCAACTCAAAATTAAAATTGGCTAAGTCCTCTAATAGGCCAATTTGCCCTACGGGCCTTCATCCACATAATTTATAAATGAAATGTCAAATGATGGTTACCCCACTCATTGTGATAATTAAAACATCAAAGTTCACTGAACATGAGGGTATGGTGAGGGTGAATCATTAAGCAACATAATAAGTTCATGAGAATCCGAGATGATTCAATAGACTTCTAAAAGTCATTTGGGGTCACACCTTGAATGCTTTTATAGTCATTTGGATATCTTGGAGGACAATTAAACTTATTATATTTTACTTAAGTCAGTCATCCTCATAAATGAACAAATAGGAACCCGCCAAACTATGACATAAGGTTTGGTAGGAACACAACTTCCCGCTTTTCTTTCATGCAAATTTTACTTCCCCACAAGATTATATAAATATATACTGCAAAAAGCTAATCTTTCAGTTAGAGTGCGAGAAAAAGGACTGGTACGTTTTTACAATATTCAGTACTTTACTTTACCGTACATTACTTTCCCGCATTTACTTTACTACACCTTTTGCTTAGAAAACCTTGCATGTCAAAACTAAAACTTTTAGGATAGCCACAAAACTGAACTAAAAATAAAACAAAACAAAAGAAAAACAAAATTCACCTTCACAACAAAATAAAATATAATAAAACTCAAAATTTAATCACAAAAAAAATAATACAACAATTGTAACTAAATTTAAACGTATTTTTGGATGATCGAGAATCCCTCGGAGGAGGCAACCTATGGCTGTTAACGAGATTTCCCCGGTCTGAATGAACTTATAAAACTTATTCAGTTGAGTTTAGAAAATTCATCTGGATCTAGTGAATCCGAAGAAAATGGTGGTGCCGGAATGAGGGAACTGTGGAATCCTAACCGGTATCGCTTAATCAACTTAAATAATTCCCCTCAAATAAGACATCAAAATAATAAGACATTTAAATAATAATGAAGAATTGATAGTCACACCAGAATTTAACTCTAGAACTTGACGCTTTTCTCATCCCTTCAATTTGACACTTTTAACATTGAACCCAGTGCAATGAGGAGCTTGGAGCATATGCAGTGAGCAACACAGTCATCTTCAACAGCAAAGCAGATCTACAACATCAATCTTCTTTCCTAGAAATAAACAACAAGCCACAGGACTTCGGGGTAGTCTTCCTAGTGCAACATAAACTCTCTCTTTATCTCTTTAGGCCTTTGCACCTCGTGCAATATAAGCCCTAACTCATCTTAGGATTCCAAGGTTTTCATCCGATACGACATAAATCCTCCTATCTTCCAGGCTATTTACATAGCCATTATTATGCAAATGTAAGCCCTAAATAATAAAATTGACAGGATGAAATATTCAATAAATTCCTCAAATTGAATCTAAACAATATGATAGTCTGGGAAGTCACCAGAGGTTCTCCTCTGGATCCATGACATCCCATACTTCTCATTTCTTTGGATACAATAATCATTCCAATTTTAGCCAATCTCATTTCATGCTTCTAAGTTTATCCTTGAATATCTTAAACTTTGAAATTCTTGAAAGTAAAATCACTAATCTTTATCGAGAGTTTTCTTAAGTGACTTCGGTCATTTAGGATGTAATTAACTATAGAAACTTGCCTCTATAGGGAACTTTAGAACCCATGTAATATAAACCCTGCCTAATCCTCTTGTATTAAATAGGGGAACATGTTGGCTTATATAAAATTGGTTCGCAGACCAAACGAATGTCGTAAATCTATTAGTTCATTAAATCAAGCCTCACTATCGGGTAATGTATCTATCCCTCGGGATAGGTGCATGTCTTGAGGTGTATTATTCATTTATTTAAACTATTAAGGATACGAGATCGGTTTGGTCTCGTATTTTTAAAATCAAACACTACTTTCCAAATTATTTAAAATCATATATACTTAAATTAAATCAAAATCTAAAAATGCGACCGACATCATGGCATGTTGAACGAGTGAATTAAAAATATTGAGTATTTTAGTACCTTATTTAGGTCAATTTTGGTATATAAATCTTTGATTGAAATTCCTAATTTTTTTAAATATTTATTGTTAGTTTAAGATTTCACTCTAAATATATCATATATCAATTTTGTCCACAAGCTTGATATGATTTGCCAGATTGGGTTATGGTATATTTAATAGTATTTAAGATTTTAAAATGTTCATGATCAGTGTTTCATTGACTTAGATTGAAACGAATCATCAACCCCTAACACAAAAGTAGTATGCGGGCGTCATTTCATTTGTCATCTCTAGTTAGTGTGATAATGGAATGGAGTTATCCTGTGCCTTCATGTGGGAGGGAGATGTTCTGAATATTGCTTCATTTTTTTTGTCTAATGGCAATCCTATTTGTGAGGGTTGAGTATTGCACACTAGTGAAGAAGTTCTCTTGGGGAGATGAGACATAATGCCTGACATAGGGTTTGTTTGGGTCAGCTGTAGCTGTTTGAAAAAGCAACTGTGAAGCTGCTGAAGAAATTTTTTTCAAAAAGCTATCGTGGTTATTACAAAGTTATGTTATTTTCAAAATATTAGATAGTAGTTTTCTAGCGGACACAACACTTAAGCAGTTCATATTGAAAAAAAAAACACTTTTCTACCACAAAAATTCTTAAAAACAGTAAGTAGTTCCTCAAATAAAATTGTGGCGAAGGTTTGAAAAACAAAGCAGGCAGAATGCTATCCCAAACAAACATAACACACATAGCTTGCACTATCTTATATATAATATGACGTATTAAACAATGTGCATATGTGTTTGTGTGTATGTCTATATATATATATGTATATATATATATATATATATATATATATATATATATATATATATATATATATATATATATATATATATATATATCGTGTGTGTGTGTGTGTGTGTGTGTGTGTGTGTGTGTGTGTGTGTGTGTGTGTGTGTGTGTGTGTGTGTGTGTGTGTGTGTGTGTGTGTGTGTGTGTGTATGTATATGAAAATTTTACTTAAATTAAAAAAAAACATGTTAACATATACCTCAAAAAATTTATATTTAGAAAATGTGGTGTTGACCTCACTTTTGTGAGAGGTCATTTATGATCCTTTTTCTTGAGAAAGGAAGTCCACTAACATTAACCTCCAAAATCTTATCAATGATCACTATACCCTATAGTCTAGCATAAAACCCTAGTGGAGCCTTTTTAACTCAAATCTTGATGACATTTTGAAATGACTAGCTGAATGACATTAAACCCTAATTTGAGGTTACATTGACCATGTGGTTAACCCAATGACCTAACTAGTCAAATTTTGTCAAAATGGTCAATTCTTGACCCAATGACCACCACATTAACCATTTGGTCAACCCAATGACATAACTGGTTAAACTTGGTCAAAATGGTCAATTCTTGACCCTACGACTACCATAATGACCATTTGGTCAACCCAATGACCTAAATTGGTCAAACGTGGTCAAAATGGTCAATTTTTGACCCAATGACCACCACATTGACCATTTGGTCAACCTAACGGCCTAATTGGTCAAACTTGGTCAAAATGGTCAATTCTTTACCCAATAGCCACCACATTGACCATTTGGTCAACCCAATGACCTAATTGGTTAAACTTGTTCAAAATGATCGATTCATGACCTAATGATCACCACATTGACAATTTGGTCAACCCAATGACCTAACTGATCAAACTTGGTCAAAATAGTTAATTTTGAACCCAATGACCATCAAACTGACCACCAGGTCAACCCAAAAACCAAAATCAGTCAACCATGGTTAACTTTGGTCAAAATACTCAATTTTGAACCAAAAATATAAATTTGGTTAAATGGATAACACCCAAAATAATTTTAGCATATTTATGGCTAATGTTATAATTTCATATATTTTTAATTAATTACATAATTAATTCAAAATGAAATTATAGTTAAATAACCTTAAATTAAATCTAAATTCATAATATCACATATAACATCTAAAATCCATAAATAATTTTCAAAATTAAATTGAACACATGTAGGGTTATCTATGGGTCATCCACGACCCATAAGACCTATTATAACCTATGACACATCATCCTTGACAAAAAACAAAAATCAATATGGAACCATCTTAAAGTGAAGAACTTATGTGTCATTCCTTCATGAAACATGGAAGGAAGGCATGATGAAGTCATTACACACCTCTAGCTTCATCCAATGAAAGAATAAAACCTATCTAAACCCTTGTCCAAGACATGATTAAGGTCATCATGATGAAACCTTGGGAGTAAGAGGAAGGGAGCCTATGTGTCATTATTTTATAAAATCATTTGATGACATGTTAACCTAGGTGGATGAAGACTACTAGCCAACTTTGAAGTTAGCATTCACCTCATCTCCTACCCAATAAAAAGGAGCCAAAGTATAGCCGAATCCGTATCATTAAATGAAGGCTCATTATAGGAAGCTTGTAAAAACTCAACTATGGATATGCCTCAGCCAAAGAACTGATCCAAAACCATCATAACATGGTCATAACCTTCCCCAAGCAAACATAAGTGGAACCATGTCTTCTCTAAGCCTATATATAGGCTAATCAGAGAAGATCCAATAAGAGGACCCATCCACATTGCCTAATTCCAAAAACCCGCAATAACAGAATTCCTCACCATCCCATAGGTGATTGATCCCCCATAGAATCGAGCTTTGAAGCTCACCGCCCTCTTCCAATTTCACTGCCCCAAAACATGACATATTTCAGGATTGGCATAAACCTATTCAAAATTCCAAATTGATTATTCTGAAAGCTTCCCTAAGCTCTAAGAAGACATTTCCAATTGAAATTTGCCTTCCCCATAAGCTCTAACCTGCTCTTCAGTGAAGTCGTGAGTCCATTTCACTGAAGTCGTACCTCCACCCAATTTCATTTCAAATTGAGCATACCAGAAGCTTTGCAAGGACTTAGCGATCGTTCCAGACCAATTTGATTGAAGTCACACCTTAAAAAGACCAGGTATGACCTCTTCGACCTAGTTTAGGCTTGGGTTTGGTACTTTGTGAAGTGAACCATTTTATAACCCATACATCACCAAATGGATGGGTTCGATCTCTCCAGATGAAGCTCTAGGAACAAATTTCACTCGAATCCATGATGAATCGAAGAAGATATTGTGCCTAGAACATGGATGACTCACGTGTTAAGACAAATGAAGAAGATGCGTGGATATCGTCCGTTTCCGTCTTTGGAAATGGACGGCTTGGATTTAATTCAAACTGATCCTGTGTGATGAACCCCACAGTGGATCAGACACATCTTCAACGTGTACGAGGACGCGTCGTCCTCGGAATTATTCTGTTTAGTTATGATTTAATTGAATTGATAATAACCTTAAGAACTTCAAAATATATATTTTGACAAAGAAGAATCATAAAAATATGAAAAAAATACCCTTTGACTCAGGGAGATGAGAAAATTATGCAATCAAAATCTGTAATTACTGATTTATATTTAATTTTTAATTAATTAATGACTCTCTAGAGTATTTTAATTTTTAAAAATTGAATAAAAATCTAAAAATTATGAAATTTTCATAGAATGATCCTTTGATTGTTAGGAACATTCTGTGTTTTTTCAAAGGGTTGAGAAAGTCTCTGGATCAAATTCATCTATTTTCCATGAAACATTGTAATTATTTTAGAAAAAAATATAAAAATAAAAAAATATGAGATTAAATTAGAAATTGGCTAGGAAATTTAGGGTGACAAAATTAAACCTTAAAATGACAAATCCTAGCTCTTAGAAATTTTGTAATGACATCTTTCACCTTAGGGGTTGACATTATAAGTTTTAAACTTAAATGTAAAACTCTAAAAATCCTTTTAGGCTTAAATGTTTACTTTAAATCATCATACTTTGGTCACTTTGCATTGAACTAAGTTAAAACCATTAATCTTTGGGTCTCAACCCAAATGGACTCAAATCAAACCTAATTAGGTCTAACCCATATTAGACTTGATTAATCCATTAAGCCTTAATTTCATTAGCTTAATCACACATAAACCCTAATTAGGTCTAAAACCTCCATTAGACCTAATTAAACTCTGTTAAGCCTTAAGTACATTATGTTTAACACCATAAACCCTAATTAGGTTTAAAACCTAAATTAGACCTGATTAAATTTTGTTAAGACTTAATCACATTAGGTTTAACCCTAATTAGGTTTAACTATTCATTAGACCTGATTAATTACCTTAAACCTTAATTACATTAGGTTTAAGACAAACAAACCCAAATTAGGTCTAAAACCTCAATCAAACCCAAATTAGGTCTA
The DNA here is from genome assembly GCA_022702705.1 of Papilionanthe hookeriana x Papilionanthe teres. NCBI lineage: Eukaryota > Viridiplantae > Streptophyta > Magnoliopsida > Asparagales > Orchidaceae > Papilionanthe > Papilionanthe hookeriana x Papilionanthe teres. Next base: position 120,102,971 of record CM040425.1, read on the forward strand.
AAACCTCAATTAGACCCGATTAACCCTGGTTAAGCCTTAATCACCTTAGTTTTAACACCATAAACACAAATTAGGTCTAATCCTCAACTAGACCTGATTAAACTCTGTTAAGCCATAATCACATAAGGTTTAACATCATAAACCCTGATTAGGTCTAATCCCTCATTAGACCTGATTAATTATGTTAAACTTTAATTTCATTGGTCTAAGACAAACAAACCATTATTTTCTCTAAAACCTCAATTAGACTTGATTAACCCTGGTTAAGCCTTAATCACATTAGTTTTAACACAATAAACCTTAATAAGGTCTAAAACCTCAATTAGACCTGATTAAACTATGTTAATCCATAATCACATTAGGTTTGACATCATAAACCCTAATTAGGTCTAACCCCTCATTAGACTTGATTAATCACTTTAAAATTTAATTAAATTTGGTTTAAGAAAAGATAAACTCTAATTAGACCTAGCTCTAATTAGGTCTAACTAATTTAATTAAACCTTACCTAAGTTAGTTTTAATTAATCATAAACCCTCTAACCCTAATTAGGTCTAATTAATTCAATTAAACCTTGCCCAAATTAGGTTGAATTAACATAAATCCTAATTAGACCTAACCGTAATTAGGTCTAATTAATTATTTTAAACCTTACCCAAATAAGGTTTGATTAACTATAAACCCTAAGTAGACCTAACCATAATTTAGTCTGATTAACTAAATTAAACATTACCTAAATTTGGTTTAATTAACCTTAAACCCTAATTAGACCTATCCTAATTAGGTATAATTAATTTAATTAGACCTTATTTACATTAGGTTTAATTAACCCTAAACTCTAATTAAACCTAACCCTAATTAGGTCTAATCAATCTAATTAAACCTTTGATTAGGTTTAATTTATCATAAACCATAATTAACCTAACCTTAATTAGGTCTAATTAATTCAATTAAACCTTACCTAAATTACGTTTAATTAACCATGAACCCTAATTAAACTTAACTCTAATTAAGTCTAATTAATTTAATTAGACCTTACCTAAATTAGGTTTAATTAACCTTAAACCTTAATTAAATCAACTTTTAACTTAGGTTCAACCCAACTTGAATCCAAGTTAATCAAACCTTAGGTTCAACCCATATTGAACCTAAATCAACTTATAACGTAGGTTCAACCCAACTTGAATCCAAGTTAATTAAACCTTAGGTTCAATCCATATTGAACCTGAATCAACTTATAACTTTGGTTCAACCCAACTTGAACCCAATTAAACCGACCTTAGGTTCAACCCATATTGAACTTAAATCAACTTATAACTTAGGTTCAACCCAACTTGAACCTAAGTTAATCCAACTTTAGGTTCAACCTATATGAATCTAAGCCAACTTACAACATAGGTTCAACCCAACTTGAATCCGAGTTAACCAAAACTTAGGTTCAACCCATGTTGAACCTAAATTAACTTATAACTTATGTTTAACCCAACTTGAAACCAAGATAATCCAACTTTAGGTTCAGCCCATATTGAACCTAAATCAAATTATAACTTGGATTCAACCCAACTTGAACCTAAGGTAACCTAACTTTAGGTTCAACCTATATTGAACCTAAGTCAACTTTTAACTTAGGTTCAACCCAACTTGAACTTTCCAGTTAACCAAACCTTAGGTTCAACCCATATTGAACCTAAATAAACTTATAACTTAGGTTCAACCCAACTAAAACCCAAGTTGATCCAACTTTAGGTTCAACCCATATTGAACCTAAGTCAAGTTATAACTTAGGTTCAACCCAACTTACCCGAGTTAAACAAAGCTAAGGTCAACCCATATTGAACTTAAATCAACTTATAAATTAGGTTCAAACCAACTTAAACCCAAGTTAATCCAAATTTAGTTTCAACTCATATTGAACTTAAGTCAACTTATAACTTATGTTGAACTCAACTTGAATCCAATTTATTCAAACCTTAGGTCCAACCTGTATTAAACTTAAATCCAACCTATTGCTTAGATTCAATTCAAAATGAATATAAATAAAGCCTAAAATTTTAGGTCTTAATGACATTATACCTAAAATTAAGTCCTACCTATATTAGATATAATACTTAATTAAGCCTTAAATCCTATCTACATGGGACTTAAAACTTAACCAAATTTCCTTATGTCCTACCTACATTGGACTTAAAACTTCACAAGATTTTCTTAGATCGTGCTCATATTGGATCTAAATTTTTAGTCTAACCTAAATCAAACTCAAATAACTTTTAAGTTTAATCTAAAATAGACATTGTTGGCGATCGAATTGGAGTCGCATGTCGACACCGTCAATTCTCATGTCATGTCAATGTCATGGAGTCGCCACTCTTTTTCTCTATCAACCTAATTCTTATCCTTCCTAGACTTATTGTCAGAAGTCTTTGGAGAATTTAAAGAAGGATTAATCATGGTAGAGATTGAGAGAAAAAGAGATCAAAATGATAATCTCATAGAAAAAGTCTTGAGATTGTGTAATTACTGAAGTTTTTCATATAAGGACTTCATATGAGGATCTTGGATAACCAGAGAGGTCTTGTAGGTGAAATACCTATCCTGAGTTCTTTAATCTCCTATAAGAGCAAGCTCCTATAGTTAATTACATCCTGAATAATTAATATTGCCTAGGAAAACTCCCGATTAAGGTTAACATTTATCCTCGAAAACGAGTAAGTGTTAGTGTGTTAAGTTTGATTTAAGTTAAACTTAAGAATTATGTCAGTTTGTGTCACGTTAAGTTCGATTTAGGTAAAACTTATGTCAGTTTATGTCAAATCATGCCGATTTATGTTGAACGTCGAATTATGCTAAGTTTGGTTTGAAATGTCAAATAATGTCATTTAATGTCGGTGATTGTTTAATTTGGTTTGAAATGTCATTTAATGTCTATGATTGTTTAATTTGGTTTGAAATACCGATTAATGTCAGTTTGTGTTTGGAAATGTTGATTAATGTCGAATAATTTCATTTGAAATGTCGAATTTATTGAGTTTCATTTGGAATGTCGGATTTATGTCGGTTATGTTGATTTTTGTTTCAAATGTCAAATTTATGTTAGTTTTGTCGATTAAATGTTTGGAATATCAAATTTATATCAATTTTGTCAATTAAATGTTTGGAATGTCAAATTTATGTCGATTTAATGTTTGGAATGTCAAATTTATGTCGATTTTGTCTATTAAATGTTTGGAATATCATTTTTATGTCGGTTTAATGTTTGGAATGTCAAATTTATGTCGATTATGTCGATTTTGGTTTAAAATGTCGAATTTATGTCGATTAATTGTTTGGAATATCAAATTTATGTCGATTATGTCGATTTTAGTTTAGAATGTCGATTTTATGTCAATTTAAACTTGAATCTTGAGTTCATGTCTGTTTGCACTTATGTTGAATTAACTTGAGTTCATGTCTGTTTGATCTTAAGTTGAATTAACTTGAGTTCATGTCTGTTTACACTTAAGTTGAATTAACTTGAGTTCATGTCTGTTTTAACTTAAGTTAAAAGGTTTTAAAGTTACACTTAAAGGCTTAATGATTTAATTAGGTCTAATGGGTTAAACCTAATTAGGATTTATGTTTGATTAAACCTTAGTTAGTTAAGGTTTAATAGTTTAATTAGGTTTAATGGGTTGGACCTAATTAGGGTTTATGTTTGATTAAACCTTAGTTAGTTAAGGTTTAATGGTTTAATTAGGTCTAATGGGTTAAACCTAATTAGAGTTTATGTTTGATTAAACCTTAGTTAGTTAAGGTTTAATAGTTTAATTAGGTCTAATGAGTTAGACTTAATTAGGGTTTGTGTTTTATTAAACCTTAGTTAGTTAAGGTTTAATGGTTTAATTAGGTCTAATGGGTTAGACCTAATTAGGGTTTGTGTTTGATTAAAACTTAGTTAGTTAAGGTTTAATGGTTTAATTAGGTCTAATGAGTTAGACCTAATTAGGGTTTGTGTTTGATTAAACCTTAGTTAGTTAAGGTTTAAGGGTTTAATTAGGTCTAATGGGTTAGACCTAATTAGGGTTTATGTTTGATTAAACCTTAGTTAGTTAAGGTTTAATGGTTTAATTAGGTCTAATGAGCTAGACCTAATTAGGGTTTATGTTTGCCTTAAACCTAATGTTTAAGGAGGTTAATTAAGTTTAATATGTCCTTAAACTTAATAAAGGTTTGATTTGTATTAAACCTAATTTAGTTAAGGTTTAATGGATTAATTAAATTTAATATGTCCTTAAACTTAATTAAAAGAGTTTGATTTTGGTTAATTAAGTTTAATATGTCCTTAAACTTAATTAAAGATTTGATTTTGGTTAATTAAGTCTAATATGTCCTTAAACTTAATTAAAAGGTTTGATTTTGATTAATTAAGTCTAATATGTCCTTAAACTTAATTAAAGAGTTGATTTTTGTATTAAACCTAATTTAGGTAAGGTTTAATGGGTTAATTAAGTTTAATATGTCCTTAAACTTAATTAAAGATTTGATTTTTGTATTAAATCTAATTTAGGTAAGGTTTAATGGGTTAATTAAGTTTAATATGTCCTTAAACTTAATTAAAGATTTGATTTTTGTATTAAACCTAATTTAGGTAAGTATTAATGGGTTAATTAAGTTTAATATGTCCTTAAACTTAATTAAAGATTTGATTTTGATTAATTAAGTCTAATATGTCCTTAAACTTAATTAAAAGGTTTGATTTTGATTAATTAAGTCTAATATGTCTTTAAACTTAATTAAAGAGCTTGATTTTTTGTATTAAACCTAATTTAGGTAAGGTTTAATGGCTTAATAAAGTTTAATATGTCCTTAAACTTAATTAAAGATTTGATTTTGGTTAATTAAGTTTAATATGTCCTTAAACTTAATTAAAAGGTTTGATTTTGATTAATTAAGTCTAATATGTCCTTAAACTTAATTAAAGGGCTTGATTTTTTGTCTTAGACTTAATTTAGGTAAGGTTTAAAGGGTTAATTAAATTTAATTTGTCCTTAAACTTAATTAAAGATTTGATTTTGGTTAATTATGTTTAATATGTCCTTAAACTTAATTAAAAGGTTTGATTTTGATTAATTAAGTCTAATATGTCCTTAAACTTAATTAAAGAGTTTGATTTTTGTATTAAACCTAATTTAGGTAAGGTTTAATGGGTTAATTAAGTTTAATATGTCCTTAAACTTAATTAAAGATTTGATTTTTGTATTAAATCTAATTTAGGTAAGGTTTAATGGGTTAATTAAGTTTAATATGTCCTTAAACTTAATTAAAGATTTGATTTTTGTATTAAACTTAATTTAGGTAAGGTTTAATGGGTTAATTAAGTTTAATATGTTCTTAAACTTAATTAAAAGAGTTTGATTTTTGTATTAAACCTAATTAGGTAAAGTTTAATGGGTTAATTAAGTTTAATATGTCCTTAAACTTCATTAAAAATTTGATTTTTGTATTAAACCTAATTTAGTTAAGGTTTAATGGGTTAATTACGTTTAATATGTCCTTAAACTTAATTAAAGGTTTGATTTGTATTATACCTAATTTAGTTAAGGTTTAATGGGTTAATTAAGTTTATTATGTCCTTAAACTTAATTAAATGTTCGATTTTGGTTAATTAAGTTTAATATGTCCTTAAACTTAATTAAAGAGTTTGATTTTTATATTAAACCTAATTTAGGTAAGGTTTAATGGGTTACTTAAGTTTAATATGTCCTTAAACTTAATTAAAATTTTGATTTTTGTATTAAACCTAATTTAGGTAAGGTTTAATGGGTTAATTAAGTTTAATATGTCCTTAAACTTAATTAAAATGTTTGATTTTGGTTAATTAAGTTTAATATGTCCTTAAAATTAATTAAAATGTTTGATTTTTGTATTAAACCTAATTTAGGTAAGGTTTAATGGGTTAATTAAGTTTAATATGTCCTTAAACTTAATTAAAGATTTAATTTTTGTATTAAACCTAATTTAGGTAAGGTTTAATGGGTTAATTAAGTTTAGTATGTCCTTAAACTTAATTAAAGATTTGATTTTTGTATTAAACCTAATTTATGTAAGGTTTAATCGGTTAATTAAGTTTAATATGTTCTTAAACTTAATTAAAAGAGTTTGATTTTTGTCTTAAACTCTAAGGTTTAATGGTTTAACAAGGTTTAAGTTGTCTTTAAACCTAATCATTATTTGATTTGAGTTGGATTCATCACTTGCTTAATCCATGATGAGATGTATTAAATATGTGAAGAGAAGGTTTTGAATTATTAATTTTAAAATTAATAAATCTTAACCTTATTTCAAAATGTCTTTTAGATTGTTTTGATGACTTGAGAATTATTGTTTTAGGATTGTTGTCTGTTATCATAATATTCTCAAACATATTGCATTTAAATATTCCAATTTTTCCAAATTTTATAATTATTTTTGAAAATAATTACAAAATATCATGGAAATATGGAAATCATATCCTAGAGAGCTATCCTAGCCGTAGAAAAATCAGAAGATGTGCCTAAGGAATTAAAGGTAATTCCGTAAAAATTTCATATTTTTCTGACTTGTAAATAATTTTTAATAATTAAAATACTCTAGAGAGTATTTAATTAATTAAAAATTAAATGCTGAGAATAAAATTATGATTTTGGTCTCATAATTTTCTTCTCTTCAAGAGCTTTCCAGAGGTATTTTTATTTTATTTTTGTGACCTCTGGATCAAAAGATATGGATTTTTGAAGTTATTAAGGTTTCCCTAAATTAATCCAGCCCAGAAAAATCCAGGCACTGCCACGCGTCCTCATACCGTCAAATAGGCGGAGGATCCGATACGCGGCTCGAAACAGCGAACACGGGATGCTTAGATCAGCGCCGTTCATTCCAAAACATGGGAACGGACGACAGAGATAATTCCCCATTTAATTCGAAAAGTTTCGAATCGTTAAATTTTAAACTTCAATATCTCACTCATTTCTCAACGAAATTGAGTGATTTTTAAACCTATGGAATCATCTGGACCTATAGATTTTATCTATACGGTGATGATACATTTCTGGGCTAGTATAACCTATGATTTTTCAAAAATATTAATTATTTTGGAGAAAATAAATCCATAACTTGACCACAAGTATGTTGAGCTTGATCGGGCCTAATGGTCAGCTTCTAGGACTCCCAAAGAAGATCTTTCTCACTTCAATTTGGTTTCGTAGCTAGCCTTGGTGAGCAATTTGGGCAAAATGGCTAAGTTTGGCTGATTTGGGATTTCAGTCAAATTGGCTTGATTGGGCTAACCCTATGGCTTGGGCTTGGTTGGAATATGTTGCTGAGGTCTCCAGGAAGATTTTTTGTGTTGGGAGCCAAGGGATTTGGGCAGCCTATAGGATTTTATGGGTTAATTCTCTCCTCTTGGATATTTTGGCCAAGGGGGTATTTATAGCCATGAATGGCTATGGATTAACCTTGGTTGGCTTGGATTTGACCATGGTATAGTTAGGGCTGTAGAGTACAACCTCCCCCATGTAAACCAAGCTTCACCTCTTCTTCCTCCATGAGAATTTTGCCACTTAAGCAAGTGCACATTTTATGGCAATTTTCGCTTAAATCTTGTCATGATGGATTTTAGCCTCTTTGTTTCCATTCCATTGGCTAAGTGGGAGGTTCATGGTGTCTCAAATGGTTGAGACCCTCTCCTTGCAACACCTCATTTACCATTTCATGAGGTGGTGACACATTAGCCCCTCACTTAATATTATTCATGAAATATCATTATGGTTTTAACCATGGTGTGAAGGATGGTTAAAGCTTTGTCTCCTCACTATTGGATGGCTAGGGAGGTGGCTAAACTAACCTCACCATGGCAAGACACCTCACATAAATTACCATGGTTTTGCCACCTAATTTTTCATGTCATGATGGCCTTTACCATTGTTAAATGTGAGTGATTTATGAATTGATTTTTCTTTAATGGATCATGTGTGATGTCATAAAAGAGTTTTAAAATTTTTAGAAAACCATATGTGATAGGTTTTAAAAATTCCATTTAATGCCCTCTTCATTTTAATTTCCATATTTAATTAATTATGTCATTAATTAAATATTGAAAATTATTTTATTAATCAATAATTAATTGGAAATAATTCCAAATTAATTATTAAATTAATATCCATGTCATTAAAATTGATTTTTGTCTCTTTTCATGGCTTTTCAATTTAATTTTCATTTTAAAAAATTATGTCATTAATTAAAATATGAAAATTAAATTATTGATCAATTAATTAATTAAAAATAATTGTGGAATCAATTATTTGATTAATTCCATTATTTTTAATCAATTTATAGATTTTGTGATTTTATCGCTTTTGAATTTAATTTTTCATTTTAATTATTAGGTCACTAATTAAAATTTTAAAATTAATTCATTAGCCAATTAATTAATTAAAATAATTTTAAAATCAATTATTTGATTAATTGTTTCATTTTATGACTTTTAATTTAATTTTCATTTTAATTAATCATGTCATATGATTAATTAAAATATTAAAAATCAAATTATTAGTCAATTTAATTAATCAAATAATTTTTTTTGAAATTAATTTGATTAATTTTTGTCATTGTGGGGTTTTAAACATGTAATTGGTTGTTTGATAAAAAATGACCATTTTAACCAAAATTGACTTTTTAGGTCATGTGTTGACCCATTGGGTCAATAAGGTTGGTGATTGGATCTGGATTGATTATTTTGACCAAAATTATCATTTTAGGTCAAAAGGTTGGCCTGTGAGGTCAACTGGATTGGTCATAGGGTCTGGATTGACCATTTTGACCAAAATTGTCATTTTGGGCCAAAAGGTTGACATGTGGGGTCAACAGGGTTGGTCATTGGGTCAGGATTGATCATTTTGACCAAAATTATCATTTTGGGTCAAAAGGTTAGGTTGGTCGTTGGGTCTGGATTGACCATTTTGACCAAAATTGTCATTTTGACCAAAATTATCATTTTGGGTCAAAAGGTTGACCTGTGGGGTCAACAAGGTTGGTCATTGGGTCAGGATTGACCATTTTGACCAAAATTGTCATTTTGGGTAAAAAGGTTGACTCGTGGGTCAATGAGGGTTGGTCATTGGGTCAGGATTGACCATTTTGACCACAATTGTCATTTTGGGTCAAAAGGTTGACCTGTGGGGTCAACATGGTTGGTATTTGGGTCAGGATTGACGATTTTTACCAAAGTTGTCATTTTTGGTAAAAAGGTTGACCTGTGGGGTCAACAGGGTTGGTCATTGGGTCAGGATTGACCATTTTGACCAAAATTGTCATTTTGTGTGAAAGAGATGACCTGTGGGGTCAACAAGGTTGGTCATTGGATCAGGATTGACCATTTTGACCAAGATTATCCTTTTGGGTAAAAAGGTTGACCAATGGGGTCAACAGGTTTGGTCATTAGGTCTAGATTGCCCATTTTGACCAAAATTGTCATTTTGGGTCAAAAGGTTGACCTGTGGGGTCAACAGGGTTGGTCATTGGGTCAAGATTGACCATTTTGACCAAAATTGTCATTTTAGGTAAAAAGGTAGACCTATGGGGTCAACAGGGTTTGTCATAAGGCCTCGATCGACCATTTTGACCAAAATTGTCATTTTAGGTAAAAAGGTTGACCTGTGGAGTCAACAGGGTTGGTCATTGGGTCTGGATTGACCATTTTGACCAAAATTGTCATTTTGGGTCAAAAGGATGACCTGTGGGGTCAACAGGGTTGGTCATTGGGCCAGGATTGACCATTTTGACCAAAATTATCATTTTAGGTAAAGAGGTTGACCTGTGGGGTCAACATGGTTGGTCATTGGGTCTGGATTGACCATTTTAACCAAAATTGTCATTTTGGATAAAAAGGTATTTACCCATTGTAAAAATGAGGTCAACAAACTTAGAAAAAAAATAACAAAAAATGGTTAATAAATCTTACTCAATTTAAAATCTTCCAACTTTTAAAATCTTGAAAAGACATTAAAACTTAAATGAAACCCTAATGAACAAACATCACTGAATGCAAATTAAACTTAAATTTCAACGTTCAAATCTTCAAAGAATTCTTGGAGGACGCAATCTGTAGTTTCTGATTAGAGTCTTCCGGTCCAGGTTTAAACACCTTTCGGACAAAGTAGATATGAACACCCCACAATCCTGAGACGATGGAGCCATAAACATCTTGACCGAGTTGTTTAAAATTTAAATTTCAACCAATTAAAATAAAAATGATATTGCTTTTTTTTCATGCTAATTTTGTTTTGCTGGATCACTAGAGATATATGAAAAATCACACTTTAGATTTAGTTTGTATGTTATTAGGGTGTGCTAACTCTGTTTTGTAGGAAGACATTCTGAAGAGTGGACAACTACATTAAAACCAAACCAAAACCATGACATCAAAATAAAAACTAAAAAATTGAAAAACAAAAAATAAGATAACATGACACAAAACAAAACAGAACGACAAACAACAAAACAAAACACATGACATAAAATAAACACAAAACGACACAACAACAAAAGAAAATAACATGACAAAATAAAACAAAAAATTTTAGGATAGCCATAAAACTAACACTTTTAGAATAGCCACAAAACTAAAACTTTTAGGATAGTCACAAAACTAAAACTTTTAGGATAACCACGAAACAAATACAAAACAAAACTATGCCAACATAAAGACATAATCAACCAATTTCTTCCAAGATAATATATGGCACATTATCTTTTGGATCGAACAATGACATTCATTTCCTTGACCATGACATTAAAACTTCTTAGAGAAGGAGTGTTTGACGTTAATCATGAGTTTCTTAGGTAACCCCAATTACTTAAGATGTAATTAACTATGAGAGCTTGCTCCTATAGGAGAATTCAAAAACTCAGAATATGTATTATACCTAAAATCTCTAGTTATCAAAATTTTCATATAGTTTTGTTATACAAAAAACTTGAGTAATTACACATTTTGAAGATTTTTTCTATAAGATTACCACTTGACATTTTCTTTTCTCTGTTTTCTATCATCTTTAGCCCCTTTTCCTCCATTCTCCAAGTTTATTAATTTTTAAGGATTTTTGACAATAATCCAATTAGAATAAGTTACTTGAGAATTATGGCGATAGATAGATAAATTAAGTGGTGACTCCTCAAATCGATAATACCGACACCTTCCCACCAAAAACAGTACCTCTGCCAATGACAACTCTAGTAGTCACCAAGAGAGATTTTGCCACTCCGCTGGGGATATTCTCTCTCCTCATATCCTGTCAAAAATTTTGGAAAATCTTCATAGTGAAAAAACAAAAATGACATGATATAAATTCCCAGTTTACAAAATAAGTCTGAAAATTAATTTTGACATAATTTTCTCCTGAATTACCAGGAATACCGCAATGGATTCTCCAGACTCAGTCTTTTCATATTATCAAGAGCGCAATTCACCAATTAATGAAGATGTTTACTTCCCACAGAGTGATTTGGATTATTTGATGAAACTCAAATGATCACAAAACCCTTTGAGAACTTTAACCTAAATCCTTATGAAGAATTTCTTCTTTTAGAAAATTTACCTCAAGAACCTCCCATAGAACAATTTAATTTTGAGGAAATAGAAGAAGAAGTCGACCGTAAAGGAAAGAAATTTGCATGGAAGAGAATAATATTCCATTGTCTGTGTATGAAATTGGGTCCAGTTATAAGGCCTTCCCGTTAACTCGGACCCAACAAAGAAACAAAAATCATTCTCTTAAAAGGAAAAAGAGGAGAAATGGAGTCAAAAATTTTGAAGCATCTGAATCAGATGAAAGTGCTTTCTCTTGGAAGAAAAATAAACTTTATTCGGTACCAATTGAATATAGTGAGGATATCTTTCAATCCCCGAAAAGAGAAAACTCTTCACTAATCCAAACAATATATTCTGTATTTAAAAGACTTGCACGAAAAGATAAATGTTCAATCTCTCGACTCATAGACAAAATGGGGTGTGCTATTTCTACTTCGATGAAAAACAAACTTCTTACACAAGAAAATCATCAATTTTAGAAGTTGGCTAAACTTCTCTTAGGGCCAAGAATTGAAAATACAAGTACTACAAGTGATAGAACAAAACATGAAAGAACAATTTTAGAAGCAGAAGAAACATCTGCTAAAATGAATTTTCTTGTGGAAATGTTATGATCCGGATATTATTCTTATTCACAACACGATATACTTCCTGAAATTTCTCATCCTATACTAAAGAAAAAGGTGTGGAAACATGAATTATGAAAAGGAATCTCCGATGTTGTGACTTTCATGAACACTTCTCAAGAAAGTGCTGGTGAAAAGAATCCTTTTAAATCATTTGAGGAAAGACTAATAAAATTGAAAGCTGGTATTAAATGATTGGCTACACGAAGAAAGGATAATTCTTCTGACAATCCAAAAGAAGAATTTTTATAAATAAATATGGTAGAAACACGAGCTACTTCCTCGGTACAAGAAGTACCTTCCTCCAATGAACCGAAGACTTACGAACAGTAATTCGACAAGGAGATGATCAGATTAACCGTCTCAAACAAAAGATTGAAGAAATGATGACAACTTTACAAAATTCTCCACAAATAACTCCATTGCCTGCCGTTGAAATTATCAGGACGGAGGCAATACATATTCTCGAGGATAAAAGAGAATCTTTCATCAATTCGTTAATAGCTTAACAAGAGTAGCTTTTGACGGTACGCTGAGCTTCCCAATGGATCTGTCAAAACTTTTGTTGAACTAGAAAATCTATTTATTCAACGATTTGCTGGAGCTCAACATCATATAATAGTTAGAGACTTGGTTGTGGAGAAACAAAAATCAGGAGAAACTCTTATGGATCACATTTTTGCGCTGGAGAAATCTTAGCATGAAATGTGAACCGCAACTCCAAGAACAACATGCAGTTGAAATTCCACTTAAAAACATTCACGGTCTTATAACATTCATGCTTAAAGGATTCACAATAAAAACATTTGAAAAGTTTCTCAGTAAAGCTGCCAATCTTCAATAGGAAACTAAGTAGATGGGCACAATAAAAAAGACAGAAAAGGTAATGCCAATCAAGAAATTTGAGAAAAAATCTACAACAGTAGAAAAGGTTAAGCAAGTGATGCAAGTGCAACATGAACAAAAGAAATAACGACATAATGCAAATCAATCACAACCGCAGTTATCCTCACAACTGCAATTTCAATAACTAATCCCATCATCGACAGATAAAAAGTCAATGTTTGAAAGAATTAACAAAGAATATCCATATAAGACAGAAGCTGTTGCAAAAATATTTCGTAGTTTGTTGAAAATGTAGGAATTCAAATCTCCTGAAAGATATGGAGAATTCGACATGAAAGACCATCCTAATTATTGTCATTATCATAGAATTCTTGGGAATAAAATTGAAGAATGTTTTGTCTTCAAGGATTTGCTTGAGTGTAACTTCAAAAAAGGGAATATAGTTATCCCGAAAGAATATTTGAAATAACCTGAAAAAGGTCTAGTCAATATGATTTGGGCTGATGAACTTATTCCTAACTACTCCTCTAATAACGACATAAAAAATATTGCTCAGGGCAAATCTCCCAAGAAGACCTTTGCGGAAGCATTGACAATTGGAACTTCTAAGGAAGAAAAAAAGAAAAAGAAAGAGTCAAAAAGGGTTAGAGTTCTTGTAAATATAGGAGCTACTGTTCCTTATGTACCTTCCATTTCTTGTTCTATTAGGATAGTCTTCTCGGATGAAGAGAGAAAATCCCTCGAGCCGCTGACTTTGTAAGAATTTTATTTTGACCCTACTATGAATAATATCACATCCCGTTCTGCTTACATCTTAACTATTTCTGATATCATTTTTTAAAATGAACAAATCAATTTCAATCCTGTAGTAATTATTCAAATCGAACACAAATTTGATAAAATCAGTCACAATCAAGACAATGACATTGAGAAAGAAGACAACAATATAACATTCGAATTATAATAAATATCAATTTCCATAGAATTAGAACTTTTCGACTCAGAAATAAAAGAGTTGAATGACATACCAGAAGAAAAAATTGAAATTATCCTGCAAAGTGGAAAGGTTCTACCTCCAAGAATGACTCTTAAAGAAAAAGAAAAGCAAATATAGCATCAGAAGAAAAAATTCATTCGATAAAAGAATGATTGTCTGAAGGAAATAATTAAAGCTCATATAAAGTGGACTATAATGTAATAACCCATTTAAGAAAACTACCAACAAAGTTGAGCATTTATGATGCCCTTATTCTTTCTAAAGGAATGAGGGAATCATTGATTAAAGCTCTCTTAGATATCAAAATATGTTTGGCTTAACTCGCGAATTAGTGGCGTTCGAGCATGTCGTCGCCATCTCTACAAAAGGTACTGACGTTTTTTTTTAATTTATGTATAGTGAGGGTATATTGTTGGTTTGAGGAGTCGTCACTTTGTTTATCTATCTTATATTCCTAATTCCCGTGTAATTATTCTATTTGGATCATGTCAAGAAACCCTAGAAATTAATAGACTCAAAAAATATAGGGGAAGGGCTTAAGAATGATAGAAAAACAGAGAATAGAGAATATCAAATGATAAATATATAGAGTAAATCTTCAAAATATGTCATTACTGAAGTTTTCATATAGGGATAATAATGTAGAAAAATTTATAACCAGAGATTCTATTTTGAGTTCTTTAATTCTTCTATAGGAGCAAGCTCCTATAGTTAATCACATCATAGATAATGAAAATCACCTAAGAAAAGTCCCTATTAACGTCAAACATTCATTTTCCTAAGAAATTTTAGCATCATTAAAAGAATTAACAATGTTCAATCCTAGGGGTAACATATTTCTAAGTGTTACGTGCTACCTTAAAGGTTTGATTTTGTCAATGTAGTTATTTTCATGTTGGTTTTATTTTATTTTTATTTTTCTTTTAATTTTTTCTTGTAATTTTTTATTTTGTTTTATTGTCATTTTGATTTTCTTTTTTTGTGGTGGATATTCTAAAAGTCTAGGTTTTGCGGCTATTCTAAAAGTATAGGTTTTGTGTTATTTTGATTTTTTTCATTTTGTCCTTATTTTATTTTAATGTCATTTGAATTTTGTTTTTATTGTTATTTGTCTCATCTTCAGAATGTTGCACTGCAAGACAGAGTTAGCACACCCAAATAACATGCAAAGTTAATTTAAAATGGAACCTTGTCTTTAACCTGCAAGAGAGACAGTCTATGAGTTATTGTTACGAAAGAAACAATGTCAATTTAATTTCTTAAATTGTTGATTTAGTTGGTTAAGTTTTGAATTTTAGATAAACCGGTCAAGATGTCCATGGCTCCGTTGGATGCCTCGATCTACTTAGTCCGAATGTTTTTTAAACTTGGATCGGAAGACTCCTATCAACAACCAGGACTGCATCGTCTAAGAAATCTTCATAGATCAAGAATGTTGGGGTTTAAGTTGCATTGAGTAACTGTTGTTCATTAAGGTTTTATTTAAGTTTTAATGTCTTTTTGGATTTTAGGTTTGAAAATTTTAAGTTTTTTATGATTTATTAACCAAGTAAAATTTTCCATGTGTCATTTTGACTGATTTTTATATGGCAGTTTTAATTTATTTTTTTAAGTCTAATGTAATTTATACCTAAAGAAAGGAGAAGTTTATTTAGATCTAATGTCTGTAAGATCTAATTAGTCTTAAGCGTTTTAGATTCAGTGTTGTTTGAATCTAATGATTTCTAGTTAAATCTAATTTGAATTAGATTAAGGAATTTAGATTCAACGTCTTTTAAATATAAGGGTTTTAAGTCTAACTAAGATAGACTATAGGATTTTTTAGATTAAATGTCATTTGAATCTAATGATTTTAAGCCTAATGTAGTTTTATTTGAATAAAATTTAACATAAGTTAGCCTTTAGGATTTTTAGATTCAATGTCATTTGAATCTAAAGATTTTAAGCCTAATGTAGTTTTAATTGAATAAAATCTAACATTAGTTAGACTTTAGGACTTTTTAGCCTAATGTAGTTTAGACTTAGATTTCTGGGGTTTAGACTGACATTCATTTAAGTTGATCCTAAAGTTTAATTTACTTAGATTCAATGTGGATTGTAATTAGAGTTTTAGCTTAGGTTCAAGTTAGGTTGAACCTAAGGTTGTAAGTTTGAAGTAAGTTGAACTTGGGTTCAAGTTAGGTTGAACCTAAGTTGTAGGTTTAACTTAAGTTCAATATGGGTTGAATATAAGTTTGGGTTAACTTAGCTTCAAGTTAGGTTGAACCTATGTTGTAGATTTTACTTATGTTCAATATGGGTTGAAATTAAGTTTGAGTTAACTTGGGTTCATGTTAGGTTGAACATATGTTAGAAATTTGACTTAAAGTTCAATATGGGTTGATCTTAAGTTTGGGTTAACTTTGGTTCAGGTTAGGATGAACCTAAGTTAGAAATTTGACTTAAGTTCAATATAGGTTGAACTTAAGTTTAGGTTAGCTTGGGTTCAGGTTAGGTTAAACCTAAGTTAGAAGTTAAGTTTGGCTTAACTTGGGTTCTGGTTAAATTGAACCTAAGTGAGAAGTTTGACTTCAGGTTAATGTGGGGTTGAACTTAAGTTTAGGTTAACTTGGGTTCAAGTTTGGTTGAACTTAAGTTGTAGGTTTGACTTAAGTTCAATATGGGTTGAACTTAAGTTTGGGTTAACTTGAGTTCAGGTTAGGTTGAAACTAAGTTTGAAATTTAACTTAAGTTCAATATGGGTTGAGTTTAAGTTTGGGTTAACTTAGGTTCAGGTTAGGTTGAACCTAAGTTAAAATTTTGATTTAAGTTTAATATGAGTTGAACTTAAGTTTGGTTTAACTTGGTTTCAGGTTAGGTTAAACCTAAGTTAGAACTTATGTTTGGGTTAACTTAGGTTCAAGTTAAATTGAACCTAAGTTAGAAATTTGACTTAGACTTTAGGATTAAAGTCATGTTTAGACCTAATTAAATAGGATTTAAGGGTAATTAAGTCTAATTAGGGTTAGAATTAATTAGGGTTTAAACTAGTTTAAGCCTAATTTAAGTAAGGCTTAAGGATTAATTAAGTCAAATTAGGGTTAGACATAATTAGGTTTTAGGGTTACTTAAGCCTAATGTAAGTAAGGCTTAAAAATTAATTAAGTCTAATTAGGGTTAGACTTAATTAGGGTTTAAAGGTTACTTAGGCCTTATGTAAGTAAGGCTTAAAGGTTAATTAAGTCTGATTATAGGGTTTAAAGGTTAATAAACCTAATTTAGGTAATGTTTAATTGATTAATTAGACCTAATTAGGGTTAGGCCTAATTAGAGTTTAAGGTTAATTAAACCTTATTTAGGTAAGGTTTAATTGAATAATTAGACCTAATTAGGGTTGGTGACCCGATCGCCGCGCTTAACGCAGTAATGTTTGCTTTCAAAAGATAGCCAAAAAGCTTTGACTCGATTTATAAATAGCGGCTAGTGTATAAAATTAATATTATATAAGTAATATTTTTACACACCAGGGGTACTACACAAGTATACATATCGTTTCAAGTAATATAGGGTTTTTAAACAAAGACCCCAGTATCGATTCCACAGGGAAGATTTATAGAAATAAATTTTCTATAAAGCGAAAGAGAAACAAAATAGTAAAAATATTTTTATTTTTATTATAAATTACTATTAATTTACTAGATGCAATTAAAGAAAACAATAATAAGAAAAATGATTTTATGAACTCTATATAAAATAAACAACTTTCTTTCCTTCAATTAATCCAAGATTTTAAAGATAATTTAATATTCGTTGGAGAATTTAATTTATGGTATTGTGCCAAATAGAAGCATTCCTATTCTTTACCCTTTGATCCAGTGCAAAGAACATTGACTAATATACGTAATAGGTCCGGATGTATTGTTAAGTAGAATGGGTTAATCTAGGCTCACACTTCTAGATGTCCAAGGGTGGCTATGGTCGGCCCTACTAGTGACCCTTTCCTAGTTTATAAATCAAATTATAAGAATTTAGTCTGTCACTCTAAAAACTTATCAATTCTACACTCTTTTAAAATATTATCTTCCTATTTATTTGCACTTCACCATGAATAGCCCGCTCATGGCCTTTGACTACCCAAGGATTCATGTGACATCTACAAGTTAAGAGTTCTTCTCCTACAAGGTTTCTAAACTCTTCAACAGGTTTTAACAATTCAAACGAGCAATTTAAAAAGTAAAGTAAGATCAGGTATTAATGTCATCACAATGTTTTGAAAATATTTTAAATTTTAATTCTCCATCGAATCTTTATATTATCTTATCTTTCTCTTCATAATTGAAGTGAGAAAGTAACTAACTACTCAGAACACATTGAAAATAAATAACAAAACATGATAATTAAACTTTGAATCAAATGTAAAAATATACTTATCTCAAATATTTCTTCTACGGATCTTCCGATTCCTACCGACTCCACGAGTGTAATGAACTCCGGATGCAATAACTTGAAAATAAACTCACTAAACTAAACAAAAGTGGCCCTAAATTTCTCTCTCTAATTCTCTCTCTAAGGATGAGAAATCCTAAAGTAGATAAGAGAAAGGAGTACAATGGGAGGGGCACGTTTTCTGAAGAATTGGACCTCTATTTATAGGCTTCAAGAGTTGCCTTGAGGCACTTCTTCAAAACATGTCTACATTCAATGAATCTTCTAGAAGGCCAGTCTGGTGCCTAGTCACCGGACACCGCGTCCAGTTCTTCGCACCTCTTCACTTTGGCTCGCACCTTTTCACGATTAAAACCGTTTTAGAGCGTCCAAATGCAATGTATCACATGTCCTATTATCAAGGAACAACTGCCAGCCTTCTATAATGTCCAATAACTGCTCACTCCGTCAAAATAACTGATTAAACATTGTTAAAAACTTGACAGTTTTCGTATCGAGTTTGGCGCTTAGGCGCCAGGCCATATTTTTTTTATACTTTTGGTATTTTGCTCCATTTTTGCTCTTTTTTTGCTTTTTTTTCATTCTTAGACATTTTTACATTACCTACATCCAAAAACACAAAACATACCTTTCATTAAAGCATAATATCCTTAGAAATTAATAAGAATTAAGACATAAAGAAATAGGTATTTTTTTATAGATCATTAGGTCTAATTAGGGTTAGGTCTAATTAAGGTTTGTGGTTAATTAAACCTAATTTAGGTAAGATTTAATTGAATTAATTAGATCTAATTAGAGATAGGTCTAATTAGGGTTTATGATTAATTAAACCTAATTTAAGTAAGGTTTAACTGATTAATTTAGACCTAACTAGGGTTAATTAAACCTACTTTACCAATTAGGTTAGTTCTAATTAAGGTTTAAACCTAATTTGATTAGGGTTTAATGGGGGTTAGTTAGGTCTAAAGATGAGTTAGACCTAATTAGGGTTTGATTTGCATTAAACCTAATTTGATTAAGGTTTAATGGGGGTTAATTAGGTCTAATGATGGGATAGACCTAATTAAGGTTTTTTGATGTTAAGCCTAATGTGATTAAGGCTTAATCAGGGTTAATTAGGTGAAATTATTGTCTTAGACCTAAATAGGATTTAATTTAAACCCATTTAGAATTAGCCTTAAGATTGACTTAGTCCATTGTGGAATTGGCTAACTATGATATGGTGTGATTTGGATAGAATCCCAAGGTGGAATTCATGATTTAGGTCCATATGGGTCTGCACCAAATTGTTTAGAGGAGGTTCCTAGATCCAAGGAGTTGGAGTTTAATCTCATTTTAGGTCTGATTTGAGAGATTGATCCTAAAGACTAGGATTAGGTCAACTTTGTTGGTCATTTAGGGGAAATGTTTAAACCTAAATAATTTTAGAGCTTAAAATATAATTTCAAAAATTCATAATTTTAACCCTCATGTTCAAATTTCTCATTTTAAAAATTTCAAAGGTTAAGAATTATTGTTTTAGGGTTTGATTTCATTACCTGAAATTCCTAACCATTTTTCAATTTTTAATTTTTAATTTTTTGATTTTTATAATTATTTTTAAAAATAATTACAAAGAATCATAAAAGTAGATGAATTTGATTTAAAGGAATTTTCCTAGCTTTCGAAAAATCACATAATATATCCAAGGATGAAAAGATAATTCTGTGAAAATTTCAAAATTTTTGGAATTATAATTATTTTTTAATAATTAAACTACTCCAGAGAGTAATTAATTAATAAAAATTAAATATAATTCAATAATTTTAGATTTTGTTTTTATAAGTTTCTATTTGTTTTCCTGAATTTGAGGATATTTTTGTCATATTTTTTGTGATTTTTGCTTGTAAAAATATGAATTTTAAAAGTTAAATAGAATTCACTAGTTTTATATAATTCCCACTTAACTAAAATTCCACGCGACACTGACTGTATCATCGGACCCATCAAAATGACCTACAACACTATGATATTGGCTAGGCATTTGACACTAAAATGTTTCATATGAATGAAATAGCGGTTCGGTGAGATCAGAGCCGTCCATTTCTAATAAATAAAAATGGTGGCATCCTGTCGTCTTCCCCAATCTGGTTCATTCTGCGAGCTGTTCGTTTTTGAAGAGTAAGATCTCTCTCAGATGTTCATGAAACTTCAAAGGGATTATTTCAGAAGCTTCATCGTGGCAATATGAACACATCCATACGGATTTATGGATGTTTTGAATCAAATTGTTTCACAAAAGATCAAACCCGAGCACAAAGTGAGTTAAAGTGGCCATACCTGGTCTTGATGAAGTGAAGCTTCAATCAAGTGCAATAGAGATGATCATTAGGTCCTTGCGAAGCTCCTGGTATGTTTAATTTGGAGTAAAATTAGGTCGAGCTATATTCGAGCTGAAAGGGCCTCATGGTTTTGTGTTAAACTGGGTTAGAGCTCACGGGAAGACCCAATTTCAATTGGGAACTTCTTCTTACACCTTAGTGAAGGTGTAGAAATGGTCAAATTGGGATTTCGAATAGGTTTATGTCAAACCCGAATTGTGTCTTATTTTGTGATGTCTTTCTCTTACTCTTTCTTCTTGTTTGGAAACATAAGAAGATTATGCCATTGTTTTCATTCTACTTTTATTTTACAATGAGTAGGATTTATGTTTAGGATATTGGGATGCATGCTAGAAGAAGTCTTAATTATAAATGTGATGGGTTTTACTTGCACTTCATTTACATTACAAAAAGAGCTTGTTGTAGCATTAAAATTCATTATAATTATGCCATGACCCAAGTGGACAATGTAATTCTCAACAAAGTTGAACCACATTCAATATCCGTTGATGGTGAAGTTCATGAGAGTTGAGTGCAAATAAATAGGGAAATATACTTTGATGGGTGTAGAATTGGAGATTTAAGGGTGACAGACTAAAATCCCCAAATTGGTCCTAGTGTTTGGAAACTAAAGTGAGAGTTAGCCTTCAGGTGAAAGAAAGTGGGAGCCAGTATCCACCTAGCCTAACCACATATTTAGGGACTAAATCTAGGATTAGCCGATGTTCTTTATGCACTCGGAAGAGGGTAAAGAATAAGCTTGCTCCTATTTGGCACATACAATATTTAATGTATCTCATTCCTTTACATTATCCAATTTACCACATAAGAATTGTAGATTTTATTATCTCAAAATTCACCAAACCAATCCATCCAAAAAGGGTTATCTTTAGAAGTAATATTTGAATTTAGGAATAATTATTATCCTTACATATATTCATCTGGATTTAGGAGTAGTTGGTAGATAAAACACAATCTTAATTGACTTTCGGAACTAAAGTCTGATAGTAGTAGACTAGAATTTGACTAAGGACTTTTACCTTGCTTCCCTGTGGGATCGATAAATGGGACTCACTAGAACGTTGTATTACTTGATACAATACATATACTTGCGTAGAAGCACTAGTGTGTGCTCATACATACAAACATAAAACAAGCAGAAAATAACACACTCAGGGGGCACATCAAATTTTTTGTGTCATTGCTGGGGAAGCTTTGGTAAGAATTTTAGGAGAATATTAGTTTACGTAATTAGGCTTAGAATTGAAAAACTTTAGTGTCGTAAAATTATTTTTGTGTGAAAAGTGTTTTTTGTATGAAGAAGTTTTGTGAAAAAAAACTGTTTGTGTGAAAAATAAGGTGTTTGTGAAAATATTTTATTGTATTGTATATATTTTTCGTTTTAATTATTTTATTGTTAATGTATTGTTTGTTGTGTTACTTATGCAAAATAAAGGATCTATAGGGCATACTTATGGTCTCGAGTTAGAAAAATGAAAAAAAAAACAAAAAACAAAAAGGACTTAAAAAACTAGAATTGAAAATGGTAAACATTCAAAATCATAACTTGGAAAATCATCATAAATCATTGAGGGATTATGTAAATCCTATGATAGATGAAATTCACTCAAGTATACAAAACCCTGTCGTAGAAGCTGACTCTTTTGAACTAAATCCAGCGATTATCCAATTTGTGCACAACAACTAGTTTGGGGGAACTCCTTTGCAGGATCCTTATTTACATTTATCTAATTTTCTAGAACTTTGTGCTAAATTTCGTTATAATGGCATGACAGACGATGCTATCAGGCTAAGTTTTTTTCCTTTCTCTCTATGGGATAAGGCTAAAATGTGGTTATACTCATTAGCACATGGCTCTATTAAAAATTGGGAGGAGATAACTAAGAAATTCCTAGCTAAGTATTTTCCACCTTCAAGGACTACTAAACTTAAAAATGATATTATCTAATTTTGATAGTATGAAAGGGAATCAATATACGAAGCCTGAGAAAGATTTAAGGAACTCCTCAGAAAGTGTCCACATCATTCTCTTCCAGATTGGTTAATCATTCAAACTTTTTATAATGGGTTAGTAGGATCCTTAGGTCCATTTTTGATGCCACTGCTGGTGGTTCATTAATGTTAAAATCATTTGATGAAGCGTATGCATTAATTAAAGAAATGACTACAAATAAATTTCAATGGTTATTTACAAGGGTAAATCGTTAAAATGTAGCTAGTATTCATGATACAGATGTGATTGCAATTCTTACATCTCAAGTTGTTACAATATAAAGAAAGTTGTACAAATTTGGAATGAACCAGCCTCAATTTACTCCTGTAAGTGAGGAAAGTTCATTATGGCATATGATTAATTCCAACTTATTATATGAGACTTTAAATACCATAAACGACATGTATTCTAACTTTTACAACCCAGGTTGAAAAACTATCCTAATTTTAACTGAAATTATACCACTGGGGGTGGATACCAACAATGGGAAAGTAATCATGTAAATCCTAATGGAAGTTGGAATAATTAGGGGAACACAAGCTATAAACATTCATATCCACAAAACTGTAATAATGATCAACAATTTAAGGATAAGAATATGTTTATAGAAGAAGTGATATTGTAAATGGGAAACTAGTTGCAAAGTCAAAATGCTGCGATTAGAAACATAGAGAATCATCTGAGACAAAAAGCTAATTCACTTAGCAATAGAACACAAGGAACACTTCCTAACAACACTGAGATCAAACCTAAGGAGAACAATAATAAACAAGAAGAAGTTGTCCAATTAAGAAGTGGAAGAGAGATAGAGGATGTGGTTATAAAAGTGAAAGAAGTTGTGAGAGAAACAAAGGAAACAAAAAGACTTGAAGAACATGTTTCTAAAGATCTAGAAAAATTAATATCTCTAACTAAAATCAATTTGGAAAGACCACCACCTCCATTTCTTCAAAGACTTAGACATCATAAGTTGGATAAACAATTTTTAAAGTTCCTGGAAGAGCTTAAGAAGTTAACGATAAATGTTTCTTTCACAGAAGATTTAGAACAGATGTCAAGTTATGCAAAGTTTATGAATGAGATATTAAACAAGAAAAAGAAATTTAGAGATTTCGAGACAGTTGCACGCAGTGAGGAGTGCAACGCTATACTTCAGAAAACGTTTCCTCAGAAACTTAAAGATCCTTGTAGCTTTACAATTCCCTGTGCAATTGGAAAAAGATACTGTGGAAAACCTTTATGTGATTTAGGAGAGAGCATTAATGCGATGCCTCTATCTATATTTAAAAGGTTAGGTTTAGCCGATATTTCTCCCACTACTGTAACCCTTCAGTTAGCTGGTCGATCTATCATTTATCCAAAAGGGGTTATAGAAGACGTGCTTATTAAAGTGGATAAATTTATCTTTCCCATGGACTTTATTGTATTAGATATGGAGGAAAATAAAGAAATTCTAATTATTTTTGGGATACCTTTCCTTGTTACTGGACAAGCTATGATAGATGTGCAAAAATGAGAGTTGATTATGAATATTAATGACTAGGAGTCACTTTTGATGTGTTAAAGACTATGCAATATCCAGCTGAAATAAAAGATGATGATTGTTTTTAGATTGATGAAATTGATTATCTAAGTAAAGAACATTCCCAAAAAATTTTTTGAATGTAAATTAACAGATGAGATCGAAATGGATTTTTATGAAGTGTTGAAAACGTTGTCTAAAGAAGATTATATGTATGTTCAGGAGAGGTGTGAAAAGATGGACGCTACCAAAAATAATAAACTTTTAATTCCATCTATTGAAAAATCTCATGAACTTAAGATGGATGTACCCCATACATTTTTAAAGCCTACCTATTTAGGAAATTCATCTACACTACCAGTCTTCATATCTTCAGATTCGACTCAATCGCAAGAAAATCCTGAATTGAATGATGAAAAAGATAAAGTTATTGAACTAAGACTTGGAAGACAATTTGAGGATATATTTCAAAAGAAATTTGAGTTGAGAAAAGAGGATAAGGATATTGAAAGACCATTGGAAGAAATTCCTAAGGAATTAAAAAAAACCTATTTCCTCAACTAAGATAGATATAGAGAGACCACCTCTATCATTTACTCAGTACCAAGGGGAAGAATTGGAAGATAACTTGAAACAGAAGAGTAACATAGAAGAAATTGATCCAAAATCTAAATTATGTAGGGAGAATCCGATCCAAACTTTGGGAAAATCAAGATTATTGGTTCTAGAAAGAAATATGAGGAATATTGAATAAAGATCCATTTCTTATTAATTATCTTATAAAGAATATTGGATCGGAAATAGGTTGAAAGAATATTGGATGGGATGTAGAGAGAATATTGGATCCAATGTAGAGATTAATAGAAGAATCAATTTAATAGAAGAATCAATTTAATCCGATCCAAACTTTGGGAGATGATGAAGATCCATTTCTTATAAAATAAGAAAACCAATATTCTTTTATTTATTTTCTCAATTTAATAAACCAAAAAAGGATGATATTAATATGCAAATTGAGAAAATCAGTAGAAGAATGTTGGATCTAGAAAGAAATATGAGGAATATTGATATGAATAAAACTAAAAAGGAAGGGTTGAAAGAAAAATTACAATTTGAAGATATTGTAGGAATCCCTGGATCTAAAAAGGATTGGGAGATTGATCGATGATTATTTAAATGGAGTTTTGATCCAGGAGGAATCATTTGTTGGGCTGGCGATGTTAAACCAAGCGTTTTATGGGAGGCAACACATAGTTATCAGTGTGCTTTTATTTAGTAAGCTTTGGAGTATGATTGTTAGTGTTGTATTGTGTTTTCTTAGAGTGGATTGATCAGTTTGATTATTGATTGGTAGATGTTTGGATTGTTAGTAGTTTTATTTGATCTTATGTGCCATGAGGGAGGTGATTCCTTAACTTCTTATTATGGTTAGATTTGTATTTTCTCTTGTAGTAGTTGGATTGATGAGCTCACTATGACTCGGATCTCACCCGGACTTGAGTTTTATAAGAGACAACATGAATTTGAACAGTGACTGATTGATCTCAATTTTTTACTTCCTTTCTCTAACTTTGTTTTCATTTGATAGGAGTCACAAAATTATTTGATGAGCAACACGAGGATGATTTTACACTATCTTTATAACTGTTAAAGGTGCTTAATTAAGGGGATTAATTGATTTCCTGAGATTGGTACCCGGGGACCAACTTATCAGAGATAATCTTTTCTATGGGATTATAATCTATAAAATCATTTTAAAGTACCTAATTTATTAGTGTAACGATTCCGTTAGAAATTGGAAGTATGTTAGTGAGATGTGATGTGTCAATGGAAGAATTGACCTCATTTATCATATGTGTTTGTTTATGTGTTAATACTTTATATAAGAATTGAAGAACATTTTGATATCCGGCTGATACCTGCTATGCTAGCTAAACTTTTAATTAATCAATTTCATTATGACATGCTTAGTTTAGATTTACTATGTGCTACATATTGTTCCGTCCTAATTAATAATCTTAGATGTTTTTGATATACATTTGTGGTAGATATAATTTTTGAACTATTTTTTTCCTACTTATATTTTATTTTTGCTGAATGCTATATATGTTAAAAATCAAGTTTGGGGGTAGGAAGAAAAATAAAATTTTAAAGTGAGTATACTTCCTTTTAGTTTAATATTATTGCAAGCATATTTTAGGCTAGCTTTACTTTCTCTTGCAGTCATTCTATCTTGATTATGCATTGACCGACCGTTCCGTAAATATAAGAATTCAGCCTAGGGGAGAGTAGGGTAAAAATAGAAGGATGTATATAATTGTTAAGCTTAAAAACGTTATATATGTTTTTCAAAGTAAAGTAGCAATTGTACTCCCTCCCCTTTAATCAACGCAAGTATACGTATCATTCGAGTAATAAAGGGCTCTATTGGAGTCCTAGATATCAATCCCACAGAGAAGTTAAAGATTTACAAACTAATTTTTAGTAAAAGTTGATCACTAATCTAATTTAGTATAGTATATGAAATATAAAGAACACTTAACTTAAAACTAATACTTAAAAGACAGAATATATAAGTCAATTTAGAAAAGTATCTTTCTCCTTGTTAAGAGGATTGAGTGAATAAATAACTAAATGAGTTTAGAATTATATTGTGCCAAATAGGAGCATTCCTATTCTTTACCCTTTGGTCAAGGTGCAAAGAACATTGGCTAATGCTTATGTTTGGTTACTGAATCTGTGGCTAGGCTGGGAGGATACTAGCTGCCACTTCAGAGCTCCCACGTTCCTCTCGCATGAAGGCTAACATCTACACTTCAACACCCAAACAATAGCACCGAATTGAAGATTTTAGTCTGTGACACTAAAATACTCAATTCTTCGCCCGATAATTAATATTTCCCTATTTATTTGCACCCTCCTTTCAAGACTTTTGAATTCCCTAAATCTTGGATGTAATCTTTACTATAGTTGATAATTCAACATATGTTAACAATTCAATTGGCCAAATTGAAAGTAAATTAAGATTTAAGTAAAAGATTATCACAATCTCTATTTAATATTATTAGGCACAACTCTTTTAATTTTTCATTTCACAAAACCTCAACAACAAGGAGAAAGACAAAGGAAACTACTCAGAATGCATGGGAATAATAACACAGATGTTGGATTTCATTTAAAGTTAAAAAACACTAAATACTAACTCTTACTATAAAAGGAAGCACAAATTTGACACTAACTGACTCTTAATGACGACTTAACTCCTGTTTCATGACACAAAAACGGTCCTATATATAGAAGGAGTCATATTTCTAAAGGTTTCTTAAGCACCTCTTCAAAATGCATCCAGATTCATTGAATTTAGCTTGAATCAACTATCTTGCCGTCGGCGGGCTCGATCTCGCCGTCGGCGGGCTTCTAGAAGCAAGGCTAACCATTCAGGCTCACTGTCGGCGGGCTTGATCTTGCCGTCGGCGGGCTCTATTATAATATATTAAAAACTTCTGGGAAAATCTCACCGTTGGTGGCTTAATTCTCGCCGTCGTCGGGACAGTTCAATTTTCATCAATTTTTGTCCTTTTGCTCCAGATTCACGTTTTTTTGCTCTTTTTGCTCTCAACACCTATAAATCTTCATTCCTGCAATAAAACACAGAAAATACCTTTCTTTAAAGTGTAATTTCATATGAAATTGGTATAAATTTCGCAATATATTTTCTTGTGGTCAAAATCCCCCAAACTTAACTATTACTTGTCCTCAAGTAATTTAGATACTACATAAAAGTAATGATTATTTGTAGTAAAGTTTTAATTTAGAATTACTATGAATTTAATTTAAATAAGTATTATAGTAAAGTTTTCTAGAAATATTTTAAAATAATTAAACTAATTCTATAGATATAAGGCTATTTAGACCTCAAGTTTAAGATTTCTAGTCTTCTATTTATTTAAAAAATGACTATTTTTCAATATTAAATTACTTAAGATATTCAGATGATAGGAATTTCATGAAAGTACTACTTAGTAAAATACTTATTCCATATATATAAGTTCGAAATGTAACTGAAGTTTACCCTTTAGGTTGATTCAAATGAAGCCAATTTTGATAAGGCATCTCCTCAAGCTTCTCCTCAATTATATATATATATATATATATATATATATATATATATATATATATTCTTTTTTCTTTTCTTTCTGTATTGATTTTCAATCCCCCCACTTTTTTTTTCTTTTTTAAGTGAGGATCACTATTTTTGGTTAACCTGTTAATAATTTTGAACTTCATTTTCCTCTTCCTAAATTTGAAACTTGAAACATTTACTTCCCTTATATGTATTTCAAAGTTTTTACTTTATTGAGTTTCAATCTTTTCTTTTTCAACTAAATACCTAAGAATTTTATATTTGAAAACATAGTTTTCCTTACTTTAAATAGTTAACTATATTCTTATTCTCTTATACTAAATATCTTAATCTACAAAATGAGTTAATCATTAAAAGTATTTCTTTTAACTTTCTATAATAATTAAATACATTAATTCTAGTTTATCGAATTAAAATTACCACGAAAATCATTCTATAATAATTTTTGAAAATATAAATTGAGAAAAATTTAATAATTAAATTTGTATTTTTCCTTCCCCCGAACTTAAATTTTTCCATCTATCTATATAGGGTGAAAAGAAAACAAATTATAAATTTAAATCATACCTTTGTGCCTTAGGTAATTCTCCTTTTTGAAGTTCTGCAGGTTCTATCAATTACTTAATTAACCTGTATTGTTAATAACTTTCTACACACATAATATTAAAAGAAATAGCTGGGTAAAGAAGTTTTGAACTACTAACACAATCTATACCACAACATAACACAACATCCACATATATTTCACAAATCCAGTTTCAGAGTTACAATCACAAATTAAAATATTAAAATTTAAAAGCCACAAAAATTTAACTTATACAACAATATTAAAATGTATTACACAACATAATAATCAAAGTTCTTAAACTAAACATCAATACTGAATCTAAGAAAACAAACAAACAATCACATAACATAAAAACCTAAGCATATAATCTAATCATCAACATTAAAATCCCAAGCAAAACCTTCATCTCCTTGTTCCGCAGGTGGAGTAGGTTGGTAATGACTGTAACGGCAGCACTCAGGAAAAAAAACATCAAGCTTTCCTCTCTTATAACGATTCTCAGCATCATAATAAGCTATCTCAAACTCTGAATGTCTCTGGAGATACTCGCTGTCATAATTGTGCCTTCGCTCTAATCCTCCAATTCTCTGATCTATATGCTCTAATTTTTCCTCAATCTTTTCAAAAATCTTCCACTGCAGGGTCATTTCATTCATCAAATCATGAAGGGTAGAAGAACTATAAGTAGGAGGATCATAACTGGTGGAAGGAATATCCCTACTAGTTGAAGGTACGTAACTCCTAGTTCCGATCTCCATCCTTTCTGGGATTCATAAGTTTTTAAGGTAATGGGTTTCATAGGCTCCACCCATTCCTCATCATCTCTTGCCTCTACCCCAGATAATTGGCAGAGTGCATAAATTAGACCAGGATGCCCTAGTCCTCCTCCACTCTCACTTCTTGCAGTGGCTAATACATTCTTGTAAATAATACTTCCCACAATAATACTTCTTTGGTTATGAATACAAAAATTCAGAACTGATCTCTTGTTACTTCACTATGGTGATAGGTAGGTAACAAGGTAGAACAAATAAAATAGTGCCAAGCTTTAGATATCGCATTCAACATGGATAGAGGGAAGTTTACTCGTTCACGTTGCTTGAGTTTCCAAACCCCTTTCACATCAGTGAGAAAGTTGATTACTTCTTCCAGCGGTCCTTCCTTTGTTCCAAAAGTATCATATTTGCTGGTGTGTAGGTCGTGTACTTTGTAGAAAGACATGATTCTTGTAGCATTGAAATCGACTAAAAATCCTCTAACCTTTATTGGTGCATCTTCTATTTCAGTTAGGTTGGCATGAAATTTCTTCACTACTTCCACTGCAGCTCTATTTGTTGTATAACATAAATTTTCCCATCTCCTCTGTTTTATGGTTCGTTCCACTTCTCCTCCTGGATTCTTAAATACTCGATCTTGTATGCACTTCCTTGCTTGGATATTGTGGAAGTATCTTGATTGAGCTCGAGCACTTACAAATCTTGTTTCGTCATAATCCATTTACCTCTTTTATCGTGGAGCCATTTTTTTGATCTATCAAATTTACAAAAATCTCAACTAATCTCTAAAATATTACTAAAATGGCTTCTAAAGATGACTTAAATCACTCTAAATCAATTTCCATGAACTTCTTCCAAATCGTTTCTCCACATTTTAATTTTTTCCAAAATTCCTCAATGTGGAAGAAATTCATGGAGAAAATCAAAAAATTTTATATATGACGAAAGCTCTTACCAAGGGAAGATGAAATTCGGTGTCAAAATGTGTTGAAATTGCTCCAAATCTACGATCTATCAAGCCCTAGGTCGGTTTTTTGAAGTTTTGACGAAGGGATGATGAATAGTGACGGTTGACCGGTCAAAATATAGTGTTTTACGAAATCACGCTGTAGGCAAGAATTTTCTCGTAGTCGGCGAGCTAATTAATTTAAAGAGGTCAAAAGTTTCGGGAAAATCTCGCCGTCTGCGGGATCGATCTCGCTGTCGGTGAGGTTTTCGAATTTTTAATAATTTTAATATTTATAATGTTTTCAATTCATTTTAAGCCTCAATAATGTTCTGTCACTTTAGATTA
Organism: Papilionanthe hookeriana x Papilionanthe teres; assembly: GCA_022702705.1. NCBI lineage: Eukaryota > Viridiplantae > Streptophyta > Magnoliopsida > Asparagales > Orchidaceae > Papilionanthe > Papilionanthe hookeriana x Papilionanthe teres. The sequence goes on from CM040425.1 coordinate 120,134,145, forward strand.
TACTTCATCATGATTAGATACTATTTTAACACATAAATTCACACAACACAAACATTATAACTTATATATATGAAATCCAAGTCATTACAATTTTCACACATTACATTACTAACAAATTGCTTTGAAAAATCTTAACACACACACAATTCAGCGTCGCAATCCAGACTACAATACTCAAAATGCTGAGACTAAACAAATAACACACAATCATATCTAGACTGAGATTAACTATATAAAGTACAAATAAAAACTAAATTCAAGCAATCACACACAAATAAGTATGAATGAATATCTTCTACTCATCAAGATCTGAACTTAATTCTTCTCTGACATTTCCGATAAAACTTAAATGCACGAACAAATTATAGAAAGGCCTGAAAAGAAATTCTTCAGTAGAATCTTCTTCAATCCATCCCTTCCTTCTGAGAAGTTGTATAAAATTAGCTTCCAGATGTCACGATGATCAAAGTGCTCTTACATTCTCCGATCGATGTGATCGAATAAATCGAGAGATATTGTCAATGGAATTCATCACATTTTGTATTTCATTCTCCAATCCTTTAAGTTTTCGTAAGATCATGTTCGTTCTATCAGTCAAGGGCTTGATTGAAGGATTGTTTTGAGATGCTTGGTCCGTAATAATCACTGTCTCATTATCGTTATCCAAAGTAGGAAACATATCAGTCAGATCTAATGGTTTCCAAGGCAATAGTACGTTTTCCCAAGCTTCGTAGGAAACTTGTATTGACTACATAATGCGAAAATTGTTGAAGGATGTCTGAGTCCGTGAATAGATCAATGCACAATTAGGCCTAAGGCAGACTTCACAATAATAGTTCCAACGTCGATGGGTAATCCAGTTTGAATACAATAATTCAAAATCGCACATTCCTTAGAGACTTTATTTACCCTCATAGTGGTTAATAATTTTGAGAAAAGAAAGAAGTGCCAGTGCTTAGAGATGGGGTTAAGAAGTGATGCAGAAAAACTAACGTACCCGTCTTCTTGCATTTCCCAATCTTTTGGTTCATCAGTTAAGTATCGGTAAATCTCATTCATATTGTATCTTGTAGGGATGAAATTTGAATAGTGGAAAACAGGTGTATTCTCAATTGAATACAACTCATTAATTCTGGAAGGAGTAAAAGTTACCCATCTGCCTCGTACAAATACGCTTCCATTGTTGATTCCATGAAGATTGGAGCAGAATTCTTTGACTACATGGATAACTACCGCAAAAGTTGTATAGCATAATACCTCCCAACGTCCTCGAATAATCATCTCCTTAATAGATGTTGTTGAATTTTCCGCTCCTCTATTACGAATCCTCTTTCTTTAATCAATCGCTTTTTCGTCATAACCTTGTTGAATATCTGCCGTGCCTCATAACTGACGAACTTTCTCCTATTGAACACTTAGGATTTCATGATTTTAAGTGGATTGGATGCCATAATTTCTTATTTTGGTGGAGTTTCTATTCGTTTCTAAGAAGTAGAAAGTGAAGATTTCGAGTTCTAGGCATCTTATATAGAGAAAAACACTTAAAATCGCCAGAAACTGCCAAAATAACTCCTTAAAATCGCTCTTGTACCAGTCTCGCCGTCGGAGGCAATGATCTCGCCGTTGGCGGGATAGTTATAATTTTAATCTGAATTAAGGCGCGCAGATCTCGCCGTCGGCGAGCTAAGGTAAATTTGCCCATTTTCACTTTAGTTCCCAAAAATTTTTAATTTCATTTGTTACTCTTAATATTGTGATGATTATAAAGATAAATATGAGTAGTAGAATTCATTTATACAATAATTATCAATAAATCAAGTAAATAAACTATAAATTAAGACTACTGTGGGTTGCCTCCCATAAAGCGCTTGGTTTAACGTCGTCAGCCCGACCTATTTTGGTTGTTAATCATGTCAACTAAACATTAAAACCTCTTTAAAATTGTGTCTTCTTCCTTCAAAATATGGTTTTAATCTATGTCCATTTACTTTAAATTTGTGTCCAGTCTTTGGATCTTCAATTTCTATAGTTCCGTAAGTAAATATTTGAGTTATAGTGAAAGGTCCTAACCATCGAGATTTAAATTTTACAGGAAATAATTTTAATCTTGTATTATAGAGCAAAACTTCTTGTCCTGGTTTAAAATTTTTCTATTTAATCTTTCGATCATGCCATAATTTCATTTTCTCTTTATAGATTCTATCGTTATTGTAAGATTCATTCCTTAATTCTTCTAATTCATTCATCTGTAATAATCTCATCTTACTAGCTTCTCTTAAATTATAATTAAATTCTTTAATTGCCCAGCATGCTTTGTGCTCTAATTCTACTGGTAAGTGACAAGTTTTTCCATAAATAATCTTGTAAGGAGTCATTCCAATCGGAGTTTTATATGTAGTTATGTATGCCCATAATGCAGTGTCTAGTATTGTAGACTAATCTAATTGATTAGGGTTTACAGTTTTTTCTAAAATTTGTTTAATTTCCCGATTAGAAACTTCAGCTAATCCACTGGTTTGTGGATGATAAGCAGTTGAAATTTTATGAATAATGTTGAATTTTTCTACTAATTTGTGAATATATTTGTTCCTAAAACTCCGTCAGTGATAATCACTCTCGGCATTTCGTATCTTGTAAAAATATTTTTCATTAAAAACCTTGAAACACTCTTAGCATCACATCGAGGTAAGGCTTGTGCTTCAATCCATTTTGAAACATAATCAACAGCAACTAATATATATGAGTTTCCAAATGAAGGTATAAACGGTCCCATGAAATCTAATCCCCAAACATAAAAAAAATTCAACTTCTAATATAAAATTTAGAGGCATTTCATTTCTTCAAGATATATTACCTACTCATTGACATTTATCGCAGGTTTTTATATATCTATAAACATCTCTAAAAAGAGTAGGACAATAAAATACAGCTTGTAAAATTTTATAAGCAGTTTTATCTGTTTCAAAATGTCCTCCAAATTCAGAATCATGGCATTTTTGAATGATTTATTTAGTTTCTTCATACAACACACATCTTCTAATTGTTGACTCCTTACATTGCTTATATAAATTTGGTTCATCCCAAAAATATGTTTTAGCATCATGAATGAATTTTTTCTGTTGTTGTAAAGTTAGCATGGGTGGTAAAATATCACTTACAATATAATTTACTATATCAGCATACCAAGGTACTTTCCATTCATTTATATTATAAATTTGTTCTTCAGGAAAATGGTTAGTAATTTCATTATCAGTGTCAGATAGTTCATTATATTCTAATCTTGATAAATGATCTGCAATTTGATTATCAGTTCCCTTTTTATTAATGATTTCAAAATCAAATTCTTGCATCAATAATATCCATCTGATTAATTTTAGTTTGATATCCTTCTTTTGTATTAAATATTTAATAGCAGAGTGATCAGTATGCACAATACATTTAGTTCCAATTAGATAAGATCTAAATTTATCATAATCATAAACAATTGTTAATAATTCTCTTTCCGTAACTGTGTAGTTTTTAGCATTATTGAGAGTTTTACTAACATAGTATATGACTTTAAAAATTTTATCATATCTTTGTCCAAGAACAGCTCCTATAACATAATCACTAGCATCACACATAAGTTCAAATGGTTTCTCCCAATCAGGGGAAACTATTATAGGTCCTGTGATTAATTTATTTTTTATTAATTCAAAAGCATTTAAGCATTCTGTTGTGAATTCAAATTTCTTGTCCTTTTCTAAAAGTTGGCATAGAGGTTTAGTAATTTTTGAAAAATCTTTTATATAGCGTCTGTAAAAACCGGCATGTCCAAGAAAACTTCTTACCCCTCTCACTGTAGTAATTTAGCTATAACTTGAATTTTTGCAGGATCTAATTCCATGCCATTATCCTAAATTTTATGCCCTAATACAATTCCTCCTGCAACATAAATTGACATTTCTCCCAATTTAGAACTAAGTTAGTTTTCTCGCATAATTCTAAGACTTTTTCAAGGTGACTTAAGCATACGTAAAATGATGTTCCAAATACAGAGAAATCATCCATAAATACTTCCATTCCATCATCAATTAATTTGCTAAATATATACATCATACATCTCTGGAATGTTGCAGGTGCATTACATAATCCAAAAGGCATTCTTCGAAAAGCGAATGTTCCATAAGGACTGGTAAATGTAGTTTTCTCTTGATCCTCAGGAGCAATAGGAATTTGATGATAACCGGTATGTCCATCTAAAAAACAAAAATATTTATGTCCCGCTAGTCTATCCAACATTTGGTCTAGAAATGGTAAAGGGAAGTGATCTTTCCTGGTGGCTGCATTTAATTTTCTATAGTCAATACATATACACCATCCAATAACTTGTCTTATAGGTATTAAATCATTATTTTCATTAGCTTCAACAGTCACTTTGTACGACTTATTTTTAGGTTGAGTGTGTTGTATTTTAAAAAATGGGCCGCCTACAGAAGTTGTCGGCGAATTTTAAATTTTGAATTTAATTTATATATATATATATATATATATATAGTTTTATAAAGAAGCATTTGATTTTAAAAATAATTTTATGTTTGAAAATTTTAAGATATGAAATCAAATCGATCTCACGTCCCAAATAGTTTATATAAACGAGCATCACATCAGAAATCGTGTATCTATCCCGAAGAATAGACACATTGCTTGATGATGAGGCTCGATTAAATAAACTAGAAGATTTGTGACATTCGTTTGGTCTGCGAACCAATTTTATAAGCTTACAAGTTTCCCTGCTTAATATAAATGAATTAAGCAGGGTTTATATTACCTAGGTTCTTAAAGTTCCCTATAAGTGCAAGCCCTTATAGTTAATTACATCTTAAATGGCGGGAATCATTTAAGAAAACTCTCGATAATGATCAGTGGTTTTGCTCTCAAGAATTTCAAAGTTTAAGGTTTTCAAAAGGTTGGATTTTGGAAATTTCAATAGGGATTATCTCAAATTTGAAACATTTTATTTCACGAGTCCAAAGGAAGAGAAGTACCAGAAGCTGAGGATCCAAGAGGAATCTTGGCAACTTCCTAAACTATCCTATTATTTGGTTTCAATTTTATAATTTATTTAACGTTATAATCCTGCCAGTTTAGTTAATTAAGACTTATATTTGCATGATATAATCACAAAAATAACCTCAAAGATGCGAGGGTTTGGGCCGTATCGAATGACTATATCAGAGTCCTAAGACCGGTTAGGGCTTAATTTGCATAACATGATTATGCAAATGCCTAACGCAAAGTTGAGGATTTATGTTGCACTAGGCAAACTACCTCGAAATCCTATGGCTTGGTTATTTAATTCTAAGAATGGTTTTGCTGAAGAAGATGGTCGTGCTGCCCACCGTGCTCCAAGCTCCTTGTCGTTGCAGAGTTTTAGTTTTAGAAAGTGAAAATCAGGAGATGAGAGAAGTATTTTGGTTTAGAAAAATCTTAAAGTCCAAAATGTCTTTAATGTTTTATTAGGGGAATCTTAAAGTTGATTATAACAACACCGGTTAAGATCCCAGGGTTCCATCATTCCGGCAACGTAATTTTTATCGGATTCACTTAGTCTAGATGAATTTGCTAAACTCAACTAAATGAGTTCCACACTTTCATTTAGACCGTGGGAACTTCCGTTAGCAACACGTAGGTTACATCATCCGAGGTATTCCCGATCATCCAACAAGTCGTTTTAATTTAGTTATAGTTGTAGTTTTGTGTTCTGTTTGTGATTAAATTTTGAGTTGTTTTATATTTTGAAATGTGGTGGTGGTGAATTTTATCTTGTTGTGACTTTTAATTTAGTTTTGGGTTTCAGTTTTGTGGCTATCCTAAAGGTTTCAGTTTTCATGCATGGTGTCAATCTTGTTTAACATGCAAGAAAAGTAAAGATAGTGTAGGCAAGTAAATTGCAATAAAATAAAAGCGTATCTGGAGGGTCTTCCCGTCATTCCAAGCTACACTTAAAACACATGTTAAGGCATTTATATATTTGCAAGAAAACACCTAGGTAAAGTTAAGGGAAGGTTTTGGTTGTCTACCAAAGTCCTAATCCTATTGCTAGTCAATCTCTATGACGTCTAGGTTCTTGTGTGTTTTGTTAGGGATGATTTTCTTCATCAAAGAACAATTAAGTTCAATTGTTCTTCTAAAACATCTCATCATATTGAGAAAGTGCTTAGGACGAGTCCTAATCATCTTTTCAATACTTCTGAGATTATTTTGAGTCCAAATGAATTTTATTGTACTGGTGAATTAATCATCCAAGAATTTAGTTAAATTTTGCTTCTTGCTCAGTGAATTAGGATGTTTGATTATCCTATGAGTGGAGTGACATTTCACTTAATGCTCCATTTAAGAGTTATGATAACGAAAGCCTTTAAGGGCAAATTAATTTATTAAAGATTTTACTGATTTAAAATTGGAATTGGTGATTTAAAGTGGTTTAATTTAGTTATGAAATTTTAATAATTTTAAGTTTGGAATAATGTTCGAGTTGTTTCAATTTAATTAAATCTTTACATTTTAAATGATCTCAATGTATTAGATTAATTTAGGTTGAAAGAGGTGTTTAGATTATTCAATTTAGATTTTAATGATTTAATTTTAATTGAAATATTTTAGGTTAATTTTTTTTAATTGGTTTGATTTTAAATTATGAATTATTTTAGAGGTTGATATTGATGTTTCAAGTTTGTTTTAGATTTGCTTTCAAGTGATCTTTGAGATTAATCTTTAATGTTTTAAATTTATTTCAACTTGATTATTAAGTTATTCAATGTTTTAAGTTTCAATTTAATAAAGGGTCAATCTTTTTCTTTTAATTATTTAATTTATTAATTTCAATTATCATTTTAAATTTAATTAAAAATCTAAATATTATTAAAGTGATTCATTTAGGGGTTTTAACTTAAGTGATTATAGTCTTCCTAAATTATATCTCCATTTTAATAATTTAAATTTCAATTAATCTTCCAAAATTTAAATTATTAAATTAATTAAGGTTTCATTTTTGTTTGGATTATTAGGAATGATTAATGGGTTCCTACCCTTTTATTTCCCAAAGTTTCAATCATCTAAGAGAAAATTAAGATCAAATATTTTACCCTCCATTTTGATTAAACCTAAAATTTTAATTAGGGGTTAAAATTCTTAATTACTATTATGCCCTTTTAAGACTAATTATTTCATAACTCATCAAATTGAGCTCAAATGAGCTTGACATTTTTATGTCACTTCACTCACATGTTAATTAAGACATTAGAGGAGAAAATGTGATTTTTCTATTTTTAATTTACTTTATATAATTATTTTAATGAAAAATAAAGATTTTCAATGGAAATTCAACAACATGACCAAGGCAAGGTTTTTGTCCTTAAGAAAATTATAGCATGTCCCTATTGACCAGAGGACCACTTGGACCAATTTTGGTGATTTTTCAAATTTTATTTTATTTATTATGATTATTTTAGGTTTTGGAGTGTTAATTAATTATAAAATGAAATTAAAGTTGAAAAATAGATTTTATATTTTTCATAAATCTCTCTAAACTCAAGGAGTTCAGTGAAGCAAATTTTATATTTTTCTGATTTTTCTTTGATTTATTAGAATTAATTTAGTGAAAATGTAGAACATTCATTTTTTAATATTAAAAATTGTTTTAAGCATTTAAAATTCAATATCTCAACCTATAGACTTGAGAAAAATATTTGGTTTGTTCCTAAGTGATTAGGAGGTAAAATGTGACATTTTTATGATTTTTAATATTTTTATGGATTTTATTATTTTTTAATTATTAAAATATTAAAAATATGGTGAAAAATGAAAATTTTTAAAAAATTCAAATTTTACTTTTCTTAGACTCCTTTGATATTTGCAAAGCCCCAAAACCATTTTGGTGAATTTTAAAAATGTATTTTTGGAGTTATGAATTTTTAAAGTTTAAATTTGGTCATGTAACTTAATTAGTCCATTTAGTGGGGCTAATCACCTCCAATTGATTTCAAATTTTTATGTAGGACTCCTCTGACCCTAAAGATCAGTGGAGAATTATTTTGAAGTGATTTTGATGTATTGTTAATCCAAATTAATTAAAATACAGTTTTGAGTATTTAGTCTATTTCTCCTCTATTCACTGAGCAAGAGGGTATTTTTAGTTTTTTTTATAATTTTTCTATGCAAAGATATGGATTTTTAAAGTTCTGGGAACTTAAATAAATCAGAAAATATCATAATTTTCTACTTATCCACGCGGTGCCGACTCATCCTCGGCAGCTCCGAAAAGCCATGCGTCGCCTCCCTATTCGATGTCTTCATCCGACTCAGTGCTCTGGGGGCTCGCGTTTCATGTCCCGTTCACTCGTCCAATGCGATCTGGATCGTTCATTCGATACACGCTCGATCCAATGGTGGCTGGTCATCGTCTCCGACTGGTGTGTCCCGAGAGCCGCCCAGACTCAAACCCTAAGATCTCTCTCATTTCTCAACAGATTTTTGTGTTCTTATGCTCTATGGATTCTTCTTGAGGAGAAGAACAAATTCATATGGTTTACATGCTATGAAATTGATTCAAATGAAATAGAGAATTCACAGAAGCACAGGTGGGAGAAATGATCCATACCTTGGCTCTGAGAAGTGAAGCTTCAATCAGAGAGTTGTGGCACCTTCGATTGCACCCAAGTAAGCTCCAGATGAAGTCTCTGGCTCTGGGGAAGCTCTGTGAGGAGTTTGGTGAAGTTCTGTGAAGGTTGATTTCAGCCAACCTTTCGGCCGATAGGAATGGCTGGTTTAAATAGCCATGGTTATGGGCTTCCCAGGGGCAATTGAGGGCTGTGATTTGCTGCTCTGGTGAGGAGAAGAAGAGCTGTGGTGGCCAATTAGGATGGGGCAGCTCAGCAGGTGAAATTTAAATTTTTGAATCCATTTAGGCCTCTCGGCCATGGTGTTTTCCGGTGGCTTGGTGGCTGGCCGGCCAGGGTCAGGTCACCCTCAGGGTCAGGGAGGTCAGGGCTTGATGTTTGTGAGTTTAACTGGCTTTGGCCATGTGTAAAGTGGTTTGATTAAAATGGAAAGGGGGAAGGGCTATTTTGAGTTCAAATGGGTTAAGCCATGGTTTTGGGCTTGGTGCACCACCCAAGGCTTGACTTTGGGCTGAAAGGAATCATTTGGGTTAGCTGAAGTGGAGTGGTGAAGTCTCCATCCATGGTGATGTGGTTAAAATTGGTTTAGAGTGTAGCATAAATGGGGTTAAAAGGGCTTAATGAAGACTTAGGTAAGGCTCCCCTCATCTTGCCATAAATGACTAGGTGAGGTGTTAAAACTCTCATGGCTTCATATGGCTTGTAAATGGCTCACATTTGGCTTACATTTGGCTTGGAAAAGGCTGGCTTGTTTCATGAAAAAGGGTTTTGGAATTTTTGATGAATTTAGGGGAAATTGGCATGTGGCTTGATTTGGATTGATTTGATTATTGATTTAGGACTTAGGGATGATTTCAATTAAAGGTATGATGAGAAGAATTTATTATGTGGGCTTTAGAGCCAATTTTGGGCTTTTTTAAATCATTTGGATGGGCTTTTAAAATGGTTTAAGGAAGTGGGCTTTTAGGTTTTGAAATAAATTAATGGATGAAAATTGGTGAGGGGTTATGTCAAATAAATGTTGGGATTGGTTTAGGAATATGTCATGAGAATTTTAGAAGAGATTTGATGCCATTTGGAGCTGAAATGGGTTCAATTTGGGCTTTTTGGTAATGAGGCCAAATTGGATCAAATTGGGCTAACTTGGGTCAAGGTTGGACCAATGTTGGGTTTGATGTAATATTAATGTTAAATAATATTTATGGGGGTGTGACAAAGAGTTTTCAACTTTGTTTGGGCTTTGATTTTGGGATTTGGGCCTATTTGGGTTCATGATTGGTTTAGGCCCAAATTGGGGATTTTTGGTTTGGGTTAGGCTTGCGTGCAGTTTGGGTTCAAATTTGGGGCAAATCATGTTAGTGTTTTGTTTATGGGGATGTTAGGAAGGTTTAGGAAAAGATTCGGGGTTAATTGGCGTTGAGTTGGGTTAGTTTGGGCTAAGTTTAAGTCATGGGCCAAAATTGGGTTTTAAGCTTCAAATTGAAATTGGATCTACATGTTGATGAAATTAGGTTTGGATTTGGTCTAAATTGATATTGGGGATATTGAATTGAAGTTTAGAATTGAATTGGATCAAAATTGAGGTCAATTGGAGTGGTTTGGTGGGACATTGGGTCCACTTAGGTTAAAAAATAGGCCAAATTGGGGGTTTTGCTAAAAGTGGGCTAAATTGATAAAATTGGCTTATGGTGTGGTTGAACAAAATGAAATTGGGAATATTTGGGATTTTCTGGAAGTTTTTGGGAATTTTCTGAATTGTTGGAATTTTTGGGCTAAAAGGGTATTTTGGGTATTTAGATGGTATTGGGGGTATTTTTGGAAATTTTGGTGTATTTGGTCATGGATGATCAATTTGAGTGGGGGAAAATGTTTAGGATTGATTTTAAGGAATTTTGGGTAATTTAGGCAATTTTGCGATTTTTTTTTTGCAATTTCAAAGACATTTGGTAGCTTTGGTTGGTTTAGGGTCCCGGGGGTCAAAAATTAAAATTTTGGAAAAGTGAAGATTGATCAAGTGTAAGTGAAATGAAATCATTTTGGTTGAGCCATGAAGCCATATTAAGCTCACAAAAGCCATGAGAGGACTCATTTTAGGCACTCAATATGTTGTTCGTAACCCTCTTAGCCGGGGCACTGGGGTCAAGGTCCATCCATATGAGTTACCTACATGAGTCAGGGAGTCAAATTGGTTAAAGGTAGTTTTAGGGTTTGGAATGTGTGTGTGGGAGTGTAGTGTGTGCAAGTCAACCCTCACCAGACCAGGCCACCTAGGGTAATCCTAAGGCCAAAGAGTTCTATAGGAAACTCACCATTTAAACCTCCACATTTTATTTTAACCCTCCACGTGGCTTAGGGGTTTACAATCAAACTTGTGGGGTTTGAAGGGAGCCAAGAAGTGTTTGAATTTCTAAATGATGGGTCCCATTTCTAGTCCTCTAAGATAGTCAAGGAGAAGCCATATGGCTAGATCCTAAGTACTAAGGAGAGAGAAGGGAAAAGACCTCATCAAAAAATGAGGTCAACAAATGGATCCCCAATTGGTGTGGTGTGCTAACTAAGCACACTGTGCGTATTGGCGTTGACTGGAAAGATCAACAGAACCAACACAGATGTCTAAGTGACACACTTAGAATGAAGTATAGAAAATTTCCTCTGGGGAGTATTAGGTAAATCTCCAAGACTGAAGATTCCAGAACTCTCGTTGGGGAATAGAAAGGAGGTAAATTCTATATCACAAGATCTAGAGAGATTCAATTTTAGATTCGTTTCATTTTTTGTTTCAAGTTTTAATGTGTGAGTTTGGATTTTTGTTTGAGTTTCAATTCCGATTGAAGTTCGATTCAAGATTTATTTCAAGAGGGATTTCGTGGAAACCCGGGATTTGAGGTGAGCATCGGAACCTAGGTTTCAACCTCGGGATTTGAAGAGAATTAGAATTTAGGCTCTAGCCGCAAGAAGAGAGTTGGAGTTTAGGCTCCACCCTCGGAAATTTGAAATAGAGCTAGAAGTTCTGCTCTAGCCTCTAGAGTTTGAAAGAGAGCTAGAAGTTCAGCTCTAGCCTCGAAGAGAACTTGAAGTTCGGCTCCAGCCTCAGAAATTTGAAAGAGAGCTAGAAGTTCGGCTCTAGCCTCGAAGAGAACTGGAAGGTCGGCTCCAGCCTCAGAAGTTTGAAAGAGAGCTAGAAGTTTGGCTCTAGCCTCGAAGAGAACTGGAAGTTCGGCTCCAGCCTCAGAAATTTGAAAGAGAACTAGAAGTTCGGCTCTAGCCTTGAAGAGAACTGGACGTCCAGCTCGAGCCTCGGAAATTTGAAAGAGAGCTAGAAGTTCGGCTCTAGCCTCGAAGAGAACTGGAAGTTCGGCTCCAGCCTCAGAAATTTACTCTGTATCAAGAAGGACCCAATCCCATGCCATCTGAACCAAATCGAACAAAGTTCGTGACTCCGTGTTAATAGGACTAGTCGATCCTATAACACACAGAGGAAGGAGAATTGAAAGGTTGAAATTGAAGGATTCAAAATGAAAATCAGTCTGAGATTTAGATTTCTTTTAGTGATTCAATTTCATTTTTGTTTATTTAGAGTTCGTGTTAATTTGGAGTTTATTTTGACATTCAAATTCTTAAAAAGAAGGAATTCCTTATTCATTTTCTTTCTCTTTTCGTTCTTTGTTCGAAGTTCATTTAGCTTAATGGAGTTTCCCAGTCAATTTGCACAAAAAGAGGTGAAGGCAGAACATGACATGATCATTCTCATTCCAATCTATTGAAAATACATCATACAACTTGATCCAAAACATGATGATATTTTCCTCGAAAATTCAGTATCTCATACAATCCTCATAAATCTAAAATGGATTGTGTAAGATTTTTCTTGATTCTTTCAAAAGCATTTGTCAAAATCCATGTTTGAATAGTAAGATACATGGACAATAACATCACCTTCCAAGCCACCCTTGGCAGACATGCCGTACGGATGTGCATTGGAGGTGTGCTATCTCCCATGTAACTCACAGCTCGTAGGGCCAGAGACTCTCTAACTTTAGATCTGGCTGAAAATGAAAAGGCATCTTTCTGTCATCCATCCTTCTGAAAGTGTCGGAGATTCGTTCAACAGGCACTCCTAGAATGCAATGTTTTGCTATGTCCGCTCCATTTCCTTTTAATACCATGACGGAACCTATCGGTAGTGGTATTTCCACCGGCCCTCAGAATTTTCCGGGGCACGCTATTCAGAGGTCAGATCCGAACATGATATTACTCTGGTTAACAAAAGAGACTGTGCAGAATGGTCTGACAAAGTCATGATGGTCTATGTCTGGAGGTATGCAGTCGCCCTCCTTGTAAATGTTAATGATGCAGCTATTGGGTATGCAATCTGCAGGCAATACCCTCCATGTCACCATCCTTTTTACCATTCTTTTGATAATTCTTGGCATCGGATCCACCTCACTATGATGGAGTATCCCTGGTGGATTTCCTTTTCTGTCTTCTGCGAAGTTGTAGCAACACCCGCACTGGATAGTAACTCTTCCTTTTCCTGGCATCCATCTCCGGGGCTCTGAATAGGTTTTCTCCCTCAGATGACTAGCTCGGCCCATTTTCTGAAGCTCGATAATGCAGTCCACAATCTGCTGTTGTTCGTAATCTGAGAACACATCCGTATGCAGCTTAAGGCCTTCCAAGATCTTGACCCTCTTGCCTCGAATTCTCTCGAAGTATTCAAAATTTTTCTTTTCAACTTGCTGTAATTTCTCCAGCTCGTATTCCAGGATTATCTGAAGTCCTTGGGGTCTGGTAACATACTGCGGGATGTACGGCTCAACCCCAGCACGCTCTCCTACATGTCTCGGCTCCTCAGGGATAGTCTTTGTCGGGACATCCTCCATGGTTTTTGCAACAAGACTCTTCAAAACTGGTAGCTCTGTCTGGCATCGTGGTACTATCTCCGTTTCTATTTTCCTTGGGATTTCTTTCATCCTTTCTGCTGTTCTTGGAATTGATTTCCTCATGTCTGGTTCCTGACGAACCAATCTCTTCAAAGTATTTGTGCTGATAGTAGTGACTGTCTCTTCACGCTGATCTGCTGCCAGCTTAGTCAGCATCTTGCGTATGCGGCGATTCTTATTTCTTCGTTGAGTCGGAGTGAGAGTGGCTCTCCTTACTTCTTGAATTTCTGTAGGCATGGCGCTGACAAGGCTGTCCTCTGCTGTAGCAACCACGGACTTTAATACATTGTTTTTGTTAATGATTTTTATCTTATCATCCATTTTTCTTATATTTTGGGTTCGGACCCAGTTACGAATGATTACTCCACTCGTGTTTCTAGGAATGAGATTCCACTTCTAAACTCCATCCTTCGAAACATCAGGTTGCGTAATATTTCTTCAAATATCATCCATTAATTGGAAGCATAGGTTGTTCCCCACGACAGTTAACAAGCTGGTAGGAACCCCCAGAGTAGTCTGTCTCGACCATGAACGACCCTTCCCAAGTTTGTTCAAATTTACCTCCTATCTTGCGGTGTGCAAGAATATGTCTCCTAAGTACTAGAACCAAATCACCGACTTTAAATGTCCTTAGGCGGACCAGTTTATCATGGGCCTGAATCATCTTAGCTTGATACAGTTCCAAATTTTGCTGCGCTAAAAGTCATTTCCCTCCTAAGCTTTCCAAATCTTCTAGTCGTAATTTGGCATTTTCTTCTGTAGTGATCTTGTTCGCAATTGTAATTCTGAGTGACAGAAGCTGAAACTCTAAGGGTAAAACGACCTCGGACCCGTACACTAAGACGTAAGGCGTAGACTGGGTAGGGGTTCTGAAAGTGGTTCTGTAGGCCCATAAAGCTTCTAACAACTTCTCATGCCAATTTCTTTTGTTGTCATCCAAAATTTTCTTAATGATTTGGACGAGAGTTTTATTAAAAGCTTCGGCCAAGCCGTTTGCTCTTGGGTAGTAAATCGTTGAATAGCGCCAGTCGATCCCGTGTCTCCTGACAAAATTGTTGATCTTTATACTCTTGAACGCAGATCCATTATCTGAAATGATTCTGCGCGGTACCCCGAAACGGTAGACGGCTTGATCCTTGAAGAACTGTAGCACATGGTGCGCTTTTAATTCTCTGAGCAGTACTGCTTCTGCCCACTTGGAAAAGTAATCTGTAGCTGCATGAAAGAAGCGATGTCCTCTTGAAGAAGGCTGTTCTATCGGACCCACAATATCTGTGCCCCAACACTCAAATGGCCATGACGCGATTTTCAGATGTAGCACATTCGGAGGCTGATGTAGAACCACTCCATGCACTTAGCACTGGTGACAAATCTTTGCAACTTTCATGCAGTAAGTCATCATTGAGGGCCAGTAATACCCTAATCTTTTAATCTTCATTTTCATCTTCGGACCTGATTGGTGAGCGCCACAAAGTCCTGAGTGCACTTCTTTAACAATTTCATGAGCCTCGGACTCGCTCAGGCACCTTAGCCACATCTCATCAAAATACCTTCTGTTTAACGTATTATTTATTAATGCGTAAGACAGAGTTCTTTTCTTAATCTGATGAGCCAATGACTTATCGTCCGATAGGTTTTCTGTTTGCAGGTAGTCTATTAGCGGTTGACACCAGTCTTCTGCATTTTCTGTTACTGCCGCAATTGTTTCTTTTTCTTTTCCTGACTTGTGTATTGTGTCCATGTCGAGTTATGAGAGAACCTGACGTCCCTGAACTGACACTTCAACTGATTCATCCTGCAAGCAGGCAAATTCTTTTGCAAGGCGGGCTAACGCATCTGCAAGAGCATTTTCTCTCCTGAGAATCTTGTAGATTGTTACATTCGGAATCTGCTCCAAAAATTTCATGGCATACTGAAAGTACTGCTCGAGTCTTGGCTTTAGAATTCTATATTGTCCTGCGACCTGTTGAATTATTAACAGAGAATCCCCATAGATGTTGATATCCATTATCCCCATCTGAATGGTTAATTCCAATCTGGTTATAAGGGCTTTGTATTCTGCTTCGTTGTTTGTACACGATTCTGTTAAGTGGTAGGAGTACCTTAATATCCCCCGCTCCGGTGTTATGAATATTAGTCCGATTCCTGCCTTACCGGGCACTATCGTTTGCAATTATTTATTTCTCTATGTTGAAGATGCTCCGTCGAAGTACAGTTCCCAACATCGATCGTCAGGGTCTTCTAGGCTCATTATCTGCTCGTCTGGCAAGTCATCGTTGAGAGGTAATTCTGCCGGTAAAGGGTGTGCTACGAGGAAGTCTGCTAGGACTTGTCCCTTTACAACACGTGGCATGAAAGTTATATCGAATTGCAATAGTATCAATGACCACCTGGCAAGTCTGCCGGAAAGCATAGGTCGGGTCATCAAATATTGCAACGGATTAAACTTCAAAATAAGGCTGACCTTATGAGTAAGCATGTAATGCCTGAGATTTTGAGTGGCGAAGATCAGGGCCAAACAATGCTTCACAATCGAGGGATACTTTACTTCTGTCAGAATTAGACAACGACTTAAGTAGTAGAGGGCATTTTCTTTCCCCTCGTGATTGACCTGGGCTAGCAGGGCTCCAAGGGAGTTGTCTAAAGCCGCGGTATAAAGTACCAACAGTCTACCCGAGACTGGGGCTACTAAGAAAGGAGGTGTCATTAAATACTGCTTAATGTCCTCGAAGGCCCGCTGGCATTTCTCTTCCCAAACAAATTTGACGTCCTTTTTAACTAATGCCGAGAAGGGCTGACACCTACCTGACAAATTTGAGATAAAGCGTCGAGGATATGCCAATTTTCCTTAAAACAATCGTAGTTGTTTCAAAGTTTTGGGAGGAGGCATTTCTAAGATAGCTTTTATCTTCTCTGGATCGATTTCAATTCCACGATGTCGAACGACAAATTCTAAGAATTTCCTAGAGGCGACGCCGAAGGCGCATTCCAAGTGATTCATCTTAAGGTTATATTGTCTTAATTGCTCGAAAACAATTCTCAAATCATACAGGTGATCTTCTTTTAGTTTGCTTTTGATGACCACATCATCCACGTAGCACTCGACTTGGTTGCGAATGAGATCATCAAAAGTCCTCGTCATTGCTCTTTGGAAAATTGCTCCTGCGTTCTTCAGTCCAAAATGCATCACTGTGTAGCAGTATACTCCTGTTGGCGTTCTGAAGGCTATGAGCCTTTCATCTTCTGGTGCCATTTTTATCTGGTTGTATACTGAAGATCCATACATGAAAGAGAAGACTTCGTGCATTGAGGCGATGTCGATCATTAATTCTGGGATTGGTAGTGGGAATTCATCCTTTGGACACGCTTTATTCAAATATCTGAAATCTACGCAGATTCTGATCTGTCCATTCTTCTTTCTGACTGGTACCACGTTAGCTAACCAAGTTGGATATTGTTCTTCAAGAACAAATTTAGCGTCTATTAGCTTCTTAACTTCAGCTATTACCTGTTGTTCAATCTTTAGACGCATTCTTCTCGGAGCTTGTCTGACTGGAACGACAGTGTGATCCACTCCTAGTTTGTGAACTGCAACTTCTGGAGCTAATCCTATCATTTCATCATAACTCCAAGCAAAACAATCCTTGAATTCCATCAGTAATCTGATCATTTCTCCGGAGTCTTCTTTATTGAGTAAGGAGCTAACAAAGGTCGGCCTAGGCTCTTCGCTAGTACCTAAGTTAACTTCCATTAACTCGTCTATTGTAGATTTAATTTCTTCTTCAAATTCTGGCAGAACATCTCCGATTTGCAGATCTTCGAGATCATCTGAGGCTTCTAAGCAAACTTCATTAGGCTCGCAAGTGACAACCAAGAAAAATTCTGTATCATCAACTGATCCTATTGTGCCGAATCCAAGACCATGTTCTGAATTGGGAGGCCGACCAACATTAATCCATAATTTTTCAAAGTGTTGTGATTGACCTTTTGTACATTGTTTAGGTAAGACACCATGTTGAATTAAATTCTGAACACAGGGAGAATAAACACTCAAAAGGCAATTCCATTAATTCAGAAGAAGTAACATCTTCAAATTGTACATCATTTTCGGTTTTGGAAGAAGAAGCACCACGGTAGAATTTGATCGGCTTAGCACCACCACCATGCACTTCCTTGACCACCATACCCTCGATCTTATTAGAATGGATCGGAGTCAGGGTCATAGTATGCACATAGTGGTTAATCTTCTAGTACATTGATTTGTATTCTTCATTCTTTTCATCTTTGAGAGAGATCTTGAACTGGGGTTTCTTCTGATTTATTGTTGCTGCTTCTTTCTTGATTTCTTCTCCTTCAGAACTATTCTCTCAATCAACGTCGATGACCGGTTTCTTCTGTCCAACTGTTCCAACGTCTCTTCTTAGACCTCATCCCCGGCCTCGACCTCGGGTGTGAGTTCTGGAGAAACCTTCACAATCTCGCCGTAAGGGAGTGGTGAGTAACTGTTGGACTAGAATTTCAGGTTCTTTGTCATCCCAAACTTCTTTTGCTTTATTTGGTACGGTATTTCTGGAGAAGATTGTTTTCTTTGGAGGTGCGTAATAGGCTGCTTCTTCATGAAATCTAATCTCGTGTACGGAGAATGGTTGTAAGTCACCCTTAATACATTGTTCTCCTTCTTCGTAATACTTTATGCACTGGTGCAGAGACGACGGTACCATTCGGTTGTCATGGATCCATGGCCGACCTAGTAGAGTGTTGAACGATGTCTCAGAATCAATTATATGGAATTTTGCGGTTGTCTTTGCCAAATCACCGGTCTTCATTAATAGTGTTATCGATCCAAGGGCTCTTTCTCCTTTTTAATTAAAGCCTCTTAATAACATCTTGTCTGCTTCGAGGTCGCGAGCATCAATTTCCAAGTATGCCAACGTCCGAAGATTCATTATGTTTATTGATGCTCCTGGATCAACCAACACCCTGGAGAGCGTAAACTTTCTAATAGTGACCGAAATGTACAACGGTTGATTGTGATCAGCTGTTCTAAGTAGTAGATCATTGTCCGTGAAGGTAACACCTCGCTGTTCTTTTAATGAGCAAACCTCATTTAAGGAATTACCGGCCATTTGAGCTAAACAAATCTTTGGATCAAGTAAGGCCTTGATCAGAGTTTCCCTCATCTCCTTTGACAGGATCAGAGCGTCGTAGATGCTCAGTTTAGCTGGTAGCTTCCTAAGATGGGCTAGCACGTTATAATCTACTTTATTACCATGTTCCTCGATTTCTTCCCGAACGGGTAATTCTTTTGTTGGGGTTGGCTCTTGCTGAGCAACCACCTGCTTTCCTTTATCCTTTGGACCCATTCTTAGAGGTAGAACTTTTCTGCATCTTAGGTTGACTTCAGTTACTTGTTCTGAATCTGGTGGTGACTCTACCGGTGTCTCCTCTTGAATCAGAACGACTAGCTTTTCTGGAATTGCTTCAGAATCTGATAACTCCAGTTCTATAGTGATTGGAGCTCCTCGGAATTCACAAATAGATTCGTTGCTTGTTGAGCTTTCGTAGCCATCTTTGTGAGCGTCTTCTCCTTCACCGTGGTCATCAAGGTTTAGTATGATTTGTGAATCGTTTATCGTATCAGAATCGAGATTCAGATTAGGTTGGCTATCATTAGTTATGTAATCATTAGAAACAGTCAAAACGTAGCCAACACCAAAACTCTTATCATTATAAGATCCCGCCGGGGCGAGCAAATAATCATACAGAGTCAGATGTTCGAGGGATTTCTCCCTCGAATCGGAAATAACCATCCTAGGATAAGCAGCCCCTAGTCTACCCTTTGGAGCTTCAGTCTTCTTTTCTTCCACGATCTTCTCCTCCTTTTGGGGTGGTTCTTCAATCGCAAGTGATAGCACCGGTTCGACAGATTTCAAACTCTGAGTTGAAGCGCGCACCGAAGCGTTCTGGATATGATCTAAGATTTTCTTTGAAGACTTTATCCAGACGGCATTCCATCCATCATTGGTCGTGTATGGGTTTATCAGAACAGTAGGATCCATTGAAATCACATTGATGGAACCTCCTTTTTGGGGTTCCTTCATGTATTCCTTCGGGATCGTTATGTTCCCTCTTCGGAGATTACCTTCGAGCTAATTCTTAAAAGTGAAGCAGTCTTCAATCTTGTGTCCGATCAATCGGTGGTAAGAGCAGTAGTTCGGATGAGATTTCTTGTTGACTTCTTCTAGCCTTCTGGGCTCTGGTAATTGAAAATCAGGTGTCTTCATCAAACTGTGAAACTTCTTAGCTACTGCTTCGGTCTTGAATGGATATTCCTTGTTCAGAAGTTCCTCCAGGGGACGTGACGAACGAGGTAGTGGTTGACTATTCTGCCACGGCTGATAGCTCGGTCGAGGCTGTTGATAGCCCTGCTGAGGTTGCTGATAAACCTATTGTGGTTGTTGGTAAGTCCGTTGCGGTGGTTGATAACTGGGTTGTGGTTGCTATGGCTATATCTGCACTGGCTGCTTGCCTTTTTCTACTGCCACGACGATTCCGAATTTCTTTTCAAATGCTTTTACAGGCTTCTTCTTATTGGTCTTGTCTACGAAACTTAGCTGTTTTGCTTCCTCCTGCAAGCTTCCAGCTTTGCTAAGAAACTTCTCGACAGTCTTGATTGTAAATCCTTTAAGGAGAAGTGCTATCAGGCCATGAATACTTTTCAGCAAAATATCGATCGCATACTATTCCTGAAGTTGTGGTTCACACTTCATGCTTAAGTTTCTCCATCGAAGTATGAAATCCACCAAAGTTTCATTCGGTTTCTGTTGCTCCACCACTAGATCACCGATAGTGATGTGGTGCCGAGCCCCGACAAACCGCTTAACAAAGAGGTTTTCTAACTCTGAAAAAGATCTTAACTGAGCCATTTAGCAATTCTGCATACCAATCGAAGGCAATCCCTGACAGGCTACTGACAAACTATCGAAAGAGTAAAGCATCGCTCCCACCGGCATTACAGCAACTAGCACAAAAATGTGCGGCGTGCTGCTGGGGGTTTCCCGTTCCATCAAAATTCTTGAACAGAGGTGGTACGAAGCCTTTTGGGTATTGGACCGCATCAAATTCTTCAGGGTAAGGTCTACCCGTCTGAATAGAAGCTCAGCTCTTAGACTGTGCTAAGGCTTCTCGTACCTGCTATTCTACAATGTTTTTGATATCATTTTCAGGAATCATGCTTTGCTTAGAATCTTTCTTCGTTGTTCATCTCCGTTAACAGATGTGATCTCCTTTCCTCCGTCCGCGATGTGAATAATCTCTGAGGGTGTTTCTTTTTGAGGTTCCAGCTGACTCTAGAGAGTGGCTAAAGCGGCAGCCATCTCTTCCATCATTTTTTCCGTTTGGGAAATTGTATCATCCTTTTCTTGAAGTTGTGCTCTCATCACTTCCGGTTCTTCCCTTTCTGAAGCTGACGGAGCGCCTTGCGATGTTGCCGATGCTCGGGTCTCGACCAAATTAATCTCGGCGTACTCTTCATCCATAAATTCCGATGAATCTACTTCAGTTTCCAATTTTTCTCCTCTTTACTTTGTCAACCGTCAGATGTCATTTCTTAGCTTGCCTATGGCATCCTCTAGTGGCCTCTTCCAAACGGTTTCGCGGTTGTCATGTGATGACTGTTGGACTTCTTTCTGAGGAGTTTCTTTTAATGCAGTAGCACTTTCTTCATATTCTGGCTTTCTGACGAGACTCTTCTTTCCAAAACATTGTGCTTCTATCGGTTCAGCAATAATAGGTCGCCACACCATCCTTCTCAAAGTAGAAGGCCTAGGACCAGATGGTCTGTCGGCTGTGCGTCGGTAGGTGGTGTCCTCCCTAATATGGTGTCCCGATACGACAACAGGCGAACTAGCTCGCACATTCTTCCTTGGCCTCTCCGGGGCAGTGACGAGGTTTAATTATGGTCTGAGGCGGGATTTGACTAGCACTCACCTCATTCTTCTTAAGATTTCTGATACGGGGTACCCTTCCTTCTTGGCTAGTTTCACTACTACGGTTTGCAGTCGAGTAAGCGGCGTAGTCTTATCCCTCTTCCTCTTTGCAGGTCGGGGTAATGCAGTGGCGATCCTCTGACATCTTCTTCATCCGATGCAGCAGAGAGAGGGTGGAACCTACTTCCCCCCAACAGCGGTGAAATTTCAGGTAGTCCTTCTTCCTCCTCAGGAATCTCTTCCAGAAAAGCAACTTCAGCAGCCTTGGCCTTCTCGATCCTGGTGATCTTTCTGCGAGTCAAGGGTATAAACTTTGAACTGAACCCAATTTTGAAAACAGACGGCATCGCAGTGAAATCTACACCCTCCATGGTGGCAGGCTTATCATAAACTTGGATTTCCTTCCCCTTCAATTTGGCAGGAGCTGGGGTAGGTGCAGAGATGACTAGACCAGTGGGGGTAGAGACAACAGTCCTCCTACGAATAGTGGTACTTCTTTCAGCTGGGACCCTTTGCAGGGGAGGGAACGCTTGAGTCGATTTCAGGTTAATCTCAATCACGGGCTCCTCAGTTTCTGGCACTTTGTCCATTAGTGTGAAGAGGGTGACGTCAGTAAACTTAATATCTGTATTGTCGAATCCTTGTCCAAAACGGATGATTCCATTGTCAGGCAGTTCATCCTAATAGACGACGAAGGCCATTCCATTGGTGAAGGAGAAAATTAACTTTGGTGCAGTCATTTTCTGCAGGGTAAATTCCGAACGTCAGTCCCGAATTATGCTTCCTTTTGTAGCAAAATTTAAGATGGAAAAGAAAGAGTCCGAACACATTTTAGTTTATCTTAGTATATTTACGATTTAAAAGAGTTTGTTTATTAAAATGTTGTTTATTAGAGGATTTGTTTGTTAGGGACAAAATGATTAAAGGTATAGAAAAGGTAAAGGACCCGATTCAGAATTGGAAAGGAAGAGAAAGTCTCGTAAGATCTCTCAACCCGAAGATCCGCTCCTAAGTTAACACCTATTGGGGGTCCACCCCACCTCAAAGAGGTAAAAGGATTTCAAAACCTCTCTGTTTAGGGGTGTCTAAACAGTGGCTCCAAAATCCGAGAGAGCTGACTGTACCTGTTCAAGATAGAAATGAATGTGGTATGCCAACGGAAAGAATGGTAGTTTGGTCCACAAGGGACATGGACTCACTACCAATTTGTGAAAGCAAAACCATCTGATCAAAATGGAGAGAGGAATCGATTCCCAGCGGAGTCGCCAGAAGTTGTACGGCTTATTTTTAGGTTGAGTGTGTTGTATTTTAAAAAAGGGGTCGCCTACATAAGTTGTCGGCGAATTTTAAATTTTGAATTTAATTTAAATATATATATATATATATATAGTTTTAGAAAGAAGCATTTGATTTTAAAAATAATTTTAAGTTTGAAAATATTAAGATATGAAATCAAACCGATCTCACGTCCCAAATAGTTTATATAAAAGAGCACCACATCACAAATCATGTATCTATCCCGAAGAATAGACACCTTTGCTTGATAGTGAGGCTTGATTAAATAAACTAGAAGATTTGTGACATCCGTTTGGTCTGTGAACCAATTTTATAAGCCGAGAAGTTCCCCTGCTTAATATAAATGAATTAAGCAGAGTTTATATTACCTGGGTTCTTAAAGTTCCCTATAAGGGCAAGCCCTTATAGTTAATTACATCTTAAATGGTGGGAATCATTTAATGATCAGTGGTTTTGCTCTCAAGAATTTCAAAGTTTAAGGTTTTCAAAGGGTTGGATTTTGGAAATTTTAATAGGGATTAGCTCAAATTTGAAACAGTTTATTTCAGGAGTCCAAAGGAAGAGAAATAAAAGAAGCTGAGGATCCAAGAGGAATCTTGACAACTTCCCAAACTATCCTATTGTTTGGTTTCAATTTGAGAATTTATTTAACATTAAAATCCTGCCAGTTTAGTTAATTAGGACTTATACTTGCATGATATAATCACACAAATAGCCTCGAAAATGTGAGGGTATGTGCCGTATCGAACGACTACCTCGGAGTCCTAAGACCGGTTAGGGCTTAATTTGCATAACATGATTATGCAAATGCCTAGCGGAAAGTTGAGGATTTATGTTGCACTAGGCAAACTACCTTGAAATCCTATGGCTTGGTTATTTAATTCTAAGAATGGTTTTGCTGAAGAAGATGGTCCTGCTGCCCACCGTGCTCCAAGCTCCTTGTCGTTGCAGAGGTTTAGTTTTAGAAAGTGAAAATCAGGAGATGAGAGAAGTGTTTTGGTTTAGAAAAATCTTAAAGTCCAAAATGTCTTTAATGTTTTATTAGGGGAATCTTAAAGTTGATTATAACAACACCGGTTAAGATCCCACAGTTCCATCATTCTGGCACCGTTATTTTTATCGGATTCACTTAGTCCATATGAATTTGCTAAACTCAACTGAATGAGTTCCACACTTTCATTTAGACCGTGTGAAATCCCGTTAGCAACACGTAGGTTACATCATCCGAGGTATTCCAGATCATTTAAAAAGACGTTTTAATTTAGCTATAGTTGTAGTTTTGTGTTCTGTTTGTGATTAAATTTTGAGTTGTTTTATATTTTGAAATGTTGTAGAGGTGAATTTTATCTTGTTGTGACTTTTAATTTAGTTTTGGGTTTCAGTTTTGTGGCTATCCTAAAGGTTTCAGTTTTCATGCAGGGTGTCAATCTTGTTTAACATGCAAGAAAAGTAAAGTACAGTGCAGGTAAGTAAATTGCATTAAAATAAAAGCGTACCTGGAGGGTCTTCCTGTCATTCCAAGCTACACTTAAAACGCATGTTAAGACATTTATATATTTGCAAGAAAACACCTAGGTAAAGCTAAAGGAAGGTTTTGGTTGTCTACCAAAGTCCTAATCCTATTGCTAGTCAATCCCTATGACGTCTAGGTTCTTGCGTGTTTTGTTAGGGATGATTTTCTTCATCAAAGAACAATTAAGTTTAATTGTTCTTCTGAAACATCTCATCATATTGAGAAAGTGCTTAGGACGAGTCCTAATCATCTTTTCTATACTTCTGAGATTATTTTGAGTCCAAATGAATTTTATTGTACTGGTGAATTAATCATCTAAGAATTTAGTTAAATTTTGCTTCTTGCTCAGTGAATTAGGATGTTTGATTATCCTATGAGTGGAGTGACATTTCACTTAATGCTCCATTTAAGAGTTATGGTAACGAAAGCCTTTAAGAACAAATTAATTTATTAAAGATTTTAGTGATTTAAAATTAGAATTGGTGATTTGATGTGGTTTAATTTAGTTATGAAATTTTAATAATTTTAAGTTTGGAATAGTGTTTGAGTTGTTTTAATTTAATTAAATCTTTACATTTTAAATGATCTCAATGTATTAGATTAATTTGGGTTGAAAGAGGTGTCTACATTATTCAATTTAGATTTTAATGATTTAATTTTAATTTAATATTTTAATTTAATTGAAATATTTTTGTTAATTTTTTTTTATTTGGTTTGATTTTTAATTATGAATTATTTTTGAGGTTGATTTTAATGTTTCAAGTTTGTTTTAGATTTTCTTTCAAGTGATCTTTGAGATTAATTTTTAATTTTTTAAATTTATTTCAACTTGATTATTAAGTTATTCAATGTTTTAAGTTTCAATTTAATAAAAGGTTAATCTTTTTCTTTTAATTATTTAATTTATTAATTTCAATTATCATTTTAAATTTAATTAAAAAGCTAAATATTATTAAAGTGATTCATTTAGGGGTTTTAACTTAAGTGATTATAGTCTTCCTAAATAATATCTCCAATTTAATAATTTAAATTTCAATTAATCTTCCAAAATTTAAATTATTAAATTAATTAAGGTTTCACTTTTTTGGATTATTAGGAATGATTAAAGGGTTCCTACCCTTTTATTTCCCAATGTTTCAATCATCTAAGAGAAAATTAAGATCAAATATTTTACCCTCCTTTTTGATTAAACCTAAAATTTTAATTAGGGGTTAAAATTCTTAACTACTATTATGCCCTTTTAAGCCTAATTATTTCATAACTCATCAAATTGAGCTCAAACGAGCTTGAAATTTTTATGTCACTTCACTCACATGTCAATTAAGACATTAGAGGAGAAAATATGATTTTTCTATTTTTAATTTACTTTATATAATTATTTTAATGAAAAATAGGGATTTTCAATGGAAATTCAACAACAATACCAAGGCAAGGTTTCTGTCCTTGAGAAAATTCTAGGATGTCCCTATTGACCAGTGGAACACTTGGACCAATTTTGGTGATTTTTCAAATTATATTTTATTTATTAAGATTATTTTGGGTTTTGGAGTGTTAATTAATTATAAAATGAAATTAAAGTTGAAAAATGGATTTTATATTTTCATAAATTTCTCTAACCTCAAGGAGTTCAGATAAGCAAATTTTATATTTTTCTGATTTTTCTTTGATTTATTAGAATTAATTTAGTGAAAATGTAAGGAAATTCATTTTTTAATATTAAAAATTGTTTTAAGCATTTAAAATTCAATATCTCAACCTATAGACTTGAGAAAAATATTTGGTTTCTTCTTAAGTGATTAGGAGGCAAAATGTGACATTTTTATGATTTTTAATATTTTTATGATTTTATTATTTTTTAATTATTAAAATATTAAAAATATGGTGAAAAATGAAAATTTTTGAAAAATTCAAATTTTTATTTTCTTAGACTCCTCTGACATCAGGGAAGCCCCAAAACCATTTTGGTGAATTTTAAAAATGTATTTTAGGGGTTATGAATTTTTAAAGTTTAATTCTTGTCATGCAACTTAATTAGTCCATTTAGTGGGGCTAATCACCTCCAATTGATTTGAAATTTTTATGTAGGACTCCTCTGACCCTAAAGATCAGTGGAAAATTGTTTTCAAGTGATTTTCATGTATGGTTTAACCAAATTAATTAAAATTCAGTTTTGAGTATTTAGGCCAATTAGGGTTATTCTTAATGAATTAACTCAAAATACATTTTTCCTAGGGTCCTCTGGTCATAAGATACCTCCCTAAATTTTTCTAGAATTTTCTAAGTAACATGCTAATTATTAGAATTAAAATACCAAAACAGACACTTAAATTTGAAAAATCAATAACTTGCCATAGAGATGGCCTCTGATCTTGGAAAATTCAGGGAATGTTCCAAAAAATAGAGGCTACAAAAGCACTATGGTCTCATGCCATGGTGAATTGTGTGTGTGAGTGGAGAATTAAAACACTCAAATCAGTAAATAATTAATTAAACATAAAATACTCATCAAATTAACTCAATTCTTTTTTCCACATTGTTCTCCTCTATTCACTTAGCAAGATAGTGTTTTTAGTTTATTTTTATGATTTTTCTATGTAAAGACATGGATTTTTGAAGTTTTGGGTACTTAAATAAATCAGAAAATACCCTAATTTTCTACTTATCCACGCGGCGCCGACTCATCCTCGGAGCTCCGAAAAGCCACGCGTCGCCTCCCTATTCGATGCCGCAATCAGACTCAACAATCCGGGGCCCGCGGTTCATGTCCCGTTCACTCGTCCGATGTGATCTGGATCGTCCATTCGATACACGCTCGATCCAACGGCAGCTGGTCATCGTCTCCGACTGGTGTGTCCCAAGAGCCGTCCACACTCAAACCCTAAGATCTCTCTCATTTCTCAACAGATTTTTGTGTTCTTATGCTCTATGGAATCATCTTGAGGAGACGAACACATCCATATGGTTTACATGATATGAAATTGATTCAAATGAAATGGAGAATTCACAGAAGCTCGGGAGGGAGAAGTGATTCATACCTTGGTTCCGAGAAGTGAAGCTTTAATCAGAGAGTTGTGGCACCTTCGATTGCACCCAAGGAAGCTCCAGATGAAGTCTCTAGCTCTGGGGAAGCTCTATGAGGAGTTTGGTGAAGTTCTGTGAAGGTTGATTTCAGCCAACCTTTTGGCTGAGAGGAATGGCTGGTTTAAATAGCCATGGTTATGGGCTTCCCAGGGGCAATTGAGGGCTGGGATTTGCTGCTCTGGTGAGGAGAAGAAGAGGCTGTGGTGACGATTAGGATGTGGCAGCTCAGCAGGTGAAATTAGAATTTTTGAATCCATTTATACCTCTCGGCCATGGTGTTTTCCGACGGCCTGGTGGCTGGCCGGCCAGGGTCAGGTCACCCTCAGGGTCAGGGAGGTCAAGGCTTGATGTTTGTTAGTTTAATTGGCTTTGGCCATGTGTAAAGTGGTTTGATTAAAATGGAAATGGGGAAGGGCTATTTTGAGTTCAAATGGGTTAAGCCATGGTTTTGGGCTTGGTGCACCACCCAAGGCTTGACTTTGGGTTGAAAGGAATCATTTGGGTCAGCTGAATTGGAGTGGTGAAGTCTCCATCCATGGTGATGTGGCTAAACTTGGTTTAGAGTGTAGCATAAATGGGCTTAAAAGAGCTTAATGAAGGCTTAGGAAAGGCTCCCCTCTTCTTGCCATAAATGACTAGGTGAGGTGTCAAAACTCTCATGGCTTCATATGGCTTGTAATTCGCTCACATTTGGCTTACATTTGGCTTGGAAAAGGTTGGCTTGTTTCATGAAAAAGGGTTTTGGCATTTTTGATGAATTTAGGGGAAATTGGCATGTGGCTTGATTTGGATTGATTTGATTATTGATTTAGGACTTAGGGATGATTTCAATTAAAGGTATGATGAGAAGAATTTGTCATGTGGGCTTTAGAGCCAATTTTGGACTTTTTTAAATCATTTGGATGGGCTTTTAAAATGCTTTAAGGAAGTGGGCTTTTAGGTTTTGAAATAAATTGATGGATGAAAATTGGTGAGGGGTTATGTCAAATAAATGTTGGGATTGGTTTAGGAATGTTCCATGAGAATTTTAGAAGAGATTTGGTGCCATTTGGAGTTGAAATTGGTTCAATTTGGGCTTTTTGATAATGAGGCCAAAGTGGATCAAATTGGGCTAACTTGGGTTAAGGTTGGACAAATGTTGGGTTTGATGTAAAATTAATGTTGAAGAATATTTATGGGAGTGTGACAAAGAGTTTTCAACTTTGGTTAGGCTTTGATTTTGGGATTTGGGCCTATTTGGGTTCATGATTGGTTTAGGTCCAAATTGGGGATTTTTTGTTTGGGTTAGGCTTGGGTGGAGTTTGGGTTCAAATTTGGGGCAAATAATGTTAGTTTTTGTTTTTGGGGATGTTAGGAAGGTTTAGGAAAAGATTTGGGGTTAATTGGGGTTGAGTTGGGTTGGTTTGGGCTAAGTTTAGGTCATGGGCCAAAATTGGGTTTTAAGCCTCAAATTGAAATTGGATCCACATGTTGATGAAATTGGGTTTGGATTTAGTCTAAATTGATATTAGGGATATTGAATTGAAGTTTTTAATTGAATTGGATCAAAATTGAGGTCAATTGGAGTGGTTTGGTGGGACATTGGGTCCACTTAAGTTAAAAAATAGGCCAAATTGGGGGTTTGGGTAAAAGTGGGCTAAATTGACAAAATTGGATTATTGTATAGTTGAACAAAATCAAAATTTAGAATATTTAGGATTTTCTAGAATTTTCTGAGAATTTTCTGAATTTTTGGAATTTTTGGGCTAAAAGAGTATTTTGGGTATTTGGAGGGTATTGAGGTATTTTTGGAAATTTTGGTGTATTTGGTCATGGATGATCACTTTGAGTGGAGGAAAATGTTTATGATTGTTTTTGAGGAATTTTGGGTAATTTAGGCAATTTTTGGATTTTTTTTTTCAATTTCAAAGGCATTTGGTAGGTTTGGTGGGTTTAGGGCCCCAGGGGTCAAAAATTGAAATTTTGGAAAAGTGAAGATTAATTAAGTGTAAGTGAAATGAAATCATTTTGGTTGAGCCATGAAGCCATATTAAGCTCACAAGAGCTATGAGAGGACTCATTTTAGGCACTCAATATGTTGTTCCTAACCCTCTTAGCCAGGGGCCTAGGGGTCAAGGTCCATCCATATGAGTTACCTACATGAGTCAGGGAGTCAAATTGGTTAAAGGTAATTTTAGGGTTTGGAATGTGTGTGTGAGAGTGTAGTGTGTGCAAGTCAACCCTCACCAGACCAGGCCACCCAGGGTAATCCTAAGGCCAAAGAGTCCAATAGGAAACTCATCATTTAAACCTCCACATTTGATTTTAACCCTCCAAGTGGCTTAGGGGTTTACAATCAGACTTGTGGGGTTTGAAGGGAGCCAAGATGTGTTTGAATTTATAAATGATGGATCCCATTTCTAGTCCTCTAAGATAGTCAAGGAGCCCCTATGGCTAGATCCTAAGTACTACGGAGAGAGAAGAGAAAAGAACTCATAAAAAATGAGGTCAACAAATGGACCCCCAATTGGTGTTGTGTGCTAACTAAGCACACGGCGTTTATTGGCATTGACCGAATAGATCAACAGAACCAACACAGACGTCTAAGTGACACACTTAGAACGAAGTACAGAAAATTTCCTCTGGGGAGTTCAGATAAATCTCCAAGTCTGAAAATTCCAGAACTCTCACTGGGAAGAGAAAAGGAGGTAAATTCTAGATCACAAGATCTAGAGAGATTCGATTTTAGATTCATTTCATTTTCTATTTCCAGTTTTAATGTGTAAGTTTGGATTTTGGTTTGAGTTTCAATTCCGATTGAAGTTCGATTCAAGATTTATTTCAAGAGGGATTACGTAGAAACCCGAGATTTGAGGTGAGCATCGGAACCTAGGTTCCAACCTCATGATTTGAAGAGAACTAGAATTTAGGCTCTAGCCTCAAGAAGAGAGTTGGAGTTTAGGCTCCACCCTCAAAAATTTGAAAGAGAGCTAGAAGTTCGGCTCTAGCCTCGAGAGTTTGAAAGAGAGTTAGAAGTTAGGCTCTGAAGAGAACTGGAAGTTCGACTCCAGCCTCAGAAGTTTGAAAGAGAGCTAGAAGTTTGGCTCTAGCCTCGAAGAGAACTGGAAGTTCGGCTCCAGCCTCAGAAATTTGAAAGAGAGCTAGAAGTTCGGCTCTAGCCTCGAAGAGAACTAGAAGTTCGGCTCCAGCCTCGGAAATTTGAAAGAGAGTTAGAAGTTCGGCTCTAGCCTCAAAGAGAACTAGAAGTTCGGCTCCAGCCTCGGAAATTTGAAAGAGAGCTAGAAGTTCGGCTCTAGCCTTGAAGAGAACTGGAAGTTCGGCTCTAGCCTCAGAAATTTGAAGGAGAGCTAGAAGTTCTGCTCTAGCCTCGAAGAGAAGCTGGATGTTCGGCTCCGGCCTGAGAAATTTGAAAGAGAGCTAGAAATTCGGCTCTAGCCTCAAAGAGAACTGGAAGTTCGGCTGGCTCTAGCCTCGAAGAGAACTGGAAGTTCAGCTCTAGCCTCGAAAATTTGAAAGAGTGCTAGAAGTTTGGCTCTAGCCTCGAAGAGAACTGGAAGTTCGGCTCCAGCCTCAGAAGTTTGAAGGAGAGCTAGAAGTTCGGCTCTAGCCTCGAAGAGAACTGGAAGTTCGGCTCCAGCCTCATAAATTTGAAAGAGAGCTAAAAGTTCGGCTCTAGCCTCGAAGAGAACTGGAAGTTCGGCTCCAGCCTCCGAAATTTGAAAGAGAGATAGAAGTTTGGCTCTAGCCTCAAAGAGAACTGGAAGTTCGGCTCCAGCCTCGGAAATTTGATCTGTATGAAGAAGGACCCAATCCCATGCCATCTGAACCAAATCAAACAAAGTTCGTGACTCTGTGTCAATAGGACTAGTCGATCCTCTAACACACAGAGGAAGGAGAATTGAAAGGTTGAAATTGATGGATTCATAATGAAAATCAGTCTGAGATTTAGAGTTGTTTTAGTGATTCGATTTCATTTTTGTTTTTTTAGAGTTCGTGTTAATTTGGAGTTTATTTTGACATTCAAATTCATAAAAAGAAGGAATTCCTTATTCATTTTATTTCTCTTTTCGTTCTTTGTTCGAAGTTCATTTAGTTTAATGGCATTTCCCAGTCAATTTGCACAAAAAGAGGTGAAGGCAGAACATGACATGATCATTCTCATTCCAATCTGTTGAAAATACATCATACAACATGGTCCAAAACATGATGATATTTTCCTCGAAAATTAAGTATCTCATACAATCCTCATAAATCCAAAACGGATTGTGTATGATTCTTGTTGATTCTTTCAAAAGCATTTGTCAAAATCCATGTCTGAATAGAAAGATACATGGACAATAACATCACCTTCCAAGCCACCCTTGGCAGACATGCTGTACGGATCTGCATTGGAGGTGTGCTATCTCCCATGTAACTCACAGCTCGTAGGGCCGGAGGCTCTCTAACTCTGGATCTAACTCATGGAATGCAATGTTCTGCTATGTCCGCTCCATTTCCTTTTAATACCATGACGGAACCTACCGTTAGTGATATTTCCACCGGCCCTCAGAATTTTCCGGGGCCCGCTATCCGGAGGTCAGATCCGAACATGATATTACACCGGTTGACAAAAGAGACTGTGCAGAAAGGTCTGACAAAGTCATGATGGTCTATGTGTGAAGGTATGCAGTCGCCCTCCTTGTAAATTTTAATGATGCAGCTATTGGGTATGCAATCTGAAGGCAATACCCTCCATGTCACCATCCTTTTTACCATTATTTTGATAATTCTTAGCATCGGATTCACCTCACTGTGACGTAGTATCCCTAGTGGATTTCCTTTTCTGTCTTCTGCGAAGTTGTAGCAACACTCGCACTGGATATTAACTCTTCCTTTTCCTAGCATCCATCTTCGGGGCTCTCAATAAGTTTTCTTCCTCAGACGACCAGCTCGGTACTGACGGTAGCGACTGTCTCTTCACGCTGATCTGCTGCCAGCTTAGTCAGCATCTTGCGTATGCGGCGATTCTTGTTTCTTCGTTGAGTCAGAGTGAGAGTGGCTCTCCTTACTTCTTGAATTTTTGTAGGCATGGCGCTGACAAGCCTGCCCCTTGCTATAGCAACCACAAAATTTATTTTATTGTCTTCTCCCGTTGCATGAGCGGCGTTTGCTTTTCTTTTCTGGCTAGTAGACGGCTGACTTGGGCCACCTAATTTCATCACAGTCTGACTGTGGAACTCTTCCTGATCAATCGGAGTCCAATTAGTTTCTTCATATTGTAGCCCGGCTGGTGTGAAATCGAAGTCGATCTCAATCACGGCTTTATCCTTCATCCTCTTTTAATCGAGTGCTAGACTCACACCATTTTTAAAGTTTAGAACCAACCACCCATTCGACATTTCCCTGCGAAAAATAAGGAAAGGATCAGGGGCTGTACTAAGAACAAGAATAATAAGAAAACATTTATTAATGAAAAATTTTATTTACTTCTTTTAAATTTTAAAGAGAGCAGAAAGAGATGAGGAAAGATCGGGAATGATCTAATTTAAAGGAAAAGATCAAAATTTTATCATTTCACATTTTTTCTTTTTAACACATTTTTTGTTAATGATTTTTATTTTATCATCCATTTTTCTTATATTTTGGGTTCGGACCCAGTTACGAATGATTACTCCACCCGTGTTTCTAGTAATGAGATTGCACTTTTAAAGTCTATCCTTCGAAACATCAGGTTGCGTAATATTTCTTCAAATATCATCAATTAATTGGAAGCATAGGTCGTTCCCCACGACAGTTAACAAGCTGGTAGGAACCCACTGAGTAGACTGTCACGACCATGAACGACCCTTTCCAAATTTGTTCAAATTTACCTCCTATCTTGCGGTGTGCAAGAATAGGTCTCCTGAGTACTAGAACCATATCACCGACTTTGAATGTGCTTGGGCAGACCAGTTTATCATGGGCCTGGATCATCTTGGCTTGATACAGTTCCAAATTTTGCTGCACTGAAAGTTGTTTCCCTTCTAAGCTTTCCAATTCTTTTAGTCGTAATTTGACATTTTCTTCTGTAGTGATCTTGTTCACAACTGCAATTCTGAGTGACGGAAGCTGAACCTCTAAGGGTAAAACGACCTCAGACCCGTACACTAAGGTGTAAGGCGTAGACTGGGTAGGGGTTCTGAAAGTCATTCTGTAGGCCCATATAGCTTCTAAGAACTTCTCGTGCCAATTTCTTTTGTTGTCATCCAAAATTTTCTTTAAGATTTAGATGAGAGTTTTATTAAAAGCTTCGGCTAAGCCGTTTGCTCTTGGGTAGTAAATCATCAAATAACGCCAGTCGATCCCGTGTCTCCTGACAAAATTATTGATCTTTGTACTCTTGAACGCGGATCCATTATCTGAAATGATTCTGCGCGGTACCCTGAAACGATAGACAGCTTGATCCTTGAAGAACTGTAGCACATGGCGCGCTTTTACTTCTCTGAGCGGTATTGCTTCTGCCCACATGGAAAAGTAATCTGTAGCTGCAAGAATGAAGCGATGTCCTCTTGAAGAAGGTGGTTCTATATGACCCAAAATATCTGTGCCCCAACACTCAAATGGCCATGACGCGATTGTCAGATGTAGCACATTCAAAGGCTGATGTAGAACCACTCCATGCACTTGGCACTAGTGACAACTCTTTGCAACTTTCATGCAGTCGGTCATCATTGAGGGCCAGCAGTACCCTAATCTTTTAATCTTCATCTTCGGACCTAACTGGTGAGTGCCATAAAGTCCTGAGTGCACTTCTTTAACAATTTCACGAGCCTCGGACTCGCTCATGTACCTTAGCCACATCTGATCGAAAAACCTTCTGTATAACGTATTATTTATTAATAAGTAAGATAAAGTTATTTTCTTAATCTGATGAGCTAATGACTTATCGTCCGGTAGGTTTCCTGTTTGCAGGTAGTCTATTAGCGGCGGACGTCAGTCTTCTGCATTTTCTGTTACTTCCGCAATTGTTTCTTCTTCTTTTCCTGACTTGTGTATCGTGTCCATGTCGAGCTGTGAGAGAACCTGATGTCCCTGAACTGACACTTCAACTGATTCATCCTGCAAGCAGGCAAATTCTTTTGCAAGGCGGGCTAACGCATCTGCAAGAGCGTTTTCTCTCCTGAGAATCTTATAGATCGTTACATTCAGAATCTGCTCCAACAATTTCATGGCATACTGAGAGTACTGCTCGAGTCTTAGCTTTAGAATTCTGTATTGTCCTGCGACCTGTTGAATTATTAACTGAGAATCCCATAGATGTTGATATCAGTTATCCCCATCTGAATGGTTAATTCCAATTCGATTATAAGGGCTTCGTATTCCGCTTCGTTGTTTGTACACAGTTCTGTTAAGTGGTAGGAGTACCTTAACATCCCCCGCTCCGGTGTTATGAATTTTAGTCTGATTCCTGCCTTACCGGGCACTATCGCTTGCAATTCTTTATTTCTCTGTGCTGAAGATGCTCCGTCGAAGTATAGTTCTCAAAGTCAATCGTCGGGGTCTTCTAGGCTCATTATCTGCTCGTCTGGCAAGTCATCGTTGAGAGCCGATTCTGCAGGTAAAGGGTGTCTTTGCGAGGAAGTCTGCTAGGAGTTGTCCCTTTACAGCACGAAGCGACACGAAAGTTATATCGAATTGAAATAGTATCATTGACCACCTGGCAAGTCGGCCGGAAAGCGTCGGTCGGGTCATCAAATATTGCAACGGATTAAACTTCGAAATAAGGTTGACCTTATGAGAAAGCATGTAATGCCTGAGCTTTTGAGTGGCGAAGATCAGGGCCAAACAATGCTTCTCAATCGGGGGATACTTTACTTCCTTTGGAATTAGACGATGACTTAAGTAGTAGAGGGCGTTTTCTTTCCCCTCGTCATTGACTACAGGCTAGCGGGGCTCCGAGGGAGTCGTCTAAAGCCGCAGTATAAAGTATCAACGGTCTACCCGAGACTGGGGCTGCTAAGACAGGAGGTGTCATTAAATACTGCTTAATGTCCTCGAAGGCCCGCTGGCATTTCTCTTCCCAAACGAATTTGGTGTCCTTTTTAACTATTGCCGAGAAGGGATGACACCTACCTGACAAATTTGAGATAAAGCGTCGAAGATATGCCAATTTTACTTGAAACGATCGTAGTTGTTTCAAAGTTTTGGGAGGAGGCATTTCTAAGATAGCTTTTATCTTCTCCAGATCGATTTCAATTCCACGATGTTGGACGAAAAATCCTAGGAATTTCCTAGAGGCGACGCCGAAGGCGCATTTCAAGGGATTCATCTTAAGGTTATATTATCTTAATAGCTCGAAAAAAATTCACAAATTATACATGTGATCTTCTTTTAGTTTGCTTTTGATGACCACATCATCCACGTAGCACTCGACTTGGTTGTGAATGAGATCATAAAAAATCCTCGTCATTGCTCTTTGGTAAGTTGCTCCTGCGTTCTTCAGTCCGAAAGGCATCACTGTGTAGCAGTATACTCTGATTGGCATTCTGAAGGCTGTGAGCCTTTCATCTTCTGGTGCCATTTTTATCTGGTTGTATCCTGAAGATCCATCCATGAAAGAGAAGACTTCGTGCGTTGAGGTGATGTCGATCATTAATTCTGGGATTGGTAGTGGGAATTCATCCTTTGGACACACTTTGTTCAAATATCTGAAATATACGCAGATTCTGATCTGTCCATTCTTCTTTCTGACTGGTACCATGTTGGCTAACCAAGTTGGATATTGTTCTTCATGGACAAATTTAGCGTCTATTAGCTTCTTAACATTAACTATTACCTGTTGTTCAATCTCTAGACGCATTCTTCTCGGAGCTTGTCTGACTGGAACGACAGTGTGATCCACTCCTAGTTTGTGAATTGCGACTTCTGAAGCTAATCCTGGCATTTCATCATAACTCCAAGCAAAACAATCCTTGAATTCTATCAGTAATCTGATCATTTCTTTGGAGTCTTCTTTATTGAGTAAGGAGCTAACAAAGGTCGGCTTAGGCTCTTCGCTAGTACCTAACTAACTTCTATTAACTCATCTATTGTAGATTTAATTTCTTCTTCTTCAAATTCTGGCGGAGCGTCTCCGATTTGCAGATCTTCGAGATAATATTAGGCTTCTAAGCAAACTTCATTAGGCTTGTAAGTGACAACCAAGAAAAATCCCGTATCATCAACTGATCCTACTGTATATATAGATTGAAGGACTAATTCCTTTAATATCTGCTAAAGTCCAGCCAAAAGTTTTCTTATATTTTTTTAATGTGTCCAAAAGTTTTTGCTCTTGTGATTCATTTAATTCTGCTGATATAATAACTGGTAAAGTTGAAGAGTTACCTAAATAAGCATACTTCAAATGAGTAGGTAAGATTTTTAATTCAAGTTCAGGAGGTTTAATAATTGATGGAACTATATTATTTTCAGCATTTTCTATATTATCCAACAATTCAAATTTTTCTTGTATATAATCTAATTCTTCATTGTTTGTTTCTTCAATTAATTCAATATTTTCTATTTCGATTTTTTCTTCAAAGTATTCTTTAAATTGTTCATTTTGTAGATGTTCAAAAATTTCCATTCGAAAACATTCATCTTTTTCTATAGCAGAATATTTCATTGATTTTGCAATGTTGAAGGTAACTTTTTGATCGTTTACTCTCATAGTTAATTCTCCTTTTTAAACATCAATAATAGCTTTTCCAGTAGCTACGAAGGGTATTCCTAATATTATGGGTATTTCTTTATCTTCTTCCATATCTAAAACAATAAAATCTACTGGGAAGATAAACTTATCCACTTTTACTAACACATCTTCAATAACCCCCTTAGGATAAGTAACAGAACAATCAACTAACTGAAGAGTTACTGAAGTAGGTGAGACTTCTCCTAATCCTAATCTTTTAAAAATTGATAGAGGCAATAGATTTATGCTGGCTCCTAAATCACATAATGCTTTTCCAAAAAAATTTTCTCCAAAAGCGCAAGGTATAGTGAACCTACCAAGATCTTTTAATTTTTCAAGAAGCTTTTTCTGAATAATTGAACTACATTCTTCTCTAAGTGCAACAGTTTCATTGTCCGTGAATTTTCTTTTTTTATTTAAAATATCCTTCATAAATTTCACATAATTAGGCATTTGTTCCAATGCTTCTACAAAAGGAATGTTTACAATAATTTTTTTTAAATTTCAAGAAATTTAGAAAATTTCTTATCTTTTATATGTTGCCTTAGTCACTGAGGAAATGGTAGTGGTGTTTTTTCTACAGAAATTTTCATAGGTATCAATGGATCTTCTAGATTTCGATCTTTCTGATCCTTATCGTTTTCGATTTCCACCTCCTCATTCTGACTTTCTATTTCTTTCTGTATTCTTGTTTCTAACTCTTTTCAACTTCGTAACTGTATCGCTTTAATTTGTTCTTTTCCTTGATCTTTAGGATTTATTTCCACATTACTAGGAAAAGTTCCAGGACTTCTATTATTAAGTGCAGTAGCGATATGTCTAAGTTGAGTTTCAATATTTTTAATTATTGTTCTTTGAGTTTGTAATTGGTTTCCTTGAATTTATGATCGATTACCTTGATTCTGTAAATGTTGACCCATATTTAATATTAATTCTTCCATAGATAACTTCTTATCTTTAAATTGAGAGTTATTGTTAAATCCAGGTGAATAAGAAGGTTTAAAATTAGCATTTCCTTGGTTAGATGGATTTCCTACTGGGTTTACTGAATTATTCATCCATTGCTGATTAGCAGAATTGTTATTCCAATTAAAATTTGGAT
This sequence comes from Papilionanthe hookeriana x Papilionanthe teres, assembly GCA_022702705.1. Lineage (NCBI taxonomy): Eukaryota > Viridiplantae > Streptophyta > Magnoliopsida > Asparagales > Orchidaceae > Papilionanthe > Papilionanthe hookeriana x Papilionanthe teres. Next base: position 120,172,416 of record CM040425.1, read on the forward strand.
GATTTTTCCACCCAGGGTTATAATAATTTGCATAAGGATTATTGGGTCTATTGTTAACAACATTTATAGTTTCATATGAGGATTGAGCATCTATAATTTGTCCAGATAAATTTTCTTCTGTTATATTAGGAGAATAATTCATTCCAAAATGATCTAATTTCTTGGATATAGCAGCAATTTGAGAAGCTAACATAGATATTGCATCAGAATCATGTATATTGGCTATTTTTTTAGGATTTAACCTTTCAGAAGGCCATTGAAAATTATTAGTAGCCATTTCTTCAATGAATGAATAAGCTTCATCGAAAGGTTTTGACATTAATGAACCTCCAGCAGCAGCATCAATGATCGATCTAAGAGATCCTACTAAACCATTATAAAAAGTTTGTATAAATAACCAATCTGGTAATGCATGATGTGGGCATTTCCTAAGAATACCTTTAAATCTCTCCCATGCTTCATATTTTGATTCTCCGTCAAATTGACTAAAAGAAGTTATATCATTTCTAAGCTTTACAGTTTTTGAAGGAGGAAAATATTTGGATAGAAATTTTTGTGATAATTTTCCCCAAGTTTTTATTGATCCAGGTGTTAATGAATTTAACCACATCTTAGCCTTATCCCTTAAAGAAAAAGGAAATAGCATATGTCTAACGGCGTCATTAGATACTCTGTCATATCTAAAAGTAGCACATAGCTCTAAAAAACTCGCAAGATGTAAATTAGGATCTTCATTTGGTGAACCACTAAATTGATTATTCTGTACCATTTGGATAATTGCAGGTTTAAGCTCGAATGAGTTAGCCGCTACATCAGGATTTTGGATAGTTAAGTGAATTTCATCTAATGTAGGGTTAGCGTAATCTTTCAAAGGTCTTGGTTAGTTTATATTTTCAATTTCTGGATTATTTGCCATTTGATTAATTTTATGATTTCTCTTTTCAGTTTTCTAATTCTTTTAATAGTGCGCTCTAATTCTGAATCGTAAGGTATTAAACTTTCGGTTCCAAATTTACGCATACACCATTAAGATAATAATAAAATAGTCCGTTACTCTAGTAATTGTTTTTAATAATTATTTTAGTAATTACCTTAATAATTACTTTGCTTCCCCGGCAACGGCGCCAAAAACTTGACCGACCGTTCCGCAAATATAAGAATTCAGCCTAGGGGGAGAGTAGGGTAAAAATAGAAGGATATATATAATTGTTAAGCTTAATAAAGTTATATATGTTTTTCAAAGTAAAGTAGCAATTGTACTCCCTCCCCATTAATCAACGCAAGTATACGTATCATTCAAGTAATAAAGGGCTCTATTAGAGTCCTAGATATCGATCCCACAGGGAAGTTAGAGATTTACAGACTAATTTTTAGTAAAAGTTGATCACAAATCTAATTTAGTATAATATACGAAATATAAAGAACGCTTAACTTAAAATCAATACTTAAAAGACAGAATATGTAAGTCAATTTAGAAAAGTATCTTTCTCCTTGTTAAGAGGATAGAGTGAATGAATAATTAAATGAGTTTAGAATTATATTGTGTCAAATAGGAGCATTCCTATTCTTTACCCTTTGGTCCAGGTGCAAAGAACATTGGCTAATGCTTATGTTTGGTTACTGAATCTGTGGCTAGGCTGGGAGGATATTGGCTGTCACTTCAGAGCTCCCACGTTCCCCTAGCCTGAGGGCTAACATCTACACTTCAGCTCCCAAACAATAGCACCAAATTTAAGATTTTAGTCTGTCACACTAAAATACTCAATTCTTCGCCCGATAATTAATGTTTCCCTATTTATTTGCACCCTCCTTTCAAGACTTTTAAATTCCCTAAATCTTGGATGTAATCTTTACTAAAGTTGATAATTCAACATATTTTAACAATTCCATTGGCCAAATTGAAAGTAAATTAAGATTTAATTAAAAGATTTTCACAATCTCTATTTAATATTATTAGGCACAACTCTTTTAATTCTTCATTTCACAAAACCTCAACAATAAGGAGAAAGACAAAGGAAACTACGCTGAATGCATGGGAATAATAACACAGATGTTGGATTTCATTTAAAGTTATAAAACAATAAACAAATATACTTATCTCAATTCTTCTCCCCGAGCAGATTCCTCAAGTTTCTTTGACTCTTCCTTCTTGTACAACACATTTATAACTCACCAAGACACTAAACACTAACTCTTACTATAAAGGGAAGCACAAATCTGACACTAACTGACTCTTAATGACGACTTAAATCCTCTATCATGACACAAAAATCGTTCCTATATAGAAGGAGTCATATTTCCATAGGTTGCTTAAGCACCTCTTCAAAACGCGTTTAGATTCATCGAATTTGGCTTGAATCAACTGTCTCACCGTCGGTGGGCTCGATCTCGCCATCGGCGGGCTTCTAGAAGCAAGGCTAACCGTTCAGGCTCGCTGTCGGCGGGCTCTATTTTAATATATTAAAAACTTTCGGGAAAATCTCACCGTCGGCGGCTTAAATCTTGCCGTCGGTGGGACAGTTCAATTTTCATCAATTTTTGTCCTTTTTGCTCCAGATTCGCACCTTTTTGCTCTTTTTGCTCTCAGCACCTATAAATCTTCATTCCTACAATAAAACACAGAAAATACATTTCTTTAAAGTGTAATTTCATATGAAAATGGTATAAATTTCGTAATATATTTTCTTGTGGTCATGCATGTATATGAATTTGATAGGATATTGTAGTGGTTAGTAGATTTGACTTTTACTTTTTCTTCCTGCTACATTTTATGGAATTAATTGCAAAATATTTTAAAATTCAAGTTTGGGGGGGAGAAAAATTTTTAGAATTAAACTTTATTTATCCTCAGTAGCTTGTATGTATATAATATTTTCGACTAAGTTATTTTTCTAACATTCCTAAAATTAAAATTATAGTAACCTAAAAGTAACACCACATGCCACAAGTCAAGTTTGTGGGTCTTGACACGCCAAAAAAATGCTTGATTTTACATATTCATTTTATGCTTAATTTTAATGATATTTCACTTTAAAGGAATGTAACTTGTATGTTTTCAGTTTTAGGTACAAGAAATGGACATTTGGAGAAAAAGAAGCAAAAACGGTGCAATTTGGAGGAAAAACAAGCAAGAAAGTAAATTCTAGCCTGACACATTCGATAAGTCTTTTTATGTTTAATCACTTTACACTTCTTGCATATTTTTGAATGTGATTACCTTGAAAAAAGGTTTTTTTTGTTTTTATTTTTATTTTGTAGGGCTATCTGTTCGGAACACAACACAACTGAAATGGGGCGAATCAAAGCTAAAATAGAGCCAAACGGGCAAAATGGTGGAGCTGCAGAGAGTCAGGTTCCGGCCATGCCCGATAGGGCATCGGCAGTGCTAGAAACCCAAGAGCAACAAAAATAGGGAGCCAATAGTGCCCAAAACTGCCTTTGGTGGCGTCATGAGCGGTTATTGGCCATATACATTGAATCTGGATGCTTTTGGAAGGTTTCTTGAAGCACCTCTTGAGAAATTTGTCCCTATACTATATTATAATGATTTTATGTTAGAAAAGTGATAGGAATGTTAGGAAAAATGTGAAAAATGTTTAGAGATCCTAGAATAGGAGTAGAAATGTAGATTTCTACTTTTCTAGAGAGATTGGAGAGAAGGTTTTGAGAGAATCTATAAGGGTTTGTTCTAGCATTGCATGGATCAGTGGGAGACATTGTGGGAGAGATCTTCATCTTTCATTCAAGGGGAAAAAGCTAAGTATTGTGTTCTTCATTATCTTATGATTTTGCAAACACTTATTTTGTGGATTTGCTTTGATATGAAAATTTTAATTGTGTTTTCTTCGTGCTTTGTGATATATTTCTCTTACTCTTTCTTCTTGTTTGGATGTTGACCTCATTTTTGATGAGGTCTTCTCTTCCCTCTTTAGTGTTTAGGATCTAGCCTTAGGCTTTTCCTTTGACTATCTTAGAGGACTAGAATTGGGACCCATCCCTTAGAAATTTGAACCACTTCTTGCCTCCTGCAAGCCCCACAAGCTTGATTGTAGACCCCTAATCACCTAGAGGGTTGAAATCGAATGTGAAGGTTTAAAGGATGAGTTCCACTATGGGACTCTTTGGCCTCGGGACCACTGCTAGGTGGCTTGGTGCAGTGAGGGTTTGACTTACACACTCACTACACTCACTCTCTACACTCACACACACACAATCCAAATCCTAAAACCACACCCATACCCAACTTGACTCCTTGACTCATGTAGGTAATTCATATGGATGGACCTTAACCCACTAAGCCCACGGCTAAGAGGGTTAGGAACAACACGATGAATGCCTCAAATAAGTCCTCTCATGGCTCATATAGGCTTAAAATGGCTTCATGGCTCAATCAAAGTGATTCCATTCCACTCATATTTGATCAATCTTCATTATTTCAAAATTTTAATTTTTGGCCGGGGACCCTACACCTACCGAACCTACTTAAAAGCCCTTAGAATTGCCCGAATCCTCCAAAATTTCCAAATCACCCAAAATTCCCCAAAATTAACCTTGAACATTTCCTCACCAATCAAATTGATCATCCATAGCCAAAAATACCAAAAATTCCCAAAATACCTCCCAATACCCTCCAAATACCTAAAATGCCCCTCTTAGCCAAAAAATCCAAAAATTCAGAAAATTCCCAAAAAATTCCAGAAAATCCCAAATATTCCCAATTTTATTTTATCCAACTACACTATGGGCCCATTTTGTCAATTTACCCCACTTTTACCAAAACCCCCCAATTTAGCCTATTCTTAACCCAAGTGAACCCAATGTCAAACCAAATTTACCCAATTGACCCCAATTTTCATCCAATTCAATTCTATGCTTCAATTTAACATCCAAAATTTCAATCTAGACCAAATCCAAGTCCAATTTGATTAGCATTTGAATCCAATCTCACTTTTGACCTTAAAGCCCAATTTGGACCCATGACCCAAACTTAGCCCAAACCAAACCAATTCAACTCCAATTGACCCCAAACCTTTTCTAAACCTTCCCTAACATCCCCAAAAACAAAACACTTACATAATTTGCCCAAAATTTGGAACCAAACCCCACTCAAATTCAACCCAAAACCAAAAAAGTCCAATTTTGACCTAAACCCAAACCTAACCCAAATAAGCCCAAGTCCCAAAACCTAAACCCAACCAAAGTTGAAACCTCTTTGAAACACTCCCATAAACATTTCCCAATATTAATTTTACATCAATTTCAAACCTAGCCCAACATTGGCCCAAATTAGCCCAATTTGACCTACATTGGCCCATTTACCAAATGAACCCGAATTCAACCCGATTCAATTCCAAACCACCTCAAATTTGCTTCAAATCATTCAAGACACATCCTTAAACTAGATTCAACATTTATTTGGCATGGCCCTTTGCAAAATTTTTTATCTAAAAGACCATTGCTAAACATAAAGGCCCACTCCCTTAAACCTTCCTAAAAGCCCTTTTCCACCAAATTCAAAAGCCCAAATCAATCTAAAGCTCACATGACACTTTCCCTCATCACACATTCAATTTAAGATCATTCCTAAAGTCCTAATTTATCAATTAAACAATTCCAAATCAAGCCTCATAACAATTCCCATCAAAATGCCAAAATTCACAAAATCCTTTTTTATGAAATTGACCAAGCTCTTGCCAAGCCATAGGTGAGCCAAAGACAAGCCATGTACAAGCCATATGAAGCCATGGGATGTTTGACATGTGACCATACCCAAAGTAGCAAGAGGAGGGCCCCCTTTCTTAAACCTTTATTAAGCTTTTTAACCCATTCCATGTTACACACTAAACCATGATTAGCCACATCACTTTAGATGGGGACTTCACCACCCCTTTCTAGCTGGTGCAAATGATCCTCCCTCAGCCCAAATCAGCCATGGGGAGGTGAACCTAACCCAAAATCATGGCTTGGACCAAATCAAGCTAAAATGGCCTCTTCCCCATGCCATTTTAATCCAAGACCTTTACACATGGCAAAGCTCAATTGCCTGCACAAACCTCCAGCCCTGACCCACCTGAACCTGAGGGTGACCCATGCCTACCGGCCATCCGCATGGATCACCGGAAAATACCATGGCCGAGACCTTGGGAGGAGCCAAATTTTGGAATTCCACCTTGCTGAGCTGCCTCACTCCAAATGGCCATTGCAGTTGTTCTTCTCCTCACCAGAGCAGCTGATCCCAACCCTTAAACCCCCCTGGGAGGCCCTCCATCCTCTCCTATTTAAACACCCCTTCCTCTCGGCCAAGAGAGGTGCTGAACCAAACCTTACTGAACCCTGCCAAAATCATCCCAGACCACTCTCTACACATAGGGAACTTGATCCCCACTGAAATCCCCCTGCCATTTCCTCTCTGTTAGCTCAATTTCAGAGTTGAAATCCATGCCCAAAACCAGGACACTTCACCACAGTGAGTCAATCTTCAAATTGATTGACTCTACACCTTCACCAGAACCAAGAGGAGAAGTTTCCCGGCAAAAGCCCCCTCACCGAGGCCGGCTATTGCTTCCGGCCTCCGAAGCTTTGTGATCGGGCTGTGGTCACTTTTGTACCTAGGCAATTCACCGAGCCGAGGGACTTCATCCGGAGCTTGCTTGGACCCGATCGAATATGACACAACCCTCGGATTGAAGCTTCACTTCTCTGAGCAAAGGTATGGACTCACTCTTCCTCCCGAGCTTACAGAGATTCTCCATTTAGTTTGAGTTAATTTCAATGCATGTTTACCATATGGATGTGTTCGTCTCTTCAAGACGAATCCATAGAGCATAAGAACACATAAATCCGTTGAGATTCGAGTGAGAAATTAGGGTTAAAAGGTCTACGGTCACGGGTTCGCACCAGTCGTAGATGATGACTGGGAGCCATTGGATCGCGCGTGTATCAGGTGGACGGCTCAGATTGCGTCGGACCAGAACATGTTACGTGAAAGGTGGGTCCCGGGATGGCTGACTAAGATGGCGACACCCAATCACAGCGCGACACGCACCCCCTTCGGAGCTGCCGAGGTTGACGCGTCGCCGCGTGGATAAGTAGGAAAATAGGCTATTTTTCTATTTATTTAATTACCAGAACTTCAAAAAATGCATAACTTTGTGTAGAAAAATCATAAAATAAAATAAAAATACCCACTTACTCAGTGAACAGAGGAGAATAATGTGGAAAAGAAATCAAGTAATTTCATTAAGTATTTTATTTTTAATGATTTATTTACTCTCTGCATTGTTTTAATTCTCCATTTGCATAGGCAATTCATCATGACATGAGACCATAGGGCTTTTGAAGCCTCTGAACTTGGGAACATTCTCTGAATTTTCCAAGGTCAAAGGTCATCCCTATGAGAAGTTATTGATTTTTAAGTTCATGTTACTGTTTTGAGTATTTTAATTCCAATAATTAGCATGTTGAGAAATAAATTCTAGGAAAATTTGGTGATATTTCTTGTGACCAGAGGGGCCTAGGAAAAATAAGTTTTGAGTTAATTCACTTTGAACAACCCTAATTGGCCTAAATACCCAAAATTGAACTTTAATTAATTAGGGTTAACCATTCATAAAATTAACTTAAAAAAAATTCTTCACTATCCTCTAGGGATAGGAGAACACCACAAAAAAATTTGAAACCAATTGGACTTGATTAACCCCACCAAATGGGTTGATTAAGCCTCTTAAGCAAAAATGGGTAAAATTAAACTTTAAAAATTCATAACTCACAAAATACTTTTCAAAAATTCACAAAAATGGTTTTAGAGCTTCTGCGATATCAGAGTAACTTAGGAAAATTAAAATTATAATTTTCTAAAAAAGTTGATTTTTATCATTATTTTAATATTTTTAATAATTTAAAAATAATAAAAATTATAAAAATATTAAAAATCACCAAAATGTCACATTTTGAATTCTAATCATTTAGGAACAAACCAAATATTTTTCTTAAGTCCCTAGGGTAAGATATTGAATTTTAAAGGCTTAATGTAATTTTTAATATTAAAAAATGTATTTTCCAACCTTTTCACTAAAATAATTCTAATAAATCAAAACGAAATCAAAAAAATATAAAATTTGTTTAACTGAACTCCTGAAGGTCAGAGAGAATTAAGAAAAATATAAAATCCATTTTTTAATTTTAATTTTATTTTAAAATTAATTAATGCTCCAAACCTCAAAATAATTCTAATAAATAAAATATAATTCAAAAAATCTCCACAATTGGTCCAAATGGTCCTCTAGTCATTAGGAATATCCCATAATTTCCTTAAGGACAGAAACATTTCCTTTGTCATGTTATTGAATTTTCTTTGAAAATCTCTATTTTCCATTAAAAATAATTACATAAATAAATTAAATACAGAAAAATCACATTTTCTCCTCTAATGTCTTTATTGACATGTAAGTGAGGTCACATAAAAATTTCAAGTTCATTTGAGCTTAATTTAGTGAGTTATAGAATTATTAAGCTTGAAGGGCAAAATGGTAATTAAAATTTTCAACCTTTAATTAAAATTTTAGGATTAATCAAAAAGGGGAGGGTAAAATATTTGATTTAAACTGATTTTGGATGATTGAAACTTAAAGGGTTAAGGGTAGAAACCCACCAATCATTTTAGGAATAATTAAAGTAAACCTTAATTAATTAATTAATTAAATTTGGAAGATTAATGGAAAATTGAAATTATTAAAGTAGGGATATTATTTAAGAAGATATTTATTCTTTAATTTTAAAATCCCTAAATGAATCACTTCAATAATAATTAAATTAAAAGAATAATATAAATTGAATTGAATTAAATTAAATTAAATTAAATCAAATTAAATTAAAATAAATTAAAATTGAAATTAAATTAAAAATTAAATTGAAATTAAATTAAATTAAATTAAATTGAAATTAAATTGAAATTAAACTAAATTAAAACTAAATTTAATTAAATTAAATTAAATCAAAAATTAAATTAAATTGAGTTAAATTAAAATCATTTAATAACAAACCTAAATGAAATCATTAAGAATTAAATCTAAAATAACTTGAACACTATTCCAAACTTAAACTATTTTTTTATAATTAAATCAAAATTAAAATTAAATCATTAAGTTTAAATCATCAAAGTATTTAATAATTTAATTTGCCCTTTTTTAAAGCTCTTGTTATTATAACTCTTAAATGAGGTATCAAGTGAATTGTTACCTCACTTATAGGATATTCAAATGCCCTAGTTCACTGAGCAAAAAGAACAAGACTTAAACTTCCGGATGATTAATTCACTTGTATAATTAAATTCCCTTGTACTTAAAACAATCCTAGAGGTATTGTAAAGATGTTTAAGATTCGTCTTAAGCACTTCCTCAATATGATAGGTTGTTTATAAGAACAATCAAATTTAATTGTTCTTTGATGAAGAAAATCGTCTTTAAACCAAGACACAAGAACCTAGACGTCATAGGAGATGACTAGTTATATGATTAGGACTTTGGTAGACAACCAAAACCTTTCCCTTAGCTTTACGTAGGTACTCGTTGAAATATTTAATAGCTTTAACATGTGTTTTAAGTGCAACTTGGGATGACGGGAAGACCCTCCAGGTACGCTTTTATTTTATTGCAATTTACTCTACTTTTCTTGCATGATAAACAATTGTTGCATGAAAACCAAAACATTTAGGATAGTCCCTAAACTGAAACCAAAACTAAATTAAAAATCACTGCAAGATAAAATTCACCGCCAGAACAATTCAAAATATAAAACAACTCAAAATTTAATCACAAACAGAACACAAAACTACAATTGCAACTAAATTAAAACGTATCGTCGAATGATTGGGAATACCTCGGATGATGTAACCCACGTGTTGCTAACGGGATTTCCCACGGTCTAAATGAAGGCATGGAACTCACTCAATTGAGTTTAGCAAATTCATCTGGACTAAGTGAATTCGATGAAAATAACAGTGCCGGGATGACGAAACCGTGGGATCTTAATCGGTTCTGTTTAATCAACCATAAGATTTGTTTTAATTAAAATACTAAAAAACACTTGGATTTTAAGATTTTCTCTAAACAAAAACACTTCTCTTCTCTCCTGATTTATGACTTCCGAATCTAAACCTCTGCAACAACAAGGAGCTCGGAGCATGGTGGGCAGCACGACCATCGTCATCAGCAAAAGCTGAGTCTACTTCAACTAAACATTCCTAGAGTTTAAGTAACCAAGACATAGGATTTCGAGGTAGTTTGCCTAGTGAAACATAAATCCTCAATTCTTCGTTAGGCATTTGCATGATCATGTCATGTAAATTAAGCCTTAACCGGTCTTAGGACTTCGAGGTAGTCGTTCGGTACGACATAAACCCTCACATTTTCTAGGCTGATTGTATGATTATGTCATACAAATATAAGTCCTAATTAATTAAAATTGGCAAGATTGAAATATAAGATAATATTAGGATTTTCCCAAATCTAAGACAAACAATATGATAGTTTGGGAAGTTGCCAAGATTCTTCTTGGATCCTCAGCTTCTCCTACTTCTCTTCCTTTGGATTCTCAAAAATAAATCGTTCCAAATTTTGGGTCATTCCCTTTTGAATTTAAAAAATCTAATCCTTTGAAAACCTTAAACTTTAAAATTCTTGAGAGGAAAACCACTGATCATTATCGAGAGTTTTCTTAAATGATTCCCGTAATTTAAGATGTAATTAACTATAGGGGCTTGCCTCTATAGGGAACTTTAAGAACCCAGATAATATAAACCCTGCTTAATTCCTTTATATTAAGCAGGGGAACTTGTTGGCTTATAAAATTGGTTCGCAGACCAAATGGATGTCACAAATCTTCTAGTTTATTTAATCGAGCCCCATCATCAAGCAGTGTGTCTATTCTCCAGGATAGATATACAGTTTGTGGTGCGGTGCTCGTTTATATAAACTATTTGGGATGTGAGATCTGTTTGATTTCATATCTTAAAATTTTCAAAATTAAAATTATTTTCAAAATCAAATACCACTTTCCAAATTATATATATATTTAAACTAAATTTAAATCTGAAAATTCGCCGACAATTTCTGTAGGCGACCCCTTTTCAAAAATACACTTAACCTAAAAATATGCCTACAAAATAGTGGCAAAAGAAGATTATGCCATTGTTTTCATTCTACTTTTCTTTTGAAATGAGTAGGATTTATGTTTAGGATATTGGGATGCATGCTAGAAGAATTCTTAATTATAAATGTGATGGTTTTTACTTGTACTTCATTTACATTACAAAAAGAGCTTGTTTTAGAAATTCGTTGTAATTGCGCTATGACTTGAGTGGGCAGTGTAATTCTCAACAAAATGGAACTACATTCAAATTTCATGGATGGTGAAGTTTATGGGAGTTGAGTGCAAATAAATAGGGAAATATACTTTGATGGGCGTAGAATTGGAGATTTAAAGGTGGCAGACTAAAATCCCCAATTTGGTCATAGTGTTTGGAAACTAAAGTGAGAGTTAGCCTTCAGGTGAAGGAAATTGGGAGCTTTGGAGTGAGAGTCAATATCCTCCCAGCCTAACCACGGATTTTGGAACTAAACCTAAGGTTATCTTATGTTCTTTATGCACTCGGAAGAGGGTAAAGAATAGGTTTGCTCCTATTTGGCACATACAATATTTAATGAATCTCAATCCTTTACATTATTCAATTCACTAAATAAGAATTGTAGATTTTATTATCACAAAATTCACCAAACCAATCCATCTAGAAAGGGTTAACTTTAAAAGTAATATTTACATTTAGGAATAGTTATTATCCTTACATATAGTCATCTGCATTTAGGAGTAGTTGCTAGATAAAACACCATCTTAATCAACTTTCTAAACTAAATTCTGATAGTAGTAGACTAGAATTTGACTAAGGACCTCTTACCTCGTTCCCTGTGGGATCGATAAACGGGACTCCACTAGATTCCTATATTACTTGATACGATACATATACCTGCGTAGAACCTCTAGTGTGTGCACATACATACAAACATTAAAAAGCATAAAATAGCACACGCCGGAGGTGCATCAGTTGACCAGATCAAGGTTTGTCATTGATGATCTAATTATTCTTAGGATGTCATTAAGATTTGGGCTAAAAAGGCTTCATTAGAGTTTTATCCTAGACATTAGGGTTTTGAGACCATTGGTAAGATTTAGGAGGTAAATATTGGTAGACTTCCTTTAAAAAATGATTTATAAATGATCATCACAAAAGTGAGGTAAAAAAATGGGCCCTTAATATGTGTGTAATACTGTATAAGTTTGCCACACATATGGGCGTTGACCGAAACGGTCTGGATAACCCAACAGAATTTTCAGTTCAAGAGTAATCTTAATGTCAAAGAAATCTTATTTTCAATTTTTGAAAAGAAGATGGATGCCATATTCCATTAAAGGAGGTCTTACACCGTTTCTTAATGATGTCGAATGTCAGTATTTTCGATTTTTGGAAGGAATGCTTGGAGATATATATCCTATCCTAAAAAAAGAGAGTAGATGTCGTATCATTTAAGGAGGCCTTATACTATTTCTCAGAGATGTCATTTGTTGGTATGTCGATTTTGAGAAGGAATGATATGCAACTTATATCCTTTCTCAAAGGGAGAGAGCTAAAGGAATGCCATATTTCCGTGTTAGGAAGGGTTTTAAATCCAATAGGTGGGGAGAGAGTTGAGACCATACCATCTCTCGGAAATGTCAGATGTCGATATGTCAATTTTGAGAAGTAATGTTATGCGACTTATATCCTTTCTTAAAGAGAGAGCTAAAGAATGTCATATTTCCAAATTAGAAAAGGTCTGTTAGCATTTGGGGCTATGTCAGAGATTTTCTCAGTGTCGATGTCGATTTGGAGTCACCACTCTATTTGTCTATAATATTGCCCTAATCTTCAATAACTCTTACTTCTTTGGATCCTGAGATAGGATCCTTAGATAATAAGAAATTTGAAGAAAATAAGGGTTAATAAGATAGAAAACAGTAGAAAGAAAGATGTCAATGATAACCCTTACCTTATCCTAGAAGTTCTTTATAAGGATGAGATTTTGGTAACTAGAGATTTAGATGGAATATTTAATCCGAGTTCTTTAAATCTCCTATAGGAGCAAGCTCCTATAGATAATTACATCTTAGACAACTATGATTATCTAAGAAAACTTCTGATTAATTTTATTGCTTGTTGAAAAAGTATTAACGAAAGAAATATTAATTTTCAATCCTAAGGGTAATGTGTCATACTACTCTAAAAGTTTGTCTTGGTTGATTTTTTTTGGTTGTTTTTCATTTTTAATTATTCTGTTAATGTCATTTATTATGTTATTTTTTTTTCTTTTTGATATTTGCCATTTTATTGTCGTTTATGTAATTTATTTGATGACTATCCTAAAAGTTTTGGTTTTGTTTTGTCTCGGTTTTGTCATATTTATGTTGTTTTATTTTGTTTTGTCTTATCAATGTCATTTATCCCGTCTTTTGGAATGTCATCCTGCAAAATAGAGTTAGCACACCCTATAACATGCAAATAAAATCTAAAACGAAATCAATGTCATCATTTCGTTTTAAACGTCCTGCAAAACAAAGTTAGCACACACTATAATATGCTAAGAAAATCTAAAATGAAATTTAATTTTCATCCTGCAAAGGAAAATGATGTCAGATTTAAAAGAAGTAATGTAAATTTAACTTTTTATATCTTTTATTTTATTCGATTATATTTTGGATAACCTGGTCAAGATGTTACTAGCTCCGTCGTCCCAGGGTCATCAAAGGCCTTAATCTACTTAGTCCAAAAGGTGTTTAAACCAGGACAAGAAGATTTCTGTCAGTAACTAGGATTGCATCGTCCAAGAAATCTTTGTAGGCTAAGAACACTGGGGTTCAAGTTGCATTCAGTGATGTTTGTTCATTAGGGTTTTATTTAAGTTTTAATGTCTTTTTCCAATTTTAGGTTGAAAAATTTTAGGTTGTTTACGATTTTTTTAAGACTTTTATGTCATTTCATGTCAAAATCTTAGATTTGATGTCTTTTAAACCTAAAGACTCAAGTTTTGAAAATTTAGATTTGATGTCATTTTGTTTTCATAAATTTGTCTATTTAAAATTTTGATTTGAGAAATAATGTTTAAGATCTAATAAGATCTAGAAATTTAGATTCAATTTTATTGGAATTTAATGATTTAGATCTAATATCATTATGATGTTTGGAAATTAGATTCAATGTCATTTGAATCTAATAATTTTGATTAAGTCTAAATTAGACTTAGATGGAATCTAACATAAGTTAGACTTTAGAATCTTAGATTTGACATCTTTTGAATCTAATTATGTTAGACTCAAATAAAATCTAATGTAAGTTAGATTTTAGAATTCTAGATATTTGAATCTAGAAGAAGTGTTAAGTCTAAAATGAATTAGACTTAGATAAAATCGTTTGATAATTAGATTCAATGTCATTTGAATCTAATATCTTTGATTTGATCTTTAAAGTAGTATGAACTTTAAGAAATTTTGACTTAAATTGATTTTAAGTCAAAAATTTTATTTTAATTCGATGTAGTTTGAATTTAACCCGAGTTAAATTTAGGTTGAACCTAAGTTAGAAATGTTTACTTAATCTTGAGTTTAGGTCTGTTTAAACTTGTCAGATTCAATGTAGATTGAATCTAAAATTGAGTTAACTTGAGTTCATGTCTGCTTGAACTTATGTAAGAGGTGTGAAGTTAGATTCAATGTAGATTGAATCTGAAGTTGAATTAACTTGAGTTCATGTTTATTTGAACTTAAGTTAGAAGTGTTGATTTAGATTCAATGTAGATTGAACTTGAGTTCATGTCTATTTGAATTTAAGTCAGAAGTGTTGAGTTAGATTCAATGTAGATTGAATCTAATTATAAGTTAACTTGAGTTCAATTTAGGTTTAACTTAGGTAAGTTAGGTTCAATGTGGGTTGAACCTAAGGTCTAAGTTAACTTGGGTTCAGCTTAAGTTGAACATAAGTTAGATATGTTGAGTTAGGTTCAATGCGGGTTGAACCTAAGGTCTAAGTTAACTTCAGTTCAGTTTAAGTTGAACCTAAGTGATATGTTGAGTTAGGTTCAAAGTGGGTTGAATCTAAGGTCTAAGTTAAGTCTAATTAAAATAGAATTAATTAAGGTTTAAGTTTTATTTAAGTAATTTTGTCTTCTTAGTTCAAAGGTGACCAAATGGTGGTCTTTAGGTATTGGGTTGATGATTTTGGTCAATTTTGAATTTTTGGCTTAAAAGTTGACTATTTGAGTCAATGGAGTGGTCATTGGGTCAAGGATTAACCATTTTGATCAAAGTTGACTTTTTGGTCAAAAATTGACCTATTGGGTCAATGGGGTGGTCATTGGGTTAGAAATTGACTATTTTGACCAAAGTTGACTTTTTTGTCAAAAGTTGACCTATTGAGTCAGTGGGGTGATCATTGGGTCAGAAATTGACCATTTTGACTAAAGTTGTCTTTTTGGTCAAAAGTTGACCTATTGGGTCAATGGGGTGGTCATTGGGTCAAAAATTGATCATTTTGACTAAAGTTGACTTTTTTGTCAGAAGTTGACCTATTGGGTTAATAATTAATTAAATCAGGGTTTTTCATTGCTGATTTAATCATTTTGGTTTAAAGAAGTATCTATAGGGTTTTACCCTAGTCATTAGGGTTTAGTGACTATCGGTGAGATTTAGGAAGTCAATATTGGTATCATTTCTATCTCAAATTGACTTTGAAATGATCCTCACTAAAGTGAGGTCAGCAAGGTCTTATAACCAATAGCTATAGAGAGATTGGATGCCATACCATCTCTCAGAAATGTCAGATGTCGATATGTCAATTTTGAAAAGAAATACTATGTGAATTATATCATTTCTCAAAGAAAACGCTAAAGGAATGTCATATTTCCGTGTCAGGAAGGGTCTTATATCCAATAACTGAGAGAGGAACAGAGAGAATGTGTAAAACACTCTATCTGGAATTTCTTACTAAAGATTTTAATTTTTAAATCAAATATTTTTATTTTTATGTCATTATTTCATCATCATTTTTTTATTGTTGGAGTTTTGTCTTGGCATTCAGTGGACTCGCAAAATATTTTGTAATAGTTCATTCCAACATCAAAAGATAATGTACATTATGTCATCACAATGATAAGGATATCAACTGTACATCATATATTACAAACAAAACGTCATAATATAAACTGCCAGGAAAACATCATATCAGATATTGTATGTCTTTTATTCTCTGCATAACCCCAGACACTACTAGACCCACTACAAATATCTAGCACTCCAAAATATTATCAGGACTAGATTTTGTCAAGTATATCTCAAGTGCTTGGATGTTCATAGGGTCATGACAACTCTATAGGTTGTAGCCCTTCAAGTTATGGTATAGGCTGATATCCCTTAGAAAGCTTTTCAAGATGCATCTTCTACAATTGTATTGAAATGTGTTGTCGGATTACGTTTGGTATGTAATGTTTGAACACATCAGCTCCATTAACTTGCAAAATAAGGACCGATCCTCGTGGAAGAGGAATCTGATAAGATCCACAGAATTCTCCTGGTCCCATGATTTGTATCTCCCTTCCAAACAACATAGAACACCTGTTCATCGATGACAGAGTGCAAAAGGGGCTTTCAAAGTAATGCCTGTCAATATGAGGTGGTATACAATCTCTTTCCTCATATATATTTATGATACAACAGTATGGAACACAATTAGCAAGCATTATGTTGCATGTTACCAGTCGTCTGATAATTTGAATGATCATTGCGGGTATCGGATCCACCTACTCATGTCGTAAAATCCCTGGAGGATTGTTGTCTTTATCTACAACATAATTATAACAACATCCATATTGGATTGTCATCCGACCCTTGCCACGTATCCACTTATTGGGTTCAGAGTATGTTCTTCTTTTCAAGCATCCAGCTAGCCCGAGGTCGCGTGCCTCCATTACATGTTCAATAATGGCAGCCTGCTCATCTTCATCAAAAACTCTGGTAATTAGCTGACTGCCTTCTAATATATTAATAGTTTGACCGTTAATTTATTTAAATTGCTCAAATGTATGTCATTTTAAGGCTTGAATACATCTTAATTCTTCCTCAAAATTAATTCATCTGTCAGTTGACATATCTGATGCTGTAAGATCCAATGCCGGTATATAGGGAGTCGGAGTGTATGTCTTCCTCTCTGTCATTTCTTCTTCCTAATCCAGGTTTTCTTCTTCTAAATCAAAATATGTTTCCTTAGGTGTATATTCAAGGAATGGAAATTCAAAACCATTGTCTTCTTCCATGGATTTAATATTTTGTCGTTCCTTTTCTTCGAGTCTTTTAAGTCATTTATTTCAGTTTCTCTTTTGAGTCCTGGTTAATCTGGAGGCTGATTTCTTTACTCCGACAACAAATGCCTCTTCAACTTTATGAGTTTTAGCTACCACTATTGATTTTAGTTTTCTAGTGTCAGTTTTTCATTTTTGCTTTGTCCGAATTACTGCTTCTATTTTGATATTTTATTGTTGAAGTTTGAATTCTAATACAGATGGTTTTTCTAATGCTTCTTCTTGATTAGCAATAGAAAATAGAGATTCATCGTATAGTAATTCAACTTGAGACAAATCAAAATCAAAGTGGATTCTCAATCCTTTTTCAATGCATCGTCGGTCCAGAGCCAGACAAGCACCGCTTCAAAATGTGAAAAGAATTCTGTTGTTAGACATTTCCCTGAAAATAACAGGATAATGTAAAATGTTAGACTTAATTTCAATTCAAAAAATATCATTTAATTGTCATTATTATTTTATTATGTCAAGGAATCATGCTTATAAGCTCTTGCTTAATAAGCAAAAAGAAAATCACAACATACACAAATCAAAATTCATATCATAGAGATTATTTTAAAGATTTTATTATTTTTCCAGTTTATAAAAAATTCATTTATTTCTTATGTCGCATAATATTTCTTTTCGATAAGATATGGGCCCTCCCATATAGGTTCAAAATTTTCACTTGTTTTTCGATGAGTGAGGATAGGTCTTCAGATTACTAAGACAAAATCCCCAATTTGAAATTTTATTGGATAAACCAATTTGTCGTGGACCCGCACCATCTTGGCTTGATAAAGCTCCAAATTTTGTGGAGCTTGCAGATGTTTGCCTTCCAGACTTTCAAGTTCTTTGAGTCGCAATTTTGCATTTTCTTCTTCCGTGATTTTATTTGTGATTTCAACCCTAAGAGAAGGAATTTGAACTTCATGTGGAAGTACAGCCTCAAAACCATATACCAAAACAATCGGTGTTGACCGTGTCCATGTTCGGTATGTAGTTCTATAAGCCCATAAAGCTTCAAACAAATTTTCATGCCATTGTCTTGGACTATTGGTTTTGTTTTCATTAAGATCTAGACCAATGTTTTATTGAAAGCTTCAGCTAATCCATTGGCTTTTGGATAATAGATCGTTGAATATCTCCAGTCTATTCCATGTCTTTGTATGAAATTGTTCGTTTTGTATTTTTAAAGGCCATTCCATTGCCTGAGATGACCCTTCGAGGAACTTCGAATCTACAAAAAATATGTGTTTTAAAGAAGTAGAGAACTTGTTCAACTTTAACTTCTCAGAGTGGCACTACCTCCACCAATTTAGAGAAATAATCTATAGTAGCTAAAATAAATTGATGTCCTTCAAAAGAAGGAGGATCTATAGTGCCCACTCTATCTGTGCCCCAACATTCAAATGACCAAGATGCAATTGTTGGATGCAACACATTTCATGGTTAATGTAAAATCACTAGATGTATTTGGCATTGATGGCATTTCTTTGCAGATTTGAGACAATTAGTCATCATTGTTAGCCAATAATATCCTATTCTTTTGATTTTCTTTTCAATTTTTGGTCCAGATTGATGTGCACCACATAAGCCTGAATGCACTTCTTTAACAATATCTTAAGCTTCAGCTTGGCTTAAACATCTTAAGCAGATCTGATTAAAGGATAGACGATAAAAAACATTATTTATCCAAGCATAAGATAATGCTTTTTTGTTTAATTTGTGTTGCCATGGAATTATTTTCTGATAATCTCCCAGTCTGTAGATATTTGATGATTGGTTGTCGTTAATTATTCTTTTCATCATCGACAACTGTAATCCTTATATTTTTATCATTCAAGTGAAGATTATAAATGTCATTTCAGGAAAGAAGTCGTCGTCCCTTTACAGAAATTGGAATATTATCTTGTTCTGGACAAGCAAATTCTTTGGCAAGCTTAGCCAATGCATATGCTAAAGAGTTATTTTGTCTTGGGATCAAGAAGACTGTTGCATTTGGTATATGTTGAAGCAATTTCATGGTATAATTGGAATATTGTTCAAGTTTTGATTTTAGAATTCTGTATTTTCCTACAATCTGATTAATAATCAGTTAAGATTCATCTTAGATGTTGATATGTTTGATTTCCAGTAATATTGTTAGTTCTAAGCCTGTTATGAGTGCTTCATACTCAGCTTCATTATTTGTGCATGGTTCGATCAAATGATAGGAAAATGACATCATTTCTTTGTCTAGAGTAATGAAGATTAACCCTACTACTTTGCTAGTTATGATTGTTTGTTTGTCTTTACCTTTTCGAGAAGTCAATGCACAATCAAAATATAATTCCCATTTTTGTATGTTAGAAACTTTTATTTCTAATAATTGCTCGTCAGTTAAGTTAACATTAAGGAGAGATTCAGTTGGAATGGGATGTGCTGCTAAGAAGTCTGCCAAAATTTGTTATTTGACAGCACGTAGCGGTACAAATGTTATATCAAATTGGAGCAATATCATTGCCCATCTTGCTAGCCTTCTAGAAAGTGTTGGTCGAGTCAATTAGATATTGCAACAGGTTGACTCTTGAAATAAGAGTTACCTTATGAGATAGCATGTAATGTCTAAGCTTTTGAACTACAAAGATGAAAGCTAAACAATTCTTCTCAATTGCAGGGTATCTTATTTCAGTTGGGACAAAATAACAACTCAAATAATATAGCGCATTTTCTTTTCCTCATTTTTAATCTGAGCTAGCAATGCTTCGAGAGAACTGTTTAATGCAGTAGTGTAAAGGATAAGAGGTTTCCCTAATATTGGGGCTGATAAAATAGGTGTTGTCAAGTATTGTTTGATGTCTTCAAAAGCCTGTTGGTATTTTTCATCCCACACAAATTTGGTATCTTTTCTAGTTAAGATAGTGAGAAGTTGATACCTGAAATATTGGAATAAATCTTCAAATATAGGCTAATTTTTCATCGAAAGATAGTAATTGAGTCAGATTTTTCAGAAGAGGCATATTTAGAATGGCTTCAATTTTGAGGGGGGTCAATTTCAATCCCACGACGTTGAACAACAAATCCTAAAAAATTCTTATAAGTGACACCAAAAGCACACTTTAAATGATTCATAAGATTAAATTGTAGTAATCGCTCGAAGTCAATTCTCAAATCATACATGTGATCCTATTTTTGTTTACTATTGAAAACTAAGTCATCAACATAACATTCAACTTGATTGTGGATAACTTCGTCAAAAATTTGTGTCTTAAATCTTTGGTATGTAGCACCAGCATCCTTTAATCCAAATGGCTTTACTTTGTAGCAGCATATGTCAATAGGTGTTCTGAAGGCCATATTTGGTTTGTCTTCTAAAAACACGATAATTTGGTTATATCCTACACTTCATTCAAAAAAGAAAATATTGCATGTGTGGATGCAATATCTACCATTAATTCTAGAATTCGTAAAGAAAATTCATCTTTTGGACAGGCTTTATTTAAGTCTCTAAAATCTACACAGACTCGAATTTGAACATTTTTCTTCTTTAATGGAACTATATTAGCTAGCCATGTCTGATATTTCTCTTCTCGGATGAAATCAACTTCAATTAATTTCTTAATTTTAGATATGACTTGTTGTTGGATTTCAACACGCATCCTTCTTGGTCCTTGTTTAACTGTGATTGCATTTTGGTCTATTCCAAGTTTATGGATTGAGACTTCTGGATCCAATCTAGGCATTTCGTCACTTCTCCAAGTAAAACAGTCTTTATATTCTCTTAACAATTGGACTATTTCCTTTACTTCCATGTCATTAAGGAAAGAATTAATAAAGGTTGATTTGGGGTTTCCTTTGGTTCCCAAATTTATTTATTTTAGTTCATCCACTGTTATCATTATTTATTCTTCAAATTCTGGCGGCACATCTTTTATGGTAATATTTGTTGTTTACTCAAAATTAGATGTTTCGGTGACAACGTGGCAAAATTTTGTATCATCCAAAGGTTTAAAGAAGCCAAACCATATACCTTCTTTAGAGTTATAATATCGTTTGCTATAATTCCACACTTTTTCAAAAACCTGATACTAGTTTAATGACCATTGTTTACTCATTAAATTATTTTGAAAGAATTTTTGAACACATGGAGAGTAAAGCTCAAAAGGTATTTTATTTGATTTCATAACATTTTAATTTTCATCTTCTAGTTTTAAATCTGTCTCAGAACTAGAAGAAGTAGAACCAAGTTGAAATCTTATAGGTTTTTTTCCTTGAATATGTACTTTTTTTACTACTAAATTCTCAATCTTTGATGGAGAGATTGGAGTTAGTCATAGCATATATATAATGATTAATTTGTTCATACGTAGATTTAAATTGTTTATCTCCACAATTTTTTTCAAGAGAATTTTTGAACTGTGATTCTTTCAAAGTTGTCCTCATTTTCTATTTTCCCTCTTTTTCAGAGTCCAAATAGATCTTGAATTTTGGTGATTTCTTTATGTCAATGATTGAGTTTTATCTTCCTCGTCCTCATCCTTGACCTCGAGCTCGACCTCAGATGCGGGTTTGAAATAAGTTTTTATGTATTGAAGAAGAACTTTCATCAACTTGTTTTTCTTCATCATTATCTACTTCATTCATTTCGTTTTTGTTTCTTTTCTATTTATACACTACAATATATCTAGAGAATATCGTTTTCTCTAGTGGGGTGTAGTATGCAGCGTCTTCATGTACACCAATTTCATGGACTGAGAATGGTTGTAAGTCTCCCATAATGCAACCTTCTTAGCCTTTTTGTAAGTATTTTATGCATTAATGAAGTGAAGATGACACCAATTTATGTTCATGAAGCCATGGTCGGCCGAGTAAGACATTAAAAGAGGTTTCAGAATCAATTACATGGAATTTTTTCTTCGTCACTAAATCATCTAATTTTTAGGAGCAATGTTATTGATCCTACAACATGTTCCTTTGGTTGATTGAATCCTCATAACATCATATTTTTTCCTTATTAATTTTCTACACTAATTTCCAAATATGTGAATGTTCTCAAGTTCATGATGGTAATTGAGGCACTAGGATCAATAACTACTCTTGATAGTGTCTTATCATTGATAGTCGTTGTGATATATAATGGTCGATTGTGTTCAGTGGTTCCGAGCAACAAGTCATTGTCAGAGAAAGTTATCTTTGTTTGTTCTTCTAATGAACAAGCTTCATTTAAAGGAACGCTAGCAAGTTAAGCTAAATAAATTTTAGGGTCTTGAAGAGCTTTTATTAATGATTCCCTCATTTCTTTGGAAAGAATAAGGGCATCGTAAATGCTCAAAGTTGCTGGTAGTTTTTGTAAATAGGCTATTACATTATAGTGTGCTTTATAAAATTTATCTTTATTTCTTTCAGATAATCGCTCTTGTATCGGAGGAACAATTTCTTCTGGTGTTACTATTTGTTTCTCTTTTTCCTTAATAGCCATTCTTGGAGGTAAAAACTTTCCACTTCGCAAGTTAAGTTCAGTTATTTCTTCTGGAATGTCGTTCAGTTCTTTTTCTTCTGAATTGAGAGGTTCCAATTCTGTGGATATCGGTACTTGTTGTAATTCAAGTGTTACGTCATCATCTTCATTCTCAATGTTACTGTCTTGATTGTCATTGACATCATCAGATTTGTATATGATTTGAATATTATCTACAGGACTGAAACCAATTTGTTCCTTTTCAAAAATGATATAGGAAATAGTCAAGATGTAAATAGAACGTGAATTATTATTATTCATAGTAGGTTCATAAAGAAATTGATACAAAGTCAACGGTTCGAGGGGTTTTCTCCCTTCATCCAAGATGACTATCCTAGTAGAACTAGAAACAGAAGGTACATAAGAAGCAGTAGGCCCTATATTAAAAAGGCCTCAAATCCTCTCCAATTCTTTCTTTTTCTTCTTCTTTTCCTTCTTGGAAGATTGAGTGTCTTGAATGTTTGTGAAAGTCCCATTAAGAAATTCACCTTGAGCAGTATTTTTATTATCATTGTTATTATCGACAATATATTCATCAACCAAAATCATGTTGATTGAACCTTTTTAGGTTCTTTCAAATATTCTTTCAGGATAACTACATTCCCTTCTTTGAAATTATGTTCTAAAAAATCTTTGAAAATGAAGCACTCTTCAATTTTGTGTCCAAGCATCCTATGATAAGGACAATAATTAGGATGATCTTTCATATCGACTTCTCCGAGTCTTTTAGCTTTGGGCAGTTTAAATTCTGGTATCTTCATCAAACTGCGAAATATTTTTATGACAGCTTCAATTTTAAATGGGTATTCTTTATTTATTCTTTCGGACATCAATTTCTTTTCAGTTGGTGTTGGGATTAGTTGTTGGAACTGCAGTTGTGAAGATAACTGCAGTTGTTGTTGACTAGGTTTTTGTCTTTGCTTCTTTGATTCAGGTTACACCTACATCACTTGCTTACCCTTCTTTACTTTTCTAGATCCAAGGTTGACCAATGTGACTTACCTTACCTTGTCATGGTTAGATTAGTCATGGGATTCATTGGGCTTAGTGGTATGGCTTGGTTAGGTCATGTTGACCAAGATTGGCTGATTTTGGTATTTGGGTTAACTTGGTGGTCAATGTGGTGGTCATTGGGTCATGAATGGACCATTTTAATCAAATTTAACTATTTAGGTCAAGGTTTGACTAGTGTAGTCAATGTGGTGGTCATTGGGTCATGAATTGACCATTTTGACCAAGTTTGACCATTTAGATCAATGGGTTGACCATTTGGTCAATATGATGGTCATTGGGTCATGGATTGACCATTTTGACCAAGTTTGACCATTTAGGTCAAGGGTTGACCATATCGTGATTTGTCATTGCTGATTTGATCATTTTTAGGATTTCATTAAGATTTGGACTAAAAACACTTCATTAGGGTTTTACCCTAAACATTAGGGTTTAGTGACCATTAGTAAGATTTAGGAGGTCAATATTGGTAGACTCCTTTCTTAAAATGATTTATAAATGATCTTCACAATAGTTAGGTCAACACTAATGTTCCTTTAAATGAGTCTTACTCATTAGAAGAATAGACTCAGATAACTTTCTTTAACAATGACTTGATTATTTCTGATATTTAAATACATTTCTACTTTAACAAAAAAAAAGAGGCATTTCTTGTGTTATGAAATATTACATAGTGCAATATGGTCAGAACGGTGTATGTGTGTATGTTGTATATAGTTTATAGTTTTTTTTTCTCTTATAGTAAAATACTATTTAAAAATACTCTTTATAGGAAAATAATAGAGAACTTCTAACTAGAAGAAATTAGAATATTCAAATAATAAAGAATAATAGAATAAGAATATTATTCTTATAATTATTAAAAAAGATAATTCTAATAATATAGTATAATATTATTATACACTATACATACAATGCACAACTGGACTTAATGGAACACTATATATCGCAGTGAATATCAATGATACTACACTTCTAAGAGTGCTTGCTGATCCTGGTGCCTCGACTAACATTACAAATTTAAAAACTCTTGCATTTCTAGACAGTGATGCTTGCAAACTAAAAAGAGATAAAATGATGTTACGAGGATTCAATCAACAAGGGGTCCGAGCTGTAAGATCAATTACATTACTCTTGAAAATAGATGACTTGGTGACAACGATAAAATTCCATGTCATTGATTCTAAAACCTGTTTTAATTCCTTACACTACCGACCAAGGCTCCATGAATATAAAATGGTGCCCTCTTCATTACATCAATGGATTAAGTACTTACAGAAATGACTAGAATGTTGCATTGTGGGAGACTTACGACCATTCTCAGTCCATGAAATTGGTGTTCATAAAGATGCTGCATACAATACTCCAATAGAGAAAACAATATTCTCTAGAGATGCTGTGGAAGAAGAAATAGACAAAAAGAAAATTAATGAAGAAGATCGTGACAAAGAAAAGCAAGTTAATTGAATCTGTTCTTCATTACATAAGAGCTTTTTTCAAACCCGTACCCGAGGTCAAGGATGAGGATGAGAAAGTGAAAATCCAACTATGGACATGAAGAAACCACCGAAGTTCATGATTTATCTGGACTCTAAAAAAGAGGAGGAAAAGACGATGATCAAAACTTCAAAAGAACCACAGCTCAAAATATTCCTCGAGAGAGAAGATAAAGACAAACAATTTGAGTCCATGTACGAACAAATCAGTCAATATATACACGCCATGACCCTAACTTCAATCTCTCCATAAAAAATTGAGAATTTAGTGGTTAAAGAAGTTTATAGTGATAATAGAAAACCTATAAAATTTTGACTTGGTTCTACTTCTTCTAGTTCTGAGACAGAAGAAAAACTAGAAGATGAAAATGAAAATGTTATGAAATTAATGAAAATACCTCTTAAACTTTATTCTCCATGAGTTAAAAAATTCTTTCAAAATAGTTTGAAGAGTAAAGAGTGGTCATTAAACAATTATGGAATAATAGTAAACAAAAGCATAACTCTAAAAAAGGGATAAGTTTTGGCACCTTAGAACATCTAGATGATACAAAATTTTGCCTCGTTGTCACCGAAACATCTAATTCTGACAAACATTTAATCTTACAATAGAAGATGCACCACCAGAATTTTAAGAAGAAATTAAAACAACTGGACAAACTAAAAAAAAAATTGGGAATCGAAGAAAACCCAAAACCAACATTTATTAGTTCTTTCCTTAACGACATAGAAGCAAAGTAAATAGTCCAATTGTTAAAAGAATATAAAGACTGCTTAGCTTGAAGTTATGGTGAAATTCTTGGCCTTGCCCCAGAAGTTGTAGTCCATAAAATTGGAATTGATCAAACTTTCACTCTGGTTAAACAAGGACCAAGAAAGATGCGTGTTGCAATCAAACAGCAAGTCATTACCGAGGTTAAGAAATTAATCAAAGTTGATTTAATCCAAGAAGAGAAGTATCCTATATGGTTGGTGAACATAGCGCTAGAAAAAATAAAAAATGGTCAAATTTGAGTCTGTGTAGATTTCAAAGATTTAAACAAAGCCTGTACAAAAGATGAATTTTCTCTACCAATTCCTAAATTAATGGTAGATATTGCATCTACACATGTAGTAATTTCTTTTATGGATGGAATGTCAGGATATAATCAAATCATAATGTCTCCAGAAGAAGAACCAACACAGCCTTTAGAACACCTATTGGGATATACTGTTACAAAGTAATGTCATTTGGATTAAAGAATGCCGGTGGCACTTATCAAAGAGCCATGACACGAATTTTCGATGAACTTATCCACAATCAAGTTGAATGTTTTGTGGATGACTTGGTTGTTAACAGTAAGCAGAAAGAGGATCATGTGTATGATTTGAGAATTTTTTTTGAACGATTATGAAAACTTAATCTTAAGATGAATCCTCTAAAGTGTGCCTTTGGTGTAACCTCCATGAAATTCTTAGGATTCATTGTTCGGCATCGTGGGATTTGACCCACTTAAAATCAAAGCTATTCAAAATATGCATTCTCCGAGAAAAACTAACTCAATTACGATCATTTCAAGAAAAATTAGCCTATATTCGACGCTTGATTTCCAATCTATCAGGTAGGTGTCCGCTTCTCACTGCTTTAACCAGAAAAGATACCAAATTTGTGTGGGATGAAAAATGAAAAAATGCCTTTGAAAATATCAAACAATATTTGACAACACCTCCTATTCTAGTAGCTCCTATGATAGGAAAACCTTTTATCCTTTACACTACAGCATTAGACAATTCCCTCGGAGCATTATTAGCTCAGGTTAAGGATGAAGGAAAAGAAAATGCACTATACTATTTGATTCGTTGCTTGGTCCCAACTGAAATAAGATACCCTGCAATTGAGAAGCATTTTTTAGTTGTTATCTTTATAGTTCAAAAGCTAAGACATTATATTCTACCTCATAAGGTAACTCATATTTCAAGAGTCAACTCATTGCAATATTTATTGACTTGACCAACACTTTTTGAGAGATTAGCAAGATGGCAATGTTACTGCTCTAATTTAATATAATATTTGTATCACTATGTGCTATCAAACAACAAATTTTGGTAGACTTCTTAGTAGCACACACGGTACCAACTGAATCTCCTCTTAATGAAGATTTGCTTGATGTGCAAGTATTAAAAACAAATAATTATGACATACAACAATGGGAATTATATTTTGATGGAGCTTCGTTCGCTCGAAAAGATAAAGGCAAACAAACATTCCTACCTGGCAAAGCAGGAATATGATTAATCTTTATCACTCTACATAAAGTAATGATGCCATTTTTCTATCATTTAACCGAGCCATGTACACATAACGAAGCTGAGTATGAAGCGTTCATAACCGGCTTAGAATTGAAAATATTGATGCAAATTAAACATATCGACACTTACGGGGATTATCAATTGAATATCAATTAGATTGTAGGAAAATATAGAATCTTGAAGCCACATCTTGAAAATATTTCAATTATACCATGAAATTACTTCAAAA
Source organism: Papilionanthe hookeriana x Papilionanthe teres (assembly GCA_022702705.1). Taxonomy (NCBI): domain Eukaryota; kingdom Viridiplantae; phylum Streptophyta; class Magnoliopsida; order Asparagales; family Orchidaceae; genus Papilionanthe; species Papilionanthe hookeriana x Papilionanthe teres. The sequence continues at coordinate 120,200,355 of CM040425.1, forward strand.
ATTTCCAAATATGACATTTTTCTTAGTTCTGAGATGAGATAACTCTCTAACAGAAGCTTTAGCTAAACTTGTAAAAGAGTTTTCTTGTCTAGAACTAGATAATTTTCCAATTGCTAAAAAGGAAGACGAGTTCTTTCTCAAATTAACATTGACAACCTTCACAAAAATGATAAGGATACGACAGTGGTAGTTTTTGACAAAGAAGATGATGATTGGCGATAACCGATCATTCAATACTTACAAACTGGAACATTACCCGAAAATAATTCCCTTACAACTCAAATAAAAAAAAGAGAATTATCTTACGCTTTAGTAAATAATATTCTTTATCGTCAATCTTTTGATCATATATGGTTGAGATGTTTAACTCAATTTGAAGCTCAAGAGAATATTAAATAAGTTCATTCAAGCTTATGTGGTGCACATCAGTCCGGGCCAAAAATGAAAATGAAAATAAAAAGAATGGGATATTATTGGCTGAAAATGATGACTAACTGTCTTGAAACAACAAAGAAATGTCATGAATATCAAGTCCATGTGCGGTCTCGCATCAACCGCCAAATGTATTACATCTAACAATTGTATCTTCGACATTTGAATGTTGGGGTACAAATTTAGTGGGCCCTATAGATCCTCCATCATTGAAAGGACATCGATTCATTTAACTGTTACAGATTACTTCTCTAAATGGCAGAAGCGATACCACTCAGAGAAGTCAAAGCAAAACAAGTTCTCCATTTCTTTAAAACACATATTGTCTATAGATTCAGAGTTCCTCGAAGGGTCATATCATATAATGGACTGGCCTTCAAAAATACAAAAATGAATAATTTCTTATCAAGAAATGGGATAAACTAGAGATATTCGATGAAATATTATCCTAAAGCCAATTGTTTAGTTGAAGCATTCAATAAAACATTGGTCCAAATTTTAAAGAAGACACTAAGCAACAGCCTGAGACAGTGGCATGAACGATTAACTGAAGCTTTATGGGCCTATAGAACCTCACACCAACGTGATCGACACCGCTTGCTTTGGTATGTAGTTCTCAAGATTTACTTCCACTTGAGGTGCAAATTCCTTCTCTTAGAATTGCAGTTGCAAATAAAATAATAGAGGAAGAAAATACAAAATTGCAACTCAAGGAACTCAAAAGTCTAGAAGGTAAATATCTACAGGCTCAACAAAATCTAGAACTACATCAAACCAGGATGATATGGTCCCACGACAAATTAGTTCGTCATAGAAAATTTCAAATTGGAGGCTTAGTCTTATTACTACGAAGACCTATCCTCGCTCATCAAAAAATAAGTGGAAAATTCGAACTGATATGGGAGGGCCCATATGTTATTGAAAAGACATATTCATGAGGATCCTATCAGTCAGTCGACTGTAAAGGAGAAAGGGTTATACCCCAATTAATGGAAGGTATTTGAAAAACTATTATGCGACATAAAAAATAATGACCTATTTGTAAATAGGGAGAATAATAAAATCTTTAAGTTCATCTCTATCGTACAAATTTTGATTTTTGTATCCTGTGATTTCCTTCTTGCTTATTAAGTGCTTACAAGCAGAAATTCCTCGACATCATAAAATAATGATAACAATTAAATAATATTTTCCAAATTGAAATTATGTCTAACATGTTATAATATCCTATTGTTCTCAAGAAAATGTCTAACAACTTGCTTCTATTAACTTTTCATAGTGGTGTTTGTTTGGCTCTGGATCGTCGATGCATTGAAAAGGGATTGAGGATCCACTTTGACTTTGATTTGTCTTAAGTTGAATTATTATACAGTGGACCGCTTTTATCCATTGTCAATCCAGAAGAAGCAGAGGGAAAACCATCTGTTCAAGAATTCAATCTTCGAAACCAAACATCAACAAAGAAACTGTAAATCCAATAGGACAAATAACAGAAAACTGACATAGGGAGACTGAAATCAGTTGTAGTAGCTGTAGCTCATGGAATTATAGAGGCATCTATTGCTGGATGAAAAAACTAGCCTCTGGATTAACAAGATCTCAAAGAGGAGATTGAAACAACGACTTAAAAGATTTGAAGATAAAGAATAACAAGACATGAAATCTATGGAGGATGATTTTTCTGGATTTGAATTCCCGAATCCCGAATACCTACCCTGAGAAGTGTATCCTGTCATGGGAGTGTAAAATTTAGATCCTGAAGAAGAAGAAGCAATAGAAAGGACGATCTTCACACAACTCCATATGTACCAACATTAGATCTTACGACCTCAGAAATGCCAACAAATAGGTAAATTATTTCTGAGGAAGAATTAAAACATATCCAAACTTATAAACGTCATACATTTGAACAGTTTAAGTATATATGTTCAAACTGTTAATATATTGGAAGGCATTCAATTACACACTAAAGTCTTCAATAAAGATGAACAAGCGGCAACCATTGAACATGTAATGGATGAATATGATCGTTTTCGAGTAGGATGCTTGAGGAGAAGAACGTACTTTAAACCTAATAGATGGATACACGGCAAGGGTCAAATGACTATCCAGTATGGATGTTGCTATAACTATGTTGTAGACAAAGATGTCAATCCTCCAGGAATCTTACGACATTAGCAAGTGGATCTAATGCCCATAATGATTATCCAGATCATCAGGCGACTGTTGACATGGAACATAATACCATATTTATGTTCCAGACAGCTGTATCATGAATATATGAGGAGGGAGACCACATACAGCCTCATATTGACAGTCACGATTGTGAAAGACCCTTCTACACTTTATCAGCAATGAATAAATGTTCTATTATGTTTGGAAAAGAGATACAAATCATGGGACCAAAAGAATTTCATGAAAATTATTAAATTCCTCTTCTGCGAGGATCAGTCCTTGTCATACAAGGTAATGGAGCTGACATATCTAAGCATTGCATATCGAGAGTAAGCAGACAACACATCTTAATAACACTATAGAGGATGTTTCCTGAAAAGCATCCTATTGGATATCAGCCTATACTAGAACTTAAAGGGTTACAACCTTTAGAACTACCATGACCATATGGATATATAACAGCTGAGACATACTTAACAAAATTTACGTCTGATGTATTCTTGGAGTGCTAGATATTCATGGTAGGTCTAGTAGTATCTAATGTTATGCATATAATGAAAGACATACATTTTCTGACAAGATGCTTTCTCGGTTGTTTGTATTATGATGTTTTGTTTGTGACATATAATGTACTGTTGATATCCCTTATCAGTGTTGTGGTTGATATACAGTTCTAATGTTAAGCAGACAACACATCTTAATATCCCTTTCTCGGTAGTGTCAGAATGAAATCTCTATCTTTTGACAATTGCTGATGCAATTCAAAAGAATGCCAAAACAAACACCTATGATAAAAATTATAACATAATAAAATAATTTTTTTTTCATCTATAAAATCAAAATCCCTACTGGAAAATTCGAAATAAAGTGTTTTTACACACTTTTTGTCTCTTCCTAGCTATTGAATGTAAGACCTTCCTAACACGGAATTATGGCTTTTCTTTAGCTCTTTCTTTAATAAAGGATATAAGTCGTATTGCATTCCTTCTCAAGATCGACATATCTACATTTGACATTTCTAAGAGATGGTATCAGACCTCATTTAATGGAACATGACATCCATCTTCTCTCTATCTATTGGATGTAAGATCTTCTCGACATGGAGTTATGGCTTTCCTTAGTACTTTCTTTGAGAAATGATATAAGTCGCATAGGATTCCTTCTCAAAATTGACATACCAACATTTTACATTCCTAAGATATGATATTCAACCTCTTTTAATGGAATATGACATCCCATCTCTCTCTAGCTATTGGATGTAAGACCTTCCTGACACAGAGTTATGAATTTCCTTTAGCTTTTTTCTTTAAGAAAGGATATGAGTCGCATATCATCATTACCAAAATCGACATACCAACATATGACATTTCTATGAGATGGTATAAGACCTCCTTTAATGGAACATAGCGTCCATTCTCAAAATTACTAACAACTGATAGTTCATAAACTATCTACATCGTTTCGGTCAACGCCAATATGTGCGACATACTTATTCAATATCCCACACATGTTGATGGCCCAATTCTTGACCTCACTTTTGTGAAAGGTCATTTATGATCCTTTTTTTTTGAGAAAGGAAGTCCACTAAAATTAACCTCCTAAATCTTATCAAGGATCACTAAATCCTAAAGTCTAGGATATAACCATAGTGGTACATTTTTAACTCAAATCTTGATGACATTTTGAAATGACTAGATGAATGACATTAAACCCTAATTTGGGGTCACATTGACCATACGGTCAACCCAATAACCTAAATTGGTCAAACTTGGTCAAAATTCTCAATTCTTAACTCAATGTCCACCACATTGACTATTTGGTCAACCCAATGACCACCAAATTAACCATTCGGTCAACCCAATAATTTAATTGGTCAAACTTGGTCAAAATGATCAAGTCTTGATCCAATGACCACCACATTGACCATTCGGTCAACCCAATGACCAAATTGGTTAAACTTGGTCAAAATGGCCAATTCTTGACCCAATGACTATAACATTGACCATTTGATCAACCCAATGACCTAAATTGGTCAAACTTGGTCAAAATGGTCAATTCTTGACCCAATGACAACCACATTGACCACATGGTCAACTCAGTGACCTAACTTTTGGTCAAAATGGTCTATTCTTGACTCAATGACCATCACATTGACCATTTAATCAACTTAATGACCTAATTGGTCAAACTTGGTCAATAATGATTAATTCTTGACCCAATGACCACCACATTAACCATTTGGCCAACCAAATGACCTAACTAGTCAAACTTGGTAAAAATAGTTAATTTTGAACCCAATGACTATCACACTGACCACCAGGTTAACCGAAATACCAAAATAAATAAATCTTGGTCATCTTTGGTCAAAATATTCAATTTTGAACCAAATTGATAAAATTGGTTAAATAGAAAACACCCAAAATAATTTTAACAAATTTATGGGTTATTATTATAATTTCATACATTTTTAATTAATTATATAATTAATTCAAAATGAAATTATAATTAAATAACCATAAATTAAATCTAAATTCATGACATCACATATGACTTCAGAAATCCATAAATAATTTTCAAAAATAAATTGAACACATGTAGGGTTATCTATGGGTCATCCATGACCCATAAGACGTATTATAACCCATGACAAATCATCCTTTATAGAAGACAAAAATCATTATTGAACAATCATGAAGGGAAGAACTTATGTGTCATTCCTTCATGAAACATTGAAGGAAGACATGGTGAGTTCATCACACACCTCCATCTTCATCCAATGAAAGAATAAAACCTATATAAACCCTTATCCAAGACATGATTAAGGTCATCATGACCAAACCATGGGAGTAAGAAGAAGGGAGCCTATGTGTCATTATTTTATAAAATCATTTGATGACATGCTAACCTGAGTGAATGAAGACTAACTACCCCACTTTGACGTCACCATTCACCTCATCTCCTACCCAATAAAAATGAGCCAAAGTATAGCCAAATCCATACCAATAAATGAAGGCTCATTATAGGAAGCTTGGAAAAACTCAACTATGGATAATCCTCAGCCAAAGAACATATCCAAAACCATCTTAACATGGTTATAACCTTCCTCAAGCAAATCTAAGTGGAACCATGGCTTCTCTAAGCCTATATATAGGCTAATCTAAGAAGACCCAAGAAGAGGACCCATCCACACTGCCAAATTCCCAAAACCCTCAACAACAAACTTCCTTTACACCCCATAGACAATTGATCCCCCATAGAATCGAGCTTTAAAACTCACCGCCCTCTTCCAATTTCATTGCCCAAAAAATATGTCATATTTCAGGTTTGACATAAAATTATTCAAAACACCAAATTGATTCTTCTGAAAGCTTCTCTAAGCTCTAAGAAGACATTTCCAATTGAAATTGTCCTTCCCCATAAGCTCTAACTTGTTCTTCAATGAAGCTGTGAGCCCATTCCACTTAATTCATACCTCCACCCAATGTCATTTTAAATTTAGCATAATATGAGCTTCGCAAGGACCTGGCGATCGTTCCAGATAAATTTGATTGAATTCACACCTCACCAAGACCAGTTATGACTTCTTCGACCTAGTTTAGGCTTGGGTTTGGTACTTTGTGAAGTAAACCATTTCAAAACCCATACATCACCATATGGATGGGTTTGCTCTCTCCAGATGAAGCTCTAGGAACAAATTTCACTCTAATACATGATGAATCGAGCGAGATATTGTGCTTAGATCATGAATGGCTCACAAGTTAAGCCAGATGAAAGAGATGTGTGGATGTCATCTCTTTCCGTGTTTGGAAATGGATGGTCTAGATTTAATTAGAACTGATCCTATGTGATAAACCCCATAGCGGATTAGATGCTTCTTCGATGCGTACGAGGACACGCTTCGTCCTCGGGATTATTCTGTTTTGTTATGATTTAACTAAATTCAGAATAACCTTAAAAACTTCAAAAATATATATTTTAACAAAAAAAATCATAAAAATATGACAAAAATACTCTTAGACTCAGGGAGATGAGAAAATTATGAAATCAAAATATGGAATCAATGATATATATTTAATTTTTAATTAATTTATTACTCTCCGGAGTAATTTAATTATTAAAATTAATTATAAATCTAAAAATTATGAAATTTTCCGAGAATTATCCTTTCATCATTAGGAACATTCTGTAATTTTTCCAAGGGTTGAGAAAGTCTTTGGATCAAATTCACCAATTTTCCATGAAACTTTGTAATTATTTTTAGAAAAAATATAAAAAATAGAAAATAGGAGATTAAACTGGAAATTGGCTAGGAAATTAGGGTGACAAAATTAAACCTTAACATGATAAATCCTAGCTCTTAGAAATTTTGAAATTACATCTTTGATCTTAGGGGTTGACAATTATAAGTTTTAAACTTAAATTTAAAACCTGAAAAATCCTTTTAGGCTTAAGTGATTGCCCTAAATCATCATAATTAACTCATTCTACATTGAACCAAGTTAAAGCCATCAATATTTGGGTCCAAACCAAAATAGACTCATACCAAACCCTAATTAGGTCTAACCCATATTAGACTTGATTAATCCATTAAACCTTAATTACTTTAGGATTAATCACACATAAACCCTAATTAGGTATAAACCCTCAATTAAACTTGATTAAACTCTGTTAAGCCTTAAGTAAATCAGATTTAATACTATAAACATTAATTTGGTTTGAAACCTCAATTAGACCTGATTAAACTCTCTTAAACCTTAATCACATTAGGTTTAACACTATAAACCCTATTTAGGTTTAACCCTTCGTTAGAACTGATTAATTACCTTAGAGCTTAATTACATTAGGTTTAAGACAAAAAACCCTAATTGGGTCTAAAACCTCAATTATACCTGATTAACCCTGGTTAAGCCGTAATAACATTACGTTTAACACCATAAATCCTAATTAGGTCTAAAACCTCAACTATACCTGATTAAACTCTATTAAGCTATAATCACATTAGGTTTAACATCATAAACCTTAATTAGGCCTAACCCCTCATTAGATTGAATTAATTTCCTTAAACCTTAATTACATTAGGTTTAAAATAAAAAAATCATAAGTAGGTCTAAAACCTCAATTAGACCCGATTCAACCTCGTTAAGCCTTAATCACAATAGTTTTAACACAATAAACCCTTATTAGGTCTAAAAACTGAACTAGACTTGATTAAACTCTATTAAGACATAATCACATTAGGTTTAACATCATAAAATCTAATTAGATCTAACCCCTCATTAGACCTGATTAATCAATTTAAACTTTAATTACATTAGGTTTAGGACAAAATAAACTCTAATTAGTTCTAACCCTAATTATGTCTAATTAATCCAGTAAAACTTACCTAAATTAGGTTTAATTAATCATAAACCTTAATTAGACCTAAGCATGATTAGGTCTAATTAATTAAATTAAAACTTACCCAAATTAGATTTAATTAATCATAAACCCTAATTAGACCTAACCCTAATTCGGTCTAATTAATTCAATTAAACTTTACCCACATAAGGTTTGATTAACCATAAACCCTAATTAGACCTAACTCTAATTAGGTCTAATTAAGCTAATTAAACTTTCTGTAAATTAGGTTTAATTAAACTTAATCCCTAATTAGACCTAACCCTAATTGGGTTTAATTAATTCAATTAAACCTTATTTATAGTAGGTTTATTTAGCCCTAAACCCTAATTAGACTAACCCTAATTAAGTTTAATTGATCCAATTAAACCTTACTTAGATTAGGTTTAATTAATCATAAACCATATTTATACCTAACCCTATATAGGTCTAATTAATTCAGTTAAACCTTACCTAAATTAGGTTTAATTAACTATGAACCCTAATTAGACTTAACCCAAATTAGTTCTAATTATTTTTGTTAAACCTTACCTAAATTAGGTTTAATTTGGTCATAAACACAATTAAGTCAACTTATAACTTAGGTTCAACCCAATGTGAACCCAAGTTAATTAAACCTTAGGTTCAACCCATATTGAACCTAAATCGTCTTATAACTTAGGTTCAAATCAACTTGATCCCAAGTTAACCCGACCTTAGGTTCAATCCATATTGAACCTAAATCAACATATAACTTAGGTTCAACTTAATTTGAACCCAAGTTAATCTAACTTTTGGTTCAACTCATATTGAACCTAAATCAACTTATAACTAAGGTTCAACTCAACTTGAACCCAAGTTAATCCAACTTTAGGTTCAACCCATATTGAACCTAAGTCAACTTATAACTTAGGTTCAACCCAACTTGAACCCGAGTTAACCAAATCTTAGGTTCAACCCATATTGAACCTAAATCAACTTATAACTTAGGTTCAACCCAACCTGAACCCAAGTTAATCTAACTTTAGGTTCAACCTAGATTGAACCTAAATCAGCTTATAACTTAGGTTCAACCCACTTGGAACCCAAGTTAATTTAAGTTTAGGTTCAACTCATATTGAACCTAAGTCAACTTGTAACATATGTACAACCTAACTTGAACCCGAGTTAACCAAACCTTAGGTTCAACCCATATTGAACCTAAATCAAGTTATAACTTAGGTTCAACCCAACTTGATCCCAAGTTAATCCAACTTTAGGTTCAACTAATATAGAACCTTAATCAACTTATAACATAGGTTCAACCCAACTTGAACCCGAGCTAACCAAACCTTAGGTTTAACCCATATTGAACCTAAATCAACTTATGACTTAGGTTCAACCGAACTTGAACCCAAATTAATCCAACTTTAGGTTCAACTCATATTGAACCTAATTCAACTTATAACTTAGGTTCAACTCAACTTGAACCCAATTTAATCAAACCATAGGTCCAACCTATATTGAACCTAAATCTAACCTATTGCTTATATTCAATTCAAAATGAATACAAATCAAGCCTAAAACATTAGGTCTTAATGACATTAGACCTAAAAATTATGTCCTACTAATATTAAACTTAAAACTTAATTAAGCCTTTCGTCCTATCTTCATTGGACTTAATACTTAACTGAATTTACTTAAGTCCTACCAACATTGGACTTAAAACTTCACAAGATTTTCTTAGATCCTAATCATATTGGATCTAAATTTTAAGTCTAATCTAAATCAAACTTAAATAACTTTTAAGTTTAATCTAAATTAGGCTTAGAACGAAAATAAAAAAATTTGGTTAATAAATCTTAAACAATTTAAAATCCTGAATGTACATTAAAACTTAAATGAACCTAATGAACAAACATCACCGAATGCAACTTAAACTTAAACTTTTAATGTTTAAATCTTCGAAGATTTGTTGGATGGCACAATTTGTGGTTGCCGATAAGAGTCTTCAGGTCCTGGTTTAAACACCTTCCGGACTAAGTAGATTTGAACACCCTACAACCTTGGGACGCAGAGAAATAAACATCTTGAACGGGTGGTTTAAAATTTAAATTTCAACCAATTGAAATAAAAATGGTATTTCTCTTCTTCATGGTAATCTTATTTGGCAAGATCACTGGAGACATGACAAATCACGCTTTAGATTTACTTTGCATGTTATTAGGGTGTGTTAACTCTGTTTTGTAGGACGACATTCTGAAGACTAGACAACAACATCAATACCAAACCAAAACCATGACATCAATTCAAAAACAAAACAAAACAACTAACAACAAAATAAAACAACATGAACCAAAACAAAACAAAACAACATCACATAAAATAAACACAAAACGACATAACAAAAAAACAAAACAACACAACAAAACAAAACAAAAAATTTTAGGTTAGCCACAAAACTAAAAATTTAGGATAGCCACAAAACTAAAACTTTTATGATAGTCACAAAACTAAAACTTTTAGGATAGCCATTGAATAAATACAAAACAAAATTATACCAACATAAAGACAAAAATAAATCAATATCTTCCAAGATAATATATGATACATTATCTTTAGGAATGAACAATGATGTTCATTTCTTTGACCTTGGCTTTAAAACTTCTTAGAGAATGAGTGTTTGACTTTAATCAAGAGTTTTCTTGGGTAACCCCAATGACCTAAGATATAATTAACTATGGGAGCTTGCTCCTATATGAGAATTAAAGAGCTCAGAGTAGGTATTATACCTAAAATCTCTTGTTATCAAAATTTCCATATGGTTTTTCTTATACAAAAAACTTCAATAATTACACACTATAAGATTACCACTTAACATTTTCTTTTCTCTGTTTTCTATCATCATTAGCCCCTTTTCTCCATTCTCCAAGTTTCTTAATTTCTAACGATTTTTTAAAATAATCCAAATAGAATAAGTTACTTGAGAATTAAGGTGATGGATAGATAAATAGAGTGTCGACTCCTCAAATCAACAATACAGACACCTTCCCACCAAAAACAGTACCTCTGGTAGCGACAACATTCGATCGTCACCATGGGGTAAGAAAATCAAGGTCATTTTTTAAGTATGAAAAAACAAGAGAAGCATTTCTAAGATGAGGATTAAAAAGATCGCATGTAGAATCTTTTGTGTGTCAACATTGAAGTCATGAGTACCAAATTCTAATTCTATCAAAATCAAGAACTTTGACCTCCTCTATAAAATTTGAGTGTGAAGGGGTCGATTGCATTAATCCACATATACCATCCAAGAGGATGACGACCTAGTTTATTTTCATTTAAGCCAATCACTTTAAAAGGTTTATTTTAATTGATTGGATCTACTTTGAAATTCCATCACTAATCACATCTATGTTCATAGTACAATTGTAGGTCTACATATGTAATTGGTGTGTATAGTGTGTATACAATAATGAACACCTATACAGACAATTGTACACAACTTATATTTTTAGAATACATTTTATGTATATACACTCTCCTCTAACATGAACAACAAACCGTTATCCCAATAAGTGGGGTCGGCTACATGAATCCTTTTTTTTCGATGTCTTATTGAGTGTCATATTTTCATTTGAATATAATAGATTAAGATCATTTTTTATACAATATGCCCAAGTCTTTTTAGATCCATTTCATAACATAATTCACATTTAAAACAACTACTCTCCCATCTGGATCATCAAATGGTTGACGTTTAAAGTGACCAAACAATCTAAGACGACTCTCTTTAATCATGTATGCCACTGCAGCTACACCAATCCTATCATGAATATACTTATTTTTGTATTTTGTCTATTAGTTCCATGCTACTCATCCACCTAAGAATTATAATCTACACAACACTTAATTTAGTTTTATGTCTCACTTTTAAAGATCAACATTTTGCGCCATAAAGCCTTACAAGTCTCATCACTATCTTATAAAATTTTCCTTCAGCCCTTAGTGGTATTTTTTATCACATAATAGGTTAGATGCATTCCTCCACTTTAACTATCCAATTTGTATTTTTTTAATAAAATCCCCATTTACATCATCACCACTTTGGGCAATAGACTTGAGATATCTATAATGTTCACTCCTTTTAATGATTTCATCATCCATTGTTACAACTCTGCCACTAGATCCACTACTACTAAAATTACATTCCATGTTCTTAATTTTAGATAAACTCAAACGAAAGCATTTAAACTCTAATGTAGACCTCCATAATTTAAGGTCCTATTTAGGATCACTTTTTGATTTCTATTTTTATTCTATTTTGTATTTTTTTTGTTTTATATTTTCTATTTTTAGAAAACACGTTTGGTACTGTTATGATTTATTTGTTTCTAAAAATATAAAATATATTTGGTGGTGTATTTTCTATTACTTATAAATAAAAAATATACTTTTTATAAATTAGTTAAATATAAATGACATATACATATATGCAGAAGGAAAAGAAAGACGGGAGTTTCAGCGACCTCAGTAAGCTGCGATCTCATCCTAACCTTCTAAGCTGGATCTAATTATGACTCTATCACAAGGGTTTGTTCATGAAGACGAGAATTTCGGCCCAAGTGAGAAGGAGACGGTGCTAGGATAAGGCAAATGAAGTGACATGAGCGCTAGAGAGGGAGGGGTCGATAAGAGAGGGGTGGAATTAATATAAAAGGAGGCTAGGGCATCGTGGTATCCACTCAGAGGTAGACTAAAAAAGAATCCAAATCAGTTATCACTATTTTACAAGATAGACTAGAGTGCGAAAAATTATATTTTTGAAATAGATAAAAATATGTTTCTTATGTTTTGGGAGTTTAAAAAACAGTTATGTTTCGTTTAAAAATAAAATTATGAAATTAAAAAACAGACAAATAAATATTATTTTTCTGTTTGTCTTTTTGTTTTTTTTCAAAAACAAGAAGTATGGAACAAAATTTGTTTTCAAACTGCACCTAATAAGTTTTTCATGAACTCCTTTATAATTAAGACACTCTTCTCCATCCCCTTTATTCTTGAATATGGGGACCAAAACACATTTCCTTCACTCCTTGGACATCTTTTAGTTTTAAAAACAATAGTAAAAATTTTAGTAAGCTAAGAAATTTCTAATTCTCTTAAATAATTTCACATTTTTGTTGGCATATCATCAGGTTCTACTGATTTTCCACCCTTAACTTTCTTTAAAGCCTCATAAACTTCTTTTTACTAATGCGACAGTAAAAATAAAGAATTTTATTATTATTAACAATATCAAATTTACTAAAGTTTATCAAATTTTTAAAAACATCATTAAAAAGTTTATCAAAATATCTCACCCCTTGTTGAATATTATCTTTTAAGAAAACACTTTTTGATTTTCATCTTTAAAACACTTTACTTGAATTAAATCTTCACTTTTATTTTATCTTGTATGGCTACTTTATACATATATCTTTCACTTTCTTTAGTATCTACTCATTTATAAGATCACTAAAAACAAAATTCTCTTCATGATAAATTGCTCTCTTAAACTCTCTGCTGGTACCTTATAATTTTTTCCAGTTCATTTAAAACAATTTTTATAATAAAACTTCTTTTATTTTATTTTTACTTGTAGTTTATTATTCCACCATCAACTATTTTTATTTATAAAATTTTTTCCCTCTAGATTCTCCAAGTACATCTCCCATTTATTTAATAGTGCTTCTTCCCACATAGAATTAACTTCTTCATGAATATTCTAAATCTTAAAATTTTGAAGTTTACTCATAAAAATAAATTTATTCATGTCTTTTAGGTGCTTCCATTTAATTTTATGACAATATTATATTTTGTCATTTATCTTTCAAATCCTTATGTAAAAATATAGAACTAATAATCTATGTTGAATACGTAAATATTCACTTGGAATGACTAGAATTTTTTACATTCTCGACAATTTCTTTATTTCATAAGAAAAAAATTAATTTTTCTTAATTTATAAGATCCATTATTATAAGTAATAATTTGTTCTTCTCTTTTTTTAAATAAACTATTAGCAATAACAAAATTATAAGTAAAAGCAAAATCTAACATGGTTTTGTCTTTTCATTAATCACTTCAAAACTGTAACCATCTTGAATATTTTTAAACTCTTCTACCATTCTACCGACGTCCATTAAAATCAACTCTAAAATTTTTTTCTTGAAGGTGTATCTTTTTGTATTAATTTTTCTAGTTCATTCCAAAAATTTTTTGAACAAACCTACATGAGGAGCATAAAAACTTATAATATTAAAAAGTTTTAATATCAATAATAATTTTAAGGGTTATAATTCTATCTCCAATTCTCTTAATTTTTACAGCATTACCTTTCAAACACTTATCTATAACTACACATACAAAATTTATAGTGTGATCCTACCTAAATACTAAGATTTAAAGCTTAAGAAATTAATCTCATTAGCCTTTTTTCCTACCCCTTTTGTATCTTAAATGCATAAGATATTTATTTTTCTATGAACCATAATATGTACTTATTTCTTTAATTTATATGTAAGAGTACCTATATTCCAAGACATAATCTAATATTAATTTTATGAACTAATTTCTTTGCTCGTATCCATCCATAATATGGGAACCCTTATTTAACACTACACCAAGGCATCATTGTAACAACCTTCACACACTTGCCACTGTATTCAGGTTATATGGCACATTGCTTCTAAATGACGCTCTAGCATTTACACAATGAGTTAAAGGATTTATCTGATGATTTTTTTGATAAAAATTTTAGGTTGACTATTGACTAACTAACACAGCCCTCCACATTTCAAATCCGGGGGTTGAGACCTGGCAATGACCTTGTTTAACAATATAGACTCATTTTGCGTATAAATATCTCACATATTAATTTCTTGTATTCCTTTTTTAACATGGCGAGCTGTGTCTCTTTATTTTATTATAAAATTCTTATATTTTGTTCCTAGTTGTTTTCATGATAGAACCTTCCTTTTTTTTTCACCATAAAGAAAACTCTCCTTATTGCGTAGTTGAAGAAACATAGCTTGATTTCTCTATTGACATTAGTTGTAGAGCTAGTGATAAACAGTAAGTAGTAGTTAAAAAGTGCTAATTAAATTGGAGGGTTATTAACTATAATAGCTATTATGGGATATCCTTTTCTTTCAGTTCCCAAAACACTATGCCAACTTGCAATCAAATGACCCTGACACATGATAAAAAAGTTTTCAACACTAATACTACCTTTTCACTTACCCACTAACCCAACAAAGGGTAATGTTGTGGCAGCTTGATGGGACAAATTTCATCCTTAAGTGTCTATATGAAAACTCTTTTTTTAATCATAACTTTGGGTAATTTAATTATATATAAATATTGAAAAAAATTTTGCTCAAGGATAGATTTGGAGGAGATGAAGGCCTCATTTCTTTCTCACATTTCTCATTGTGCTTGCACAAAAACGTTTTGTTAGAAGCAAGCATTGAGGTGTGCTTCACAAATGAAAAATTATAATGTAGAGGAGTGATCACCTTTCACCTCTTATTTTTCCTCCAACAAAGAAAACACTAATATGTGACCGACCTGCAATAACACAGTAATATTCGCTTCCAAAAGATGGCCAAAACTTGACCAAATTTATAATTAGCGGCTAGTGTATAAAATTAAAATGTTGTAAAATTTTAGAAAATATTTTACACACTAGGGGTACTACGCAAGTATACATATCGTTTCAAGTAATATAGGGTTTTCTTTTATAACCCCAGTATCGATCCCACGGGAAAAAAAATATAGTAATAAATTTTCTAAAATATTATATTTCAAAAATATATTTTTATCCTTTAATTTAACTATAAATTACTATTAATTTACTATATTCAAATAAAGAAAACAATAATAAGAAAATGATTTATGAAAACTATATAAAATAAACAACTTTCTTTCCTTTAATTAATCCAAAATTTTTAAGATAATTTAATATTCGTTGGAGAATTTGATTAATGGTATTGTGCCAAATAAAAGCATTCCTATTCTTTACCCTTTGATCCAGGCGCAAAGAACATTGGCTAATTTACAGATCAGGTCCGGATGTATTGTTAGTAGAATGGGTTAATCTAGACTCACACTACTAGATGTCCAAGGGTGGTTATGATCGGCCCTACTAGTGACCCTTTCCTAATCTATAAATCAAATTATAAGAATTTAGTCTGTCACTCTAAAAACTTATCAATTCTATGCCCTTTAAATCTTATCTTCCTATTTATTTGCACTTCACCTTGAATAGCCCGCACATGGCCTTCGACTACCCAAGGATTCATGTGACATTTACAAGTTAAGAGTTCTTCTCCTTCAAGGTATCAAAACCCTTCAACAGGTTTTCACAATTTAAATGACCAATATAAAAAGTAAAGTAAGATCAGGTATTAATGTCATCACAATGTTTTGAATATTTGGAATTTCAATTCTCTATCGAATCTTTATATTATCTTATCTATCTCTTCATAATTGAGGGAAGAAAGTAAACTAACTACTCAGAACACATTGAATATAAACAACAAAACATAATAAATAACTTTGAATCAAATATAAAATACTTATCTCAAATATTCCTTCTACAGATCTTCTGATTCCTATTGACTCCACAGTGTAATGAACTCCAGATGCAACAACTTGAAAATAAACTCACTAAAATAAACAAAAGTGGCCCTAAATTTCTCTCTCTATTTCTCTCTCTAAGGATGAGAGATCCAAAAGTAGATAAGAGAAAGGGTTACAATGGGAGGGGCACATTTTCTGAAGAAATGGACTCCTATTTATAGGTTTCAAGGGTTGCCTTGAGGCACATCTTCAAAACATGTCCACATTCAATGAATCCTCTAGAAGGTCGATCTGGGGCATAGGCGCAGGACACCGCGTCCAGTTCTTCACACCTCTTCACTTTGGCTCGCACCTCTTCGGGATTAAAACCGTTTTGGAGCGTCCAAATGCAATGTATCACATGTCTTATTATCAAGGAACAACTGCCAGTCTTCTAGAATGTCCATAAACTGCTCACTTCTCAAAATAATCCGTTCAAACGTTGTCAAAAACTTGACAGTTTCTATGTCGAGTCTGGCGCTTAGGCGCCAACTTCTGGTGCCTAAGCGTCAGGCCATATTTTTTTATACTTTCGTATTTTGCTTCATTTTTGCTCCTTTTTGCTCCTTTTTCCTTTTTAGACCTTTTTACATCACCTACATCCAAAAACACAAAAAATACCTTTCATTAAAGCATAATATCTTTAGAAATTAATAAGAATTAAGACATAAAGAAATAGACATTTTTTTATAGATCAAAATCTCCCAAACTTAAATGTTACTTGTCCTCAAGTAACTCTTTCTACTATATAAAATGTATAACTTTTGGAATAAAAGATAAATATTTAAGATTCCTTATAATTTTTGATTTTATAAAGTTTTTAGTAAATTATTAACCCAATTTCACTAACTAGGTTTAATTTTAAGAATTTAAAGAATATTTAACTACCAAATCATAAGATTTCAAACTTTTTATTCATTTTGAAAATAATAGAAGTCTATTATATTAAGATCTCATAGATTATTTACAAGAAAAAGATCTTCTTGAAATTTTTTTTTTAAATAAATATTCATGTATAAAAATTAAGTAAAATATGTAGCTAGGTTTCTTCCTATAAGATAATTCAAGTGAAGCCAATTTTTTATTAGGAATTTCCTCAAGCTTCTCCCCTCTCTTTCTTTTTTTCTTTTTTTCTTTTTTTCTTTTTATATATATATATATATATATATAGAGGATTACTATATCTCGGATAGCTTGTTAATGGTTTTGAACTTCACTATCCTTAACTTATATTTTCAAAACTTATACATTTCTACTTAATTATTATAACATAAATAAGAATTCAAAAAGATTTCCTATCTTTTCTTTTTCAAGTGATAATTTTTTATTACTTAATATTTCTAAAATTCTATTATTTCTATCATGAATAGAAAAATTCTTTAATCTTATTCTTCTTTAAGTTAAATAATTCTTTTCTTAAAATCAATCAAAGTTAGTAAAATTTTGGTTAATTTCACTAAATTGTTTATAATTTCAAAAATAAAAGTGATCTCAAATAAATTCTTCATTCCCTAAGTTATGTTAAAAAGTTTTTATTTTTAAGAAAATATTAGCTCTTTAAGGACAAATAAAATTTAAATTTGAATATATTTTCCCTTCCCCCAAAGTTAAGTTTTGGTATATTATGATAATTTGAAAGTATGAGAGAAAGAAAATCATAAGAATTTTTATAAGTATGTAAAAACAATCTTAAAAAGAAAAATTACTTAATATAAATGAATTAAGTATGGGAACTTGTCAGCTTATAAAATTGGTTAGCAGACGAAACAGATGTCACAAATCTTCTAGTTTATTTAATCGAGCCCCATCACCAAACAGTGTGTCTATTCTTCGAGATAGATACACAGTTTGTGATGCGGTGCTCGTTTATATAAACTATTCGGGATGTGAGATCAATTTGATTTCATATCTTAAAATTTTCAAATTTAAAATTATTTTCAAAATCAAATACTACTTTTCAAATTATTTTTTTAAATTAAATTAAAAATTCGCCGATAATTTCTGTTAGGCGACCCCCTTTTCAAAATAAAACACACAACCTAAAAATAATGCCGACAATTTCTGGCGACTCCGCTGGGGAATGTCAAGTATATCTTTGAGACTGGAGATTCCTGAACTCTCGCTGGGGAAAGGAAAAGGAGGTGAATCCCAAATCACATGACCTGGGGGAATTTCAATTTAGATTTTATTTTGTTTCAGTTTAAGTTTTGATGTGTAAGTTTAGATTTTAGCTTGAGTTTTAATTTAAATTGAAGTTTTGTTAAAATTAATTTGAAGTGATTTGAACTTGAAATAAAAATTGGAATTTTGTGGTTTTAGATGTAACATCTTCAACCTCAAAAGAAAATTGAATTGATTGGATCGAACCACTACAATGAGGAGAGATCTCAGAGTAATGCGGTATTGGATGTAAAATCCTCAACCCTAAGAATTTGAATTTTGATGTATTTCATTGCGATAGGGAAAAAACCTAAAGCAATGCGATCTCGAATGTAAAATCCTCAACCCCAAAAGTTTGATTTTGATGTATTTCATTGCGATAGGGAAAGAATCCTAAAGCGATACGGTCTCGGATGTAAAATCCTCAACCCCAAAAGTTTGATTTTGATGTATTTCATTGCGATAGGGAAAGAATCTAAAGCGATGCGGTCTCGGATGTAAAATCCTCGACCCCAAAAGTTTGAATTTGATGTATTTCATTGCGATAGGGAAAGAATCCTAAAGCAATGCAGTCTCGGATGTAAAATCCTCAACCCCAAAAGTTTGAATTTGATGTATTTCATTGCAATAGGGAAAAAATCCTAAAGCAATGCAGTCTCGGATGTAAAATCCTCAACCCCAAAAGTTTGATTTTGATGTATTTCATTGCTATAGGGAAAGAATCCTAAAGCAATGCAGTCTCGGATGTAAAATCCTCAACCCCAAAAGTTTGATTTTGATGTATTTCATTGTGATAGGGAAAGAATCTAAAGCAATGCAGTCTCGGATGTAAAATACTCAACCCCAAAAATTTGAATTTTGATGTAATTGATTTTGTAAAGATTTGTAGTGTGGAATTTTGGTGTTTCGAGAATTTCATGAAAGTTGTAAAAGATTTTTGTGGAAAGAAACAAATTAGGAGGGAATATTTAAATACTACATATCCCATTCAAAAGAGTTGATCGGAAGTTGCTGGTTTGGATTGGATACAATTCCTCGCCATCAGATTCGATTCGTGTCAATGGAATCAACCGCTTCCATCCCAGACAAGGGAGAGAGTAGAACGGATTGGATTTCAGATTTAGAAGATTGAGTTTGAATTTGATTGAGATTTGATTTAAAATTTGCATTCATTTTGTTTGTCTTTTAACGATTCAAATTTATTTTATGTGAATTTGGTGTTCATCATTTTTTAGATTTTTAAGGAAAGTTTTCTTTTATTCTTTTTTTTTTGTTTTTTTTTTGTTTCTTTTTTGTTCTTTGTTCGAAGTTCATTTAACTTTAATGGCGTTTCTCAGTCAACTTGCACAAAAGAGGTGAAGGCCAAAAATGTGACATGGTCACTTTCATTCCAATCATGTTGAAGATACATCATACAACTCGATCCGGAATACATCTCATACAATCCATATAGACTCAAAACAGACTATGTATGATCTTTGCCGATCCATCCAAAAAGGTATCTGACAGAAATCCATGTCTGAATAGTGAGGTACATGGTCAATAACATCACCTTCCAAGCCATCCTTGGCAAGGATGCCGTATGGATGTTCGTTGGAGGTGTGATATTTTCCATGTAACTCACAGCTCGTAAGGCCGGAGGCTCTCTAGCTCCGGGTCTGGCTGGAAGTGGTAAGGTGCTTTCCTGTCATCCATCCTTCTGAAAGTAACTGAGATCCGCTTCATTGGTACTCCCGGTATGCAATGTTTAGCGACATCTGCTCCGTTTCCCTTTAGTATCATGACGGAACCTACCGGTAATGGTATCTTTATTGGCCCTCGGAACTCACCTGGGCCTGCTATCCGGAGGTCAGATCCGAACATGATATTACACTTGTTCGGAAAAGAAGCGTGCAAAAGGTCGACAAAGTCGTGGTGATCTATGTGCGGGGGTATGCGGTCACCCCTCTTGTAAATGTTAATGATGCAAGCTGTTGGGTATGCAATCCGCCAGCGGTACCCTCCATGTTATCATTCTCTTTACCATCCTTTTGATGACTAATGGCATTAGATCCACCTGGCCATGACAGAGTATCCCTGGTGGGGTTCCCTTCCTGTCTTCTGCGAAGTTATAGCAGCATCCACATTGTATTGTAATTCTCCCTTTCCCTGGCATCCATCTTCGGGGTTCCAAGTAAGTGTTTTCTCTTAGGCGGCCCGCTCGGCCCATTCTTGTCAAATCCCGGATGCAGTCCACGATTTGCTGTTGTTCGTATTCTGAGAACACGTCTGTATGTAGCTCGAGGACTTCTAGTATATTGATCCTCTTGCCTCTGATTCTCTCGAAGAATTCAAAAGTTTTCTTCTCGACATTCTGCATTCTTTCTAGCTGGTATTCTGAAATAATCTGCAAATGGCGAGGCCTGGTGACGTATTGTGGGATATATGGCTCAATCCCTTCACGTTCTCCTGCATCCCTTGGCTCCTCGGGGATGGTGTCCGTCGGGACATCCTCCGGGGTTGCTTCTGCAACAAGGTTATGCATTACTGGTGACTTTATCTGGTGGCATGGTAGCCTTCCTTCTTCTGTTCTCCTTAAGATTTCCCTGGTCTCTTCTGTTATCCTCGGAGCTGGCCTCCTTTCTTCAAGTACACAGTGAGCTCGGCGTCCTTGAAGTATACGTACGGCGTAGAAGCATCGCCTCGTTGCGCTGGTCCGCTGCTATTTTGGTTAACATCTTGAGGATACGGCGATTTTTATTTCTTCGCTGAGTTGTTGTGAGAGTAGCTCTTCGTACTTCCTGAATCTCTGTGGGCGTAGCGCTGACAAGCCTGCCTTCTGCTGTAGCGACTACAGACTTGATTCTCTTGTCTTCTTCAATGCTTGTTTTCCTTTTCTTGCTGCTGGAGTGGTGACTTGGGCCACCCACTTTCATTACTGTCTGACTGGGCAGTTCCTCTCGGTCAATTGGGACCCAGTCACCTTCCTCGTATTGCAGGTCTGTTGGTGCGAAGTCTGAGTCAATCTCTATTATCGCTCCATCTTTCACCCTCTTTTCGTCGAGTGCAAGGCTTACGCCATTTCTAAAGTTCAGGACCAACCGCTCGTTCGACATTTCCCTGCGAAAAGACAAGGAAAAGGATCGGGGGCTGTACTAAGAACAAGAACATTAAGAAAATGTTTATTAAAGACAGTTTTTTTTTATTACTTTTTGTATTTTTAAATTTAACAGGAATGAAGTGGGATAAGATCAGGAAGAGATTTTGATTTGGAAGAGAAAACAAGGAAAACATATTATCATGACTTTATTTATTTTAGCACATTTTTTATTATTTTTGGGTTCGGACCCAGTCATAAGTAACTACTTCGCCCGTGCTTCTAGGGATGAAGAATTCATTCCTTTGAAACATCAGGTAGCGTAATACTTCTTCAAGTATCGTCCATTGATCGGAAGCATATGTCGTTCTCCTTGGCAATTCACTAGCTGGTAGGAGCCTCCTGAGTATACTGCTTCAACTACAAACGGTCCTTCCCAAGTGGGTTAAAATTTTCCTCCTATCTTGCGGTGTGCAAGAATAGGTCTTTTGAGAACGAGAACTAAGTCACCAACTTTAAAGGTTCTTGGGAGGACCAGTTTGTCGTGGGCTTGAACCATCTTAGCTTGGTATAGTTCTAAATTTTACTGCACTGCAAGTCTTTTCCCTTCCAGGCTTTCCAATTCTTCTAGTCGTAATTTGGAATTCTCTTATGTCGTGATTTTGTTTGCGACTGCAATTCTGAGTGAAGGAAGCTGGACTTCTAGGGGTAACACTGCCTCGGACCCATACACCAGAGCGTAAGGTGTAGCTTGAGTAGGAGTTCTGAAGGAGTTCTAAAGGTTGTCTGCCAATTTCTCTTATTATCGTCCAAGGTTTTCTTTAAAATTTGAACGAGAGTTTTATTAAAAGCCTCAGCTAGGTCGTTCGCTCTTGGGTAGTAAATTGTTGAATATCGCCAGTCGATTCCGTGTCTCCTGACAAAATTGTTGATTTGCGTGCTTCTGAATGCTGTCCCATTATCCGAGATGATCTTGCGCGGCACTCCGAAACGGTAGACAACTTGGTTCTTAAAGAGCGTAGCACGTGGTGTGCTTTCACTTCTCCGAGTGGAACCGCCTCTGCCCACTTGGAAAAGTAATCCGTAGCCGCAAGAATGAAGCGATGTCCTTTTGAAGATGGTGGTTCTATCGGACCCACTATATCTGTGCCTCAACATTCAAATGGCCACGACGCAATTGTCGGATGTAGCACATTTGGAGGTTGGTGTAGAACCACTCCGTGCACTTGGCATTGATGACAGCTCTTGGTGATTTTCATGCAGTCGGTCATCATCGAGGGCCAGTAGTACACTAATCTTTTAATTTTCATTTTCATCTTCAGACCCAACTGGTGAGCGCCACAGAGTCCTGAATGGACTTCTTTAACAATTTCACAGGCCTCAGACCCGCTTAAGCACCTTAGCCACATTTGATCGAAAGACCTTCTGTATAACGAGTTTTTTATTAATGCGTAGGACAGAGTTCGTTTCTTGATCTGATGGGCTAACGACCTATCGTCTGGTAGTTTTCTTGTTTGCAGGTAGTCTATTAATGGCTGTCGCCAATCTTCTATGTTTTTCGTCACTGTTGCAACCGATTCTTCTTCTTTTCCGATTTGTGAATTGTGTTTATGTCGAGCCGTGATAGGACCCGACGTCCGTGAACCGACACTTCCACCGATTCATCTTGCAAACGAGCAAATTCTTTTGCGAGACAGATTAACGCATCTGCTAAAGCGTTTTCTTTCCGGGAATTTTATAGATTATCACATTCGGAATCTGTTCCAATAGCGTATGGCATACCTGGAAGTATTGCTCGAGTCTTGGTTTTAAAATTATGTACTGTCCGGCGATCTGTTGAATGATTAACTGCGAATCCCTGTAGATGTTGATGTCTGTTATCCCCATTTGAATAGTTAATTTCAGTCCTGTTATGAGGGCTTTGTATTCTGCTTCGTTGTTTGTACACGGCTCTGTCAAGTGGTAGGAGTATCTTAACATCCCCGCTCCGGTGTTATAAAGATTAATCCGATCCCCGCCTTACGGGCACTATCACTTGCGATTCTTCGTCTTTGTGTGCTGAAGATGCTCCGTCGAAATATAATTCCCAACATCGATCATCAGGGTCTTCTAGGCTCATTATTTTTTCATCTGACAAATCATCATTGAGAGGAGATTCTGCCGGCAAAGGGTGTGTTGCAAGGAAGTCTGCTAAGACTTGTCCCATTACGGCACGAAGAGGCACGAAAGTTATATCAAATTGCAATAATATCATTGACCAGCTGGCAAGTCTGCCAGAAAGCGTTGGACGGGTCATCAAGTATTGCAATGGATTAAATTTCGAGATCGGGTTAACCTTATGAGAAAGCATGTAGTGCACCGAGCTTTTGAGCGGCAAAGATCGAGGCCAAACGAGTGCTTTTCAATTGCGGGATACCTTATTTCCGTCGGAAGTAAACGACGACTTAGGTAGTAAAGAGCATTTTCTTTACCCTCATCATTGACCTGGGCTAACAGGGCTCCGAGAGAGTCATCTAAAGCCACGGTATAAAGTATCGACGGTCTACACGAGGCTCGGGGCTGCTAAGACGAGGAGGTGTCATTAAATATTTTTTAATGTCCTCGAAGGCCTTCTGGCATTTCTCTTCCCAAATAAATTTGGAGTCCTTTTTAACTAATGCTGAGAAAGGCTGACACCTACCTGACAAATTTGAGATAAAGCGTCGAAGATATGCCAGCTTCCCTTGAAAAGATCGTAGTTGCTTTAGGGTTTTGGGAGGCGGCATTTCTAAGATAGCTTTAATCTTTTCCGGGTCTATTTCAATTCCACGATGTCGGACAACGAATCCTAAGAATTTCCCGGAGGTGACGCCGAAGGCGCATTTTAAGGGATTCATCTTAAGGTTAAATTGTCTTAATCGTTCGAAAACAATTCTCAAATCATATAGGTGGTTGACCTTTACTTTGCTTTTGATGACCACATCGTCCACGTAGCATTCGACTTGATTGTGAATGAGATCATCAAAAATTCTTGTCATCGCTCTCTGGTATGTTGCTCCTGCGTTCTTCAGTCCGAATGGCATCACTGTGTAGCAATATACTCCAATCGGCGTTACGAATGCTTGTAAGATTTTCATCTTCCGGAGCCATTTTTATCCGGTTGTATCTCGAAGATCCATCCATGAATGAGAATATTTCATGTGTCGAAGCAATGTCGATCATTAGTTCCGGGATCGGTAGAGGGAATTCATCCTTTGGACATGCCTTGTTTAAATCTGCGAAATCCACACAAATTCCGATCCGACCATTCTTCTTTCGATCGGCACCACATTGGCTAACCAAGTCGGGTATTGTTCTTCACGGACAAATTTAGCGTCTATTAGCTTTTTAACTTCGACTATGACTTGTTGTTCGATTTCTAGACGCATTCTTCTCGGGACCTTGTCCGGCTGGGACGAAGTAGGATCCACTCCTAGCTTATGGACTGCGACCTCTTGAGCTAAAACTGGCATCTCATCATAGCTCCAAGCAAAACAGTCTTTAAATTCCATTAATAACTTGATTATTTCTTTGGAGTCTTCTTTATTGAGTAAGGAGCTAACAAAGGTAGGTCTAGGTTCTTCTCTAGTACCTAAGTTAACCTCCGTTAACTCATCTATTGTAGATTTAATCTCTTCTTCGAATTCTGGTGGAGCGTCTCCAATTTGTAAATCTTCAAATTCTTCTGTAGTTTCCATGTAGTTTTCATTAGACTCGCAAGTGACAACCAAGCAAAATTCGGCATCGTCAATCGATCCTACCGTGCCAAATCCGAGACCATGCTTTGAATTGGGTGGACGACCGCAGTTATTCCATAATTTTTCAAAATGTTGTGATTGACCTTTTGTCCATTGTCGAGGTAAGAAACCACGCCGAATTAGATTTTGAACACGGGGAGAGTACCACTCAAAAGGTAATTCCATTAATTCGATGAAGTGACATCTTCAAATTGTACATTATTTTCAGTTTTGGAGGAAGGAGCACCACGATAGAATTTGATTGGCTTTGCACCGCCGCTACGTACCTCTTTGACCACCATACCCTCGATCTTATTAGAATGGATCGGGGTCAGGGTCATAGTATGTACATAGTGGTTAATCTTCTCGTACATCGATTTATATTCTTCATTCTTTTCATCTTCGAGAGAGATCTCGAATTGCGGCTTCTTCCGAGCTTATTGTCACTTGCTTCTTGCTTGATTTCTTTTTCTTCTTCGGAACTATCTTCCCAATCAACATTGATGGTTGGTTTCCTTTGTCCAACTGTCCTAACGTCTCGCCACGACCTCATCCCCGCCTCGACCTCGGATGCGAGTTGTGGAGAAACCTTCACCATCTCGCCGTAAGGGAGTGGTGAGTGACTGTTGGACTAGAACTTCAGGTTCTTCGTCATCCCGAATTCCCTTTGCTTCATTCATTATGGTATCTCTGGAGAAGATTGTTTTCTTCGGAGGTGCATAATCAGTCGCATCTTCATGGATTCCGATTTCATGTACGGAGAATGGTTGTAAGTCACCTTTGATGCACTCTGTTCCCCTCCATCGTAGTATTTGATGCAACGATGTAGAGATGATGGTACCATCCGGTTTTCATGTATCCATGGTCGGCCCAGTAGAGCGTTGAACGAACTTTCTGAATCAATTATGTGAAATTTCGTGGTTGTCTTTGCTAAGTCATCGGTCTTCATTAGCAGTGTTATTGAGCCGAGGGCTCTTTCTCCTTTCTGGTTGAATCCTCTTAATAACATTTTGTCCGCTTCGAGCTAGCGAGCATCAATTTCCAAGTATGCTAGCGTTCGAAGATTCATTATATTGATTGATGCTCTTGGATCGACCAATACTCTGGAGAGTGTAAACTTCCCTATTGTAACTGAAATGTACAATGGGCGGTTGTGGTCTGCTGTCCCAAGTAGTAGGTCATTGTCCGTGAAAGTGACACCTCGCTGTTCCTTTAACGAGCAAACCTCATCTAAGGAATCTCTGGTCATTTGAGCTAAGTAAATTTCCGGATCAAGTAAGGCCTTGACAAGAGCTTCTCTCATCTCCTTTGATAAGATGAGAGCGTCGTAGATGCTCAGTTTGGTTGGTAGTTTCCTAAGATGGGCTAGCACGTTGTAGTCCACTTTATTTTCATGTGTCTCAATTTCTTCCCGAATGGGTATTTCTTCTGTCGGGGTTGGTTCTTCTTGAACAGCCACCTGCTTTCCTTTGTCTTTTGGACCCATTCTCGGAGGTAGAACTCTTCCACTTCTTAAGTTGACTTCTGTGATTTCTTCTTAATCTAGTATTGAGTTTGCTGATGTCTCCTCTTGAATCGGAATGACAGGTTCTTCTGGATTAGCTTCGAGTGCGAAGGCTCTAACTCTCATCGTAGTTGGAGCTCCTCGAAACTCGCAAATAGATTCATTTCTTGTTGAACTCTCGTAGCCTCCTTGGTGGATGTCTTCTTTGTCATTGTGACCAGTCGAGATTGTGTATGATTTGAGAATTGTCATTTGTATCCGAATCGATGTCCGGATTGTCGCTAGTTACGTAATCGTTAGAAACGATCAAAACGTAGCCAACGCCATAACCCTTATCATTATAAGATCCCACCGGAGTGAGCGGATAATCATACGAGTCGGAGGTTCGAGAGATTTCTCCCTCGAATCGGAAACAACTATCCTAGGATAAGCAGCCCGTTGTCTAGCCTTAAGAGCCTCGGTCTTCTCTTCTTCGTCGATTTTCTTCTTTTCTTCAGTCGTCTCTTGTTGAGGTGGTTCTTCTATCGCAAGTGATAGTGCCGACTTGACAGATTTCGAACTCTGAATTGAGGCTTGCACCGAAGCGGTTTGGATGTGATCCAAAATCTTCTTCGAAGACTTTGTCCAAGTGGTAGTCCATCCATCATTAGTCGCATAGGGATCTATTGGAACAATGAGATCCGTCGAGATAACATTGACGTAACCTCCTTTGTGGGGTTCCTTCATGTACTCCTTTGGGATCGTTATATTCTCTTTCCGAAGATTGTCGTTGAGCTAACTTTTGAAGGTAATACAATCTTTTATCTTGTGTCCAATCATCCGGTGGTAAGGGCAAAAGTTGGGATCACCTTTCTTGTCGACTTCTTCTGGTCTCTTAGGTTCTAGTAGTTGGAAATCTGGAGTCTTCATCAGACTGTGGAACATTTTCGGCACTCCCTCATTCTTGAACGGATACTCTCTGCTCAAAAGCTCCTTTAGCTTACGTTGTGGACGAGGCGATTGTTCATACTTGTTGAGATGACGATAGTCGGGTCGGGGTTGCTTAGTAATTCGTTGAGTTTGTTGCGACCGTTCGGCGGTATTTGTATCGGTTGCTTGCCTTTATCGACTAACTGCGACGATCCCGAACTTCTTTTCAAAAGTTTTCACGGGCTTCGTTTGTCTGTTTTGTCGGTGAAACTTAATTGCTTCGCCTCCTCTTGCAAGCTTCCGGCCTTGCTTAACAACTTCTCGAAAGTCTTAATAGTAAATCCCTTGAGGAGAAGTGCTTATCGAGCCATGAAAGCTCTTAAGTAAAATGCCGACTGCATCTTTGTTCTTGTAGTTGTGGCTCACACTTCATACTTAGATTCCTCCATCGAAGTATGTAATCCACCAAAGTTTCATTCGGCTTCTGCTTCTCTACCACTAAATCACCTATAGTGATGTGGTGCTGAGCTTCCGACAAATCGCTTGATGAAGAGGTTCTCTAATTCTGAAAATGTCTTCACCAAATCGTTCGGTAATTCGCATACCAATCAAAGGCGATCCACGAGAGGCTGCGCGACAAATTGTACGAAGAGTAAGGCATCACTTCCGCCGGCATTGCAACAACTGGCACGAAAATGTGCAACATGCTGCCGAGGGTTTCCGATTCCATCAAAGGTCTTGAACAGAGGTGGTACAAAGCCTTTCGGATATTGGACAGCGTCGAATTCTTCGGGGTAAGGTCTACCCGTCCGAATGGATGTCTCGCTCTTTGATTGTGCCAAGGCTTCTCGCACCTGCTGTTCCACCATGCTCTTGATATCCTTTTCCGGAATCATGCTTTGTGTTGCATCCTTCTTTAATTGATCATCCCCGTTGACGGACGTAATCTCCTTTCCTCCGTCTACAATGTGAATGACTTACGGGGTGTTTCTCTTTGGGGTTGAACTTGACTCTGGAGAGTGGCTAGGGCTACAGCCATCTCTTCCATCCTTTTTGCCATTTGGGTGATCGTATCATCTTTCTCTTGAAGCTGCCTCCTCATTACTTCCGGCTCCTCTCTTTCGCGGTCGCGAGGGCACCTTGTGAAGGCGACGAAGCTCGTGTGTCAACCATGTTAATTTCTTCATATTCATCATCCATGAACTCTGACGAGTCAACTTCATCTCCGAATTTCTCTTCTCTTTCCCTTGCTAATCGTCGAATATCAGTTCTTAGCTTTTCCATAGCATCTTCTCGTGGTATTTTCTGTACATCCTTGCAGTTGTCATGTGATAACTGTCGAGTTTCCTTCTCATGAGTCCCCTTTACTGCGGTAGCACTTTCTTTGGATTCAAGTCTCCTGACGAGACTTTCCTTTTCAAGTTGTTGTTTTAATCTTAATTGTTCGGTAGTGGGACGCCATACCATCCTTCTAACGACGGAAGGTCCAGGACCGGATGGTGCTGTCGGCCAAATGCTTTGGAAGGTGGTATCCTCCCTAATTTGTAGTCCTGAAACAATGACAGGCGGACTAGCTTTCATTCTCTTATTCGGCTTTTTCGCAGCGATAGCAGGCTCTACTCGCGGCCCAAGACTAGATTTGGCCGGCACCCGCCCTATCCTTCTTAAAATCTCTGACACAGGGCATTTTTCTTTCTTTGCTAACTTCTCTATCAAGGTTTGCAGTCGAGCAAATGGCATAATTCTAGCCCTTTTCTTACGGCTATCGTTGTAATATGCGGGCTGAGGCAATGCGGCAGCAATCTTACGAACATTTTCTTCATCCTCTGCGGCGGAGAGGGGATGGAACCTGCTTCCTCGCAAAAGTGGTATGTATTCAAGCATCGGTGTATACTCGGGCAGTTCTGGGATTTCTTCTAGGAAAGCAACTTCGGCGGCTACGGCTTCTCTCAGCAATCCTTCTACTTCTATTCCTTCTCTGAGTCCGTGTCAGCGATGGAATTCTCGAGCTGGACCCGATTTAAAAAATAGAAGGTTTCACAGGAAGATCTGTACCCTCCACGGTAACAGGTTCATCACAGTTCTGAATTTCCTTTCCCTTTAGTTTGGCAGAAGCCGGAGTAGGTGCAGAGACAACTAGACCAGTGGGGGTAGCAACAACAGTCCTTCTGCGAACAGCAGTACTCCTCTCAGTTGGAATCTTTTACAGAGGATGGAATTCATGAGTTGACTTGAGGTTAAACTCAATCAACGGCTTCTCAGTTTCCGGTACTTTGGTTGTGAGTGAAAAGAGAGTGACGTCGGGGATTTTGATGTCGGTGTCCCCGAATCCTTGTCCGAATCGAATGATTCCATTATCAGGCAGTTCGTCCTTGAACACGGCCAGGTCAAGTCCGTTGACGAAGGAGAAGATCAGTTTTGGGGCTTCCATTTCTGCAGGGCAGATTCCAAGTGTTAGTCCCCGAATCGTGCTTCTTCTTATCGTATAACTTATGACAAAAAAGAAAGAGTCCGAACACATTTCTGTTTATCTTAGTGTATTTGTGGTATTAAAGGAAAATTGTCTTTTTTCGAAAAGATTTGTTCGTTAGGGAGGAGAATTATTAAAAGAAGGACAGTTGTAGGAAGGGTAAAAGGATTTGATTAGGAACTGGAAAAGGAAGAGAAAGTCTTGTAGAAACTTCTCGACCCGCAAGACCGCTCCTAAACTAATACCTATTGGGGGTCCACCCCACCTCAGAAATGAGGTAAAAGGATCTCGGAACCTCTCTATTTAGGGGTGTCTAAATAGTGGCTCCTAAATCCGAGAGAATGTTGGCTATACTTGTTCAAGGTATAAATGAACATAGTATTCCAATGGAAAGAAGGGTAGTTTGATCCACTAGGAACATGGATACACTACCGATTTTTGAAAGTAGAATTGTCTGATTAAAATGGAGAGAGGAATTTTCCCCAGCGGAGTCGCCAGAAATTGTCGGCATTATTTTTAGGTTGTGTGTTTTATTTTGAAAAGGGGGTCACCTAACAGAAATTGTCGGCGAATTTTTAATTTAATTTAAATAAATAATTTGAAAAGTAGTATTTGATTTTGAAAATAATTTTAAATTTGAAAATTTTAAGATATGAAATCAAACTGATCTCACATCCCGAATAGTTTATATAAACGAGCACCGCATCACAAACTGTGTATCTATCTCGAAGAATAGACACACTGTTTGGTGATGGGGCTCGATTAAATAAACTAGAAGATTTGTGACATCCGTTTGGTCTGCGAACCAATTTTATAAGCCGACAAGTTCCCTTGCTTAATATAAATGAATTAACCAGGGTTTATATTACCTGGGTTCTTAAAATTCCCTATAAGGGCAAGCCCCTATAGTTAATTACATCTTAAGTGACGAGAATCACCTAAGAAAACTCACAATAATAATCAGTAGTTCTGCTCTCAAGAATCTCAAAATTTAAGTTTTCAAGGGATTGAATTTTAGAATTTCAATAGGGAGTGGATCAAATTTGGAACATTTTTTTTGGGTATTCAAAGGAAGAAAGGTAGGAGAAATCACAGATTCGAAGTGAACTTCGGTAATTTCCCGACTATCCTATTGTTTGGCTTGAATTTAGGAAGGCCTTAATGTTTATTTAATGTTTTGATCTTGCCAATTTTTAATTAATTAGGACTTATATTCGTATGATGTGATCACACAAATAGCCTCGAAGATATGAGGGTTTATGTCATATCGAGATGACTACCTCGGAATCCTAAGACCGGTTAGGGCTTAATTTGCAATGCAAATGCCTAACAGAAGATTGAGGATTTATGTTGCACTAGGAAAACTACCTCGAAGTCCTATAGTTTGGTTATTTAATTCTAAGAAAGTTTTGCTGAAGTAGATCCGAGTTTTGCTGATGACGATGGTCGTGCTGCCCACCATGCTCCAATCTCCTTGTTGTTGCAGAGGTTTAGTTATAGAAGTCATAAATCAGGAGATGAGAAAAGTGTTTTGGTTTAGAGAAATTCTTAATTTCCAAGTGTTTTTATGATTTATTTAAAACAAATCTTAAAGTTGATTATAACAACACCAGTTAAGATCCCACGGTTCCATCCTTCCGGCATCGTTATTTTTATCGGATTCACTTAGTCCAGATGAATTTGCTAAACTCAACTAAATGAGTTCCGAACTTTCATTTAGACCGTGGGAAATCCCGTTAGCAACACATAGGTTACATCATATGAGGTATTCCCGATCATCCAACAAGACATTTTTAATTTAGTTGTAATTGTAGTTTTGTGTTCTGTTTGTGATTAAATTTTGAGTTGTTTTATATTTTGAAATGTTGTGGCGGTGAATTTTATCTTGCAATGACTTTTAATTTAGTTTTGATTTCAGTTTTAGGGACTATCCTAAAGGTGTGGGTTTTCATGCAACAGTTGTTTATCATGCAAGAAAAGTAAGTGCGATGCGATTAAATAAATTACAATAAAGTAAATTGTAACAAAATAAAAGCGTACCTGGAGGGTCTTCCCGTCATCCCAAGCTGCACTTAAACACAATTTAGAATATTTAAGCAAGTTCCTAGGTAAAGCAAAGGGAAGGGTTATGGTTTTCTACCAAATTCCTAATCCTATAGCTAGTCATTTCCTATGACGTCTAGGTTCTTGTGTTTTGGTTTGAGGACGATTTTCTTCATCGAAGAACAATTAAATTCAATTGTTCTTATAAAAATCCTATCAAATTGAGAAAGTGTTTAAGAAGAATCTTAAACATCTTTTCAATATTACTAGAATTGTTTTAAGTCCGAATGAATTTAATTATACGAATGAATTAATCGTCCGGGAATTCAAGTTTTGTTATTATCTTACTCAGTGAACTAGGACATTTGAATATCCTATAGGGGAAGTAACATTTCATTTAAAGTTCTGTTTAGGAGTTATGATAACAAAAGCTTTCGAGGGCAAATTGATGTTCAAGTGGTTTGTGATTTAATTTAATTTCAGTTAACGGGTTTAAATTTGGAATAGTGTTCAAGTTGCTTTATATTTATTTTTGAATTTCTTTATGTCTTAGGTGATGTTATTTATAATTCAATTTAATTTAACTTTAATTTAATTTAATTTGGTTTAGTTTTAATTTTAATTTAATTTAATTTCATTTGATTTTAATTTTAACTTGATTCTATTATTTAATTTAATCTAATTCAATTTAGTTTGATTTGACATGATTTAATTTAATTTAATTTAATTTGATTTAATTTAATTTAATTTAATTTGATTTAATTTGATTTAATTTAATTTAATTTAATTTAATTTAATTTAATTTGATTTAATTTAACTTAATTTGATTTAATTTAATTTAATTTAATTTAATTTAATTTTTAATTTTAATTTAATATTTTATTTTTAATTTTAATTTAATATTTTATTTTTAATTTTAAAGATGATTTAATTTTAATTGTTAAAGTATTAATTTAATTGGAATTTTAAAAGAGTTTAATTTAAATAATTTAACTTTAATTTAATTTAATGATTAAGTCTTTTAGCATTTTAAATCTTAAATTTGGATTATCATTTTAATTAGGAATTAAATATTATTGAGATGATTAATTTAGGGATCCTTAAATTAAATAACAAATCTCTTCCTAATAATATCCCTTATTTTAATAATTCCAATTTTATTATTCTTCCAAATTTAATCAATTATTTAATTAAGGTTTATTTTAATTATTTTTAAATTGTTTAGTAGGTTTCTACCCTTTAATTATTTAAATTTCAATCATCCAAATCAGATTATGATCAAATATTTTACTCTTTAATTTTATTAAGCCTAAAGTTTTAATTAAAGGTTAAAATTTTAATTATCATTTTGCCCTTCAAGCTTATTAATTTCATAACTCACTAAGTTTTGCTTAAATGAACTTGAAATTTTTATGTAACTTCACTCATATGTTAATAAAGACATGAGAGGAGAAAATGTGATTTTTCTGTATTTAATTTATTTATGTAATTATTTTTGGTGGAAAATAGGGATTTCCAAGGAAAATTTAATAACATGACCAAGGGAAAGTTTCTGTCCTTAAGAAAATTATGGGACATACCTAATGACTAGAGGACCACTTGGACCAATTTTGGTGATTTTTTGAAATATATTATTTTTATTATAATTATTTTGAGTTTTGGAGTATTAATTAATTTAAAAATAAAATAAAGATTGAAAAATGAATTTTATATTTTTCAAAAATCTCTTTGATATCAAGGAAACCAGAGAACCAATTTTTATAATTTTCTAATTTTTCTTTGATTTATTAGAATTATTTTAGTGGAAATGCTAGAAAATACATTTTTTAATTTTTAAAATTACCTTAGGGCTTTAAAATTTAATATCTTATCATAGAGACTTAATAAAAATATGGGGTTTTTTCCTAAGTGATTAATATTCAAAATGTGACATTTTGGTGAATTTTATTATTTTTGTGATTTTTATTATTTTTTAATTATTAAAAATATTAAAATAATGCAAAAAATCAATTTTTTTAGAAAATGGCAATTTTAATTTTGTTAAATTTCCCTGATATCAGAGAGACTTCAAAACTAATTTGGTGAATTTTTGAAAAGTATTTTGAAAGTTATGAATTTTTAAAGTTTAAATTGGCTAAATGGCTTAATCAACCCATTTAGTAAGGCAAACCAAGTCCAATTGACTTCAAATTTTTATGGTGGGTTCCTCTGATCCTAAGGGTCAGTGGAGAATTGATTTCAAGTCAATTTTATGTATAATTAGCTCTAATTAATTAATGACCTATTTTGGGTGTTTAAGCCAATTAGGGTTATTCCAAGTGGATTAATTCAAAACCTATTTTTCCTAGGTTCCTCTGGTCATAATAAACATCACCAAATTTTCCTAGAATTTATTTCATAACATGCTAATTATTGAATTTAAAATACTCAAAACAGCAACATGAATTTGAAAAATCAATAACTTCTCATAAGGATGGCCTCTGACTTTAGAAAATTCAGGGAATGTTCCCAAATTCAGAGGCTTCAAAAGCTCTATGGTCTCATACCATGGTGAATTTCCTATATGCATGGAGAATTAAAACAATGCAGAGAGTAAATAAATCATTAAAAATAAAATACTTGATGAAATTAAATGATTTCTTTTCCACATTATTCTCCTCTGTTCACTGAGCAAGAGGGTATTTTTGTTTTATTTTTCTGATTTTCCTACACAAAGTTATGCATTTTTGAAGTTTAGGGAATTAAATAAATAAGGAAATAACCTATTTTTCTACTTATCCACACGGCGCCAACTCAACCTAGGCATCTCCGAAGCGCCGCGTGTCGTCTTCTGATGCGCCGCCATCCAACTCAGCGCTCCGGGGGCCTGCTGTATCGTTCCGTCTCCTCATCCGGCGCGATCCTGGCCGTCCGTCCGCGCGTGTATTAAATGAATGACATCCGTTCATCGTCCCCATGCCTCCTAGCCCGAGAACCGTCCACACTAAATCCCTAATATCTCACTCAATACTTAACGGATTTTCATGTTCTTGTGCTCTATGGATTCGTCTTGAAGAGACGAATACATCTATACGGTGATCATGCATTGAAATTAAGGCATTCGAAATGGAGAATCTCCAGAAGCTCGGGATAAAGAGTTAGCTCTTACCTTTTCTCAGAGAAGTGTGGCTTCAATCTGAGGGTTGTGTCACCTTCGATTTGGTCCAAGCAAGCTCCAGATGAAGTCCCTTGGCCTGGTGAATTGTCTAGGTATGATTTCGACCAAGCCCGATCACAAAGCTTGGAGTCTGGAACAGACGGGTGGCCTGGAGAGGGGGCTTTTGCTGGTGGACTTCTTCCCTTTGTCTGGTGAAGGTGTAGGACCAATCAATTTGGGGATTGGTCCTTGTGAAGAAGTGTCCTGGTTTTTGTGCTTGAAATTTGAACTCAAAATTGAGCTCGGCTAGAGGAATTGGCTGGAATCCGGTGGGAATCAAGTGCTCTATCTGTAGAGAGTGGTCCGGAATGATTTTGGCGAGTTTCCTTAAGGTTGGTTCGGCACCTCTTCCATGGCCGAGAGAGGGGTGTTTAAATAGGAGAGGGTGGAGGGCCTCCCGGGGGGCTTAAGGCTTGGGATCAGCTGCTTAGGTCGAGGGAAGAACGGCCATGGTGGCCATTGGGCATGGGGCGGCTCGGCGAGGTGGAATTTCAATGCTTGGCTCCTGCCCATGTCTCGGCCATGGTGTTTTCCGGCAGCCGGGTGGTGGCCGGCGAGCGAGGGTCACCATCGAGGTCGGGGAGGTTAGGGGTTGAAGTTGGTGAATTCGATTGAAGCCTTACATGTGTAAAGTGGTTGGATCAAAATGGCATGGGGAGGTGGCTTCTTTTGCACTTGGTTTGGTCAACCCATGGAAATGGGCTTGGTTCACCTCCCCATGGCTGATTTGGGCTGAGGGAGGATCAGATGAATCAGCTAGGAAAGGGTAGAGAAGTCACCATCCATGAATATTTTGATTAAGGGGGCTTAAAAGAGGCTCCTCCTTTTGCCATTAATGGCTTGGTCACATGTCAAACCTTCCATGGCTTCATGTGGCTTGTTCATGGCTTGCATGTGGCTTCATTTGGCTCATCCTTGACTTGGGAAAAGTGGATCCATTTATATGAAAAAGGAATTTGGGGATTTTGGCAATTTAGTGAAAAATTTAGATGGTACTTGATTTAGGTTGATTTGATGATTGATTTAGGACTTAGGAATTGATCCCAATTAAAGGGATGATGAGAAGGAATTGTCATGTGGGCTTTGGGCCTTTTGAAATTATTTTTGATGGGCTTGTAGGAAGGCTAAGGGGATGGGCCTTTAGGTTTCAAAACAAATTTTAGGATGAGAATTTTGCAAAGGATTAGATCCAATAAGTGTTGAATTTAATTTAGGAATGTTTCATGAATGATTTGGAATAAATTTGAAGTGGTTTAGGCTTGAATTGGGTTGGATTTGGACCTCTTTGGTAAATGGGCCAATGTAGGTCAAATTGGGCTAACTTGGGCCAATGTTGGGCTAGGGTTCAAATTGATGTAAAATTAATGTTGGGAAATGTTTATGGGAGTGTTTTAAAGAGGTTTTGGCTTTGGTTGGGCTTTGATTTTGGGGTTTGGGCTTATTTGGGTTAGGTTTGGGTTTAGGTCAAAATTGGGCTTTTTATCTTTGGGTTGAATTTGAGTGGGGTTTCGGTCTAAATTTTGGGTAAATCATGTTAGTATTTTGTTTGTGGGGATGTTAGGGAAGGTTTAGGAAAGGTTTGGGGTTAATTGGAGTTGAATTGGGTTAGTTTGGATTAGGTTTGGGTCATGGGTCCAAATTGGGCTTTAAGGCCAAAAGTGAAATTGGATTCAAATGTCAATCAAATTGGACTTGGATTTGGTCTAGATTGGTGTTGGGAATGTTGAATTGAAGTTTAGAATTGAATTGGACCAGAATTTGGGTCGATTGGGTAGGTTTGGCTTGACATTGGGTTCACTTAGGGTTAAAATGGGTCAAATTGGGGGTTTTGACAAAAGTGGGGTAAATTGACAAAATTGGCCAATGGTGTAGTTGAACAAAATGAAATTAGGAATATTTGGGATTTTCTGGGAATTTTGGAATTTTTGGATTTTTGGGTCAAGAGGGGTATTTTGGGTATTTGGAGGGTATTGAGAGGTATTTTTGGAATTTTTGGTATTTTTGGCTATGGATGATCAACTTGATTGGTGAGGAAATGTTCAAGGTTAATTTTGGGGAATTTTGGGTGATTTGGAAATTTTGAAAAATTTGGGTAATTTCAAGTGCTTTGGGTAGGCTAGGCGGGTGTAGGGTCCTGGCGGTCAAAAATTGAAAATTTGCAAAAATGAAAATTGAGTAATTGTAAGTGAAATGAAATCATTTTGGTTGAGCCATGAAGCCATATCAAGCCCACATGAGCCATGAAGGGACTCATTTGAGGCATCCACTATGTTGTTCCTAACCCTCTTATCCGAGGGCTTAGGGGTTAAGGAGCATCCATGTGAATCACCTTCATGGGTCAGGAGGTCAAGTTAGGTATGGGTGTGTTTTTAGGAGGTGTGTGAAAGTGTAGTGTATAAGTGTAGTGTGTGTGTAGGTCGGCCCTTCACCGAGACCAGGGCCACTCGGGGCGGTCCTAAGGCCAAAGAGTCCTATAGGAACTCATCCTTTAAACTTCCACATTTGATTTCGACCCTACAGGTGATTAGGGGTCTACGGTCGAGTTTGTGGAGTTTGCGGCGAGTTAAGAAGTGGTTTGAATTTCTAAGTGGTGGGTCCCAATTCTAATCCTCTAAGATAGTCAAAGGAAAAGCCTAAGGCTAGATCCTAAGTACTAAAAAGAAGAAGAGAAGACCTCATCAAAAATGACGTCAACAAAGTACTGGATCTCGCAGTAGAATCCATAAAATCATAAATAATGCTGCCAACATCAATAGGCTTCCTCTCCTGAATGCAGTAGTTTAAGATCGCTCGATCTCTAGTCACTTCACTCAGGTGGTTGGAAGGTAACAATCTTGCAAAAATAAAGTAGTGCCATGCTTTAGAAATACCATTTAATTTGGAGGATTTGAAGTTTACCCTTTTTCCATTCCTGATCTTCCCAGATTCAGTACCGTTAGTCAACTAAGCAATGATCATATCCAAATCTCCCTCAAATGGTGATAATCCAGAACAATAGCATTCAATAGTTGGT
Organism: Papilionanthe hookeriana x Papilionanthe teres; assembly: GCA_022702705.1. Lineage (NCBI taxonomy): Eukaryota > Viridiplantae > Streptophyta > Magnoliopsida > Asparagales > Orchidaceae > Papilionanthe > Papilionanthe hookeriana x Papilionanthe teres. The sequence goes on from CM040425.1 coordinate 120,239,107, forward strand.
GGCAGGCCATAGAATATATTGATTCTTTCAGGACTAAATCCTACTCTGATTCCTCTGACAAAGACTTCATAACCTTCGGCATCCAGAAAATTTGCATAAAACTCTCGAACAATTGGGATAACAGCAACAATAGTGAAATAACAGAATCATTGCCAATTATGTGCAACGATAGTGCTTTCTATCATTTCTCCAGGATGATAGAAACTTCGTTCAGAAATGAACTTCCTGGACGTCGCAAATTCGTGGAAGTGAAAATGCGTAGTCGCAGTAGAAAATTTGCTGCTATCAAAGTTATCTCGTGCCTTCCCGCGTTTAGATTTTGGAGCCATCTAAACGTGAAAGAAAACAAGAACAAATTTAGGAATCAAAGATATAAACTCTTTTTAAGTTTATAAAACTTAAAATAAGTTTAAAAATCCAAAGAAATCACTAAAAATCAAATTTTTTTCAAAATTTCGGTTCTTAGCAAAACTAGGGAAATCTATGGTGAAAATCGAAAATAAATGGTTTAAAGTGTAGATTTGACCTTGAGACGAAGAAATCGAGTGGTTTTGCTCTCAAATCCTTGATGTTTTGACCTCAAAATGGATGTAAAAGGTGTATTTTCATGAAAATGGGGAAGAAGATGAAGCTTAGGCGTCAAAAATGGCTTTTGGGGGTTATTTAACTAAATTTTCGGGTACAGGCCAAACTGGCGCTTAGGCGCCGAATTCTGGCGCCTAGGTGCCAGACTCGCCTTTCACAAAAAATTATTTTAAAATTTATTTTTCCATCAAAATTCTTAAATTCAACTTCCAATTACTCATATTGGAGTAGGGCTTCAGTTTCTAACTTCCACAACATTTTTCAAAAATTTATAAAAATTAAATATTTAATCCACCAATCAAACAATAAGGTTTAAATCAAACTCACTAAATTCTATTTATAATCTTCAATATTGACTCAATACATTCCAGATAAGTATTATATTTGATTTAAGTTCCTAATACACACTCAAACACAACAATTTCTAAGCAAAAACAACACACATTGAAGATGAAAGCAAATACACAAACAAACACAATCGATTCTCTAAATCGATACAACGACTCAACAAACCATCATTACCAGAATATTCTAATCTTCACAAGAGAAATTGTGTATTCCACTTGGAAAGAATACTAACGCTCTCGGGAAATCCGTAGACGTCTTTTCGTCAATCCACTTGTTCTTCGCATACATTTCAACTTGAGCATCTTGATAAGCCGCAAAATGATCAAATTGAAGTTTCATTTGCCATTCTAGATGTTCAATTTGATGAAATATCTCATGAAGGCGATCTCCAATGCTTTTAAAATCAGTTTCAAACTTATCCAAACGACTAGAAATTTTCTCTAAACTTACAGCAATGAAACAATTGAAGTAGGGTTGAGGATCCTTTGAGACCTTGTCCCTAGCTTCTTCTCCATGATTTCTTCCTTCCATTTTTTCAAAATTTTCTCAAATCTCTCAAGAATGAAGTGCAAGGGATGTAATTTTGATTGTTTGATGGTTAGGGAAGAAGATAGGTTGATTTAAAAGGGAAAATCATGTGAAAAACTGAAAATTTTTTGTTTTTGCATGACCCAGTAACTGTGGCGCTTAGGCGCCGAATCTGGCGCCTAGGCACCAGAACTATTGATACATAGTTGATTCTGTCGCCTAGGCGCCGAATTCTGTCGCCTAGGCGCCGAATTCTGTCGCCTAGGCGCCGAATTCTGGGGCCTAGGGGCCGAATTCTGGCGCCTAGGCGCCAGAACTATGTTCAACTCTATTCCGCCTAATCGTCAAATTTCAAAATTTCGTTCTCCAAGATTGGTATTTATACTGGTAAGAGAAATTTAGACTCAATAACTCACATTGTAAACAATCATAATGAAGGTTAACTTGATCTTCTTTTTACTCATATTTAAAATAGAGTGATTCTATTTTTAAATCTTACATACTTTAAAATAATTTTCAGCCTAAATCAAAAAAGACTTATAAGCATCAATTTTTTCTAAAGTAATATAAAATTAATCAAGATCGAGGCATAACCTTACATTAAAACACAAAAACACTCATAACACAAAATAAATATAGGTTGCCTCCCACAAAACGCTTGGTTTAACTTTGTCAGCCTGACTTAAGTAAATCTTTTATCAGGTTGACTCAATTCATAAGCCTCTTTATAAATCCTTTTAATATCTCCCAAATAAGGCTTCAATCTTAATCCATTTACTTTAAAAATTTTTCCTGTTTTGGGATCTTTAATATCCACAGCTCCATAATGGTATACTTTCTCAACTATATAGGGTTCAATCCATTTAGATCTTAATTTTCCAGGAAACAGTTTTAAATGAGAGTTTAACAGTAATACTTCTTGTCCAGGTTCAAAAATTTTTCCTGAAATTTTCTTATCATGCAACATCTTCATTTTCTCTTTATAAATCCTCACATTTTCATATGCTTCATTTCTTATTTCTTTCATCTCATTTAATTGCAATAATCTCTTTTCTCCTGCTTTATTCAATTCAAAATTAAACTCCTTTATCGCCCAATAAGCTTTATGTTCAAGTTCTACAGGTAAGTGACAATGTTTACCATAAATTAACCGGTAAGGTGACATTCCGATTGGTGTCTTATAAGCTGTTCTATAAGCCCATAATGCAGAATCAAGTCTATCAACCCAATCAGTTTTTTTAGGATTAACAGTCTTCTCTAAAATTCTTTTAATTTCTTGGTTTGATACTTCAGCCATTCCACTAATTTGTGGGTGATAAGAAGTTGCAATTCTATGTTTGATTTCAAATTTTTTTAGTAATGATTGAATTCTTATATTCCTGAAATGACTTCCACCATCAATGATAATTACCTTAGGCATTCCAAATCTTGAAAATATCATTTTCTTTAAAAATTTAGAAACACTTTTGGAATCACAGTTTGGTAAAGCAACAGCTTTAATCCACTTTGAAACATAATTAACTACTAATAAAATATAAATTTTTCCAAATGATGGAACAAATGGTCCCATAAAGTCTAAACCCCATATATCAAAAATTTCAAGTTCCAATATATAGTTTAAAGGCATTTCATTCTTCCTAGATATATTTCTCATCCTTTGACATCGATCACATGTTTTCACATAATGTCTCACATCATTAAATAAGGTAGGCCAATAAAATCTAGAATTTAAAATTTTAAATGCAGTTTTATCTATGCCAAATTGTCCGCCAAAATCAGAATCATGACATTTTTGAATAATAGCAAAAGTTTCCTCATAAGGTACACATCTTCGAATCATTGAATCTTTACCAATTTTAAATAAATGAGGTTCTTCCCAAATATAAGATTTAGCATCATATTTAAATTTCTTAATAAATTTGTTATCCAAGTCATAAGGCAAAATATTGCTAACTAAATAATTAACAATATCAGCATACCAAGGTGTTTTGTATGTTTGAATAACATATAAAGATTCATCAGGAAATTTCTCATTTATATTTTCTTCCGAAATAATATCATTTTTAATTCTAGACAAATGATCAACAATTTGGTTTTCGAGTTCCTTTTTTATCTACTATTCCAAAATCAAATTCTTGTAGAAGTAAAACCCATCTTATAAGTCTAGGTTTAGAATCCTTTTTAGATAATAGATATTTAATAGCAGAATGATCAGTATGAACTATGCATTTAGTACCAAGAAGATAAGGTCTAAATTTATCAAAGGCATATACTATAGCTAGAAGCTCTTTCTCATTGGTAGTGTAATTTCTTTGTGTTTCAGTGAGAGTTTTACTAGCATAATATACAACTTTGAAAACTTTCTCATATTTTTGTCCTAATACAGCTCCAATTGCAAAATCACTTGCATCACACATTAATTCAAAAGATTTATTCCAATTAAGTGCAACAATGATAGGTGCAGTTATTAATTTTTCTTTTAGAATATTAAAATCATTAATACATTCTTTATTAAATTCAAATTTTGCATCTTTTTCCAATAAATGACAAAGAGATTTAGCAATTTTAGAAAAATCCTTTATGTATCTTCTATAAAATCCAGCATGACCTAGAAAACTTCTCACATCAGTAACAGTAGTAGGTGGTTGCAATTCAACAATAATTTTCACTTTTGCTTGATCTACTTCCATCCCTTTTTTTGATACTTTGTGACCAAGTACAATTCCTTCTGTGACCATGAATTGACATTTTTCCCAGTTAAGAACTAAATTTGTTTCTTCACATCTTTTCAGAACTTTGGTTATGTTTTCCAAACAAGATTCATAAGAAGTTCCAAAAACAGAAAATCGTCCATGAATATTTCAATTCCTTTTTCAATCAAATCACAAAATATTGACATCATACATCTTTGAAAAGTTGCAGGTGCATTACATAAACAAAAATACATTCTTCTAAAAGCAAATGTTCCATAAGGACTTGTAAATGTTGTCTTTTCTTGGTCCTCAGGAGCAATAAGTAATTGATGATAACCAGAATATCCATCCAGAAAATAGAAATATGAGTGTCCGGCTAATTTATCGAGCATTTGATCCAAGAAAGGTAAAGGAAAATGATCCTTTCTAGTGGCTTTATTTAATTTCCTATAGTCAATACAAATTTGCCATCTAGTAACTTGTCTTGTAGGAATAAGTTCATTTTTATCATTAACAATGTCAGTTACACCTCCTTTCTTCGGAACACAATGAATAGGACTTACCCATTGACTATCTGAAATAGAATAAATAATACCAGCATCTAACCACTTAATAATTTCTTTTTTATCAACCTCTTTCATGATAGGATTTAATCTTCTTTGCAATTCTATAGTAGGTTTAAAATTTTCTTCCATTAAGATTCTATGCATGCAAATGGAAGGGCTTATTCCTCTTATATCAACAATCGTCCAACCAAAAGCTTTTTTATAATTCTTTAACACACCTAGTAGTTTTTCTTCTTGATCTCTACTGAGTTCAGAAGTAATAATAACAAGTAAAGTTAATGAATTTCCAAGAAATGCATATTTTAAATGGGAAGGTAACATTTTTAATTCCAGTTCAGGGGCTTTTTTAATTGATTGTAAAAGTATATCATTTTGAGTTATGTCTAAAGTTTCCTAATTATCTATAATAAAATGAGTCTCTTCTTCTTCTACTACTTCATTTTCATCAGTTAAAAATTCAAATTTTTTTCAGAAATGACCTTATATTTTTCTTGATAATGTTTTTCAATTAAATAATCAATTATATCCATTCGATAACATTTCTCTTTATCAGGGTACTTCATTGATTTAAGAACATTGAATTTAATTTCTTGATCATTAACTCTCATGGTTAGTTCTCCCTTTTGTGCATCAATCATAGCTCGTCCGGTAACTAGAAAAGGTCTCCCTAAAATAATAGGTATCTCTTTATCTTCTTCCATATCAAGTACAATGAAATCTACAGGGAATATATTTTTATCCACTTTAATAAGGACATCCTCTATAACTCCTTTAGGATAAGTGATAGATCTATCAGCTAACTAAAGGGTTACAGTGGTGGGAGTAATATCTCCTAAATCCAATCTTCGAAAGATAGAAATGGCATGAGATTAATACTTGCTCCTAAATCACGTAAAGCTTTTCCACAAAATTTTTCTCCAATAGCACAGGGTATAGTGAAACTTCCAGGATCCTTAAGCTTTTGAGGTAATTTCTTTTGAATTATTGCCTCGCATTCTTCACTTAATGCAACGAGTTTCAAAAGCTTCAAATTTTCGTTTCTAGCTTAAAATATCCTTCATAAATTTTGCATAAGTTGGCATTTGTTCGAAAGCTTCAACAAAAGGTATGTTAATAGTAAGTTTCTTAAAAATTTCAAAGAACTTAGAAAATTGATGATCTAATTTCTGCTGTTTAAGTCTTTGAGGAAAAGGTGGCGGTGGTTTTTCAACTTTCACATTAACAGGTATAACGATCTGTTCTTGACTAGGAGAGAGAGTTTTTTAGGTTTTTCAATCTCTTGACCTCGATCTCTTTTTCAATTTCATTCTGCATTCTTTCTTTTAATTCCTTTCCACTTCTAAGTTGCACAGCTTTAGCTTGTTCATGTTCTTTTCCAGTTTCCTTTGGATTGATTTCAACATTACTAGGAAGTGTTCCTACAGGTCTGTTATTAATCAAAGTAGCAATTTGCCCCATTTGATTTTCAATATTACGAATAACAGTATTTTGATTTTGTAATTGATTATTCATTTGTAAAATTAATTTTTCTATTGATAACTTTTTCTGTTGATTATTAAATCCAGGAGGTTTATAATTTGGACTAACTTGATTATTCCAATTTCCAGTAGGATGAGATTGATTATTACCCCATTGTTGTTGTTAATTATTCCAGTTAAAATTAGGATGATTTTTCCACCCAGGATTATAATAATTTGAATAAGGATTAGTTTTACTTGCAATAGCTTGTAAAGTTTCAATAGTTTGAGAATGTTCAATATTAGCAGAGTTATTAAGTGAAATATTAATTGCAAAGTTATCTAATTTCTTAGACATTGTTGCTACTTGTGAAGCTAAAATAGAAAAGGCTTCATTATCGTGAATACTTGCCTTCTTTTTAGGATTAATCCTTTCAGAAGGCTATTGAAAATTATTATTAGTCATTTCTTCAAGTAAAGTGTAAGCTTCTTCAAATGATTTAGACATTAAAGAACCTCCAGCAGCAGCATCAATAATTGATTTTAAAGATCCAATTAATCCATTATAAATTGTTTGAATAATTAACCAATCAGGTAAAGCATGATGAGGACATTTTCTTAATAGTTCTTTAAATCTTTCCCAAGTTTCATATATTGTCTCCTCGTCAAATTGACTAAACAAAGTAATATCATTTCTTAATTTAGCAGTTTTAGAAGGAGGAAAATATTTAGCAAGGAATTTTTGTGCCATTTCAGCCCATGTTTTAATAGAACCGATCGCTAATGAGTTTAACCACATCTTTGCTTTATCTCTTAAGGAAAAAGGAAAGAGTCTAAGTCTAATAGCATCATCGAAACATTGTTATATTTAAAGGTAGCACAAAGTTCTAAAAAACTAACAAGATGTAAATTTGGATCCTCATTTGGTGTTCCACCAAATTGATTGTTTTGCACCATTTGAATAATAGACGGTTTAAGTTCAAAAGAATTAGCTTCTACAGTTAGTATTTGAATACTACTATGAAGTTCATCAACTGTAGGGTTAGCATAATCCCTTAATGGTTTATAAACATTTTGATCATTAAGTTCAATTAGATTTTGTAAAGTAGCTATTTCTTGAAATTTTTGAATTTGTTTTCCCTTTTTAATTTTTCTAATTGTTCTTTCTAATTCAGAATCTAAAGGTATTAATCCTTCAGAACCAAATCTTCGCATAAAACAAAAAAATATATATCTTTCTTTCTTTATATTTTTTTATATTTTATATATATATATTTTATATTTTTATATTTTTAGAAATATAATATTTTATTACAAAAATTTATAACTATTTTATTTCTTTCCCCGACAACGGCGCCAAAAACTTGACCCGACCCGTAATAACGCAGTAATATTCGCTTCCAAAAGATGGCCAAAACTTGACCCGACCCGCAATAACGCAGTAATATTCGCTTCCAAAAGATGGCCAAAACTTGACCCAATTTATAATTAGCGGCTAGTGTATAAAATCAAAATGTTGTAAAATTTTAGAAAATATTTTACACACTAGGGGTACTACGCAAGTATACGTATCGTTTCAAGTAATATAGGGTTTTCTTTTATAACCCTAGTATCGATCCCACAGGGAAAAATTATAGTAAAAAATTTTCTAAAATATTATATTTCAAAAATATCTTTTCATCCTTTAATTTAACTATAAATTACTATTAATTTACTAGATGCAAATAAAGAAAACAATAATAAGAAAATAATTTATGAAATCTATATAAAATAAACAACTTTATTTCCTTTAATTACTCCAAGATTTTAAAGATAATTTAATATTCGTTGGAGAATTTGATTAATGGTATTGCGCCAAATAGAAGCATTCCTATTCATTACCCTTTGATCCAGGCACAAAGAACATTGGCTAATTTACAGATCAGGTCCGGATGTATTGTTAGTAGAATGGGTTAATCTAGACTCACAGTACTAGATGTCGAAGGGTGGCTGTGGTCGGCCCTACTAGTGACCCTTTCCTAATCTATAAATCAAATTATAAGAATTTAATCTGTCACTCTAAAAACTTATCAATTCTACGCCCTTTAAATCTTATCTTCCTATTTATTTGCACTTCACCTTGAATAGCCCGCACATGGCCTTCGACTACCCAAGGATTCATGTGACATTTACAAGTTAAGAGTTCTTCTCCTTCAAGGTCTCAAAACTCTTCGACGAGGTTTTCATAATTTAAATGGCCAATTTAAAAAGTAAAGTAAGATCAGGTATTAATGTCATCACAATATTTTGAAAATATTTTGAATTTCAATTCTCCATCGAATCTTTATATTATCTTATCTATCTCTTCATAATTGAAGGAAGAAAGTAAACTAACTACTCAGAACACATTGAATATAAACAACAAAACATAATAAATAACTTTGAATCAAATATAAAATACTTATCTCAAATATTCCTTCTACAGATCTTCTGATTCCTGCTGACTCCACAGTGTAATGAACTCCAGATGCAACAACTTGAAAATAAACTCACTAAACTAAACAAAGTTGGCCCTAAATTTCTCTCTCTATTTCTCTCTCTAAGGATGAGAGATCCTAAAGTAGATAAGAGAAAGGGTTACAATGGGAGGGGCACGTTTTCTGAAGAAATGGACTCCTATTTACAGGCTTCAAGGGTTTCCTTGAGGCACCTCTTCAAAACATGTCCACATTCAATGAATCTTCTAGAAGGTCGGTCTGGCGCCTAGGCGCTGGACACCGCGTCCAGTTCTTTGCACCTCTTCACTTTGGCTCTCACCTCTTCGCGATTAAAACAGTTTTGGAGCATCCAAATGCAATGTATCACATGTCCTATTATCAAGGAACAACTGCCAGTCTTCTATAATGTCCAATAACTGCTCACTCCGTCAAAATAATCCGTTAAAACGTTGTCAAAAACTTGACAGATTCTATATCGAGTCTGGCGCTTAGGAGCCAACTTCTGGAGCCTAGGCGCCAGGCTATATTTTTTATATTTTTTGTATAAAAAATATAGCATGGCATCTAGGCGCCAGAAGGGGCAACTTCCAACTTCTGGCGCCTGGGCGCCAATACAATAAAAAAATCTATTTGAATTCATCATTCACTTAAGTTTCTAAAAACAAGGGGAAAGATACGTTTTCTAAAATCTTAAATCAACATTATTTAAAGCATTAGTTTACTTTAGATCACTTTAGTTAAGTATTCTAAATTCCATATACTATATTAGTAAGTAAATCCTTTAAATTTAGTTGTTACAAATCTAGTAAACTTCCCTGTGGGATGGATAACCAGGACTCCACTAGAGCCTTGTATTACTTGATACGATACGTATACTTGCGTAGAATCCACATTATACATTCCATCATAAAATTAAATATATATAAAACGAAATCAAGTTTTTGGTGTCGTTGCTATTTTTGTAAACATTAAAAAGTGGGTCAAGTTTTTGGCGCCGTTGCCGGGGAAGTAAAGAAATTATTTACTAGAGTAACGGACTATTTTAAAATTTATTTTACAAAATTGTATGCGTAAATTTTGAAACGAAAATTTAATACCTTACGATTCAGAATTAGAGCGTACAATTAAAAGAATTAGAAAACAAAAAAGAGAAATTATAAATTTAACACAAATGGAGAATATTCCTGAAAATGAAAATATCAATCAACAGAGACCATTAAGAGATTATGCCAACCCTACATTAGATGAAATTCATTTAACTATTCAAAACCCTGATGTGGTTGCTTACTCATTTGAATTTAAACCTGCAATTATCTAAATGGTACAAAACAATCAACTTAGTGGTTCACCTACTGAAGATCCTAATTTACATCTTGCTAGTTTTTTAGAACTATGTGCTACTTTCAAATATGAAGGAGTGTCTAACGATGCTATTAGACTTGGACTTTTTCCTTTTTCTTGAAGGGATAAGGCTAAAATGTGGTTAAATTCGTTAGCACCTGGATCTATTAAAACTTGGGGAGAGTTATCACAAAAATTTCTATCCAAATATTTTCCACCATCTAAAATTGCTAAGCTTAGAAATGATATAACTTCTTTTCGTTAGTTTGATGGAGAATCAATATATGAAGCTTGGGAGAGATTTAAAGAACTTCTTAGGAAATGCCCACATCATGCGTTACCAGATTGGTTAATTATTAGAATTTTCTATAATGGATTAGTAGGATCTCTTAGATCAATCATCGATGCTTCTGCTGGAGGATCATTAATGTGAAAACCATTTGATGAAGCCTATGCACTAATCGAAGAATTGACTACCGATAATTTTCAATGGCCTGCTGAGAGAATAAATCCAAAAAAGATAGCCAGTATTCATGAAAAGGATGCATTATCTAAGTTAGCTTTGCAAATCGTTGCTATATCTAAAAAATTAGATCATTTTGAAATGAATTACTCTCCAACTATATTAGAAGAAAACTCATCCGAACAACTTATAGAATCTCAACCTTCATATGAAACTATGAATGCTATTAATAACAGACCCAATTATCCTTATGCGAATTATTATAATCCTGGATGGAAAAATCATCCTAATTTTAATTGGAATAATACAACTAATCAACCATGGATGAACAACATAACATAACCATTAGGAAATTCCTCTAACTAAGGAAATTTCAATTATAAACCTAGTTATCCACCTGGATTTAATAATAATAACCCTCAATTTAAAGATAAGAAATTATCTATAGAAGAATTAATATTAAATATGGGTCAACATTTATAAAATCAAGGAAATCAATTACAAAATCAAGGAAATCAATTACAAATACAAGGAAACCAATTACAAAATCAAGGAATAATTATTAAAAATATTGAAACTCAACTTGGACATATCATTACCGCGCTTAATAATAGAATACCTGGAACATTTCCTAGTAATGTGGAAATAAATCTCAAAGACAACGAAAAGGAACAAATTAAAGCGATACAATTACGAAGTGGAAAAGAATTAGAACCTCGAATTCAGAAAGAACTTGAAAGTCAAAAAGAGGAAGTGGAAATCGAAAAGGAAAAGAATCTACAAGATCCGAATTTAGAAAATTCTTTAATACCAATGAAAATTTTTATTGAAAAACCTCCACCACCATTTCCTCAACGACTAAATCAACATAAAAAAGATAAACAGTTTGCTAAATTCCTAGAAATTCTGAAGAAATTAACAATAAATATTCCTTTCATAGAAGCTTTAGAACAGATGCCAAACTATTTAAAATTCATGAAAGATATTTTAAATAAAAAAGAAAATTTACAGATAATGAAACGGTCGTACTTAGTGAAGAGTGTAGTGCTATTATTCAGAAAAAGCTTCCTAAAAAATTAAAAGATCCTGGTAGTTTCCCTACACCCTGCGCTATTGGAGAAAAATTCTATGGAAACGCTTTGTGTGTCTTAGGAGCAAGCATCAATCTAATGCCTTTATAAATTTTTAAGAGATTAGGATTGGGAGAAATTTCACCTACTTTAGTAACCCTTCAGTTAGTTGATCGTTCTGTTACATATCCTAAGGGAGTTATTGAAGATGTTTTAGTAAAAGTGGATAAATTTATCTTCCCTGTAGATTTTATTGTTTTAGATATAGAAGAAGATAAAGATATTCCTATCATCTTAGGAAGACCATTTTTAGCCACTGGGAAAGCTATGATTGATGTTCAGAAAGGAGAATTAACTATGAGAGTAAATGACCAAAAAGTTACTTTTAATTTTGCTATATCAATGAAATATCCTGCATTAGAAAAAGATGATGAGTGTTTTTGAATGGAAGTACTCGATCATTTACAAAAAGAACATTTTAAGGAATATTATGAAGAAAAATTAGAAAAAGAAAACATTGAATTAATTGAAAAAGCCGATATAAATAAAGAACTAGATTATATTCAAGAGAAATTTGAATTTTTGGATAATACAGAAAACACTAAAAAAAATATAGTTCCATCGATTATTAAACCTCCTAAACTTGAGTTAAAAATGTTACCTAATTATTTGAAATATGCTTACTTAGGTAATTCTTCAACTCTACCAGTTATTATTTCATCTGAATTAAATGAATGTTAAGAACAAAAACTTTTAGATACCTTAAAAAAATATAAGAAAACTTTTGGTTGGACTTTAGCAGATATTAATGGAATTCGTCCTTCAATCTGTATGCACAGAATTATTTTAGATAATGAACATAAGCCTAAAGTTGATCCCCAAAGGAGATTAAACCCGATAATGAAAGAAGTAGTCAAGAAATAAATTTTAAAATGGTTAGATAATGGTATTATATATCCTATTTCGACGAGTGCTTGGGTAAGCCCAAAGTACCGTGTGCCTAAGAAAGGAGGAGTGACCGTAAAAGCTAATGAAAATAATGATCTTATCCACTATAAGACAAGTTACTTGGATGGCGAATATGTACTGATTATAGAAAATTAAACGCAGCCACCAGGAAAGATCACTTCCCTTTACCATTTCTAGACCAGATGTTAGATAGATTGGCCCGACAAAAGTATTTTTGTTTCTTAGATGGATACACCAGTTATCATCAAATACAAATTGCTCCTGAGGATCAAGAGAAAACTACATTTACTAGTCCTTATGGAACTTTTGCTTTTCGAAGGATGTCTTTTGGATTATGTAATGCACACGCAACATTCCAGAGATGTATGATGTACATATTTAGCAAATTAATTGATAATGGAATAGAAGTATTTATGGATGATTTCTCTGTATTTGGAACATCATTTGACACATGCTTAAATCATCTTGAAAAAGTATTAGAAGTATGTAAAAAAACTAATTTAGTTCTTAATTGGGAGAAATGTCAATTTATGGTTGCAGGCGGCATTGTATTAGGGCTTAAAATTTCGGAAAAGGGCATGGAAGTAGACCCTGCAAAAATTCAAGTTATAGCTAAATTACCACCTCCAACTACGGTGAAAGGGGTAAGAAGTTTTCTTGGACATGCTGGATTCTACAAACGTTATATAAAAGATTTTTCAAAAATTACTAAACCTCTATGCCAACTTCTTGAAAAGGACAAGAAATTTGAATTTACAACTGAATGCCTGAATGCTTTCGAATTATTAAAAGATAAATTAATTACAGCACCTATAATAGTTTCACCTAATTGGAAAAAACCATTTGAGCTTATGTGTGATGCTAGTGATTATACTATAGGAGCAGTTCTTGGGCAAAGATATGATAAGATTTTCAAAGTTATATATTATGCTAGTAAAACTCTAAACGATGCTTGAAATAAATTATACGATTCTTGAAAGAGAATTATTAGCAGTTGTATATGCTTTTAATAAATTTTGGCCTTATCTAATAGGAACTAAATGTATTGTGCATACTGATCACTCTGCTATAAAATATTTAATGCAAAAGAAGGATTCTAAACCAAGATTAATTAGATGGTTATTATTAATGCAAGAATTTGATTTTGAGATCGTTAACAAAAAGGAACCGATAATCAAATTGCTAACCAATTATCAAGATTAGAATATCATGAATTATCTGATACTGATAATGAAATTATAGATAGTTTTCCTGATGAACAACTTTATAATATAAATAAGTGGAAAATACCTTGGTATGCTGATATAGTAAATTATATTGTAAGTGACATTTTACCACCTATGTTAACTTTGCAACAATAGAAAAAATTCATTCATGATACCAAAACATACTTTTGGGATGAACCATACTTATATAAGCAATGTAAGGATTTAATTATTAGAAGATGCGTGCCTTATGAAGAAACTGAACTAATTATTCAAAAATGTCATGATTCGATTTTGGAGGACATTTTGGGACGGATAAAGCTAGCGTATAAAATTCTACAATACGGATTCTCTCGGCCTACTCTATTTAGAGATGTATACAGATATATAAAAACCTGTGATAAATGCCAAAGAGTAGGAAATATATCAAGAAAAAATGAAATGCCTCTGAATTTTATATTAGAAGTTGAAATTTTTGATGTTTGGGGATTAGATTTCATGGGACCTTTTATTCCTTCATTTGGAAACTCAAATATATTAGTAGTTGTTGATTATGTTTCCAAATGGATTGAAGCGCAAGCTTTACCTAGGTGTGATGCTAAAAGTGTTTCAAAATTTTTAATGAAAAATATTTTTACTAGATTTGGAATGCCGAGAGTGATTATCACTGACGGAGGAACTCATTTTAGAAAAAAATATATTCACAAACTAGAAGAAAAATATAATATTATTCATAAGATATCAACTGCTTATCATCTACAAACTAGTGGATTAGCTGAAGTTTCTAATCGAGAGATTAAGCTTATTTTAGAAAAGTCTGTAAACCCTAATAGATTAAACTGGTCTATAAGACTAGACACTGCATTATGGGCATACAAGACTGCTTATAAAACTCCGATTGGAATGACTCCTTACAGGCTTATATATGGAAAAACTTACCACTTACCAGTTGAATTAGAACATAAAGGATATTGGGCGATTAAAAAATTTAATTATAATATGAAAGAAGCTGGTGAGAAGAGATTGTTGCAATTAAATGAATTAGAGGAATTAAGGAATGAATCACATGATAATGATAGGATTTATAAAGAAAGGATGAAATTATGGCATGATCGGAAGATTAATCGAGAGAAATTTTGAACCGGGACAAGAAGTTTTACTATATAATACTAGATTGAAATTATTTCCTGGGAAATTGAAATCTCGATGGTTAGGACCTTTCACTATAACTCAAATATTTTCATATGGAACAATAGAAATTGAAGACCCAAAAACATGACATAGATTTAAGGTAAACAGACATAGATTAAAACCATATTTTGAAGGTAGAAGACCAAATTTTAAAGAGGTTTTAATGCTTAGTTGACCTGATTACTAACTGAAATTAGGTCGGGCTGACGACGTTAAACCAAGCACTTTATGGGAGGCAACCCATAGTAGTCTTTTATTTTAATTATATAGAAATTAGTGAGTCTGTAATATTAAAATAAATCTTACTATTCAATTTTTAATTAGAATCATCACAAATTCAAACCTATATGATGAGATCAGAAAATATTCGGACCAGAGCGAAATTGGGCAATTTTACAGAATCTCGCCGACAGCGAGCCCGAGCCGCCGACAGCGAGATCATGTGCCATATCTTAAAATCAGTTTTATAACTAGCTTGCCGACGGTGATAAACTTCCCGCCGATGGTGAGGCAGTTGAAAATTGGATCTTATAAGTTTTATGTGCGGTTTTGGACGGTTCTAAAGCCATTTCTTTGTAGAAAACCACCCCAAATTCATTTTTACACTGTTTTCTTCCCTAGAAACGACTAGAGACCATTCCTTTCAATCAGAAATGACCACCAAACTCTTAGAAACCACAAAAACTGGAGTTTTCAACCGAAGAAAATTTGTCAGTTCGGAGGCGCAACGTATATTCAACAAAGTTTTAATGAAGAAGCGACTTATTAAAGAAAGTGGATTTGTCAACAGAGGAGGAGAGAATTCCACCACAAAAATTGAGAAATGATCATGCAGCAGCATTGGGAGGTATTTTGCTATACGACATCCGTTGTAGTTATTCCTGTAGTTAAAGAGTTTTACTCTAATCTACATGCGATCAACAATGGAAGATGGGTAACATTTACTCCTTCAAGGGTAAATGAATTATTTTCTATAGAGAATACCCCTGTCTTTCATTATTCAAACTTTGTTTCTTCAAGATACAATATGAACGAGATTTATAGATACCTGACCGACGAACCTGATGATTGGGAGTTGCGCGAAGACGGGTATGTCAGTTTCTCTGCATCACTTCTTAACCCTATCTCGAAGCATTAAAATTTCTTTATCTCATCAAAATTATTACCCACTATGAGGGTAAATAAGTTTTCAAAGGAATGCACTATATTAAATTACTGTATTCAAATTGGACTACCTATTGATGTTGGATCAATTATAGTAAAGTCTACATTGGGATTGATTGTGCATGGGTCAGTTCATGGACTTAGACACCCATCGACTATATTTGCTTTAAGCAGTTAGTACCAATTTTCTTATTAGGCATGGGAAAAGGTACTTTTGCCATGGAGACCACTCGATCCTACGGATATGTTTCCAACTTTGGATAACAATGATGAGATTACCATTATTTCTGATAGAGCATCACAGAACAATCCTTTAGTGAGACCCCTTACTGATAAAACAAATTTCATTATGAAAAAGATTAAAGAATTAGAGAAAGAGTTGCAAAATGTGATGAATTCCATCGATAATATCTCTGATATGTTTGATCACATTGACTGGAGGATGAAGGAGCACTTTGATCATACTGGACATCTGGAAGCCAGTTTTATTCATTTACTAAGACAGAAAGGGTGGATTGATAAATAATCTACTGCAGAATTCCCTTTCAGGCCTTTCTACAATCTATTTTTGCACCTGCGTCACATCGGGAATATCAGAGAGGATGTTAGTTCAGACACTGAGGAGTAGTAAATATTTCTATCTTATGTTATATTTGTGTGTATATATGTGTTGATTTTGATTTAGATTTTACCTTGAGTTGAACTTTAATTTGATCATCTTGGATTTGATGAAATTATATATATTTGTTATGTCTCAGCATTTAGAGGGTTGTGGTTTGGATTGCGATGCTGAGTATTATGGATTTGGACATTTAAGTTAAGTATGTTGTTAGTTGTTATTGTGAAGTTTGTAAGTCTCATGGATTTCATATATAAAGTTATATTGTTTGTGTTGTGTGAATCTTTTGTGAATATAAGTATCTAATCTTCATACTAAATTATCAAATTAAGTGATCAGAAGATTAATTAGGGCCAAATTGAGGTTGAAAATGATTGAAGAATTTCAAAAATTTAAATTTTTTTTGCGAGCTCGCCGACGGCGAGAATTAGCCCGCTGACAGCGAGATAAAAGCCGCTGATAGCGAAAACGATCTCACTGACGGCAGATTTTTCCCGAAACTTTTGCCTCTGTCAATTAATTAGCTCGCTGACGGCGAGAAAAATCTCGCCGATAGTGAGATCGCCAAATGTCCTATATTTTGACCAGTCAACCGACACTATTCATCATTCCCTTTCTCAAAACTTCGAAAAACCAACCTAGGGCTCGTAAAATCTTGGATTTGAGGCGATTTCAACACTTTTTGATAGCGGATTTCATCTCCTCTTGGTAAGTGCTTCACTCCTATGCAAAAAATTTTTATTTTCACAATGAATTTCTTCTACATTGAGGATTTTGGAAAATTGTTGAAATGTGAAGAAAAGACTTGGAAGAAATTCATGGAACTTGATTTAGATTGATTTTAGTAACTATTGGGAGCCATCTTAGTAATATTTAGAAATTTAGTTAAGATTTTTGCAAATTTCACAGATAAAAAAATGGCTCCACTACAAAAGAGAAGAATGGATTACGATGAAACTCGCTTTGTGAATGCAAGGGCACAATCAAAATATTTTCACAATATTCAAGCCAGAACATGCATTCAAGATCGAGTTTTCAAAAGTCCTGGAGGAGAAGTTGAGCGAATAATTAAAGAAAGAGGATGGGAAAATTTCGTTTCATGACCAACGGAAGCAGTATGTAGAAGTGGGAAAGGAATTTTATGTGAACTCGACACGAGTCGAAGATGCACCAGTTAAGGTTAGAGGATTTTTTGTGGAATTCAGCGCTGCAAGAATAAATGCTTATTATGAGGTACGAGACACCTACACCAGTGAGTATGATACTAAAATCACTGTAGTCGTATGTAAACCCAGAGCAATAGCATGATGAACCAAGAAATCTCCCTGCCCTATTGTTAAGAAAAGTGAATTACTATTCTCATTAATAGCATTCAACCAGCCAGGACTGGAAGAGGTGATCGACTTTCTCACTTATGGGAAAGGAGTTTGGAAGATAAAGCAGCGAGAACGGGTAAACTTCCCTCTTTCTATGTTAAATGCATCATCTAAAGCCTGACACTATTTTATTTGTTCTACTTGTTACCTACTTACCACCATAGTGAGGTAACTAGAGATAGAGCAGTTCTGAATTTCTGTATTCAGAACCAAAAAAGTATTAATGTGGGAAGTGTAATTTATAAGAATATATTAGCCACCTCAAGAAGTGAAAGTGGAGGAGGACTAGGACATCCCGGTCTTATCTATGCACTCGCCAATTATCTGGGGTAGAGGCAAGAGATGATGAGGAATGGGTTGAGCCTATGAAACCCATTACTCTGGCTAATATTAAGAAATATGAATCCCACGAAGGATGGAGATCTCGGACGAGGAGTTATATGCCTTTATCGAGTAGAGATATACTGTCTACTAGTTATGACCCACCTCAGTATACCACCCCTACCCTTCAAGATTTGATGAATGAGATGACTTTACAGCGGAAAAGTTTTGAGAAAATAGAAGAAAAACTGGAGCATATAGACCAAAGGATTGGAGGCTTGGAGAGAAGACATGATTATGATAGTGAATATCTCTAGCGACATTCAGAATATGAAATAGCATATTATGAGGCTGAACGTCATTACAGGAGAGGTGAATTAGATGTTGTCTTTCCTGAATGCTCCCGCTACACACAGTATCAGCCTGCCCAACCTTCTCAGCCTGGAGATCTGGGAGATAATATAGTTTGGGATTTTGATGCTGAAGATTAGAGACTTTATTTGGTTAGTTTAGATTAATTGTTATTTTAAAAAACTTTATTACTTTGTGTGTAATTGTTATGTACTTTCTGTGGACTGTGGATTTGGTGTGTTTGTTTGTTTGCTTATGCTGTAATGTTAGACTTTTTATGTGTGTTAGGTTAGTTTGCAATTTTTCTTTTAGATAGGGTGTTAGTTTTTCTTTAATGTGTTGTTTAAGTTTTTATAAGTTATGAACTTTTAATATGTTTAGATTGTTTTAATATGTTTAAAGTAGGTTAGTTGATTGTATGTATAGTAATGGATTAAGTTTTCATTTATTGTGTTTTATACTTATTAAAATTTCTTATCCCAACACTTTCTTTTAAATACTATATATGTGGAAAAATACTAACAGTACAGTTTCTATAAGAAATGAAAAAGCCTGCAAAAATTTCAAGAAAAAGAAATACTTAAAGCTCAAAGGTATGATGTACTTTACTATATATTTTCCCTTTTCACTATTTAGCATAGATAGAAAAATTTAAGTTTGGGGGAAGGTAAAAATACAAATTTAACTATTAAATTGTTCTCAATTTCTATTTTCAAAAATTATTATCAATGATTTTTCTATAGTAATTTTTCAATTCAATAAACATGAATTACTTTATTTAATTATTATAGAAAGTTAAATAAAATGTTTCTAGTAATTCAATTAATTAATGGAATAAGATATTTGGCTAAAAGGAATAAGAATATAGTAAACTATTTAAAGTAAGGGAAACTATATTCTAAAATTGAAATTCTTAAGTATTTAAGTGAAAAAGAAGAGATTGAAACTCAATGAAGTAAAGGCTATGAAATACATATAAGCAAAGAAATATTTTAAGTTTCAATTTTAGGAAGAGAAAGTTGAAGTTCAAAATTATTAATAGGCTATCCAGATATAGTAATCCTCACTTGAAAAAAAAAAGAGAATGATTGAAAATCAATCTAAAAAGAAAAATAAAAAGGTAAAGAAAAGAAAAATATAAGTGAGGAGAAGCTTGAGGAGATGCCTTATCAAAAATTGGCTTCAATGGATTCAACCTAAAGGGTAAAACTCAAGTATATTTCTAAACTTATATATAAGGATTAGTATTTTACTAAATACTGTTTTCTTGAACTTCCTATCATCAAAATATCTTAAGTAATTTACTTTTTTTAAATATAGTCATTCCTAAAATAAATAGAAAGCTAGAAATCTTAGACCTGATAACTAGATAATCTTATATCTATAAAGTTAATTTAATTACTTAAAAATATTTCTATTTAACTTTACTATAATTTTATTTAAATTTAATTCATAGTATATCTGAATTGAAAAATTCTATTAGAGAAATCATTATTTTTATTTAGTACTAAAATTACTTGAGGACAAGTAATAATTAAGTTTGGGGGATTTTGATCACAGAAAAATATGTTAAGAAATTCATACCTTTTTTTTATGAAATTGCACTTTAAAGAAAGGTATTTTCTTTATTTTATTGCAGGAATGAAGATTTATAAGTAATGGATGCAAAAAGTGTGAAATGGAGCAAATTTGGATAAAAAAAGAAAAAATTCATGCAAAATGAACTAAGTCACTGACGGCTGACGGCGAGATCGAGCCCGCTGACGGCGAGATCATGAGGAGAATTTTTGAAGGATTTGCAACTACGTCGTCGACAGCGAGCCCGAGCCCGCCGACGGCGAGATTGCGTGGTTTGGAGACCTTCTAGAAGCCCCGCTGACGGCGAAGTCGTTTCTCGTCGACGGCGAGACTGTTCAAAATGCCTGATACATTGAACCTGTACGCTTTTTGAAGAGGTGCTTAAGTACCCCTTGGACCTTTGTCTACCTCTACAAATAGAGGACGAATTTTAGTATGTTGTGTGTCTATTTTGGGAGTCTTAGAGTATTCTATTAGTGTGCTTTTGAGTTTAAGTTAAAGTTTAGTGTGAGTAAGTGAAAGTAGTGAGTTAAGAAGTGTGCTGTACTAAAAGGAAAAGTCAAAGGAACTTCAAGGAGTCTGATTGGGGAGGAAATTGAGATAAGTATCTTTGTTTATTGTTGTTAACTTTAAATGAAATCCATGCTTTGTTTAATTCCCATGCATTCTGAGTAGTTTTCTTAGTCTTTCTCCTTATTTATGAAATTATGTGAATTGATGAAATTAAATAGAAGTGCCTAATGTATTAAAATAAATTGAGATAATCTTCTACTTAAAACTTAATTTACTTTCAATCTAGCCAATTGAATTGTTAAAATATGTTGAATTATCAACTATATTAAAGATTACATACAATATTCAGGGAAGTCAAAAGCCTTGGAAGTAGGGTGCAAATAAATAGGGAAATATTATTTATCGGACGTAGAATTGGACATTTTAGTGTTACAGACTAAAATATTCAATTCGGTCCTATTGTTTGAGAGCTGAAGTGTAGATGTTAGCCCTCAGGCGAGGGGAACGTGGGAGCTCGAAGTGGCGACCGGTATCCTCCCGGTCTAGCCGTAGATTCGGTAATCGAAGCATAGGACTAGTCAATGTTCTTTGCACCTGGACCAAAGGGTAAAGAATAGGAATGCTCCTATTTGTCACAATACAATAAAAAAATCTATTTGAATTCATCATTCACTTAAGTTTCTAAAAACAAGTGGAAAGATACTTTTTCTAAAATCTTTAAATCAACTTTATTTAAAGCATTAGTTTACTTTAGATCGCTTTAGTTAAGTATTCTAAATTCCGTATACTATATTAGTAAGTAAATCCTTTAAATTTAGCTGTTACAAATCTAGTAAACTTCCCTGTGGGATCGATAACCAGGACTCCACTAGAGCCCTGTATTACTTGATACGATACGTATACTTGCGTAGAATCCACATTATACATTCCATCATAAAATTAAATAGATATAAAACGGGATCAAGTTTTTGGTGCCGTTGCTATTTTTGTAAACATTAAAAAGTGGGTCAGTATACTATGATAATTTGAAAGTATGAGAGAAAGAAAATCATAAGAATTTTTATAAGTATGTAAAAACAATCTTTAAAAGAAAAATTAACTTCTACTCATGCTTTTATGAATAATTAATATAAAATTTAAGCATGTATAAAAAGTAAGCAGGCTAATTTTTATGATTGTACTAAATTAAAATTAAAGTAGAGCAAAATTACTAAGTACTAAACAGTAGACTAAAACAAACATATAAATTAACTCTAACTTCAGTCTTAACACAATCTTTCCACACAGGTACAAAAATAAATCAACATACATCAAACACAAAACTAAACAAACAAACCAAACAAAACAAACTAACAAAGTAGCACATCATAAAGATCTATAACAACTAGTCACTAGCTGTAGCCTCATCATCATCATCGTTGTCACCAAAGGAAAATTATACTTCCTTAGGATCAACAAATGGTGTGAAACTAGGAAAAGTAGGAAAACTAACATCTCGTTCACCCTTCAGAAATCTGACTAGGGCTTCATCATACTCAGCATCATAACTACTCTTCTTCTGGATATAATCAGATAGATGATCAAGCTTCTCGTCAATAGTATCAATCCTACAGGTGAGTTTGAAATAACTTCGCTGCTTGCTCTAAAAACTGATCATGCATTGATTCCCAGAAACTTGATGGTGGCTCAGCAGAAGTAGAGGGTCTAGAAGTAGAAGGTCTACCTGAAGTATGTGTAGAAGTAGAAGGAGCGGTCGATCTCTTCCCTCGAAGACGATCTTATATACTAACACTCTCCTGCCCAATTGGCTTAGTAGACTTTAACTTCTCCTCAAAAATATCAGCAGTGACTCCATTACTAACACATAGTGAATAAATCAGAGATGGAAATCCCAATCCAACAGAAGTACTGGATCTCGCAGTAGAATCAACAGAATCATAGATAATACTCCCGACGTCAATAGGCTTCCTCTCCTGAATGGAATAGTTTAAGATCGCTCGATCTCTAGTCACTTCACCCTGGTGGTTGGAAGGTAACAATCTTGCAGAAATAAAGTAGTGCCATGCTTTAGAAATACCATTTAATTTGGAGGATTTGAAGTTTACCCTTTTTCCATTCCGGATCTTCCAAGATCCGATGCACGTCGATCAAATAAGCAATAATCATATCCAAATCTCCCTCAGATGGTGATATCCAGAATAAGAGCACTCTATAGTCGGTGGCAGGCCATAAAATATATTGATTCTTTCAGGACTTAATCCAACTCCGATTCTTCTGACAAATACTTCATAATCTTCAGCATCCAGAAAATTTGCATAAAACTCTAGAACAATCGGGATAACAACAACAGCAGTGAAATAATAAAATCATTGCCAATTGTGTGCAACAATAGTGTTTTCAATCATTTCTCCAGGATGATAGAAACATCATTCTGAAATGAACTTTCTGGACGTTGCAAATTCGTGGAAGCAAAAATACGCAGCCCAGTAGAAAATTTGCTGCTATAAAAGTTATCTCGTGCCTTCCCGCATATAGATTTTGGAGTCATCTAAACGTGAAAGAAAATAAGAACAAATTTAAGAATCAAAGATTTAAACTCTTTTTAAGTTTATAAAACTTAAAATAAGTTTCAAAATCCAAAGAAATCACTAAGAATCAAAAAATTTTTTCAAAATTTCGGTTCTTAGCAAAACTAGGGAAAATCTATGGTGAAAATCGAAACTAAATGGTTTAAAGTGTAGATCTGACCTTGAGACGAAGAAATCGAGTGGTTTCATGCTCAAATTCTTGATGTTTTGACCTCAAAATGGATCTAAAAGGTGTATTTTTGTGAAAATGGGGAAGAAGATGAAGCTTAAGCGTCAAAAATGGCTTTTGGGAGTTATTGATGTAAATTTTCAGGTCCAGGCCGAACTGGCGCTTAGGCGCCGAAATTTGGCACCTAGGTGCCAGACTCGCCTTTCACAAAAAATTATTTTTAAATTTAATTTTCCACCAAATTTCATAAATTTAACTTCCAATTACTCATATTAGAGTAGGGCTTCAGTTTCTAACTTCCACAACATTTTTCAAAAATTTATAAAAATTAAATAATTAATCCACCAATCAAACATAAGGTTTCAATCAAACTCACTAAATTCCATTTATAATCTTCAATATTGACTCAATACATTCCAGATAAGTATTATATTTGATTCAAGTTCCTAATACACACTCAAAACACAATAATTTCTAAACAAAAACAACACACATTGAACATGAAAGAAAATACACAAACAAACACAATCGATTCTCTAAATCGATACAACGACTCAACAAACCACACAATGACTATCTCATTACCAGAATACACTAATCTTCATAAGGAAAATTGTGTATTCCACTTGGAAAGAACACTAACGCTCTCGGGAAATTCATAGCCATTTTTTCGTCAATCCACTTGTTCTTCGCATACATTTTAACTTGAGCATCTTGATAAGCCGCTAAATGATCAAATTGAAGTTTCATTTACCATTCTAGATGTTCAACTTGATGAAACATCTCATGAGGGCAATCTCCAATGCTTTTAAAATCAGTTTCAAACTTATCCAAACCACTAAAAATTTTCTCCAAACTTACAGCGATGAAACCATTGAAGTAGGGTTGAGGATCCTTTGAGACCTTGTCCCTAGCCTCTTCTCCATGATTTCTTCTTTCCATTTCTTCAAAAGTTTCTCTAATCTCTCATGAATGAAGTGCAAGGGACGTAATTCTGATTGCTTGATGGTTAGGGAAGAAGATAGGTTAATTTAAAGGGGAAAATCGTGTGAAAAACTGAAAATTTTCGTTTTTTGCACGACCCGACAACTGCGGCGCTTAGGCGCCTAGGCGCCGGACCTATTGATACATAGGATGATTCTGGCGCTTAAGCGCTGAATTCTGGCGCCTAGGTGCCGGAACTATGTTCAACTCCATTTCGCCTAATTGTCAAATTTCAAAATTTCGTTCTCCAAGATAGGTATATTATACTGGTAAGAGTAATTTAGACTCAAATACAATTAAAATGAAGGTTAACTTGATATCCTTTTTACTCATATTCAGAATAGAGTGATCCAATTCTTAAATCTTACACACTTTAAAATAATTTTCAGCCTAACTCAACAAAGACTTATGAGCATCAAATTTTTCTTAAGTAATATAAAATTAATCAAGATCGAGGCATAACCTTACATTAAAATACAAAAACACTCATAACAAAAGATAATTATTGGTTGCCTCCCACAAAGCGCTTGGTTTAATGTCGTCAGCCCGACTTAAGTAAATCTTTAATCAGGTTGACTCAATTCATAAGCCTCTTTATAAATCTTTTTAATATTTTCCAAATAAGGCTTCAATCTTACTCCATTTACTTTAAAAATTTTTTCTGTTTTGGGATCTTTAATATCCACAGCTCCATAATGGTATACTTTCTCAACTATATAGGGTCCAATCCATTTAGATCTTAATTTTCCAGGAAACAGTTTTAAACGAGAGTTAAACGGTAATACTTCTTATCTAGGTTTAAAAATTTTTCCTGAGATTTTCTTATCTTGCAACATCTTCATTTTCTCTTTATAAATCCTCACATTTTCATATGCTTCATTTTTTATTTCTTCCATCTCATTTAATTGCAATAATCGCTTTTCTCCTGCTTTATTCAAATTAAAATTGAACTCCTTTATCGCCCAATAAGCTTTATGTTCAAGTTATACAGGTAAGTGACAATGTTTACCATAAATTAACCGGTAAGGTGACGTTCCGATTGGTGTCTTATAAGCTGTTCTATAAGCCCATAATGCATAATCAAGTCTATCAACCGAATCAGTTCTTTTATGATTAACAGTCTTCTCTAAAATTCTTTTAATTTCTCTGTTTGATACTTCATCCATTCCACTAGTTTGTGGGTGATAAGCAGTTTCTATTCTATGTTTGATTCCAAATTTTTGTAGTAATGATTGAATTCTTATATTCCTGAAATGACTTCCACCATCAGTGATAATTACCTTAGGCATCCAAATCTTGAAAATATCATTTTCTTTAAAAATTTAGAAACACTTTTGGAATCACAGTTTGGTAAAGCAACAGCTACAATCCACTTTGAAACATAATCAACTGCTAATAAAATATAAATTTTTCCAAATGATGGAACAAATGGTCCCATATAGTCTAAACCCCATATATAAAAAATTTCAACTTCCAATATATAGTTTAAAGGAATTTCATTCTTCCTAGTTATATTTCCCATCCATTGACATCAATCACATGTTTTCACAAATTGTCTCTCATTATTAAATAAGGTAGGCCACATTAAATATATTTTTTATACAGTTTGGTAAAGCAACATTAAATATATTTTTTATACTTTTAATCAGTTAATTGAACCTGAAAAAGTTGGTTTAAAATAACTGTGAGCAAAAAAGCCACTTAATACCAATATTCATAAAACACAGTAATACAAGAGAAAAGAAAATAATATGCATGCCAGCTAAATATTTTTAATAAATTAATATAAATACTTAATATTTAAACAATATGATGTTATTTAATGAATATTACTATATCAATAATATATCTATATTATTCTATTTTTATATAACTATCACAGAAGTATCGTCTAAAAAATGTACCAGTTAAGGTACTTCAATATTAATAATCTTTTCTATTTACGTGCATAAGTACCTTTTCCTTCGCTGATACCATAGAGGGATGAATTCATCATAGTCATTCATTGATGGCTAAAATCTTATTACGAAGTAAGTTAGTCAATCATGCAAGTATTGACTCACAAGGATAGTGTCAAAATATTTCTAACAGGAGAAGTTCTAGTTTATTGAACCGCTAAGTCTACTTTGAAATAATCAAATTCAAGAGAGGTATCTAACAATCCTAAACATGAAATAAACAAAGATACTAGGAAAAAGTGTTCAGTTTTTCTATATATGTAAGATTTTTATTATTGAAATACAATTTAATTTTTTTTTCTTGAGGTTTTCATACGGAACTCATGCTATTGCTGAAAACCTGAAATTAATGTTTTTCTCTTATGCCAATGTCTTCGTGAAAATAACATTCAAAAATCATAAAATTAAGTTTGTTTTAACTCTATGGCTTTTTCCTGGATTTTTTCTTATCACATGTATATGTTGCAAAATCCCACTAGAATAAGTCTATTCTAACAGGATTTTGTGGTTAACCTACTCGATTCGCTATGCCATGAGCAGAGATCATAGTCACAGAAATTTAGCTTTCTTATGACATCCAATAAAAATTAAATGAAGATTGGAAGATTAACAAATCAAAATAAAAATTTATGATTCAAGAAGGTGTTGAGAGAACAAGAAATCCATAGCATGAAAACCACAAGAATTTTATATGAGTTACATCAAAAGAGTACAAAACAAGATTAGTTACAGTGCATGATGAAAAGAAAATAAAAACTTTTTTTATTGCGGACATAACAAGGAGATAATTAATAAGTAAATACATCACAAAATAGAGACAATCTGACATTGCAATACATCGTGGTCCTCTCTGATTAATACAAATATTTGTGTCTATCTCATAGATATGCACTCAATCTCATCTTATAAAATCATAAAACTTCTACAACCATGAAAAAGAAGAAGAGAATAAGAAAACATACTTTTCTATGCTAATCCGAGGAAGAAAACCTCCAAGAGTTTCAAAAGGCTTCCCAAGCCTTAGAGGCACAACCCCTTAGGTAAAAAGTCTCCTCCTAATGATAAAAAATGTATTTATAATTATCTAAGTCATTATTTGTCCAAAATATGAATAAAATCTCTCCATATTAGAAAAATTTCAAAATTTTATGTTTTGGTAGGTTGGTGCATGCGAGCGTTTCCCGTGTTTAGCGTGTGTGCACACATGTATATGTAAGTGTGCACACTTAGTGCTGAATCTATGAGATTTAGTGTATTAGCAGAGCTGAGAGCATGGATTTATGATATTTGGTGGCGCTTGTGGAGCAGCATGGCCTAGGTATGTGCACGTAAAACTATGGGTACATGCAAGTGCCCACAATTGGAGTTGTAGAGGGGGTGCAAAGTAGTTGTTTTCGCTAGATGGATATGATGGATGGATTTGCTAGATCCAGATATATGTCTGGCTAGATCAAACCAGGCTGGCTGGATTTGGCAAGCCAGGCTGGCTAGCTTTGTTAGATCCAGTATTGTTGGCATGTATGTAGCCACACCTAGGTGTGTTGTGTGTATATGCGCGAGCGTGCAAGTGCAGGTGCACACTTGTCCACGAAAACACAGGGCCTCCTGTTTAAAATCCATATTTTCATTATTTTTTCTCTAAATTCTCCTCTTTTCCTTCCCTAAGTGACACAAGCCCTGTATCCTACACACCACAAAAAAAGTACTTTTATCAAGCATAATATTATGATAAATAAAAAATTAACATGATATTTAATGTAGAAAAATCACATAAATTTACCTCATATCAATCATCCCAATGTTACTCATTAATTGTCCCCAAGTTTTCTCATAGCTCAGTGGGGCCCCCTGAAAGTATGGTAGATACTCCTATAGATTTCTTAAGCATTCAACTTACTTCTCTAATTAAAATTAAAGTGTATAATTGTCATTTCAAGGCCCATCATTATTAATGCTTAAAAATCTAGCTTGCTCTTTAATTCCCTTTGTACTGAACCTGGCAGATCTCAAAAACTCTGAAATCGTTGGAGTTAAAACATTTTCACTGTCATAAAATATTTTAAATCAATTCGAGCATGACTAGTGAATTTGACCCTACTTAAATTTTATCTTGAAGATAATAATTGAAAGATTTAACTAAAGTGCATGAAAAATCTTATCGCTTATGATCCACTAAGGCAGCTCCCCTGTTCCTCATCTTTTATACCAACATCAAGCTTCTATTCAGGTATTTTCACCTTTTTTACTCTTTATTTATTTTTTCTTTTTTTTTTCATTTCTTTTTTCCTTTCTAAATCCTTTTAGAATTACTATATTTGGTTAGACAGTTCTTTTTTCTTTTTAATCACTAAGTAAGGATAGTCTCTCCTAAGTGTTAAGTCTCAAAATTAATTTCTTAATGCAACCCCTTTATGTTATTGTTCAGTAAAAGTAAAGACAAAATAAACTTTGCTTATAAAAATAAAGTAAAATAAAATAAAATGTCACTTGTTAGATACTTAACATTTCAATTACACCTTATTAATTATCTTAAGATTTTTTAGGATCAATTAAAAGTTGCTAAGTTCAGAAACTAAATTATTAGAATATTAAGTCTAATCTTCACTTAAAGACATTTAACTCCTAAAAATAAATTTGATAAGCATATTGAATTGATTAGGATTCCTAAAAGGAGTTATCGGAACAACGTTTAATCTTATATTGGGTTACATGAACTACTATCAGACTCATAAAAATGTAACCACTTTTCCCTAAAATTTTTTTTCCCAAAACATATGTAGCATGCAATAAAAGTGAAATGAACAATAACAGTTAAGTGTAAGAAATTGAAAATATATGAGTAGGCACATGAATCTCCAAAAATATCACAATAAAAAATCAACATGTCACAGGAATGTATATATGTTGCAGTGCATCAACTATAGAAAGTTAGAAAATAACAACTAAATATCACAATAAGAAAATATGTTAAGATTGACAAGCCTATTAAGGGAGTCAGGACTAACAACTCCCCTAATAGTCCCAAATAGGATGTTAATCATGATGGTGAGCTTTCCCAGCTTTAGCAAGCCTAGAGAGGGAGGTAGTTGTTGACCTCACTTTTGTTGAGGTCTAGTCTTTCTTTAGTTTCTTTAGAATAACCTAGGGTCTAGCCATAGGACTCTCCTAGTGAATATCTTAGAAGACTAGCACAATGAAACTCAAAACACTTCTTTGCTTCACTTGGAGTTTTCAAATGCTTAAAGTCTAACCTCTAAGTGCTTAGAAGGATAAAACCAAGCATTAGGAAGCACAAGAGGAGTTCCTTATAGGATTTTCAAGCTTTATGACTTACCCTAGGAGGTTTGGTATGGGTGAGGCTCATACACACACTTGCACATTACACACACACACTACCTCACAACCCTAAACCAAACATACCAATTTTTCTCCCAAATTTGATCCCCAACTCTTTTGGAAACTCATGTGGTTTGTTTCCCCAAGCTCTTAGCCCCGGGCTAGGGTTTGGCTAGTACCAGCACATGGAGGATTCAAATGGAGAATTCCCTTGGTCCATGGCTCAAATGGGTTATCAATCTCATTCAACCCTAATTTTACCAAAAATTCCCGCTTCTTGACCCTTTACCCCTAAACTCTACAAAATGACCAAATTACCCCTGAAACTCTAATTTTGCACAAAATTCCCAAAAATCACCCAAGTTACCAAACTTCCCCAAAAATCATCCCAAAATATTTCTTACCACTCAAAATACCCATAACACCCCAAATTTATCAAAATTTCCAAGATAGCACCAAAATCCCCAAAATTACCAAATTGCCCCTCCTACTCCAAAAATTCCCAAAACCCTCCAAATATTCCCATTTTCAATTTTGAATCACCACATTGACCACATTTGACCAAATTAGCCCAATTTGACCAAAAGCCCCAAATTGCCCCATTTAAGCATAAAATGCCTAAATCACCCCCAATGTCCACCAAATTGACTTCAATCCTCCCCAATTTCAATTCTAAACTCAAATTCACAATATGAAATATCATTCCAAACCAAATATAAGTCCAATTTCACCAAATTCCAAGTTCAATTTCAACTCAGACAAAAAAGTCCCAATTTTGACCATGTGCCCAAAATCCCCCAAACTGAACCCCTTAACCAAGGCATCTTCCCCAAATTTGGATCCCAAACTTTTCATAACATTTCTACACACCATATTGATCCACCAATTGAACAACATTTGAGCCTAAAACTTACCTAAATCCAAACCAAATCAAAATCCCTAAATTTGCCCCAAATGTGCCTCATGTCCAAATTCCACCAAATTGAATCCCCTAATCCCAAAATTTCCACCCAATTCTTATTGAAAACACTTTATGACATTCCCCTACATCAATTTGGAACACCAATTGACCCTTAACCCAACTCTAGCCTAACCTAAGCCCAAGTCTAACCAACATGCTTAAAATTGACCAAATGCACAAATCTCACCCAATCCACCTCCAAAATCAATTTAAAACCACCCCAAATCTCTTCCAAACTCTTCATGAAAATCATATACGCCATATTGCTCAATCACTTGGCCCCAAATTGAACCTAAACCCAACCTAACCAAAATTAAGCTTAAATGTCCTAAATATGAACACATGATCCAAGGTGATCAAACCTAGCCCAAAGTGACCAAGCCAAGCTCACCGCAGCCATCAAGTTAACCCTAGAGACCGAGCTAATCCACCTAGCCCACTCTAATGGAGCCATGGACCAAGGGTCCCTCAAATTAGGGGATCCCCTTTCTTAAATGGCTAATCCCAAGGGAGATTTGCAATGAATCATTAACCACTTAAACTCACTGCACTTATGGTTTGACCTCATGCTTACCTAATTATTGGCTACCTCTCCTAACCTGGCCGGCCGGCCTAGTCGTCGAGCACCTCAAAACAGAGAGCCACCCACCCAAACTAAAACCCAATTGAGCCCACCTAATGTGTCAAGCTCTGATTGCTCACTGGAGCTGATCTGCCCTCCACCTAAGCGGCTTAATGCACTTGAATTGCACCCTTGAGCTCAGCCCAATGGCCATGGCTATAAATTAAGCTCCTCACAGCCAAAAGGGTTGTTAAAAATTTTCTTAAGGAAAATCTGTCAAATTGCTTCCAGAGCTTCCTCAAGGCCTCTTAAGTGCAAGCCCACCATCCTCCAACCCTAATTTTCACTGTCCAGAGCCAATTTCCTCACTATTTTCTCAGCATAAACCAAGAAAAATTCCACCACACCTCCATAATGTACCAAAGTCTAATTAACTGCACCCACACCATCCCAACACTGAAAGAAGAAGTTCCCTCATCAAAGCCCCATCACAGAGAGCCTCCAGCATAGACTTTGATCAACACCTAAAATTGAGTCTGGTCGAACTTGAGCCTAAGCATTTCACCAGGGCAAGAGATTTCTTCTGTGAGCTCGTTGGACTTCCCTGAAGCTTCTGCAACCATCTGATTGAGGGCTCCCTTCTCACACAAAGGTATTGAACTCTCCCCTCTCTTCCGAGTTTCGATTCTCCATCCATGTTGGGTTGATTTCAGGCTAGAATAGTTGTATAGATAGGGTCGTCTAGGTCAGATGAGTCCATAGAAATAAACCCCATGCAATTTGGTTGATTCTAGGCTGAGATCCTAGCGTGTTACCATGAACGGTTCTCTGTGAAGGAGGAGCATCATTAAATGGAGCATGTATCAAATGAACAGATCAGATGGCGCCGGATGAACTCTTGGTGCATAAAATGAGGCTGCATGGCAGCTGACTTGGAAGGTGGTACTGAATGGAGAGACGACGCGTAGCACTTCAATGCGCTGTAGGATGAGGTGGTGCCGTGCTAAATAAGTAGAAAAGAGGGGAATTCTTGATTTATTTAAATTAGTTTAACTTCAAAAATCCAAAACTTGATGTAGTAAAACCATAAAAATAAAATAAAAATACTCTCTTGCTTAGTGAATAGAGGAGAACAATGTGGAAATGGTTTCAAGTTTATTTGATTTATATTTTATTTTAAATTAATTAAATACAGTGTTTGGTATTCTAATTCTCCATTTGCATAGAAATTTCACCATGAATTGAAATTTAGGGCTTTTGTTCTCTCTATCAAGAGGGATCTTCTCTGATTTTTCCAAGGTCAGGGGAGAGGATATCTCTATTTTTCAAGATTATTGTGTCAATTTTGATTTAAAAATTATAAAAATTAAAATATTCATGAGAAAAATATAAGATTATTTTGGTAGGTTACCTGTGACCCAGAGAACTATAAGAAAAATACAAATTTGGTTTAACTCATTAAAACTCACCCTAATTTAAATTAACTCTCTAAATCTAAAGAAAATTAAATTTGATTAAATATAAATGGAAATTTCTTGATTTTTGTTCCCTACTGTAGCTTAGGATCAGAGGAACTCCCATAAAAAAGTTGAAATCATTTGGAGTTGATTTGATCACCTAACTTGATTTTCTAAGCTAAATAGCATTTTTAAGATTAAAATAATTATAATAATAATTAAAATATAATTCAAAAAATCAACAAATTAATTTTGGGGGTTCCCTGTGTTCGGAGAAGCATAAGAAAAAAATAAAATTGAAATTAAAATAAAATTTGCACTCTCTAAGACATTTTGAATTTTAATAATTAGAAATTATTAAAAATAATAAAAATAATAATAAATAATAAAAATCATTAAAAATAATAAAAATTATTAAAAATATGAAAATCTACTAAAATTTTACATTTGGCTTCTTGACTATTTAGGAACCACTAAAATAATTTTTCTAATTTTCTAAGTGGAGGTATTAATTTTAAAATGGTTAATAATAATTTTTAAAGCTTAAAAATGAAATTTTCTTAATTTCTCACTAAAAAAATTCTAATAATTAAAATAAAAATTACAAAAATATAAAATTTGTTTCTTTAGGTCCCTCTGACTTCATAGAGATTTATGAAAAGTATAAAACTTAATTTTTCACCTAATTAGTATTTTATATTTAATTAATACTCTAAAACTTAAAATAATTATAATAATAAAATTAAAATTCAGAAAATCATGAATTTTGGTCCGCGTGGTCCATTAATCTAGGTGAACCTCTAGTAATTTTCTTATGAATAGATTTTTTTTATTAACTTAATGAATTATCTTTGAAAATGCCTATTTTTGCATTAAAAAAATTATATATATTATATTAAAATTGAGAAAATCACATTTTCTTCTCTAATGTTTTAATTAACCCATTGGTAGGGTACCATAAAAATTTTAAAATCATTTGCATTAAATTTGATAAATTATGAAGTGTTAGGTCCTTAAAAGCAAAATTGTAAATTTTAAGAATTTAGCCTTAATCAATATTTAGTTCTAACCAAAGTGGGAAATGAGTAATGAATGATCATAATTGGAGTATTTAGATGACTGAAACATAAAGGGATAAGTAGTAGAAACTAACTTCACCTTTGTCACAGAAAAAATAAATTTGTAATCTCCTTAATTATTTTAAATTGGGAGAAAATCAAAATTAAATGATCCCAGGTTAGGGGTTTGACTTTGGAAGCTAATAATCCATCAATCTAGTACCCCTAGTTGTTGTTTAATGATAAATTCAATACTTTAATAAGAATCACACTCACATGTTTAACTTTTCTCAAATTGTAAATATACCCATTAAATCTTAAGGGCTTGGTAGTGAGCTAGGATTAATCAAATTTGACTAATATGGATTTAAAAAGACGATAAGATTAATTGTAAATATATTTGAAACATTACAAGCCCAACCTTAAAAATCAAATCGGCTAAGCTCCTTAATTAGGTCAGTTGTCTTTACTCACATAATTTATAAATGGAATGTCAAGTGATAATTACCCCACTTTTGGGATGATCAAAATATTAGTTCATTGAGCATAAATGTATGAAATGGGTGAATCATTTAATGAGTATTATAAGCACAAATGAAATCAAGAATGTTCAAAAGGGTTGTAAAATATTTAGGCATTCTCTGGATCTTTTCACAAGTCTTTTGGACATCTTGCAGGACAATTAAACCTATTATACTTATTAAAGGAAAACATCTCACCAAAGAATAAATAGAACCCACCAAGTTATGACAAAGGACTCGGTAGGCCCATGACAAACCTATCTATACACTTTACTTTTCTGCAAGTTATAAATATTTACTGCAAAAGATACTAAAGTTTCAGGTGGAGGAATGAGAAGACTTGATAGGTATGCTTTTATAGTTTACAATACCTTCTTTTCTTGCTCTTTTTTATTGTACTTTTCTTGCCTACAAGCTTGCATGTTAAATAACGATGTCACCCTGAATGAAAACTGAAACCTTTAGGATAGTCACCAAATTGAAACCAAAATAGAAACCAAAAATCAAATCAAATTAAAACAAAATAAAATTCACTGCCACAACAATCAAAATATAAGACAACTCAAAATTTGATCACAAACAAAATAAAAAATACAAGTGAAATTAAATTAAAACTTCTCTATCGGATGATCGGGAATACCTTGGAGGAGGCAACCTACGGCTGCTAACGAGCTTTCCTACGGTCTAAATGAAAGTACAAAACTCATTAAGTCAAGTTTAGTAAATTCATTTGAATTAAGTAAATCCAAAGAAAATAGTTGTGTCAGAATGAGGGAACCGTGGGATCCTAAACAGTGTCGTTATAATGAACTTAAATATTTCCCTAATAAGATATTAAGACACCTCATTTCAAAACATGCTACTTCTCTCGATCTCTTCAATTTGAAACTTCTAAAACCCAACCTGCTAAGACAAGGAGCTTGGAGCATGCATAATGGGCAGCATGACCATCTTCAATAATAAAACTCCTTAGAAATAAATAACAGGTCATAGGACTTCGAGGTAGCTTGCCAAGTGCTGCATAAATCCTCACTTTATCTCTTTAAGCCTTTGCACCATGTGCAATATAAGCCCTAACTTGTCATAGGTTCTGAGGTTGTCATCCAATATGAAATAAATCTTCCTATCTTTCAAGCTATTCACATGATCGAGATCAAGTGAATGTAAGCCCTAAATAATAAAATTGGAAGATTGAACATTAAATGATTATCTCAGATTCGAGCCAAAACATATGATAGTTTGGGAAAACACCGAGATTTTTCTCGGATCTATGTCTTTCCAATACTCTTCTTTTTTCTTTGATCTCTGATCTATAAAAAATTACCTATTTCTTTATGTCTTAATTCTTATCAATTAAGGATATTATGCTTTAATGAAAGGTATGTTTTTTGTGTTTTTGGATGTAGGTGATGTAAAAAGGTCCAAAAAGGAAAAAAAAGCAAAAAGGAGTAAAAATGGAGCAAAATACAAAAAGTGTAAAAAAATATGGCCTGGCGCCTAAGCGCTAGACTCGATACAAAAACTATCAAGTTTTTTACAACATTTGATCGGTTATTTTGATGGAGTGAGCGGTTATTGGACATTCTAGAAGACTGACAGTTGTTCCTGGATAATAGGACATGTGATACATTGCTTTTGGACGCTCCAAAGTGGTTTCAATCACGAAGAGGTGCGAGCCAAAGTGAAGAGGTGCGAAGAACTGGAAGCGGTGTCCGGGGCTTAGTCGCCAGATTCCGGCGCCTAGGTACCAGATTCCTACGCCTAGGCGCCAGACCGACCTTCTAGAAGATTCATTGAATGTGGACATGTTTTGAAGAGGTGCCTCAAGGCAACCCTTGAAGCCATTAAATAGGAGTCCATTTCTTCAGAAAATATGCCCCTCCCATTTTAACCCTTTCTCTTATCCACTTTAGGACCTCTCATCCTTAGAGAGAGAAATAGAGAGAGAAATTTAGGGCCAACTTTTGTTTAGTTTAGTGAGTTTATTTTCAAGTTGTTGCATCCGGAGTTCATTACACTCGTGGAGTCATTAGGAATCAGAAGATCTGTAGAAGGAATATTTGAGATAAGTATTTTACATTTGATTCAAAGTTTATTTATTATGTTTTGCTGTTTATATTCAATGTGTTCTGAGTAGTTAGTTTATTTTCTTCCTTCAATTATGAACAGATAGATAAGATAATATAAAGATTCGATGGAGAATTGAAATTCAAAATATTTTCAAAACATTGTGATGACATTAATACCTGATCTTACTTTACTTTTTAAATTGGCCATTTAAATTGTTAAAACCAGTTGAAGAGTTTTGAGACTTTGAAGGAGAAGAACTCTTAACTTGTAAATGTCACATGAATCCTTGGGTAGTCGAAGGCCATGTACAGGCTATTCAAGGTGAAGTGCAAATAAATAGGAAGATAAGATTTAAAGGGCGTAGAATTGATAAGTTTTTAGAGTGACAAACTAAATTCTTATAATTTGATTTCTAGATTAGGAAAGGGTTACTAGTAGGGCCGACCATAGCCACCCTTGGACACCTAGTAGTGTGAGTCTAGATTAACCCATTCTACGAACAATACATCCAAACTTGATCTGTAAATTAGCCAATGTTCTTTGTGCCTGGATCAAATGGTAAAGAATAAGAATGCTTCTATTTGGCACAATACCATAAATCAAATTCTCCAATGAATATTAAATTATTTTAAAAATCTTAGATTAATTGACGGAAAGAAAGTTGTTTATTTTATATAGTTTTCATAAATCATTTTCTTATTATTGTTTTATTTATTTGCATCTAGTAAATTAATAGTAATTTATAGTTAAATTAGAGGATAAAAGATATTTTTGAAATATAATATTTAGAAAATTTATTACTATAATTTTTCCCCGTGGGATCGATACTGTTGTTATAAAAGAAAACCCTATATTACTTGAAACGATACGTATACTTGCGTAGTACCCCTAGTGTGTAAAAATAGTTTCTAAAAATTTACATCATTTTGATTTTATATACTAGCCACTATTTATAAATTGGGTCAAGCTTTTGGCCATCTTTTGAAAGCAAATATTACTACATTATTGCGGGTCGAGTCGATTTTTTGGCACCGTTGATGGGGAAAGAAATAAAATAGTTATAAATTTTTGTAAAAAAAGTATTATATTTCTAAAAATATAAAAATATAAAAAAAACTAAATAATAATAATAAAAAAAGAAAGATATATATTTTTATTTCTTGTTTTATGCGAAGATTTTGTTGTGAAGGATTAATACCTTTAGATTCTGACTTAGAAAGAACAATTAGAAAAATTAAAAAGGGAAAAAAAATTCAAAAATTTCAAGAAATGGCTACTTTACAAAATCCAATTGAACTTAATGATCAAAATGTTTATAAACCATTAAGGGATTATGCTAATCCTACGATTGATGAACTTCATAGTAGTATTCAATACCCACTCGTAGATGCTAATTCTTTTGAACTTAAACCGTCTGTTATTCAAATGGTGCAAAACAATCAATTTGGTGGATCACCAAATGAGGATCCAAATTTACATCTTGTTAGTTTTTTAGAACTTTGTGCTACATTTAACTATAACAATGTTTCTGATGATGTTATTAAACTTAGACTCTTTCCTTTTTCTTTAAGAGATAAAGCAAAGATGTGGCTAAACTTATTAGCAACTGGTTCTATTAAAACATGGGCTGAAATGGCACAAAAATTCCTTGCTAAATATTTTCCTCCTTCTAAAACTTCTAAATTAAGAAATGATATTACTTCATTTATTCAATTTGACGGGGAGACAATATATGAAACTTGGGAAAGATTTAAAGAACTATTAAGAAAATGTCCTCATCATGCTTTACCTAATTGGTTGATTATTCAAACATTTTATAATGGATTAATTGGATCTTTAAAATCAATTATTGATGTTGCTGCTGGAGGTTCTTTAATGTCAAAATCATTTGAAGAAGCTTACACTTTAATTGAAGAAATGGCTAATTCAATGGCCTTCCGAAAGGATTAATCTTAAAAAGATGGTAAGTATTCATGATAATGAAGCCTTTTCTATTTTAGCTTCATAAATTGCAGCAATTTCTAAGAAATTAAATAACTTTGCAATTAATATTTCACATAATAACTTTGCTAATATTGAAGATTCTCAAACTATTGAAACTTTAGCAAGTAAAAATAATCCTTATTCAAATTATTATAATCTTGGGTAGAAAAATCATCCTAATTTTAACTGGAATAATTTGCAACAACAATGGGGTAATAATCAATCTCATCCCATTGGAAATTGGAATAATCAAGTTAATTCAAATTATAAACCTCCTGGATTTAATAATCAACAGAAAAAGTTATCAATAGAAGAATTAATTTTACAAATGAATAATCAATTAAAAAATCAAAATACTGCTATTCGTAATATTAAAAATCAAATGGGGCAAATTGCTACTTTAATTAATAACAGACCTGTAGGAACACTTCCTAGTAATGTTGAAATTAATCCAAAGGAAACTGGAAAAGAACATGAACAAGCTAAAGTCGTGCAACTTAGAAGTGGAAAAGAATTAAAAGAAAGAATGCAGAATGAAATTGAAAAAGAGAATGAGGTTGAAAAGATTGAAAAACCTAAAGAAACTCTCTTTCCTAGTCAAGATCGATCGTTATACTCGTTAATGTGGAAGTTGAAAGACCACCACCACATTTTCC